>JBAIZL010000002.1:92181886-92229386 GCA_036971475.1 Prosapia bicincta
CATATAGCCATATCTCCTACAAGATTATCAAAATATTTACTGAACAACAAATCATAATTTATAAAAATTGTTAAATCTTCTGCTGAATAAATTCAAACACCTTCCCAATTGAAATTATAATATTTAAATACATATTTTAATTAAGGAGTTTACTGAAACCTATTTAAAACCTTTTTCAAACATATCTTCACTCATTTACAAAATCTACAAATTTATTTAAATTCACTTAACCCTTTCACTAGAAAATATTTAACCCTTTGGTTACTATTTGATTAACCCTTTTGGCATGAAATTCACATAATGAAATTTATTAATATTTATTAAAACCTAGTTACACCCTTTTGAACTGATCCTTGATCATTTACAAAGAAATTTACAAATTTTAAAATTTATTTAACCCTTTTTATATAAAATAAAAAACCCTTTGGCTACTATTTGATTAACCCTTTCGGCATGAAAATTATAAATACTGAGTTTTGTTTACAACTTATTTAATCATAGTTAAACCCTTTTAATATAAAATATGTAACCCTTTAGTTATCATTTGAATTAACCCTTTCTTCATGAAAATTATACATACTGAAGTTTAATTAAAATTTATTTAAAATTTATCAATGCAATTTCTGAAGGAAATTGATATTTAATACATCTTGAGTAACCTTTGCTAAATGGCTACTAGCCCATTTGCCTTTATTTTATATAATTTATATTTAAACCAATTTGCAAAAATTTCCATTTTCTTTCTAAGTTACCCTACCACCAAGATATTATTTTATATACATATAAATCATGAAATAAACAATATATATATACTTATAATTCAAAAAAGAAAACTTATATTAACATATTATTTTGGTTAGCTAGACCCACTTACCAATTTAAAATCTCTTGTTTAACTTAACCCTTTTGTTGCACTTTTTAAAATATTTAAAATCTACACATATCAAAATCATAACCCTTTATTTTTACCCAAACCTTGGTTTGATTTAATTTATTTTATACACATATATAATTTCACCCTTTTCTAAATAAAAGCAAGAGTTTACATTAAAAAGCTTCAATTTGTTATAACCCTTGTTTATTTTAAATGAGAACAATTTATGTCAATTTGTTTCATATGGAAAAATGTCGTAATGACTCCTTCTAAATAAAATAACAATTTAGTTTAATTTAATTATATGAAATAACACTCCTGTTTATAGGAGTACCTGAAACTAAAGCATAGCCTTCCAATCAGCTGTTGTAAACAATGGCCTTTTGTCCGCCATCTTGGATATTTACTTTTAGCAAATTATATTTAACTTTATTTCAACACAACTTTTATTTAAATTCTTTACCCCTTCATAAGATTTTAACTCTTTAAATAATTTAAAACCCTTTATTTGATTTGTTTATTTAAAACCCTTTCCCTTTACATAAATTCTAACCTAAAATTTCTATTTCCCTTACATTCCTGAAATACAACATAATTTCTGCTTTTATGGCATCGCCATCTTGAAACCCCCCACTCTTTAAAACAAAGCCACCAGCATTTACTTATAACATTCAAAGTTTACTGTTAATGGTTTGAAAATTTATTTAAATTTTATAACATTTTCCCAATTAAGAAAAAATTCTTCAAATTAAAATTTTTAATTTGCAAAGGAAAGACAAAAAATAGATCTGACCTGAATCCACACAAAGCACGGCTTGCCTATTTTCTCCCTCTCTTCTCCGTCTCTCTCTTTGTTCTCGAGCGGGGGTGGGGAAGGTCCGGCTTGGCTGTTGCATTGTTCCCACGCAGGTATACTTGGATGACTTCCCACGCGTTGCCGCCATCTTTGAAATCCTCCATCCCTTTGTGTGTCTGGTACGCTTCAGGTAGATTAGCTTGCTTCACCCTTTGGTTGAAATTCTCCCATCTTCTTTCTTCGATGACATTCGCACCTCTTTTATATTTTAACAGTTACTAATAAAATTTTAGCTTTAAGCCCTTCTTTTAACACAGTTCTTGGGCATTTTTTAACACAGAAAAGAAATAGAAAAATTTTTTAAAACGTTTATCAAGTTAGTTAAATTTTGTTTAATTTTGTTAGAAATTTAGACTCACTCTTTTAAAACTGTTTGCTAGGTTACACTGTTCACATCGCCTCGTCTTTCTAGTAAGACTGCAACACACACATTTTAACGACGCTCGCACATAATTTGATGGAAATTTGTGGGGAAACCTCTTTCGCCGCGATCTTGAAATGCGAAAGGGCCCCTCTCACGAAACTACAGCGTCACGACATCTCAACGGAACGAACTTTCCCTAGCCACTCATAGTTTTTGAACTATTAACGGTAACAAAACTACTGTTCATTGTTTTACCGGAGCTACGCCCGACACCGTCCTTACCCCTCGAGAGTCCTGGTTTAGCTGGGCGTAAGGACGCTTGGCTTGCGTTCAAACAGGGAAACACCCCCACCTTGCAGTCCGTTCCCACGAGTTGACAACCAATAGGGATCTTATATCGATGTCGCCTGATCGGCGCGCGCACTCCTTTTGTACAAGAGCTTAACGGCTCGCAAAATTGATAGACAGATCGATTCAATCCACTTTTTCGATCAAGCCGTATAACTCTTTAAGGGTGCTTCTGATGAAATTTTATTATTCTTTATTTTTGATTTTTCTCGTCTTGCTTTATCTCTGGAAATGTCGATGGTAACTCTAGGTCAATTTTGACCATCTTCCCCTTGCAAACGGCCTTAAATATAAGTTTCTAACCCTTCTTACGGTGGCTTGGTTTGTTTTACTTAAAAGAAATTTAAACTCTTTATGTTTTAAATTTTATCTTTTTGCGGCATGTATTCCAAGAGAATATTGCCCGCCGCAACACACACACACACACACACACACACACACACACACACATATATATATATATATATATATATATATATATATATATATATATATATATATACACAGTATGTTGTAATTGAAATGTAATATAAAAACAAACTGTATGGCTATTTATTTTACCAGTAATATCAACACACTGGTCATTACTAAACAATAACGACACATATCAACAAAACGAGTATAGACAAAGCTTCGTGCATTCCATAAACATATTCCTATATAAACGATTAACTATGAACTGGATGTTGGATTTTCAATTAATATTAAATAATTCATTGTCATAAATTGTCCTTGTTTTTACTTGGAATTCTTCTTTTTTTAAATTTGTCAAATCTTTAAAAAAATCAATTTAGACTAATAAATAATATAGCAATTAATTGAATAAATAAGTATCTAAATAATTATTTTAAGATATTATTTTTAATATAATAATTAATTTTTTTCATTAAACTTATATCAGTTATTCTGGCAAACCATATTTGGTATTTGGTTATTATATCATGTTTAATTTACATATACAGGTGTATTATAAATTATATATATTTTCTTGTGTAAAAATAAAAGAAAACATAAAAATTACAAATTAGGAATACTTGTTTCAACCAATTGAAAGCTTGGAATGGCAGTCGGTAGCATCATCATCAGGATAAATAAAAAAATTGTGATGATCATAAAATCTTTATTATTCCTAATGATGGTGCTGATTGACAAGCTTTGAATTTTAATGAAACAATTAGGTATTCCTGTATTGAAATTTTCTCATGTTTTATATAAATATATATATATATATATATATATATATATATATATATATATATATATATGTATATATATATATATATATATATATATATATATATATATATATATATATATATAAGTTACGTGTTTCATTAAGTTCGAAAGGTTTTTAAAAATGATATTTATTTTTACAAACCTTTTAATCAATTAGTAAACATGTAATTTAGAAAACTGTTACATAACTTATCTTAACAAAACAAATTCAACTGATTTACTTTCAGCTGGAGTGGAAAACGTCTGTGCGATACAGAGGCGACTTACACACTGCCGGGGCTCAGTTCTCACCATCTATATAATACAAAAACTGCGTAAGCAGGAAACTTCCTAGCACGCATTTTATTATGAAAGGTTCACATAAGTTGTTCACATAACTCCTCCATCCCTAAATAAAACTTCGGAGGTTGGCGAAGTTTCGGCATCGGTTAAAGTCCTCTTCATCACTTGGATGAGGGCGAGGTATATAAAGCTGCTGAATAGGCCTCCGTAAAGGGCAATTTTTCGGCATCGGTTGAAGTCCTCTTCACTGGAGAAGGTTGCCAGGCGAAGGTCTGGGATCCAGTTAAATGGGTTGTCTGAAATTTCTAACGCAGTATCCTCGTAGATTGTAGGCGTTATTGTTTTTGATGATGGGTATTTTACAGTCTAATTTTCTGTTCATTAAAATTCAACTGAGCAAAAGTATTTGGAATTGATTAATACAATTTATAATGAGTCTTTTCTATCATAGGATAGATACAAAATGTTTATAACATTTACAATTGTTATCAGAATCTAATTTATAATTAACTCTAATTGTGTTTTCTAATTCAACAAAGTCATTTTCATTATAATTCACAATACTTGACTTCTTTTTTAATTCTACGAAATTTTCATTAATTACAAAACAAGTTGTATATAATTTTTCATAATTTTTACCATCATTTACATTCAAATTGCCTGTTATAGATTTCATAAAGGATCCTAGTCCGATTATAAGAATTCTTTTTGTTTTGTTAACTCTTTAAGAGTATAGTTTCAAATTTTCATCAATTACAATTTTTTTTTATTAACATATTTCAAATAATTAACAATATTTATTACCATAATTAGTTACATATCATTTAATTAATCACAAAAGTTTGTAAAACATACAATTAATAAAAACATTGTTGTTTAAAAGTTTAATAAAGTTTCTTGCATAGAATTAGTGGACAAAGGTATGGTAGGGATTTTAATTTGATTGTGTTGAATATGAACAAGAAGTATTTTGGTCATTAATTACATTTTTTATCTTCTTAGGCCTTTTAATTTTCGACAAATGTATTTTGTCTTTTGTGTTATGATGTCTAGGCTTTATTTTTCCAGTTTTTCTTTCTTTATTTATTGAAGCTATTTCTTCCTTGCTATATTTATTCTTCGTTTTGCTTTGCTTTTGAACTGCTTTTACATAAACTTCCGGTGGTATTTCTGGAAGTGGTTCCTTGTTTATGTTTCTTTTTTCTAAAACTTTTTCTTTAATTTTCTGATTACTATTCCTAATGTAAAGGAATTCTGTCGTATTTAGTTCTTTGACATATGTCACACTGATTTATAAAATTTTGAATTAGTGATTTTAAATTAGGCCAATAATATCTTCGCTTAATTTGTTCGTATGTTTCCTGTATCCCACGGTGATTAGTTTTGCTAACATGATAATTACTTATCGTTTCTAAGGTATCTTCTTCCGAAGTTAGGTCACAAACTGTTAGTTTGTTATTACACTTAACTAAATTTAATTCAGATTGTTTGAAATTTTTGACTATGCATGATGCAAATTTCTCATAAAAGTCGTCTTCAAAATATGGATTATATTTTATTTTAGGTACCAAATACGACTTTACAAAGTTAACTATGTCTTCCTTAAAATTATTCTCTGATATTTCGACTATTAGAAGAATTTTTGAAGTTCCAAATAGCTTTATAATTTTTACTTTCTTTGGCTTATATTTTACTAATGATAAAAATATTTGGTATTTTCCAAAGTAATTGGAAATTGGTATTTCAATTTGGGTGTTTCCTTCAAAATTGGAGTGCACGGTTTGACTGTGACTTTCTTGATTGTCCTTTAAGTTGGCGTTATCTGTTGCGTCGAGTTGTACGACCATAGATTCGTTATCGTCCAGTTCTGGGAAATAACGTTGCTCTAAGTCAGCTGCCGAAAAGTCAAGGTCCGGGTCTACAGTGTGTTGGGTGTTCGTTGACCTTTTATCAGTAACGTTTAATTGTATTCTGGACAATGCGTCTGCATTTTGGTTTAGTTTGCCTTTTTTGTATCTTATGTCATAATCATATTCTTCCAATTTTAATCTCCATCTTAAAAGTTTGGAATTTGGTTCTTTAACTTAAAATAACCATTGTAAAGGTTTATGGTCTGTATAAATTTTAAATTTTATCTTAAATAAATAAGGCCTGAAATATTTTGTTGCCCATACGATTGCTAATAATTCTTTTTCAATCGCAGAGTAATTAGTTTCGCTGACGTTTAAAGTTCTGCTGGCATACGCTATAGGAAGGTCTTTTCCACTTTTGTCCTGGCTTAAAATTGCTCCTAGTGCATAATTACTAGCGTCTGTCGTTAGAGTAAATACCTTATCAAAATCTGGGTATTGTAGAAGTGGCTCATTAGTCAATATATTTTTACATGTTTTGAAAGCATTCTATAAAGTCTGGATTTTCTATATTTATTTTTGCATTTTTCTTTAAACAGTTAGAAAACGGTTTTGTTTTTTTGGCGAAATTTTTAATAAATTTTCGATAATAGCCTAATAGTCCTAAATATCCTTTAATTTGTTTGGTGGTTTTAGGTGTTGGATAGTCTTTGATTGCTAAAATCTTTGCTGGATTGGGTTTTACGCCATCCGGTGTCACAACATGTCCCAAATATGCCACTTCTTTTCTCAAAAATTCTGTTTTATCCAGCTGTACTTTAAAGTTGGTTTTGCGTAATCTGTCGAAAACTTCTTTAAGTATTTGTATATGTTCTTGGAGGCTAGAAGAATAAATTATAATGTCGTCTAAATAAACTAAACATGTATCATTTTGGATGCCTCTCAGAATATTATTCATAATTGTTTGAAATGTAGGCGGGCTATTCTTTAGTCCAAAGGGCATTCTTAAAAATTCGTAGTGTCCCGTTTCCGTTGAAAACGCTTTTTTTCTTTGCTATTTTTATCCATTTCTACTTAGTGAAATTCTGAGGCTAAATATAAAGTTGTAAAATACTGGGATCGTCCTAATTTATCTAATATGTCTGTAATGTTCGGCAAGGGAAATTTATCATCAATTGTTTTTTTTTTGTTTAATCCTCTAAAATCTATTACTAATCGAAATTTGTTTTTGCCAGAAGCGTCTTGTTTTTTGGATACAATCCAGATAGGTGAGTTCCTTGGAGAATTTGAAGGTCTAATAATTCCTTGTTTAACCATGTCCTCAGTTTGTTTATTAATTTCGTTCTTGTGAATCTCTGGATATCTATAATTTCTAGAGTATACGGGAATTTCATCAGTAGTCCTAATAACATGTTTTATTTGGTTGGTAAAAGTTAAATCGTTTCCCTCAATATGAAATAAATCTGCATAATCTTCTATTAAACTTGTTATAGCGGATGTTTCTTCCAAGTTCATATGTTCTATTCTAAATTTTGATAAATCTAAATTTTTTCTTCTCGATTTTTTTTGTTATAATCTAATAAATTGAAATTAGTGTTCTTTTGCATTGTATCAGGTTCAAGGATATTGTATTCTTCTATAGAATTTAATTCTAATGGTTCATTCACTGTTAATTCACATTTTCTTCTGTGTTGTTTATAATAGGGCAATAGGCTTCTCCCTTGTGTACTGAGACTATACACTGCGGAATTTCTAATCCATTTAAGTGTTTGTATGGTAAGAGTCCTTCTCCATCTTGAATATTTTGTATTCTAAATTTAATCGTTTGGCTTGTGCGGGCTTGTATAACATAACTTGTTCCCTTTTTAGCGTTCTGTTCCTGACATTCGCCTTTATTATTATTATTATTATTATTATTATTATTATTTTGTTCTTCTGTGTTAAAATATTTAATCGGGATTTGTTTATTGCGAAATATTAATTTATCATTCACAAAATTTAAATTAATTTTTAATTCTTTTATGTTATCTAATCCAAGGAGTAAGTCGAAATCTTTATGGAAATCAAATAAATAGAATTTGGTTGTTTCTTTTCCCAAAAGTGGTAGTGTACAACTGTATTTTTCTTTTGATACTCCATGAGCTGTACTCACTTCAAATGGTTCTTGTTTTAGGGTGTTTTTGAAAAATTGGAAAGCTATTGATTTTTTAATAAATGATCTCGTGCTTCCAGTGTCAATCAGCATCTTTAGGTTGGTCTTGGGATCGTGGATGTACGGTAGTTCGTTTGTGTCGTCTTCGATATGCATTATGGAAAATGTCTTTTTATTGTGGTTAGTCCTAAAAAATGATTTTGGGTATGATTGTCCTCTTGAGTGAATCCACATGCGTTTTCCTCTTGCGTTGAATCATCAAAGTCTATGTAGCTGTCAGGGTCCTCTTGCGGTTCAAAATCCGTTTGTTCGGTCAGATAAGAGTTAGTCATCTGTTCAGTCAATCGATTCATAGTTTGATCGTAGTTTTCCTCTTCTATTGGTTTCCTGTCATCTGATAAAGTCTATTTTGTCTAATTGTGTTCCCTGTTTGACGTGTGGAAATGCTCATTGGTTCTGGTTCAAATTTTTGATGAACCCTTAGTGGTGTGTAATTGTTAGATTGTCTCGGTTGTTGATTTTGCTGTACGTATGAGTTAGGTTTAGTAAATTGGTTAGGATTATTTTGGTAGTTGGACCTATAATTTTTAAAGGTGTGTTTGTTAGGAATGGATTTGCGAGTAGGCGGGTATTGCGGGGCCCTAGGTGAATGGTTCTGTTTAATATTTTGAAATAATTTGTTATTTTTAAATTGAAAATCGTTAGTAAGCATGTTAAGTGCTTCGCTAAGAGAATCTGGATTTTTTGTGCGCATTAGCGATCCTACGGGTTCATGTAAACCTCTAAGGAGAACTCTTAACCCTAATTTCTGTACATATTCTATAAAAACATCTTTGGTCATTTGTCTTTGAGGCTCTTTATTAACAAAAATGAGATTTGTAAATTTAATAGTTTTTGAATTCTTTCGTAAAATTTAAAAGGTGGTTCATTATTTTCTTGTTTTAACTCAGCCATTTCTAAATTTAAAGTAAAGCATTTTGTCTGAATAGCTGGTTATTAATACTTTTTTAATCTCATACCAATTATAAGAATTTGAATTTACTACCATTTCTAATGCTTGGCCTTTTAACTTAGCTAGTATAAAAGAAAATAGGTATTCATTCTGAAAGTCTTCTGGATTTTCAGATACATAAAACTTACTGACTATTTTATCACATACTGATATAAATCTATTGAGCATAGTGGGCTCTCCATTATACTCAGGAATCATGTCAAGATATTCCTTCTTTAATGTTGGCGTTGCCATTTTAAAATATTATTTTCTTTAAAATAATAAAATTAAAATCAATGATATAAAATTAAAAAGTATTTACTCTACTTTTTCTTAATTCTATTTCTTACCATCTACTTACAAGTGGATCCAAAATACTTTGCTCATTTGAACAACTTTTCACTCTTCACTTTTCCACGACATTCACTCGTGCTCTTAATAGATATGCGCTCTATTAAGTTGTTGTAGATATTCACTCTACTAAAGTTTTCCTCAATTAACGGTTAAAACCGACGGACGTTATATTCACTAACTTCCTTGAGGTGTCCTACCGACTGCGCCAGTTAAGTGTTTCATTAAGTTCGAAAGGTTTTTAAAAATGATATTTATTTTTACAAACCTTTTAATCAATTAGTAAACATGTACTTTAGAAAACTGTTACATAATTTATCTTAACAAAACAAATTCAACTGATGTACATTCAGCTGGAGTGTAAAACGTCTGTGCGATACAGAGGCGGCTTACACACTGCCGGGGCTCTGTTCTCACCACCTATATAATACAAAAGCTGAGTAAGCAGGAAACTTCCTAGCACGAATTTTATTATGAAAGGTTCACATAAATTGTTCACATAACTTATATATATATATATATATATATATATATATATATATATATACATATATATATATATATATATATATATATATATATATATATATATATATATATATATATATATATATATATATATATACAAGCCTTGTAGTGTTTGGTCTCAAGATTTGTAGTACTTGAGACCAATCACGATCCAACCCGATTCTATATTACTTAATCCGCTTCGAAATAAATGTGTAATTATTTACCAAATGTTGAAGAACAATGTACTAGGGGTAATTAAAGAAGATTGATTTCAAGTACATCGCCGTCACGGGAAGTAGAAATTCCAGCAGTGTTTCGTAAACGTTGCGTCAGTGGGATCAACAAATTCTGAAGTAACACAGGAAAGCACTCTTTGTGATTACACATTCCTGCCATTCCTCGGCAAACAACGGAACTTACACAGCAATTGTATTGCCGCTATGAATAGCGCCCTCTATTTATATATACCTTTGGCGACATTTTCTTGAAGGAAAAGATTGTTGTGGCTTTATTGAATACTCAATACAAAAAGAAACCACACACATTCACACTATATTGGAATACTACACTAAATTACTTTTAGACACTTAAATATACTTCATTAAATAGACATTGTCACATTTATCTTCTATATTTAACGGTTTTTTCGAAATTACTAGTTTTGTAAATAATGCAATACACCTTTGTTCTTGATAATGCCTATAATGTCGCCCTTACCTACGATGGATTCGCTTATACAAAAACCATCGCTGTGACATGCGCAGAACGTCCCTTCTCATAGTTACCTACACACATTTGTTTCTTTTATTTCACCCCTTTACAAATCCTCCTTGGTTTTGTTAGTGTATGTTTTTACATGTTTCATCATAATCTTATATCAAGCTGTAATGTAGCTCCAGGATTTAGAGGCACCAAGAAAATGTCCAACAATTTTTAGTCTATTATCTTCCGTAATCCATAGTAAAAGTAAATAAAACGCTTGATACAATCGAAAAGTAAACTTTAATATGCTCTTTTGCCATCACGAAGCTATGACGTAAGAATCTAGCTACCACATTATTTGATAAATATTTATTTATATCGCATAATTTAATCTGAAATATAGCTTAAAAATTATATTTATTTGATACATACTAACAACACCATACGTTTCTAGTAAAAATTGCACTAGTTGTTCGAACCATGTTTTTACAAAGGGTAGTATATACCTTATTTCCTAATAAATTATTTTAAAGTATACATTTTAATTAACAAATAAATTATCCTTCACCATGTAGACAAAAAACTTTAATCTGTGTTCATGTTCTTAGAAACATTTTCTAAATGATAATATTAATACCTCTATCATTTTAGGACTCCAAAGGACTTTTCTTCAATTATTATTCACATTTATAGGCTCCTACTTAAAGGTAAATATAGAAATTTATTTGCTGTCTTAAAAAATGATTCATACAAGAAATATAACATAAAAAATCTAATACAACCTCTACAGTTAATCTGTTAATTTGATAGTGTTTATAAAACAATGAGCATCTGTTACAATATACCGAAATATATAAGCAACAATTTAATTTCGTTATAGGAATGTTTATTTTGCAATATGCACAGATAAACAGGTGAGAGAAATATACTGTTTAACAACTAATACAAGATCGATCGAAGAGGCAAAAGTAATATGAAAATGTAAATATCACGCAATTTACGGCCGACGCAAAAGGTGTAGTTTTTAGCTGTTTTTGTACGCTACTTCCATAATTTGGAATGTATTTGGATTAGCTTGTTGCACGCACTTGCCAATCGGAGGTGACAGGGCACGAACGAACATTGGAAACTAATTTACCATTCTGTTTGTAATGGACATGTTTACGTCGCCAATTAAACGTAATTACGTTACAACATTTGAAAGAAAGACATTTGAAACCTTAATCAAAATATTTCAAAATCAGCGAATTGGAAGGAAAAAGAAAAACAAAATTATAAACAAGTGTAATTTTGTGTGTCGTACTTAGTTATTGGAAAGTCATTTTGAGAATTAAACATTTAAAATGGTCCTAAAAGGTTTAAAGAGCTAGAGATACTATTTCATATCAAATCTATTCAAAATCCTACAATAGAACGTCGGTGTTCTAGATCAATCAGTTAAGTTAACCTTCATACAAGCTATTGTAAATGTAATGAACTGGTAACCATGCACAGTTATCGGTAATTATTGAGAACCAACACAAAACGTATGCCATAAATTATTGAAAATTTATCTCATTTGCCGTTTACTTTATAAAATTCCCAACTCGCATTAGGAAATGTAATTAAATTCATTATTCACTTTTTTTAAACTTTTAATGGCTTCGTTGTTAAATAAATATCAATAGTTGTTATTTAATTTAAATTTATAATTTGTTTAGATAGAAATAAAGTATTTTCTGACATAAAAGTTGGGCTTCATTTTATTTTCAGTAATTTTTATCCTAACCTAACTTAGCAGTAACTAAATTATTTTTCAATACCTATTATGACATAATATATCTTACTTAACTATCTAATATATATATATATATATATATATATATATATATATATATATATATATATATATATATATATGTGTGTGTGTGTGTGTGTGTGTGTGTTTAATGATTTCTATCAAAAGTAATGTAAAAAATGACTACTTTTGATAAATTTTTTATATTAAAATATAGTAAGTTTTATTCCTAGTAGCCATGATATTCTCATTTTTAAAATAATTTTTTTAAAACATATTTGAAAGGTTTTATTTTTAAAATTAGGATAATTTTTATTCTAAGAAATCTAATCTGAATGTGTTCCCACTATGGAAAATTAAACTGCCGAAAAGGGGATATAAATTAACATATCATAACCTTTTTAATATTTTATATTATTTCACGTTTTATTTTACTAAATGAAACTGTTCCAATTTTCATGTTCAAAAATCTTAGTGTTATGTTAAAATATCTATTTTTTTCTAATGTAGATATCGTTAAATCCCAAAATAATCAAAATATATTACACTCACAATTCTAGTTGTAACGGACTTGTATCAGATTGATACATTCCTATGTTTCCGATATGGGAGTTCTATTTTCTTTTTATAGTATTCTCTTTCTTTTAAGATACGCTTTAGTCACTTAGTCATACTTAGTGACTTGATCACTTGCTGATCACTTTAAGCTAAACTTTAGTCAGTTAGTCATACTTAGTGACTTGATCACTTTAAGCTAAGCTTTTGTCAGTTAGTCATACTGAGTGACTTGATCACTTGCTGATCACTTTAAGCTGAACTTTAGTCAGTTAGTCATACTTAGTGACTTGATCACTTGCTGATCACTTTAAGCTAAACTTTAGTCAGTTAGTCATACTGAGTGACTTGATCACTTGCTGATCACTTTAAGCTAAACTTTAGTCAGTTAGTCATACTTAGTGACTTGATCACTTGCTGATCACTTTAAGCTAAACTTTAGTCAGTTAGTCATACTGAGTGACTTGATCACTTCGGCCATACTTGCTGATCACTTTAAGCTAAATTTTAGTCACTTATTCACACTGAATAACTTGATCACTTAGGTCATACTTGCTGAATACTTTAAGCTAAATTTTAGACACTTAGTCATATTAAGTGACTTGTTCACTTCAGTCATACTGGCTGATCACTTTAAGCTAAACTTTAGTCACTTAGTCATACTAAGTAGCTTGATAACATCAGACGTACTGGCTGATCACAATAGGCTACACTTAAGTAACCTAGTCATACTAAGTAGCTTGATCACTTCGGTCATACTGACTGATTATTTTAAGCTACACTTTAGTCGCCTTGTAATACTAATTTGCCTGATCACTTCGGTCATACTAGCTGATTATTTTAAGCTACACTTTAGTCACTTAGTCATACTAAGTAGCTAGATAACATCAGACGTACTGGCTGATCACAATAGGCTACACTTAAGTCACCTAGTCATACTAAGTAGCTTGATCACTTCGGTCATACTGACTGATTATTTTAAGCTACACTTTAGTCGCCTTGTAATACTAATTTGCCTGATCACTTCGGTCATACTAGCTGATTATTTTAAGCTACACTTTAGTCACTTAGTCATACTAAGTAGCTTGATAACATCAGACATACTGGCTGATCACAATAGGCTACACTTAAGTCACCTATTAATACTACGTAGCTTGATCACTTCGGTCATACTGGCTGATTATTTTAAGCTACACTCTAGTCCCCTAGTAATACTAATTTGCTTGATCACTTCGGTCATACTGGCTGATTATTTTAAGCTACACTTTAGTCCCCTTGTAATAATAATTTGCTTGATCACTTCGGTCATACTGGCTGATTATTTTAAGCTACACTTTAGTCCCCTTGTAATACTAATTGGCTTGATCACTTCGGCCATACTGGCTGATTATCTTAAGCTACACTTTAGTCCCCTTGTAATACTAATTGGCTTGATCACTTCGGTCATACTGGCTGATACTTTTAAGCTACACTTTAGTTCCCTTTTAATACTAATTGGCTTGATCACTTCGGTCATACTGGCTGATTATTTTAAGCCACCCTTTAGTCCCCTTGTAATACTAATTGGCTTGATCACTTCGGTCATACTGGCTGATTATTTTAAGCTACACTTTAGTCACCTAGTAATTCTAATTGGCTTGATCACTTCGGCCATACTGGCTGATTATTTTAAGCTACACTTTATTCCCCTTGTAATACTAATTGGCTTGATCACTTCGGCCATAATGGCTGATTATTTTAAGCTAAACTTTAGTCCCCTTGTAATACTAATTGGCTTGATCACTTCGGTCATACTGGCTGATTATTTTAGGCTGCACTTTAGTCCCCTTGTAATACTAATTGGCTTGATCACTTCGGCCATTCTGGCAGATTATTTTAAGTAACACTTTACTCCCCTTGAAATACTAATTTGCTTGATCACTTCGGTCACACTGGCTGATTATTTTAAGCTACACTTTAGTTCTCTTGTAATACAAATTTGCTTGATCACTTCGGTCATACTGGCTGATTATTTTAAGCCACACTTTAGTCCCCTTGTAATACTAATTGGCTTGATCACTTCGGTCATACTGGCTGATTATTTTAGGCTACACTTTAGTCCCCTTGTAATACTAATTGGCTTGATCACTTCGGTCATACTGGCTGATTATTTTAAGCTACACTTTAGTCCCCTTGTAATACTAATTGGCTGATCACTTCGGCCATACTGGCTGATTATTTTAAGCTACACTTTAGTCCCTTTGTAATACTAATTGGCTTGATCACTTCGGTCATACTGGCTGATTATTTTAAGCTACACTTTAGTCCTCTTGTAATACTATTTGGCTTGATCACTTCGGCCATACTGGCTGATTATTTTAAGCTACACTTTAGTCCTCTTGTAATACTATTTGGCTTGATCACTTCGGCCATACTGGCTGAATATTTTAAGCTACACTTTAGTCACCTAGTAATTCTAATTGGCTTGATCACTTCGGCCATAGTTGCTGATCACTTTAAGCTAAATTTTAGACACTTATTTGTATTAGGTGACTTGATCACTTCAGACGTACTGGCTGATCACAATAGGCTACACTTAAGTCCTCTAGTAATACTAATTGGCTTGATAACTTCGGTCATACAAGATGATCACTTTAAACTAAACTTTAGTCACCTAGTAATACTAAGTGAATTAATCACTTCGGTCGTACAAGCTGATCACTTTAAGCTACATTTTAGTCCCCTAGTAATACTAATTGGCTTCATCACTTCGGTCATACAATATGATCACTTTAAACTCAACTTTAGTCCCCTAGTAATACTAAGTGAATTAATCACTTCGGTCATACAAGCTGATCACTTTGAGCTAAACTTTAGTTAACTAGTAATACTAGGTGAATTAATCACTCCGGTCATACAAGCTGATCACTTTAAGCTAAACTTTAGTCACTTACTAATACTAAGTGAATTAATCACTTCGGTCATACAAGCCGATCACTTTAAACTAAACTTTTGTCCCCTAGTAATACTAATTGGCTTGATCACTTCGGTCATACTGGCTGATTACTTTAAGCTACACTTTAGTCACTTAGTTTCGCTAAGTTACTTCGGTCATACTGGCTGATTACTTTAAGCTACACTTTAGACACTTACTCTCGCTAAGTTACTTCGGTCATACTGGCTGATTACTTTAAGCTACACTTTAGTCACTTAGTCTCGCTAAGTTACTTCGGTCATACTGGCTGATTACTTTAAGCTACACTTTAGTCACTTAGTCTCGCTAAGTTACTTCGGTCATACTGGCTGATTACTTTAAGCTACACTTTAGACACTTACTCTCGCTAAGTTACTTCGGTCATACTGGCTGATTACTTTAAGCTACACTTTAGTCACTTAGTCTCGCTAAGTTACTTCGGTCATACTGGCTGATTACTTTAAGCTACACTTTAGACACTTACTCTCGCTAAGTTACTTCGGTCATACTGGCTGATTACTTTAAGCTACACTTTAGTCACTTAGTCTCGCTAAGTTACTTCGGTCATACTGGCTGATTACTTTAAGCTACACTTTAGACACTTAGTCTCGCTAAGTTACTTCGGTCATACTGGCTGATTACTTTAAGCTACACTTTAGTCACTTAATCTCGCTAAGTTACTTCGGTCATACTGGCTGATTACTTTAAGCTACACTTTAGTCACTTAGTCTCGCTAAGTTACTTCGGTCATACTGGCTGATTACTTTAAGCTACACTTTAGTCACTTAGTCTCGCTAAGTTAGTTCGGTCATACTGGCTGATTACTTTAAGCTACACTTTAGACACTTACCTTCGCTAAGTTACTTCGGTCATACTGGCTGATTACTTTAAGCTACACTTTAGTCACTTAGTCTCGCTAAGTTACTTCGGTCATACTGGCTGATTACTTTAAGCTACACTTTAGACACTTAGTCTCGCTAAGTTACTTCGGTCATACTGGCTGATTACTTTAAGCTACACTTTAGTCACTTAGTCTCGCTTAGTGACTCGGTTACTTCGATCGTACTGGCTGATCACTTTAAGCTATAAATTAGTCACTTAATCATGTTAAGTGAATTGATCACTTCAGAGATACTCGAAAATAAATATTAAAACTGACTATAAAAAAAATAATCTACAAGGTTGTTTTATATACCAAACGGGAATAATTATTTATGTATTGTTATTAATAAATAAATTAATGTTTAAATCTACAATAATATAACGTACAAATACAAAATCACAATTTTAGTGTTTTCGTTCAACTATAAGAGAAATTGTTTATATTATGTTAGGCGCACGTAATCTCCCCCTCTAACAGGCATTTAGCAATCCCGTTCTTAGTGACGTCACACTTGAGCCCCTATAATTCCCGATAAAAGAGTTGAGGCGTCAGCATTAAGTGAAATATTACCGCTGTGGGTGGTTTTTAAAGGACTTCCTCAGGTAATTCTTGAAAGATAAAGATTTATTTGGTATCATTCCAAGACCGTAGACGTTTATATATCTTGAACAAATAAATGAAATCTTGAACTGTTATGTTAGGGAATTTTAGTTATCAACAGATACCTAATGAAATAAACGTAATAACCCATCTATGACATTTTCTTAATTTTTAAAGGCAGACAGCACATACGACTCAGGACGACAGAATCTATGTAAAGGATTGTAGAAGAAGGTATAACACTGAAGATGGGAGAAGAATGTTTGGTGACTGGTGTTTGAACATAAATTGAGTAGTATTTTTGAGTTACTTAAAAATATTACAAATCATAATTTTGAGTAATATAAAAAGAATTATAATTAATATTTATAGTGTTGTGTTAAATGGACATCGCTCTTTGGTATGTTTCCAATACAGGTCTTGACAAAGTTTGTAATTAAAACGTTTTGGAAGAAATACAAGATTATGGCAGCAAAGCTTGAAGTTACCTTCACACAAACGCTCCCCAGCTCTTGATACCCAAAGCTAAATCTGGACAACTAAAACAGTTGTTGCAAATAAACCTTTTATTGCTTTCTAAAATATTAATTAACATTGCTCCCTCTTATTATACTACAAGGTTGGTCTCTTTTAGGACTTTTGTCCTCCCCTGCTATTTTGCTTGTATATCTTTACTTTTACTACTCATAATAATTATAGATACTTACCTTGTGTAATTTAAATGTTTACTGCTATTTTTGCTTCCAAAAATAATACCTAAACAAGATTTATTTTAAACAATTCTAAACAAAACACTGACAATATTTAATAGATACTAAGCACTCACAAGTACGAAATATTTAAACTTATTTGCAAATGTTCGCATTAAGGTAATTTATATATATCAGAAATGTATGACAACATAAAACATAATAATGTTTTGTGCTTGATGAAAAGTATGGACCTAAATTTTGTTCAGAAAAAGAAAGGCAATTCTCCTGGACTGTTTTATCAAAAACTGATAACGGTTGTATGTTTTCTGTATATTTATTTTAGTCTAGGTCTTCAACAATATCATAATCACAAAAAGGCGTAAGTCTTCAGTAACCTGTCTTCTATTCTATAAGGGGCTCTTTTAAACCACTGGTACAATATTCAGCATCATTTAGCTTATTCTTGATCACTCTGCAACAAAATTGTATTACTAAACTACCACATATGTATACAAGCCATTTACATTTTAACACTAATTAAAACACAATAAAAAAATTGGGTAGACTGAATGACCATACCCTTAAATAAAAAGGTTTCTACATTAAAATTTTAAATATCGTAACCTTCTTCACTAACTGCACTTCACTAAATGCTGCACTAACTGATCCTAACATTTTTGTATAAAGTATCCAATGTCGCCAATCGTATACAGGGACAAAATAAAATTACCGGAAGTAACATCAGAGAGTTTAATTACATATTAACAAAATATGGGAATGTATGACAGTAACCACATATATTGTTTACGAGTATAAAACAATTGGTTGGTAAGTTTAATTTATTTTTAACATTACCCAATGTTCACGAAGGTAACATTTCAAGGATCTTGGAATAAGAAAGCAGTTTAATATTGTCAAAAAGCATAATTTAAACCTTAAATATTTTTATTTAAAGCAATAGAGTCCGTGAGTGTACAGTTATAGAATCCTGAAACAAAGTCGGACACAATAAAAGAAAAATATATGTAAAATTTTAAAAATATAAACTAAAGGTTTTCAAGTTAAAAGGCGGTTTCTTATGTCACTTGGACCCTTTGATTTTAAGGCTGATGTTTTATGGCAGTTGCTTTTAATGACATAAATAATTTATATTTCAAATATATATAGTAACTGGATCCATTTTGCATAAAGTTAGTAGAAAATATAACAAGAAATTACTAATTTATTAAAAATAAATATGTTAATTGTTTAGTATACAATTTGTATCCCTATTTTAGAAAATTTTCGTTTCTTCCTATGAAGCTTCAATACTTCCAAATTAACTACCATTCTACAAGCGTGGAGGGCCCATATCTTTAGGGGGAACTTATAAAACGCAGCTGCACTGAACATCAATATTTAATAGTCAGGCCAGGTAATTTATCCTCAAGTATAATTTTATGCGTGCGCTCTAAGGATTGACTTTCAACACTTTGGTTTATCGTTTGCTATATTTCTGCAACCTGGTTGACAATTAGGCACACTTTTCAAATGAAAATAATTCATTATTCACCTAAAAACCTCATCAATTTTACTTTTAAATAACAACGAGTGGAATCATAATCAAAGTGATACAAAATTTCAATTTAAATAATGTTCAATGTTATATTAAAAACGTTTAAGTAGCCTTACTTTAAACGTAGTTGGTGACGTCAACCTTTCAATGATGGGTTTATTACGATATCCAACTTAACCTCTGTTTAAAATCAAACGTAATGTCATTAGCTTATTCATTGAAATATTTGTTGGTCCAATGTTAATGATAGAAAATATTGGTGAAATGTGTTCTGTTGAGGTTAGAATAATGGTGAAAATGACCATGGTGATGTATGGAGTGGCCATTCTATTGTATGAAATCCTGGACAACACGTTGAAGGAAACATACACGCAGGAGGATTTTGGAATCCGTGTTTATAGAATGTTCAAACTTGTCAAATGAACGGAAAAAATAGAAAAACAAGGAAGACCATATATAGACTTAGAAAGTATATGAACAATGATATACAAGCTTATTTATTGAAAATTATAAGTCAAAGGGAACAAAAATAGGTTTTCCTAACACTTTGTGGTCTGCAGAAATATTCGTTGTTTACAGAAGTAATGTTGTTCTTGTTGTCGTGTGACAAGTGCAATAAAAACAATAAAAAAAAGAAAAAAAAGTGTTCAGAGAAAGGTAGAGAGAGCACAGTTACACGGGTTCAAAGGCGTGAAGCACTGCACTGGCCACCTCTGCAGCTTTATCCGTATAAAGGGTCTCCCTAGAACAGTTTAAGTCAATTTTAAATAGTGCTGCAATGATGGATGGGCAGTTGAAGAGATGATCGGGATCAAGCTGTATCCCTGGGTAGTGCCTACATTCAGGGTATGTTCTTGATCCATGAGGCAAGACTTTCATGTCTTTGAGGTGCATTGTCCTCAGTCTGGCAATTGTTTTTGTTATTTCCCTGTCAAAGTTAAGCTCGGGAAGTGATGATTTTCTTTGGTTGTTATGGCAGAGCTTCTGTTTTGCAACGGCATTTACGTCGGAAGGTGTTGTAATCACGGGGGCTGGTTCGATGGTCCTCGCTTCCTTGGCCAGAGAATCGGCCTCTTCGTTCCCTTTGATTTCGACGTGTGCCGGGATCCATTGAAGCGTACAAAGCCTCTTCTTTTCTTCAATTAATAACAGGAGGGTATTGATCTTTTGGGCGAGGTTTGTATTTCCTTTTTGGAGGGCCTGAAGAGCAGATCTGCAGTCCGAGAAGATTACTATGCCATCAGAGGGGTTGAGTGTTGTCCAAGTGAGGTAAATACTCAGAGCTTCTTTGATTGCGATGAGTTCGCTTGTGAAGTTGGAGGCGATTTTTCCTGCTGCAATTTTGTGTCTAGAAGTTGAGCCATCAGGGTAGGTTATAAAGATTCCGGATCCACCTCTATCGCAGTCAGAATTCGAAGAGCCGTCGGTGTAAGCAGCGACCAAGTGTGGTTTAAAAATCTTGGCAATAGTTTCCATTCCTTTCCTCTTGATTGTTTCTTGAGGCTCTTTTTTGGAGCAGGGTTCGAGGAGAAACAGAAGTAATATTTAGAGTAAATTACTATTTTCGTATCACTTAGCAAAATAAACCAATACATACTGATATTTTTCAGCGAGTGGTTATTTTGCCAAGTAATACCAAAAGTAGTCATTTATATATAAAACTTCAAGATGTAACAAAAAAACTGCAACACTTAAGGTAAATTATAGATGACTTGTATAATGTATATGACAGTAATTAATAATGAAATCGGATCCGTAGAATTTCATATAGGACGTTTTGGATGGGCTGTCAATACCAATTCAAAAATAGTTACTTTTTTTTAACAAATTCATAATTGTTCTTTACACACATAAAAGAAACTCCAATGAAAAAAATATGTTAGTAAGATTATAAAAAAAAGTCTTCGAAGGCTAATTGTACTATGGAACTAAGTACTTGTAATCATTAGTAATAGTTCTTCATAATAATTGACGGGACAATAGTATTTAAAATCAAAATAGTCTATCAATCATAACCAACTAAATAATCGCAAAGCTTAGCTAATGTAAAAGTAACTCGATTTAAATCCAATCTGAACACAACCAATCACAGATTCGCATGGCCTTGTTTCTACTAGTGTATTGTGATATATCAACAACATTACCTGCAAAACAATTGCACTGTGCTTTATTACAGCATTTTATGTTAAATAAGTGTCGTTGTAACAGTTAACACTCTGATTGTATATTGCAATGCACATAAATGTATTACTATTTTGTGAAATATTCATATATATATATATATATATATATATATATATATATATATATATATATATATTAGGCTTATACTTATATAACGATAACACTTTTGCAGTTTATTGGATAAAGTTTAGGAAAAGCATTTTAGTCATTTCAAATTATTAAAAAAAGAAAACATTTGGCAAAATTTTAAGGACTAATAATTGAATGGTTATAGATATTATCATAAAGTTCATAATTAAGTTTGTAATATAAATCCAATATTATCAAAATTCATTTTTATCGCATAATTATATATTTTAATAAAAGTATTTTGTCCATTATGAAATTATTAGTATATACTTCTTGCTAATTGAATCTTGGATTTTATATTGCTAGTAATAGAGGGTGAAGTGTTAATTAGAGAGAACAATACAGCAACGCGTAGAGACGTTACATAAACCATATCCAAGACGGGGCTAACACTTTAGATTGAGGCCAACCCTCTTCCACCCCGGCCGCTTCATTTTTCTTAAGCAACAAACGTGATAGGAATTTCACTCCTATTGATGGATAACTGGTGTTGGCTGTTCAATACAGTGTAGACTAAATAAAATATATAACATCTTGTTATGAACATCCTTTCCTTAAAAGACGTCAATCACACCTAAATGAAAACTTGCACTTGAACTTCAATAATAATAAAGATAGTAATGCTTTTTATGTTTAATAAAAAAAGTCACATATTTTACTTTGTCATTTTTAGTTACTAGTAGATAAAGTCAAAAGGTAAAATACAAAAAGTAGGAATCGTACTTGATAATATTTTGCTAATTATAACATTCTACCAATATTTTACCCAGCCGGCTAACTGTCTGATGGTAATCCTGGATATTATATTTTACCATTTTGATTTAGAAGGATATATTTATATATATATATATATATATATATATATATATATATATATATATATATATATATTTATTTATTTATTTATATGTATATATATATATATATTTATATGTGTGTGTGGTGTGTGTGTGTGTGTGTGTGTGTGTGTGTGTGTGTGTGTGTGTGTGTGTGTGTGTGTGTGTGTGTGTGTGTGTGTGATTTGTGTGTTTATTATATAAGACAATTATAATTTTCTTTACAATAATGTACTACAGAATAGGCATTTAAAATAATGAATAATATTTATATAAATCAATAGTTATCCAGAAAAAGCGTTATTTACATGAGGACTGTATTTGTGTAATAAACTAAATTTTGTGCGCATATTCATACACGCTTCCTTATCGGTTTCAGATCCTATTCTAACATTCCAGGTAGGCGTGTATTCCCAGGTAAAATACATTCAAGAAGTAATTGAAATGAGTGAGGGAACCCCCAACTCCCCAATACCTTGACCAAACCCTCTTGGTTAAGCCTCGGCTATAACTGTACACACAGAAGTGTAAACGGCACAGAAACCCTGGTTGGAAACACGATAATGCGTTTAGGAGATTGTGTAACTGTTATGGAAAATAATAATATTTATCTATTGAAGATGTTTTTATTTCCTTATATTTAGAATAACTTATTTTATATAGTTTAAAGCTCATCGCCAATATATTAGTATTACCAAAAACTATTACATTCGTTATAAAAAATACTGTTGACTACACTACACAAGGTGAATGTGTAATGTAATAATGCTAAAACTATAATTATATGCAATACAACGAATGGCGTAAATGGTTTTTGGTATTCTAGCACTTTAATTACATATAAATATATTTCAAAAGAAATGTACTCAATCCAATTACTTTGTCATAAATTTCCAAATATGTTGATACTCTCACCTGTAACAGTTTATAAACGCAAGAACTCACAATTATTAATTAATCGAAAACGCAGTTTCAATGACAATTTCATCATTAGTGATGATAATATAGGTTGTTTTATTTCTTGTAATTACAATAATGGTTTTAATGTTGTATATTATTCTCATAATTGTAGCTTTAACTCAGAAGCGAGAAACAGTTTAGTGGATATTGAAAGTAAAATTTAATGGAAATATATAACCAATTTTTTTTTTAAATCCAATTTGTCTATCACTGATTGTAGCAGGACAGAACATTTAATGCGTTTTGACGGTTGCAACCGTCACTTATGTTTCGATGCTTTTAAAACCTGACAACTGTTTGGACAGTTTATTTACTCTAATTGCAAGTTATTTGTAGCAAGTGGTATTACTGGAAATACCAGTTGTACAAATTGAAATATAATTTTCCACTCGTATACTAAAAACAACTTGTATAAACTGATTTGTAAATTGTAGAATGAGTTATCTTTAACAAAAGCTCATTTAACGGTAAACGCATTTAAAATGATTGCCTTTAAAGGTATCCTTGAAATATTTTGTGAAAACTGTAAAGTGAGTCACGTTCTTTCGACATGCATACGTAACTACCTGTGTGAGAAAAAG
The DNA here is from genome assembly GCA_036971475.1 of Prosapia bicincta. Lineage (NCBI taxonomy): Eukaryota > Metazoa > Arthropoda > Insecta > Hemiptera > Cercopidae > Prosapia > Prosapia bicincta. Next base: position 92,206,108 of record JBAIZL010000002.1, read on the forward strand.
TGCTTAATTTAATATTTACTCAACTCGAATATCAAAATAAAAATGTACAAATATATTAAATGTGAATATCAAAAACAAATACTGTAAACGCTCAATAATCCGAGCGATCCTAGTGTGTGGCTAGGATACTATCGGGTTACTGGACGGTTAATAAAATCACAATGTACATTGTGATATATCTATATGTATTGCCCAAAATAAAAAAAAAAAAAACATAAGAAAATAGTCCCGCACTGTACTTGAAATAATAAAACGAAATCAATCAACTGGCTTGTGCTTTACCTTAAAAGATAAACAAATTTTTTTAATGTTTGCGTTTACAATGCTTTATTCACTTGCACCTCACTGTACATAAGGTACAACATACGGCTCGATATAGTTTGCACATCACGGGCTAAACAACCATAAGGCGTAAAGGTCAACCAGCCACTGGTATCGACATATACTAAAACATGTGCAAACATGTACTATATGTATATATTGATTATATTTACGTTCTTAACGAAAACGCCGGACTTGTGGAGGTGCCAAGTACGAGAAGGTCGGATTATAGCGAGTTTCCAGTTGTTACATTTTAATTTTAAAATGTTTTGAATTTCATAATATTTTTATTAAGTGCTATGTAAATTCTAATTTTATTTTAAATATGTGTTTGTAGTGTTAGTTGAAATACTTTTAATAGAATCCATATTTAATATTTAAAAACGATGACTCTCATACGTTAATGTAGAAAATAAATCCGCTTTGGCGCTTTCTCCCCTACAATCTACTTCAATAAAAATGTAAAAACAGAATATTTTAAAGTGTCATTTGTAGTATTGGGTTTATATATATATTTGTTTATTTATATTTGACCTTTCAATCCTAAATATTCTTACCAATCTTAATGCTAAACTTTTATAAGAAAGGTTTAATGAAATTATTCAAAATAACGAAATTGATTTTCACTTAGTTGTTGTACATCTTACTCCTTAGTTGGATATGTAAGACATTTAATAAAATTAGTTTATCTCTTATATAACGTGTGTGTTCTACGCCTAATATTTATCTTCATGGACTATTTCTATATTTGTTTGTAACACCTTTAATATAAACACTATTACCTCAAGGATATAATTTATGGTAGTATATATCACGTTCTTTTTTTGTCACACAAATATAAATCTGTGAGTACAATAATTATAAATAATTTAAGATTAAATTAAAATATTTTGTGTATTACACATTCAAATCTTATAACTGTTAAACTTATTTTCTAAGAATTTAAAGTTGTCCTTTAAAAGTAGTCATCATTTGTCTTTCAGTAATCATGTTACGCTTCTTTAGGATTTATGTGGAACTCAAGACTTTATCTACAATATAATTAAGTCTAAATAGAATAACGTTAGTATCTAACACTTGTTGAACAAAACAGTCGACAATTTTAACAATTAGATGAGTTGCTCTTGTAAACAAATATTAGCTTTAAAATAAATAAATAAATATAAATTTAATAAACACAGAAATATTTAAACTCAATAATAATTATGCTTTTAAAACTGAGTACTTATGTTGACAGTCCTACATCATGGAAAAAGTATATAACAATAGACAAATAATGTAAAATTATACAATAATCTCTAAAATTGCAAATATCTCTACAATACATCTACAGATGACATCACTTGTCCTATACAGTTGTACTCCCAATTTTGTCCTACATCATTGAAAAAAAATATATAGAAATAGAAAACTTATATAAAACTATAAAAATATCTCTACACATGACACCACTTGTCCTCTCACAGTTATTCTCCGTCTTTTGTATGTCCTTCCAGTCTCTGTCCCCATCATTACCCTAAGAACGTCTGGGTCTTCTAACCCCACAGAGGGTATAAGTTTACCCTAGCTATAAGCTTATACCTATATAATATGTTTTTTCTTATGGTTTTTAGAGGAAATTAAATAGTTACGTAAGCCACAAGCTACATAGAATACACAACAATAAGATATTGTGTGAAAATAATATAGTATACAAGAAACATAAAGGTTTTTGTTCATAGATAAGATCGTCTGTGTTCTCAAGAACCGTTGCCTCTATTTTGGTCTTCCGAGTTTTCATATCCTGTCCACGTCATAAGGAAAAGTACATCTTCTTCTTCTTACTCTACCAATCAAACCCCATTTCAAAGATGCTTTCTGTTTCTTAATGTGTTTAAATTTAAATAAAAATCAATTAATAACAACTGAATCCTAATAAACGAGTTGAAAGTGAATCATATATGAAATGTTGTTGTTTGCAAAGCATTAGAAGACTTTAAAATTGTGTTAACACAACGCTAGCGATGCAGACGCAATCACAAAGCTTTACCTGTATTGAAATTAAACTGTCATATCTTTAAGTATGACAGTATGACGTAACATATTTAGGAAGACAAAACCAAACACTGTGCTTTAATTAGCATTGTTGTACTTAGCGCTGTCAGAGATTAATTGTGCCTTGTGTTGGTAGCGCTGCAGGCTAAAGCAAGCTACGGTTCATTATGTTGGCACTATTGCCAATTAATGTTTGTTCGTGACTCAAGATTGCTCTGTAATTAGTGAGACATTAATTTTAGCGGTATTTTTCGAACGAAATTTCCTCTTTTGGTCGGATACAAAAATTGTGACCGTTTACAATAGAAAATATTTATCCATTAGATAATTCTTAAAAAGGAAATATATAACAATAATACTAACGAAATTTGTTGATATCTTAATTAGAACTTACCTAGTGAGAGCAAAGAGTAAATCTTAGTTAGAACTTACCTAGTGAGAGCAAAGAGTAAATCTTAATTAGAACTTACCTAGTGAGAGCAAAGAGTAAATCTTAATTAGAACTTACATAGTGAGAGCAAAGAGTAAATCTTAATTAGAACTTACCTAGTGAGAGCAAAGAGTAAATCTTAATTAGAACTTACCTAGTGAGAGCAAAGAGTAAATCTTAATTAGAACTTACCTAGTGAGAGCAAAGAGTAAATCTTAATTAGAACTTACCTAGTGAGAGCAAAGAGTAAATCTTAATTAGAACTTACCTAGTGAGAGCAAAGAGTAAATCTTAATTATAATTTACCTAGTGAGAGCAAAGAGTAAATTTTAATTAGAACTTACCTAGTGAGAGCAAAGAGTAAATCTTAATTCAGTTTACTCTAAATCTCACTAAACATTAGTTTATTAAAACAATCACACTAGTGTGCACTGTCTAGTTAGCAATAAACTGCTAAGTTTATGAAAGCGACATCGTCGTCTAAACTAGTATGTTGGTTTTAATAAACTAGTGTGTTTGTTTTAATTAACTAGTGTTTAGTGAGATTTAGTGTAAACTGTTGTAATTGTTACCGTTGATGTTAGTTGCGTAATCTTATTTGAAACAGTTCATAATTGGATAGTCGTTTACAAGAATTGTGTCTTGGAGAAATCTGAAAGAAACCGGTTTCTAAACAAGAAACATGATTAGTCAATAATTTTTTTCGAAATAGAAGTGCGGAATGGAGGAACAATTAGTTAGAAGACATGAAAATATGTATGAGATCAAAATAAATTCTAAAAAATGTTTATAGTTCGAAATACTATACTTTTTATTTGGTCTTTATTTTCTGCAATATCGAGTTCTTACTTGGAATTTACGTTCCAAGTAGTTGGACCGAGAGAAAGAGTTTATATTGGAAATATATGGCCCTGGTAGTTCTTAATGATGGAGCAAAAGAATCTGTTTTTGTTTGGGATTTAGCAAAAATTAACGTTGAACCGAAGATGTTATTTTGATTTTAAGCTCCAAGTAATTTTAAACAGAGTTCTTATTTGGCATTGCAGTTACAAATATTGTTTCACCGAAAAAACCGGTTCTTAATTGCAATTGCATTTCCGAATAATGGTGGTCAGAAAGAATTTATTCTTATTTAGAATTAAAACTACAATAAGTGATTAGCCGAGAGAACGAGTTGTTTTTGACATTGTAGTTCCATTGGAACCGAAAATAATCTTGGACCGAAAGAACTTGTTTTTTGTTTTAGAATTTAACTTCCAAGTAGTGTTGGGTCGCAGAACGAGTTCATATTTGGAGTTTATATTCAAAGTAATCTTGGACTGGAAGAACTTGTTTTTATTTTAACTTCCAAGTAATGTTAGACCGAAGAACGAGTTCTTATTTGGAGTAAGGTTCAAACTAATCTTGGAACGAAATATCTTGGGTTTTATTTTAAATTTAGGCTCCAAGTAAAGTAAACCAAAAGAACGAGTTCCTATTTGGCATTGCAGTTCCGAAAAGTGTTGAGCCGAAAAATCTAGTTCTTATTTGGAATTTAAGCTCCAAGAAATTTTAACCGAAAGAACACGTTCTTATTTGGCATTGCAGTTCCAAATAGTGTTGGACCGAAAGAATATGTTCTTAGTTAGAATTTAAGCTCAAAGAAACGTTGAACCAAAAGAACGAGTTCTTATTTGGCATTGCAGTTCCGAAAAGTGTTGAACCGAAAAATCTAGTTCTTATTTGGAATTGAAGCTTCAAGAAATTTTAACCGAAAGAACACGTTCTTATTTGGCATTGCAGTTCCGAATAGTGTTGGACCGAAAGAACCTGTTCTTAGTTAGAATTTAAGCTCCAAGAAACGTTGAACCAAAAGAACTAGTTCTTATTTGGCATTGCAGTTCCGAATAGTGTTGGACCGAAAGAACATGTTCTTATTTAGAATTTAAGCTCCAAGAAACGTTGAACCAAAAGAACGAGTTCTTATTTGGCATTGCAGTTCCGAAAAGTGTTGAACCGAAAAATCTAGTTGTTATTTGGAATTTAAGCTCCAAGAAATTTTAACCGAAAGAACACGTTCTTATTTGGAATTGCAGTTCTAAATAGTGTTGGACCGAAAGAACCTAGTCTTATCTGGAATTTAGGCTCCAAAAAATGTTAAACCGAAAGAACGAGTTCCTATTTGTCATTGTAGTTACGTTAAAACCGAAAGTAATGTTGGACCGAAACCACTCGTTTTTTATTTGTAATATACCAAAAATTAACATTGGACCAAAAGAACCTTTTTTTTATTATTTAATTTAAGTACCAGTTATCAAGAATCAAGTTATCAAGAAATGGTAAACTGAACGAACGATTTCTTATTTGGAATTGCAGTTCCGAACAGTGTTGAACCGAAAGAACCTGTTCTTATTTAGAATTTAAGCTCCAAGTAATGTTGGACCGAAAGATCGAGGCTCTCATTTGGCATTGCAGTTCCAGTGGAACCGAAAATAATGTTGGGCCGAAAAAAAACTTGTTTTTATTTGGAATATAAGCTGTAAGTAATGCTGGGCTGAAAGAACGAGTTCTTATTTGGAGTTAACGTTCAAAGTAATGTTGGTCTGAAAGAGAAAGTTCTATTTAATGTTTTGGTTTTAAAACGTTCTATTAAAGCAGTGGATTTAAAATTGATCATGAAGGCAAACAGCACAAATTTATTCAACGCAAAATGTAAAATTCGTGGAAGAATATTTTTTAAAGATTCCAGACGTAGTAGTGTAGAACATTCTGACTAAAGTAACGCAATGATATAACTTAACACGATGATTGATACTTGTTTAAAACCTTTCTTCTTCTTAATTTAAATTATTCATGTTACCAATTCCCGTTCAACATTGATGAAGAATTGTTACCTTTGAGCCGTACTTCTAGGTTATCCCTGTCTTCGAGGTCGGGCTAATCTCCCTTCCTTTGGTGACTTATCTCTGGTAGTTTTCACTGTTGTTCCTTTAGTATTATAAAATGAACGGTCCGTTATCTCTCAATTTTTTAAAGACATTCATTTACACAATCTGTCTTGCACATCTAATTTTTCTTTTTCATTTCACCTCTAGGACTTTATCCGTTACCTTTCTTCATTCTTGATAGACTGAAAATTAATGAATATATTAACGAGCATGTCTAGAAATAAATATAGGAACAAGCTAATATATAAATAATACAATGGACGAATGAGCTATGGTTTTATTGTTGGTAATAACCTTTTAGTTTACCAAAGTTCACAACGTTTTTTTTAGTTTTTTAGATTTTCGGTATTAAATACAGAGTACTGTAATAATTTCATTATATCAATTATTTCATAGCACTCGATAGTTGGTGTCATATTTTTGAAACAAATGGAGTTTAATAAATCGAAAGTATTGAATTAAGTTAAACAAATGATGGAAACATAATGAGCAATAATAAATGCAAATCTAAATGGTAGCCGCAAGCCAATTTGTATTGTGCACTGTGTGAATTTTGTGATGCAGATTCAAACTGTCTGTTAGAAACGACTGACTGTTTCAATTTGAATTGCATTATTATCTACAACATCGTAATATTTTTTTCCTGCTTTTTGCTTCTGTCATCGTACGATCTTTACTAGCTTTAGGAAACTAAATATTATCAAACGTTGTTTTGCCAAATAGCTATATATATTCAATATGGGTTTAAAAAATATGTTTTCGGAAAATTGTCCTCAAGTCCATCTGCAGCTCGTGCGTTTCTATTATTATTTACCCTCTCTATTATCGTTTCTCTACTGTCTAGTGAAATCCTATTATATAGGTTTAGTGCTAATTTTTATCCAATAAGAATGAGGAAACCACTGTGGTCCAGGCTTCTTATGACAATTTCCTGGTCTAGATTCAAGTTGGCTAGCATTCTAATCTGAAATATCAACCCTTCCTCACCATCAGGGCTCGTTTAATAGTAGCAAAACCTGTAAAATATTGTGAAAAAACATGCATTTAAAATTGTAGGAAAAACCATGCTTTCTTCTTGTTCTCATTTTGAAAGGTTAGAAATATCTGAATGGATAAAAAGCCAAGAAATATAATATTGTGTGTAAAGAACTCAAGATCTTTCTTTCATTCTTTTAGGTCAAAAATAAATCTCTAAATACCTTAATACCAAAACAGGCGGGTTAAAATACTTACTTATATAGGCCTTAGCGTTTATTTCCTGCAATAAATTATTTTTAAACGGAGTGTAAACTGTCTAACCCTTCCTTTGCAATACGAATAGCGACCGGAAAACATACGATTTTAGAAAAACGTTTTAAGAAAAAGTGTGTATTTATTAAAACCATAAATAGGTATAAAATCAGAGTTTTATGTTAGAAATGAATTACCTCTATTTTAATAAACGTGTAACACTATACACACATAATAATATATTAAAATTATTAAATTAATAAGGAACCAGACTAAGTGATATACATTTTTATTCCTAAAACACCATTCTCACAAAATCTCCCATTAAAAACTTTAAATTAATTAGGAAACAGAAGTATTAAGCAAACGTATTACATATATATATATATATATATATATATATATATATATATATATATATATATATATATATATATATACATATATATATATATATATATACATATATATATATATATATACATATATATATATATATATATATATATATATATATATATATATATATGTATATATACATATATATATATATATATATAATATTTAATTTATAATATTTATATACATATATTGTTTAAAACATATTTTATCAATTACAAAATGGATATAAAATTTAAAAGTTTTCTCAATAACAAAATTCAGTAAATTCATTTATTGAGTAAATTTATTAAAACTTTTAAATTGTAGTTCTGTGTAATTTTAATTCTTATTTATGCTAATCAATATCTAAAACAACTTCTTTAGGAAATAAATTGGTTAGCTTATTGGTCTGTATAGGTAACAAATTATGCACTCAATAATAATTTGAGGTTCCTAATAATGAAAACCTACTGCCAACGCTTACTAATAGTTTCTGCCAATAATCATTAGGCTATTTAGTAATTTATTTAATAGTTTTAACATCTCTTTTGTAAGTATGATGTTTTAACAGAAGGAGTAATTCGTTTTAAAAACTTTTTTCATACAGATTTAATTTCTAAATTAAACGAAATGCAAAATAACGAAATCATTTAAAGACATTTGAAGGTTAAATATTTTTGCAGGCCTAATATTACTATAATATTTTTATTGTACAAAATCTAAACGTTTATTTTCAATTTATTCCGAAATATTTTTAATTTTCACAGATTTAACAAAAAGTATTATATATCTTTTTTGGCTTTAAATTGTTGTAGTAAATCAATAGTATATGTTGTTTTAGTAAATTGCTTTTTTTCATTACAACAAACTTAAATTGATACTAAATTAAAGTCTTTTATTACTTTACTATACAAAACAAAAGTATTTATCTAAATTTCGAGTTCCATGTTCAAAATAAACAATCATTTAGTAAAAACAGCACAAAAAAACCAGTGTATAAAATCTTTTCTACATGTTTCGAAGTAGCTTATTGGTAACGAAAGCCTGCTGAGAAAATGGAAAGACTTTTATGGGATGGGGAACACCGGAATACTTTTAGAGAATACATTCCGCTCTTTTTCGGACAAGATATCCTTTATATTGTATAGTAAAGGAGCTTCGGACTTTTTCAAAGCAATATCGTCTATGTATTATGCAGTAGATGTTATTGAAATTATCTGTAAATGTTGAGAGGTTAGGACATATTTTCAAAATATTGTCTTTCTCTTTAAACATTTTAAGTCATATTTTTACTTTTTTAAAAAATAACTTCGTTATAAATATTTTATAGAGAATGAATAGAATTATATAAATTGATATATATATATATATATTTATATATATATATATAAATATATTCACTAGGTTCAAACTCTTTAAGTCATATTTTTACTTTTTTAAACAATAACTTCGTTATAAATATTTTATAGAGAATGAATAGAATTATATAAATTGATATATATATATATATATATATATATATATATATATATATATATATATATTCACTAGGTTCAAACTCTTTAAGTCATATTTTTACTTTTTTAAACAATAACTTCGTTATAAATATTTTATAGAGAATGAATAGAATTATATAAATTGATATATATATATATATATATATATATATATATATATATATATATATATATATATATATATATATATATATATATATATATATATATTCACTAGGTTCAAACTCTTTAAGTCATATTTTTACTTTTTTAAACAATAACTTCGTTATAAATATTTTATAGAGAATGAATAGAATTATATAAATTGATATATATATATATATATATATATATATATATATATATATATATATATATATATATATATTCACTAGGTTCAAACTCTTTAAGTCATATTTTTACTTTTTTAAACAATAACTTCGTTATAAATATTTTATAGAGAATGAATAGAATTATATAAATTGATATATATATATATATATATATATATATATATTCACTAGGTTCAAACTCTTTAAGTCATATTTTTACTTTTTTAAACAATAACTTCGTTATAAATATTTTATAGAGAATGAATAGAATTATATAAATTGATATATATATATATATATATATAAAATATATATATATATATATATATATATATATATTCACTAGGTTCAAACTCTTTAAGTCATATTTTTACTTTTTTAAACAATAACTTCGTTATAAATATTTTATAGAGAATGAATAGAATTATATAAATTGATATATATATATATATATATATATATTCACTAGGTTCAAACTCTTTAAGTCATATTTTTACTTTTTTAAACAATAACTTCGTTATAAATATTTTATAGAGAATGAATAGAATTATATAAATTGATATATATATATATATATATATATATATATATATATATATATTCACTAGGTTCAAACTCTTTAAGTCATATTTTTACTTTTTTAAACAATAACTTCGTTATAAATATTTTATAGAGAATGAATAGAATTATATAAATTGATATATATATATATATATATATATATATATATATATATTCACTAGGTTCAAACTCTTTAAGTCATATTTTTACTTTTTTAAAAAATAACTTCGTTATAAATATTTTATAGAGAATGAATAGAATTATATAAATTGATATATATATATATATATATATATATATATATATATATATATATATATATATATATATATATATATATATATATATATATATATATATATATATAAATATATTCACTAGGTTCAAACTCTTTAAGTCAAATTTTAACTTTTTTAAACAATAACTTCGTTATAAATATTTTATAGAGAATGAATAGAATTATATAAATTGATATATATATATATATATATATAAATATATTCACTAGGTTCAAACTCTTTAAGTCATATTTTTACTTTTTTAAAAAATAACTTCGTTATAAATATTTTATAGAGAATGAATAGAATTATATAAATTGATATATATATATATATATAAATATATTCACTAGGTTCAAACTCTTTAAGTCATATTATTACTTTTTTAAACAATAACTTCGTTATAAATATTTTATAGAGAATAAATAGAATTATATAAATTGATATATATATATATATATATATATATATATATATATATATAAATATATTCACTAGGTTCAAACTCTTTAAGTCATATTTTTACTTTTTTAAACAATAACTTTGTTATAAATATTTTATAGAGAATGAATAAAATTATATAAATTGATATATATATATATATATATATATATATATATATATATATATATATAAATATATTCACTAGGTTCAAACTCTTTAAGTCATATTTTTACTTTTTTAAACAATAACTTTGTTATAAATATTTTATAGAGAATGAATAAAATTATATAAATTGATATATATATATATATATATATATATATATATATATATATATATATATATATATATAAATATATTCACTAGGTTCAAACTCTTTAAGTCATATTTTTACTTTTTTAAACAATAACTTCGTTATAAATATTTTATAGAGAATGAATAGAATTATATAAATTGATATATATATATATATATATATATATATATATATATATATATATATATATATATATATATATATATTCACTAGGTTCAAACTCCTAATTTATCAATTTATTTTCAAATCCGATTGAACGTTATTCTAAATTATATACCATAAAATTTTGATAGTTTCTTCTAATAGCTCTCATCATATGATATATATATATATATATATATATATATATATATATATATATATATATATATATATATATATATATATATATATCAGATAACCTATTTTATTAATGTAAATTCAACATGAATTCTAATATTCCTTAGTTTAATTTTTTAAATTTTATATTATTATGTATAATAGTAATGTATAGTAGTTATGAATTATAGTAATAATATATTGTTGTTATTACAGGAAACAGAAAGCTAAGGAATATATTAAATCGAGATGTTAATATGGAGAACATTTAGTGACCATAACGCCCTCCTCGCCCAGTATTTTATTACACACAGTTGACTTCTCGCTGTTACAAAGGTATTTTTATTTCATGGGACTATCATAAAGTTGAAACACTGATCAAAAATGTAATAGGTTTATTGCGAATATTTTAACCGCGTGCTTCACTGGTTAAGCATGAATCTTGTTAGATTTACAGTGTGTTTAAATCTATTTATCAAGTTCAAACAACGTCATTCAAGATCGGGCATTGTCAGCTGATTGCTTTTGCATTGGTTTACTTCATCACTGATTACAGCTGAATTGTAATCAAGTTTCAAACGATTGGTTTCAATATGTAATTGTAGTTACGTTGGTATTATTACAATAGCCTATTAGGTATTAGGTATATATCAGCTAGATTGGATCGGCCAGTGTTCAGCTCACAGTTGTATTCAGTACATAGTTGTTCATAATGTTTATTTATTGTATTTTTAAAATGAAGATTTTGTTCCATTTTATTCCGTCTTTATGCTTATTTTTTTCTACATGATAAAAGATTTGTTGTTCTCTTAAATTTACAAATAGATAATTATGTTATATATACAGTAAATTATGTTATATATACAATGAAACAGAATATTGTTGGTTGTTATTAGAATAGAGAGTAGATCTTACTAAAATAGTCTCTCAAACTCCCTGTAACAGGTGTATTGAATGAATCCAGCTTTCTATGATTTACATTAACTTTCATGTCCCTCGCATGCCATAACAGTTACATTTTTTGGAATTGTTTTTTAATAATTTTATTTGACGCATGTTTAACTTTTTGTTTGATTTGTATTTTTCTGTAAAATGTTTTCCTTTATTAAAATAAATGCATAAACTACAGTTTAGTATAACTTGATAAATTTCACCTGATGATGACGTTTTAACCTCTGAAACCTATTTGAATGAATAATTGAACGAAAAACTATTAAATAATAATATTTTATATAATTTAAAATAGTTAACTATACTCTATATAATAAAGGAAACTAAAATAATGTTTTTATTTGAAAAGAGGCCAACTATAGACCTATTACTGATATATTTTCCGTAATATTGTTTGTATTGACAGTGATTATAGCGGTGATACGCTATAAGACGGTGACTTATAGCAAGCCTCTAATCATGTTTGTAGCCTGGCTTTTTTGTGAAGAAGTCCAAGTGTGGCGTATTTAGTTAGGGAAATACAGGATCAGGATTTTCCTGCGGAAAACCGGTCATTGGACACCGGACGTCAATCGAGAGGATAGGCTTAAGTATCGATTCAGACCTCATGGACAGGTCCTGCAAATGCTTCTTAAACACATTTTTTAAAAATATTTAGAAACAGTATTATTATAGAGATAATTAACTGTATACAATTTGCTATGTTCCCTATTTATAACGGCAAAACTACTCTCTCTAATAATATAGATATGAAAACAAATAAAATGAAGGGAACAATAAATTTACCTACATTAAATATACTGTAACGGTGAAACAGTTCTTACAAACATTAAGTAGATAAAGTCTCTATCGGAGTTGTGAGATATCGGAAGACGTTACCGGAGGAAAATTAATTTCGCCAATTTAAATTAGTTGCGGAACAATTTGTTTTTTCCTTTTAACATTTGTCTATTTTAATACTATCCCTCATGAGTTCTAGCTTCATTTGTTTATCGAACACGTGGTTTTAATATCTCCATGATTGTGTTGGAAACGTCAGCAGTGTGAACATACTTCGTGAAATTTTCTGGGATATAGTTTACGTTAACGTATTGCTTTCGTAGCCTCGATTACAACGAAATCCCTGCTGTAAGTGCAGAAAGAAACAAATAAATGGTTCTAATATTACATTGTTAATGCTCAGCGGATACATGTTGGAATAATGAGATTAGACAAACAGGTCATGCATAAATATATTATATTGATATTATTAATATTTGTATGACTAAATATTTGTATCAAATGTTTTTTTTTATTTTGGAAAGAACAATTTAAAAATTGTTGTCCTAACCTAATTATATTCATTTGGAGTATGATTTGCAATACGGACTATAAATAATTGTATATGGAAATAATTAAATTTAATATTAAATTTATATTTTACTTCGTCTAGGAATCTAATGCTTATACTCCATGTTAAAAAATACAATTTTTCATTAAGTTTGTAAGCAAGAAATTGCTTTCAGAACAATACTTGTATCTGTCACTGACAGTGTCTACAAAGTCGGTGGCTTGAATTCGTAATCCGTTTAAGTGTATTCCACTGTAATCTTGAACTCTTGGTTACCGCATGAGTCTGACTTTCAACACCACAGTAGTAACTTTCGTATTAAACAAGTAATATATTTTTTTCTTTAGTTTAAACTCTTACTTAAATCTACAAAAAAAAAATTGTTTGTAGTTATTTTAAGTTTTATAATTACAATTAATATAAATATGTATATACATAAGTAAGAATAACAATATTAAATGCCAATATAGCAAGAGGATTCACTTGCAACTTCCAATTTTTGTTTCTATGTATGGCAGTGGAATATTTTGTTTGTTTGTTGCTATTTAAACGCATTCTTCTTTTCGTCGATTGCATTGTGCTGTAGTTTATTTTCGCTTTCCTTTCTCATTCTCAGGTTGTGAAGTAAGATTCGATAAAGTTAATCCAGTTTGTTTTTTTACTTTATTCTTTTCATTTATTTTTAATCCCAAAGCATTATTTATGATATTGTGTGAATCATGGCAATAATTTAAGGTTGTACAATGGAGATTTCGAAAACAACCAGATGCGGGCAAAAAAAATTCATATACATATTTGAGACGTAAACTTCTAGCTATGGGAAAGTTTTATAATGCCAAGCCTGACTTCGAACAGGAAAATACTCAGTTTGAATACGACCAAGATACCCTAAATTTGTATAATTTTATTATTGATTAACTATTTGAATAACTGTTAGTTGAATAGAAAAATATTTTATTAACGATTGAAAGTTTGTAGAAATATATATCACGAGAGTGTGAGCTAATAAAAGGAATTTAATAAAACCACGAGAAAATCGCCATTAATAAAATAAAATGCCTGAACACCCTTTGGGGGGGGGGCAATTCCGTATTATTGCAATTAAACCGGTGATATAAGTTTTTTTAAAAGCAAGCACCTATCTACGTCTACAAAAATTTTATTACAGTTTTTTTTTTAATTACAATTTACATAAATATGTATATACCTGAGTCGGAACAGCAATATTAAGGGGCAATATAGTGAGAGGGTTCACTTGCAATTTTCAATTTTCTTTCAATGTATGGCGTTGGACTATTATTTTTGTTTAGTAATATTTATTTGCTTTGTTTTTTTCGTCGCTTGTATTGTTTGTAGTTTTTTTCTTTCCTTTTCCATTCTTCATTTGTGGAGCAAAATTCGATAAAGTTTATCGAGTTTGTTTGTTTACTCTATTCCTAATATTTTAAATAATGAAACCAATAACCATAAATTAACTTAGAGGGTTATTGTGGTTATTGGGTCTATTATTTAAAATATTATAACATAGGCCACAGTTGCTCAAGAAATCATTATACTTATATTCTTGTCATTTGTTTTTAGTCCCAGAGCAATATGTAAGATATTGTGTAAGTCATGGCAATAATAAGGTTATACAATGGAGGTTTTGATAACAACCAGATGAGGGCAAAAGAAAAATTCATATATATCTTTGAGACGTAACCTTCCCGCTATGGGAAAGTTTTTTAATGCCAAAAAGCTAGACTTCGAGCATGAAGATATTCAGTTCGAATCCGACCTAGAAACCCCAAATTGTTATAGTTTTACTATTAAATACATATTGGAAAAACTGTAACAATATCAATTAGTTTACATCCTCTGTAGGTCAGAAATTTATTTAAACGTGATTGAATAAATAAAAACATATTTTATTTTATAGAAATAGCCTATATATCGGAGAGTGTGAGTTAATAAAAGGAATTTATTTAAAACATAAGAAAATAATAAATGTTCTTTAATAAATTCAAATGTCTGATCACCCTTGGGGGAGGGATAAACCTAAACGGTTACAGCTACTTACTTTGATGTTTAGTGAGGAAAATACTGGATTATATTTTAAACCTTATTGACGTATTTGCGTTTAACCAGAAATAACATATCCGAAAGGGTTGTAGACCCTCAATAGCATTTAAAAGAAACAAAGTTTAAAACTGAAATTTAAATCACTGATTGTTTAATAAATAAAATAAAATTCTAAACCGTTTTTTTGGTTTTTCGCTGTAATTTCTTTGTATCACTTGAGATTCTGTGACTGTAATACCTGAATCATCTTCTATAGCAGGTAGAAATAGAATAATTGTGAATAACTAATTTTTTGTTCTTGTTTAGGGTAATATAATTATATACCATTCCCAGCATTATTACACGTTTCGTTGATGCCTTTCGGAAGACCTTCATCAGTCAGAAGGTTTTACGAGACAGTTGGTAACTAGTGTGATAATGCGGTGGTTATAGTACTCTAAATAAGGATTTAAATCATAGCCGATAGGTAAAAAAGTATCAAAAGTACTTTTTCGTTTGTTGTTAAAACTAAGCTGAATGACAACAAAAGGATAGAGTGAGATCGACCCGTTTTCATCTCGTCTCTCTGTTCTACTTGACTGCAATCATGACCCCTTCTAGATCCCCTGGAGATGTAACGTATGGTGTGAATACAAGTTACACAACACAGATACGTTAATCTGATAAACTCCTATTTTACATGACACCAGATAATTGATTTTTTTTTTATTTAGAGCCATAATCATGTAAATAAAAAATATATAATGAGATTTATTAAACTACTTGGTGTCAATGTGTTTAAAAAGTGTCGATAGATACACAATACAGTTTTAATTGTTACATATATAAATAAAATTAAACCTTTAATTAAATGCTACAATATTAGATAGAGTTTTGAAAAAAAATGTATTTTTATGGAGATATTATAAACATTATTTTCCCGTATTGTACATAAACACGACTCGTAACTCGGAGCCCATGAGGTGTATTTTTTTTTATGTTATATTAATAAAACCTCATAAACACGTTTGATTTATCCATGATTTTTCCATGTGAAAATTTCATTGTCAATTAAACATGTTCAGAGGAAATTATTAGTAGAATAATAAATAATAACAATTATTCTTTAAATAATTTCCTCTGAAGATGATTGCTTTGCAATCAAAATGTACATGGATATGTACACAAAAATGTTTTAGGTCAGTGGTTTAATTTAGTTAAAATAAAGAACCTACCTCAATATTTACAAACATTACTTTGATATTTGTTTTATATACACCAATGACTATATTTCCTTTTTATTTTCATTGAAATGTAATCATTGAGGTGGATTAATTTAACTGGATAGAAACAACGTTTCAAAATGTTTCAAAACGTAAGAGAAAGGTTTATTGGCTTCGAATGTTGCAATAGTGTGTTAGCTTCTGATAGGTGATAACTATTTCCTCCTTCTGGGCCAAAGCAAATCTATTTGTACGACTTAATTAAATAAAGTCGGGCATTACAAGGAGGGAAAATTTAAGAAAAAGTTCCTTTTACTTTAATGTAGGTTTCATGTTATTATTTTGTTTTAAAATGTTGTGTTTTTAATTTGGTAATATGTAAAAATAATAGTTACAAGTAGAACCTGTATTTATATATTTCTTTGAATTTGCATTTGGTTAAAAATATTACTGGAAAATAAAGCTTTTTGATAGTTTATTTATGTTGTTCGAAGCCTAACACGACCTAATCTCAGGGGTTCATATTTGTTTACAATATTTTTACAATAATAATTTTATACTTAATAATAATTATATAACAAACTATTTTGTTTCTTTATTCAATTACGTTGGTACTAATGATATAATAATAACATGAATATATATATATATATATATATATATATATATATATATATATATAATACAAATACAAGAATTATAATTGAATTTACAATTTAAAGCTTTTCGTAAGATAACAGTACCAACATCATCAGGAATATTAAACAATTCAATTATAATTCTTGTATTTGTATTTTGACTTATGTTCTTTAAATAAATATATATATATATATATATATATATATATATATATATATATTTATATATATATATATATATATATATATATATATATATATTCTTCAAATTCGTATGGAGTACGCTTCCAACAGACAAATAATATCTTTTGTTGGATTTGACACTTTAAATATATACCTAAATACAAATATATGCAGTTGTGCATACTTTGTTTTGCAATCTTGTTTTGCATATTTTTTTATAAAGTACCAAAGAGTTTTTAAAATCACACTAGAATAATTACATTTTTGTATAGGATAAAATATAATGTGTGTGTATATATATATATATAACATAAATAAATGAAACCTCTCAACCACAAAAAAGTATCTTCTTTTATTTAAACCCTTTGTACATTTCGATTGCATAGCAATCATCCTCAAAGATAATTTACAATGAAAATACATTGAAACGTTTCAACGTAATTTCATTGTAAATTCTGAGGATGATTGCTATGCAATCGAAATGTACATAAGGTTTTAAATAAAAGAAGATAATTTTTTGTGGTTGAGAGGTTTTATTTATTTATGTTAAACATTACGCCACAGTGGTTTTATACAGTTATATATATATATCTATCTCTCTCTCTCTCTCTCTCTATATATATATATATATATATAGATACACCTATATATTTTCTTGCATTCATTTATCACTTCTTTGAACGTAGTTAATGAATAATCATTCTTTTTAATGTAATTAACCAATAATCTTACTTGGTATCTTTGCTAATCAACTTTTGAGAGATAATTAGTCGACTCTCAAGTATACCGAGTAAGATTTATATTATTGTACAGTAACTGTGTAGCAAATATATATATATATATATATATATATATATATATATATATATATATATATATGTGTGTGTGTGTGTGTGTGTGTGTGTGTGTGTGTGTGTGTGTGTGTGTTTTTAACATATATTTTATAAATTCTCATAAACACAAAATCAGTAATTTATAAAAGAAATATTATTGTAAATGAAGCCTAACACATATACACCTCCTTAGACTAAAAAAATCAAAACACGGCGTTAGGTACACAATTTTACACCACTTTTTGCCGTTAAACCGCATATTTCTGAACAGATAACAAAACTATAAGACTTCCATTGCGTCCTAATCTATTGACACTTAATTGTAATAAATCTTTTCTTCTACAACTTCTAACCGACTAGCTCTATTTTCCCTATAATTCATTCCATCTATTGTATATCCCTAATGCATTCATTCTGACAGTTTTATTATCAGGAATATAACGAAAACAGACTTAATATAAATTCTTGATTAGCTTAAAGCTAAGAGTATCTGAACCTTTATGAAAAGTTTAACGTTACGAAATGTAGAAAGTAATCCGATTAAATAGCCTTTGTTATGCAATTTTGACCTGAATAGTTCCGGAGCTTCTTCACAAATGTAATGCTTCTACATTATCCTTAACCATATACCTGTCCTTCCTCTTAATATGATTAAAACTAACACTACTGTAATCAAAATATTAAAGCCGTTATAACAGTAATTTTTACTCATTAATGAACAAAATATTTATTGTCATATTAGATAGGTTTGTGACACATACTTTATCTAAATACTAAGGTATAATGGTCTTGCATGAGTTATAATGATTTTACAGTGAAATTAACCAAATTGTAAAACAAAATAATTTTCTAATATAATTTTAATATCCTATTTCATTTGTAAAATATATCGACTTATATATACTCAAACAAAAATTAATAATTTGCTTCTTATTTATGTTATTTATCAATAATATATTTCATTCATTGCATCTGTATATAAACCTTTTCAAAATAACCTAAAATAAGTACACATTAAAAAAAATTAAAAATTTTGTTGTAAATATTAAAGGTATGTAAAGAAGTAAAATAAATGTAAATACAGTAAAACCTCTCATATCCGGAACCTCAGTTATCCGAACGTTACATTAGAATAAATTAAGGCTCTTTATCCCGCGAATTATTAGCCAGTGAACACAAAGCCAACGCTTACTGATGATGACGTTGGCTTTGCGCATAGGAAAGGCGTCCAGGCATTTGACCAGCTAATCGAGTACGTCGAACAACAAGAACTGCAGGACATCGTTGAATCTTTCGAAGGATGAGGCACATTTCATCAAAGTAACGAGTTCAACGAAACAAGCAACCTTTCATTACATCTTTTTTTATCAAAACTGATAAATAATGCACACATGTATGTACAGTGCAGTATTAAGGAACTGTACGTACAAACATGTAACGAAATTCTACGTACAGTTCTATATTGCTATTAAAATATAATTACGATCTTGAATAAGTGTAACGTATTTACCTAAATCAATCATACAACTACTTCTAATTGGTATGATTGTGATTTCGTACTATAAACGTACATCTTTATACGACCCCTCTTATATAGCGATTTTGTCTTATCTGGATCATACTTTCGCCTAATTGATCCGGATGTGAGAGGTTTAACTGTGTATTGAAGAAAAAAAAATTAGGAATATTTTTGACGGCTTAGTTATAATATAAAATTAATTCTTTGTTGCGATTAAAAAAATCATTCAACTATTGCCTTAGGGTATTATTAAGAGTTATTATAATAATATGTTTCATGATTCATAAATAAATTGAACGGTATTAATTCTTTACAATTTTTCATTTTTAAATATCCAAGCATTGAAGTTGAAATCTCCGACCCCTCCATCAGTAACACAATTACACGGCTAAACGCATTAATGACGACAAATTCCAGATGAGTTATTGCCAATAAATCTGCTTCCGCCCTAAACGACAGGAAATAAAAAATAAACTGGTGTTTAATGGAATTATATGGTTTCGTGTTCCGTGCAGTTGCTAAACTTTTCGGGTTACACGAGAGTTCCATTTATATTAATTAAAACATTTATTCCTATCAGAAACTGTGTTATAATTTATATTATTATTAATATTCCTTATTTAATATTTCTTTTAACATTCTTACTTATTATGAATTATTCCATTCAGTAGACATCACTTAAAAGAGGTAAACAACAATTCTAGGAGTTTTAAATCTATGACGATAAACTTTTATCGTAACTATTATTACGATTGATAAGATTTATTATCATGTTGATGATGACGAAAACTTTAAAAGTTTGGTAAAAAAAACAATTCATACTATTATTAAATTGTCCATGAAAGTGTTTTGCAAATAAATTAAAATTTTACTGGATACATTTAGCAGGTAAATATTCTTAATTTGTTATTACAACGTACAATTTATTATGTAATTATGTGATAAATAAATAACCATAACCCTTGCACCAAATATTTAAACACCCTTTTATGTACATTTCGCCAACACAGTTAGCATCATCAGAGGGTTACAAACATTCTAGGACTAAAAGAATTGATTTTAATTTTTTTTTTAGGCTAGAATGTTTGTAGCCCTCTGATGATGCTAACTGTGTGGACGAAATGTATATCAAGGGTGTTTAAATATTTGTAGCAAGGGTTATTGTTTTTTATTTATCATAATTACGCTACTGTGCTCTGTATAAAATTGCATGTAAATATGCATTCGAACTCGAATTTAAAAGTAAGTAAATGTTATTTTTTTAAGTACAAAAAAGGAAAAACCGTTTGAGGCTCTATTTAGTATTTAAAATTTATTAATTATATATATTAAGTTCTAAAAAAATTATTTTTATAGGTTGTATTTGTTAATGATAATTTAACGACTTTACGTTATAGTAATGAGTATCTACAAGTAAATATATATATATATATATATATATATATATATATATATATATATATATATATATGTATATATAAATGTATATATATATATATATATATATATATGTATATATATATATATATATATATATATATATATATATACATATATATATACACATATATAGAAATGAGTATCTACAAGTAAATATATATATATATATATATAGAAATGAGTATCTACAAATAAATATATATATAGAAGTGAGTATCTACAAGTAAATATATATATATATATATTTAAAATAGAAATAATAACTTTCTGTACGTTTAAGAAGTTTAGTAGTAGTGACTCAGTTGGTTTTCTAATGTATCTATATATTCGTCTACGCTGTGTATGTTGTTATAGAATGTATTCCTTGTCCGAACTTTCTGTCGTTGTCTATTAATAATTTCATAATTATTACTAACAATAATTTTCATAAAATAATAATATTTTATTTAATAATATCTTTTCTGTATGACCCTCATACAATTTATTTTGTATACAGTCTTTACAATTACTGCTGATTGTCTGTTTTCAACAAGCTGTAGCCGCATCAGATTCATAATATTTTAAATGCATTCATTAGTATTTACTTTATCTGTAGTGTTAATCCATACAACTTAGCCGCTACCTTATTAGTTATGGTTTTTTCAAAACCATCCTGACCTAAGAATGATAAAATATTTGTTCTTTTACTTACGAACAAAAGTAATTGAAATCATGAACTTCTCTTAGTCGTTCGCGACTAGTTATTATAAATGTAATTTGAATTCTGATCTGTATAAGTGTTTCTTATATCATTAAGAGTGGAAATTATAATCTAAAAATGTAAACAACTTTAACTGACTAAGTAACCCAAACTCGTTATGTAGCTAATTGTTTTTCAACTGTCGTTAAATAATACATTAATACAGATATTTTAAAAATGGATTTATAAGCATTGATCAAAAAATGCCTACCACCTTATACTAATTTGAGTTATATGTAAAGTGAAACATTATATAAACATAATAAATCTCGTACGTTTGTGATATACAGAGACATAACACTGGTTAATGGAAACATACACGCATAGAGAATTAGATCAGCGTTTATATTAAAGCGTCACCTTGTGTGAATGTAAGCAATTAATTATGTTTGTCATTTCATTTCCTTGGGAAATTCAGTGTGATGCTTTATGTAGAGTTCTGTTACGGTGATTGACAGTGAGATGTTATTGTCAGGTAGTGCAGTAGGTGATAGTGATTTAACTAATAGTAATCACGCCATTGAAAATGTTTTAAACACTTATTGTTATTATTATATATATATTATTATATTCATTATATAATAATTCATTATATCATATATATCATTCATATATATCATTATATTATATATATATATATATATATATATATATATATATATATTAAATATGGTGATATTTTTTCTTGTAATATATTTAATAAATTAAAAATATTTCAAAAACAAGAATACTTTTATTGAATATATTTATTCAAAGCTTTTCGCCGATAAAATAGTACCAGCATCTTCAGGAAAATAATTATCTAATAAAATATTTTTACAAAATTAAATCACAAAATTAGGTAGCACGTATAATTTATTTTGTAAAAATATTTTATTAGATAATTATTTTCCTGAAGATGCTGGTACTATTTTATTGGCGAAAAGCTTTGAATAAATATATTCATTAAAAGTATTCTTGTTTTTGAAATATTTTTAATTTATATATATATATATATATATATATATATATATATATATATATATATATACTAGGGGCTTGCAGGGGCAAATGCCAGTATTCAAATTTAAACAAAACTTAAACC
Source organism: Prosapia bicincta (assembly GCA_036971475.1). NCBI lineage: Eukaryota > Metazoa > Arthropoda > Insecta > Hemiptera > Cercopidae > Prosapia > Prosapia bicincta. The sequence continues at coordinate 92,229,156 of JBAIZL010000002.1, forward strand.
TTTGTACAGTAATTTTATTTTCAATACAACTTAAGTTTAATTTAATTCAAGTTTTCCTTTAAAAAATTTCCTTATAAACTATATTTTTTAGTGAATGTGTTTTAATTTGATTTTTATTACCAATCGTATTAACAATATGTATCTTTAATCAATCTTGAGATTTTACTCCACTTAGTGCAACATAATGTTGATCATGAGGTTTGGTCAATTGAATCCCTGCTCTTAAGAATG
>JBAIZL010000002.1:92234386-92236886 GCA_036971475.1 Prosapia bicincta
TAGCGGTTAACAATCAATGTCTGATTGGGTCAAAGAAAAAAACTTTTTTTATTTACTTTTCATTAAATAATTACAATTAATATAAATAAAGTAACATTACCTATGTGTTGAGAAAGCTGTCCTAACATAACCTATAACAAAATCAGCTGTTACATGAAACCATATTTTATCACTTATTTTAAGCCAAGTAGGACTAAATAACTATATTTCATAACTTTCCATTTTTGTAAAAGGTTTTCTCCCAAATAAAATTAAAATTAATACATTATATTTAATTAATGAATCAATATTGGAAAATAACTGTAATAGCATCTAGTGACGTCCACAATTAGCTTTAAGAAATGTATTTGATCTTGAGTGGATGAAAAATTAATCTTTTACTAACGATCGGAAATTTTAACAAGATATAAATAGAGAGAGTGTGAACTTATAGTAGGAAATGAAAAACAGTAGCGTAGCAGACATATTCCTCTTTCCATGCTCGATCCTCTATTGAACCCTCCACCGGAGATGCTCTAGTACCACCATATACTCTACAGTTAGCTTCTGAATCTATCTCGATCCTAGGCTTACTCAATACATAACCTACTCAATACATAACTTACTCAATACATAGGCTTACTCAATACATAGGCTTACTCAATACACAGTTTAGACAATACATAGCTTACCCAATACATTACCTGCTAAATACATAGCTTACTCAATACATAGCTTATTCAATACGTATGCTAAATTTACAGACTCACTAACCTTTTCTCTTCGTCGTCGTCAACATTAGTGCTACGGGCCTAGTGTCTTGTAAATACAAATGAAAAAATAACACATATTACACAAAATTATACAAAACACATATCAAATAATTAATTTACATCTAATCTTCAACAAAACGGACATTAAAAGAAAAAGTTATTTTTCTTTAATTTTCGTTTATTTAAATATACAACTAAATATTAAAACAACAAAAATGTATACTTATAAACAATATCTTATTATTCACTGAGGTACAGCTATTGAATTTAAATAAAGTAAACAAATCATTAAAGAATTTTCAAAATAATAAGAAATTAACTAAATAATAGTTTAGCACGTAACGTAACAACTTCAAAAAAGCTGTTTTAAATACCTCTTGAATTTTGAAAAAAAAAATTAATTTAAAAAAATCTACATCTTCGAGGAGGTTTGTAAATGAACCTCTAAAATGATATAAACCCAAGAAATATATAAAACTCACAACTAATAAACCTTAATTTCAAACGCGTTTCAATGATATTATGTCATCATCAGTGATGCAATTATAAACATAATACCATGACTACAGAAATGGAAAATAACCTATAATGTTCTAAGGTTATTGATTGACCTATAATATCTTAGAATTATATTATTGAAGAATCATATTTAGCTACAACACTTAATATTGGTTATTAGTGTCTATTGCTGTTAAAACTACAACAGATGTTTGTTATATATAACTATGGTTGTAATAATACGGAATAACACGTTGAACACGGAGGCCGATCATTTGTTTCGTTTGAAATACAACAACGCAGGAGAGATGAAGGTGATTTGGCCTTACTGTGATAAGCTAAGGTATTCTGACCACGTTCTTCTTTCATAGAAACAAATATTTGGCGCCATGTTTTGCTTCATTTTGGAAAAGTTAGTTTATAGCTGTTCTTAAAATTAGTCGTGTTACCATATTTAACTCTAAATAATGGTAACGTTAAATCTAATTTACCTGTTATATGTAACATGATATATCAATTAATAATATACTATTATTTTATTATGTAATACATTATTAATAATAATATATAAATACTATTTATTAGCACGTAATTATTATTAAATTTTTTCTTATAGATATGTATAATATAGGCTACGTAATACATTTTAAATTATTTTTCACTGAATATGACAATCATAAAAATGAAATTCTTATTATACTCATCTTCATTTAGGAATATTTCTATATATTCTTAAGTACAGTTCATTACTACATTTTCCTCTTCTGAAGAGTACGATTTAAAATTTGAAAATTTTGTAATTCAGAAACGCGTTAACAAAGGCAAATATTGTAATAATAGGAAAGGCAGAAAAAAGCTCTCAAATATATAATAATAAAAATATGTAAGATGAAGAGAGCTATATACATCTGCTTGACAAAATACTTTAAAATACACAAATAAGTTTAATTAGCCGTAGAACAACTAACACTCAGACACATCTCCCCGTCTATTTTATATTTTTGTCAGTAATTTATTAGATATTGTTATTAGTATAGTTAATTTTTTAACAAATTTAATATTAGATATATTTTGTTTGATATTGTTTCCCACTCTTTGTATTTATTAAGCTGTTATTTCGAAGCAATTTTTATCGTAAGTTATACATTTTATGAAATATCTTGCAAAATAATATTATTGTTACAAATATTATAAATTGGCAGAGCCATGAGTTTAGTCTGACATGTAATTTCTTCTTTAATATAGTTTTT
>JBAIZL010000002.1:92241886-92346886 GCA_036971475.1 Prosapia bicincta
ATTATTTGAGATTGTAAAATAAAAAAAACCATAAGTTATTATTTTTTATGGAACTCAGTAGGAATTTACTTTAAGTTTTTTTAGGATCTTTTAGTCTTACAATTGCAATAAAAGAATTGAATACATATTATTTTTTAACCACAAACGATTTAACAAATTTCCTATTATTGTTAATAAAATACCCACTAATCAAAACGAAAGAGTAGGCTACGTAGCGGCTCCTAGTTAAAACAGATACGATAGAGCGTGGCGTATCCATTACTGTATCAGGAGGGGGGTAGTTCCACAGTGCATTACCCAATCATAAAGGCGAGGCAAGTTCAAAGCTACGAGTCGTGAAGGTATTGACGGACGTAACTTTAGCTGGATAAAAGCCAAGGAAGCCGTATGTTAGAAGGTGCACAGGAACAGCTTAACAGTCCGCCGCTTCCTTTCATAAAGCCTCTAATCATGATTGCTTCATAAAAAGTGCCGGCCGGCTTCAAAATACATCAAAATATTCAAGGTAGTTGGTATACTTCTATCAACAATATTTTTTTAATTTCCTGGTATTTGTATTGATATTATTTGTTGCATATCACTTAATATGTCTCGACATTATCTACAAGGCATTATATATAGTCTACCTGCAAAACTTAAATCATCCAAAAGTTAGTTAAAACAATTGAAATTCCTTCAGTAAAAAGAATTGTTATTTTGTTCGCCCTAAAGCTCGTTCACGAATCAAGTTCATTTTATTTGTTTTCATCATCTTGAGTATTTTTATTGTTTAGTTTTCCCTATTTTGTGTTTATAATTTATCCTACCAATTTTCAAGTATTATTGCTATGTAGCTATTTTTATTTATTATTATCTTCATTACAACTATTTGTTTTATTTTTAGGCTAAATTATATTTATTTTGCTATATGTTTAGAAGCATATTTTCAATTTGAAAAAAAAAAGTTTTTCAAAAAATGTATCATATAAAAAGTATTAAACGCAGTGGAATTTTGGGATATATTCTGAACACTGCATTATTAAAACGTAAGCATAATTAAACATTTACATTTTATACAATAATTAAAAAGTAATATAAAAATTGTCTTTAAAAAGTAAATTCCTTCTGAGAAAGAATGTTATCATTGTTTGCTTATTTCAAGTCTGTTTATTTTATTCCTTTCATTCATTTTTAACCTTACACACTATTTATGATATTTTATGGTACCCATGGCCACAGTAAGTTTGTAGAATGGAGTTTTTGATGGGGAACCAACTGGGGAGGGGGGACATTTATAAACACGTCTTTGTGAAATTCATTTCATGGTATAGGAAAGTTTGTGCAGTGCCAAAGTGCGCTAGACTTTGAACATGAAGATTCATAGTTCGAATATGGATAGGCCCCCACATGTTTATAAATTAATTATTGAATAAATATTTTTTTAAAACTTTATTAACATGAATTGTCATCTACTATAGGCTTAAAAAAATGTATTTGAACTTGATTGGAGGAATAAAAACGTATTTTATTAACGATTGACAATTCGTACAAGATATACTTCAGGAGAGTGTGACCTAGGAGAAGGATTTAAAAATATTCTAGGACTAAGTAATACTAATGTGAAGTTCTGGACCCTGATTCAATATATATTTCACCAAACAATAGCGATAATACTGTTTGTACAATTTGGGTTTGAAGATTGAAAAATAATCATGTTTCAAATCATAAAAAACCTTATACAAATGTTTAAATAAATAATAAATAGTGATTTTCAACATAACTTTAGGACTTTTTATGTAAAAAATTAACTTATGAAAAAAGAGAAATACATACGAAATTGCAGAGTGGGGGTAGTAAAGACAAGTAATTTTAAAAATGCATAAAACTAGTGGAAATTAAATATTCTAAGTAAAAATACATCTCTGAATTTTTTTTTAAAATTAGAGTTTTAACATTTGTTTCTAATAAAAATACATAGATTTATGAGCAGTTTTTAAAAAAATTGCTGGGACAAAAAGAAGGCTTTGAGTAAACTGCATGTCGTACATCACAAGCCTTATCTAGTGGTAAAATGAGAACACGCTACTTCGTGGCAGAAAATTTCAGCAATGATTCGTCACGCGATAAAATAATAAATTTGTCAAACAGTTGACATGCAATTTACATTTGGATTATTTGAAGAGTTGCAGCCCTACGTGCTCGGTGTTCGCAGAATTTATGAGAATATTTTATTCACGTGTAGAGACTTGTATAAAACGTGGAATCAAGCGAAACGCTAGCGCTCCGTGCTAATTTATTATGGAAACCATTATAACAGTTTTATTTTTAGTTCGTAATTATAAAATAGTTTGTAGTCACTAAAATAATTCCAGAGAATCAGTGCAAGTAAATATTATTCAGATTCATATAGTTTACGTTTGTTTATAATAAACTGTTGATTTATCATAATTAAAACTGGATAGATAGATGTTGTTTGCTTAAAAATATTTATCGAATCGTGTTTGTTCTGTTTGTAATTATTTTTAAACAGTAGATATTAATAGAGTGCATTTATATACGTCATTATTAAATAAATAACAAAGTCCAGCACAATCAAATAATTTATTTTCTCTTATGCGTTTTAATGACAAAGACATCATTAACTGTGAACAAAAAGTTGTGTTTCTACAGCATGTTAAAAACTTTAACCAACTTGTAAAAGTGTTCTATTTAATCGTATTTTTCGTACTAATTAGAATCACGTACTAAAAACAGCGTTACTTGAACACATTTTAATAAAAACGTTAATACAATAAGAAAATTACCTAGGCTGGCTATCGTATGAAATTGTTTACAATAAAAAAGTTGTTTTGTTGGGTATATTATTTATTTGTAAGAGGTTTCTACGACTAATTTATTTTGCATTTCAAATCTAAACAGAGAACCAAGTATTAAAGGAAGAGAAATGCATAAAATGTTTACTTCTGTTAATGCAGACGTATAGTGTGGAACATGTAACCGTGCACTTGTCCTTGAGAGATACCAGTAGACAAGGCGGGATGTAGACGGTCAGTATAAACACTTTCCTACTAACATGATAAAGACTGTCAAAACCCTGACTAGCATGATACGTTCGATATTAGATAAATCCCATGATAATTTAGCTTCGGTATGAAATAACAAACAATCTTAAAATGTGTGTAGACATATCGAATGCAAAAGCTGTTGATGTTTAGAACATTGTGAATATGTAAAATGTTTTTAGAAGTGGTAGTACATGGGAAATCTCTCACGGCCAATACCAAGGTTACGTGGTGCGCACTATATGTGTACTCAGAAACTTACTTAAGCACCTGGTTTGTGCATTTGTCTTTTGTTGGTATTGACAGGGATATGGTCGATATTCTTTCTTTAAGCCATAAGTTTGATACTTAATTTAAAGGAATAACGAGTTAGTTGTAAAAATCTTGTCCTAATAAATAGATAATTTTGACTCGTTATAACAACGTGCGTTTATTCCAAATAAAGATAAATATTTTTGTATAATGATGCAGACAAATATAAATATTGAAACATATTTCAAATATATATATTTAGAAATATATGTTCTTGAAGTTAAGGAATTGAACACGTATCGTCAATTCTATATAGTTCCTCTTTTTTTGTTCCGTATAGCAGTAAGAGTTTGTTGGTGGTTGCTTCCATTTCATCTGTTCCGTACAGAAAAATTATTTTTTTTTTTGCCACATATGACACAAGACATTTGGTTTTTTAAACTCCTAAATGTCTTGGTCATACAAGTTGATGTTCTTTTTTATTTACTAACATTTAAAAAGGTATTTTTTCGTTGCATTTTTCTAGTTTAATCGAACACTAATTAAATTCTATAATGAAAAGATAGCACATGATGGTGACTGGACAGTAAATTAATCGACTCAGAGGTCTACCTTCTAACTAAACGCTCATTTAACCGAGGATTTAAAAAAATTAGTTTTGTAGGATTGATTTGTAGTTTGGAATAATAGAACTCTTAGGTCGAAAGTTACCTCTTAACAGCAGCAACATTAACTAATATTAAGTATGGAACTCTATAACAAGGTTTTGCAATCATATTACAAGAAATATGCAATAGCTCATTCTGTTAGTCCTAACGCTCCAGAACACAGTAAAAACAATAAACACAAACGTTCTCCAACATAAACAAAATACAAGTAAATACCAACGTTACGATACGCTCCACTTTATACTAATGCACACCTCTGCCAAATTTTATAAAGAAATTCCAACTTTTTCCGCTTAAAAACCACGAAAAACCCGAGCTCACTTAAGGCACTCTCATACAGTACAACGGCCAGAACTGAAGCACTGTAGCATACATACATTAGATAGACACATAACATTCACAATATATATAAGTTGAAACATATATTGGTTACCTTGATAGTTTTTTAACGCTACCGAAGCGGCCATAGGTTTAATTTCTTTGACTCATTGACCAGAGAAGTCACAGGTGTTACTTAATCGAAACACAGTTTGTATTTTAATTAAAGAGTATAATTATTGTAAAAACAACAGTTCTTGAAGCACTTTAACTAACAAAAGTTACAAAGTAACTAGCTGATAACAATTGTCTACTACATCTACTAAATGTAACTAAAATTCTGATATGGGTTGACTTTAAGACATCCGGGTCGAGGGTTTTATTGGACCCCTTTCCTTGGCTACTAGCTACTCCCAGGGATGCTTCAAGTTAGTCCACATGGTCTAACAAACGTATCTCATTGGTCTAGATAACATTAAAGGTAATATTGCGATTGGATAAATGTGAATAGTTTCCAGTCACCACTTGTGCACCTGACGGAGGTTTGAAATTTCACAAAGTAACTAACAAAAGATTTAAATAGCCTGGTGATCAGATCCAGGGATTCCTCATGGATCTTGAGAAACCACAAAAACTGGTTGTCATTTCCTATTTTGGACCAACTGTCAGCTTTACTGGTGTATCATTACAACTTCTTCATAATAATTCATAAATAAATTTAATAAATATTTATTGGAACGAGCTTCTAAGAAATACATTTTATTAGCCTTAGATTCTATCAAACGAAATTGTTTAAATTTTAGGTGAATAATCTGGAACTAATGTAGTATAAAAATCGAGATTTCCCATCAGGAAACAGGAATGTCGGATCAGTGGAGCGTCCTTAACCCTGGCAAAATTGAACTGTCAATGTCAGAGTGAGTCGCGTCGTGTTTTATTTATTCCTCTAGTCAATACATCGAAATCAGTTTTCAATTTCAAAAAACCATTTAAATCTTTAAAAATATTTATTACTGAGAGATTTTCATATTTTACAAAACTTAAACATATGCCTATTTCCAAATCTTGTATTTTTATGTTTACATTATTTTACTACAGCGTAATAAAGATTCAATCGATTTTTAAATGATGAATGAACCCTTATTGTAAGGTTTAAAGCCTAATGGAAATGTATATACATACCTTAAAAGTGTTTATATATATATATATATATATATATATATATATATATATATATATATATATATATATATTCTTGATATTTTACGTTAGCCATTGTTTTTCCGTTGCACTGACTTTATGAAGTTAATATATTACTATTGTAAGTAATTTTATCATCCATTAAGTGCAATGATTTTACCTTGAGTGATGAAGCGCCTTTCGGCAAGTGATGGTCGCACAATGGTCAAGTGACCGAAAGGCGCCTCATCACTCAAGGTAAAATCATTGCACTTAATGGTGGATAAAATTACTTACAATAGTAATATATTAACTTCATATATATATATATATATATATATATATATATATATATATATATGAATTTAAGTGAACTTCGCTTCTCTAGAAACACCCTGCACTATTCTCTCGTTGCCATGGTAACGAAGGAAAAGTGCAAGGTAATAGAATAAGTAATATTAGCAAGAACATAGCAGAGATGAAAGAAATAAAGAAATTAAAAACAAGTAGCGAAAGGAGAGGGATGTGAAATTAAAGAAACGCAGAATAAATTTGTAACAGGAAGGAATTAGTCATAGAACAAAAATATTGTAAACCCTTCCAGAAACATTCATTAAATACGACAAAGGTTTTTTATAGGACTTGAAGTATAGTTTAATTTAGAAAGTAATGAATTATACCCTTTACCTTAACCTTAATTAAAGTAATTTCTAAAGTAGTGCTTTAAACTGGTTATTTAGTTAATGGTCTTAAATCTTTTATTGGTAATATAATTGCTTCACATATTTGTACAAACTGAGCACTTTCTTTGTAGGAAAGCATTTTGGAATGAATTCAATACGGTAATACAGCCCACTTGCCAGATGGTTTTGCCGCCGCGCGCCGGTACCGTTCCAAAGTCTGGAATTTATAGCCGTCAGTTAAGGTTCTTTTAAAATGTCTTGCAGTGTCCTCAGATAAAATATACGGCTACGCTTTGTTGCTTTTATTTCACTCCATGAAAGAACTTGAATTATGTCATAAGCAGTTTCGTTGTAATTATTAAATACGCAATAAATGTTGCTTGTTGTAACCATCTTGAATTCACTAATTATAATATAAGTAATGATTGCGTTACTAAGTGAATATTTTTGAATAAAAGCAATTTGTATTAAAATTTGTCTTTTACAATATGAAGTGTTTTACATAAATTTATTTCCTATATTTCTCCCGATAAAAGTTGTATTTTTATATAATTTCATATTTCCTAAATAAGACTTTAAGATATATGCGTGTATATTAAGAAAAATCTGTTTAGAACATGGTTTTCTTACTTTTTTGAACACAGTAAACCACTTGCAAAACTTTTAATTTTAATAATTTTAGAAAAAATGTTTGTGGGATCCCTCTTACTGGGATCTAGACTCATAGATTTTAACTATATTTTTATGTAATTGCTACAGGTAAACCTGATGTAGTCAATAAGTGTTGATACTATACTATCTTGTCAAACTCACCAGATAGTTATCACATTATCTAAACAATTGTTACAGTTTGATAAGGAAAACCTCTTTATTCAATAATCTTGTATTTTTACAACTCATAACAATTGTATGCTAAATTGTAGGTTTTAAAAATTGTATATTATATGTAGTCTAGTCTTTTCACTTCTCATTAGGTTTTCATGCATTCAGATTTCTCTTCATTTTCGGCCTTTCTAGCTTTGAACACCTCAGTCATAAAAATTCCTCTAGAATTTTATCAAAATATTATGCTTTATACTCTTTCAATAATTTTGTCAAGAGGAATTTGGAATAACATTGGCATTTGAGGAATAGGCCTCTCTTTTCCAGATGTTCTATTTTTCTGCAATCACAGGTTCTCTTCATTATAACCAGAGTTTACATTTTTCCCTAACGTTCGAGTTTATCATTCAAACATTTCGTACTTCTAAACTACCCGTCTAATGTATCTGACCGTTTTATAATCGGAATTTATATTTTCATGTATGATAAGACTAATCAAGTAATATTTAAAACAAATTAAGTTGATTCCTACTTAAATCAACAAATTTATTTTAGGTCCTTTTTATTTTATAATTGCAAATAATATAAATATGTATATACATATGTCAGAATAAAACTTCTAAGTGGCAAAATAGAAAGCGAATTTCTTTGCAATTTTTCATTTTCTTTTCTTTGTATAGGGTTGGATTATTATTATAGTTTATTATTATTTATGTGCTGTTTTTAGTTGTTTGCGTTGTGTCGTAGTTTCTTTTCGCTTTTCCTTCGTATTGTATGTTTGTGAAGCAAGGTTCGATACCGGTAATCCAGTCGGATTATTTTATTTTTTTCTATCATTTTTAATTCTAGAGTATTATTTATGATATTGTGTGGTACCATGGTAACAATTTAAGTCTGTACCATTGAGGTTTCAACTACAACCGAATGCTGATGATATAGATGATGATGATGATGATGATGATGATGATGATGAGATGATATTGATGATAATGATGACTTTAAAAGACAGCCAATGGACTTTGCGTTAGTTAAAACGGGGTAAGATCGCTGGAACTTTACTAGTCGTTATTAATTGAATAAAACATTGCAATTAATTTTTATTGTAGGGCTAAGACTAATAATATTAATTCTGTGTTTGGGAAGTAATTACAAAATAACTAATTTTATCGGGAATGAATGATGTGTTCTATAAAACTATCAGAAAATACATGTTTTCTTTTACAGATCTGTGTTGCATCCCCAAGAAAAAATGACTTTATAAAAACAATAAATAAATAATATTAGAAAGTATTACGTATTCAAGTAATACATTATTCTATTGTAGATGGTCAGGTCGGCGCTTAACTACGTTTTTAGAATTTTAATTACAACCAACATTCTTGATAAAGACAAACTCAAATGTACCGAAACAAAATCGTAATAACAAAAAAAATCTAAAAGAAAATATGTTGGTGCGGGAAAATAAAATAGTAAGTCTAATGGCATACATTTTTGGAAAACGAGAGCACGTAACTACAAGCGGGAGATTTTGGAAATGATTTGTCACGCGATAAAACAATAAATTTTTCAAAGAGATGACGGGCAATTTACATTCGTTTCAAGAATGAATGTGAAGAGTTGCGATTCAACGTGCTCGGATTTCTCACAATGTATGACAATGCTGTATCTTATTCACGTGTGACTAGACATGAGAACAAACCTTTATCTACAAAGTTCTGTAAAAATATGTAGACTAGTAAATACTAATTACTTCACACTATTATGAACACTTTATCAATATTTTATACTATTTTAAAATAATTTGATCATTAAAACAACCAATTGAAATTATTTTTTAAATCCATGCTAGTGAATGCAAAAATACGTACATTTACAATAACTACTACATATACACACGTTTTCATATAGACATAGCCACACACACACACACACACACACACACACACACACACACACACACACACACACACACACACACACACACACACACACACACACACACACACACACACACACACACACACACACACACACACACACACACACACACACTCACACACACACTCACACACACACACAATATATATATATATTACAGGTTGTATTTGAATAACCTGTGTTGTTTTTAAATTATTAAACAAGAAAACGTATTTTATATTTATATATATATATATATATATATATATATATATATATTATATATATATATATATATTTTAAGACTATTAATATATATATATATATATATATACATATATATATATATATATATATATATATATATATATATATATAATATATTCTATCAGTAAATGGAGTGTGTGTGTGTCTATGTGGGTTTTATGTGTATATTTCTGAATGATTGGAAGATCTAGGTCCCCTGTTTGCAAGAAGTGAGACGAGGTCCAAGAGGGAAGGCCAATCCACGTGCTCTGTGAGTGCCTTGCATTGGGAGCTGCAAGAGGAAAGACGTTTGGCTGGCAGGTATGTACACCAGAGGATATCGGAAGATTTAGAATCAGGTGGTTACTTGGATTCTGCAAAGAAGGTATCCAATAAGCTAATCCTGTGGTAGGAATGTTCAGGGAGAACAAAGGTTGTAGCTAAGTGCTTTACAGCGATAAGATCCCTCTGAGTCTCTAATAATCAATCATAATAAATTAATTATAAACATTGTGAATGTAAGTATGTTATTCTACTTAAGAATTCTCAATATTATTTTACATTGAATATATTTAAAAATAATTAAAGAGTAATTTGTTGGATTTATAATTTCAAAATAATTTATAATCCAGTATTTACTAACACTATCGTTTTAAAATTAAAAAATTGAAGAGCAAGATCTAACTAAGTAGCGAAAGACAATAAAATAAAGATATATTACAATATGCAAGCATAATTTACAAAAGTTTTTAAAAAGTGTGTTTAATTAATACAATAAAATCAATATGAACTTATTTCTTTTGCCTGATTTCATGCCTTTTGGGACATATGTCTAACATTAGTTATATTATTGATTTTCCATTGATGCAATTTTTGTCTCGCCTTCTTTGTATTATCTTTTTTCCTCTATTCTTGGTAATGTCCGCCGATTGCAATTGGTTTTAATCTTTTCGGTGAGCTAAAGTTATTCAGAGGATGGAACAGAGGCGCTTATTCACTGAAAATGTCCACATTGAAACTTAGTGGCTAGTAAGAACTGAACATCTCCATATTAAAAGAATTATTTTTATTGTCATTCCGAAGGGAAATTCAATCATCAAATGTGATAGCAGTTGACTATTTTTCAAGTGATGACTTATTTAATTTATGTTCAAAGTCTCGTCACCTTCCCTGATTTTTAAAATTTTGCTTTTAATCGGACTTACGTAACAGGGTCCTCAATTAACCGGTTTATTTTCCTTTTTCATTTGTTTATATATATATATATATATATATATATATATATATATGCGATAAAACGTTCAAGGTAAACAATAGGGTAAATCAGGGTAAAATATCTGAATGAAAGAATTGCCAAATGAAAGCGTTTACATTACAATTTGACTCAATAAACTCCCTGTCTTTCGAATATTGAGTAAAATGTCAAAACAATATTTTATTTAAACAAGTAATTTAAAAAGCGTTCTTAACTAATTTAAATTTTTTTAGTTTATATTCATTGTTTTGTAGGTCGTATTCTGCAATTGAATTCTCCGAATTTATAAGGGACGAACCTATTTCTGTTGCCCCTGATTATGCGCTATTAATGTCATGCATATGAGCTGTTAAGGTTTAGAGATTTCTATCTATACATGGTGGCAGATCGATGTTTGTGCCTTAGGCTATATACTTGAAAACAGCTAGCTGAAACTATATGTCATCCGACTCACCTTACGTCCTGGCGATGATCAGCTTGAGGACGAAACAACCAAATAGACTGGCTAAATATATAAGTCTACCATTCAATTTATGTTCAAAGTCTCATCACCTGCCCCGATTTGTAAAATTTGGCTTTCAACCTTTAATCTTATTTTATTCACAGGTGACTTGAATTTTATTTATATTCTAAACATGTTTGGACAGAATTAATGACAGTTGTTCATTATGTAAACGGGAGTTATAAACTATATTTTTAATTGAATAACACAATATTATTTATTAGTCTTGGTTTGCCCTTAAAATGACAAAAAGGTAATCAAATTAGTGGAGTCCTCTTTCTTATATATTAACGTTAACATGTTTAATAATATTCATAAAATGTTTTTTTTATATTTTGGACAAATTGTCATTTCATTAATTTTATAAAGAAAAAAACTCTCTTGTTTTAGAAAAAAAGATAAATTTATTTTTGTTTTATTGCACAATTGTCTGTGGAAGCTGTATTTAATAGGATCTGTGGTGGTATATCCACAGGAAATTGAACTGTCAGGTGTGGCCTGATTTATTCACCAAACAGTTTTCTAGTTCGTTTTTCAAGACTCAAATTAATTCTGTTGGTTTTTGAAGTTCCTTCTCGCTAACGGTTTCTCGTAATAAAGAAATCAAAAAAAGTTGAAAATACGTGATGAAAAATCGAGGGACGTGGTAATGTTAATAAAAGTAATTAGTGGTCACTTCTTTAGTTTAACTGGGTGCACTAAATATAAAGTAATTTATTTGAATATGTAACATAACTTTATTACATAACTAATTTAGCCTTAAGTTTAATAGACAATATGTACCACAGATGTTAGTAGAGGACACATGCATTGTTAAGCCTAGTAGCATAAGAGAAGCAGGTGTTCATAAATAACAGAATAAGTTAGCATCTCTGTAAACAAAGTCTGTGAGACGCTTTGGAGAAGTCAGTATATGTATAATATTCGAAAGGACTGCTCGCCTCTGTGAATAAGATTTGTTTCAGATCCTCATTTGTAATTAGTTTATTTTTAGTTAATTAAGTTGTATTTTTAGTCAATATTAAATTGAGTTTTTTTTTTTTAAAAGCAATCTGTCGTAAGAAACAACGTAAGTTATATACATAAATAAAGATATATTTAATTTATTTAAATTATGTATTATATACCTCGTATATATATATATATATATATATATATACACACACACATATATATATATATATATATATATATATATATATATATATATATATATATATATATATATGTGTGTGTGTATATATATACACATACATATATATATATATATATATATATATATATATATATATATATATATATATATATACCTAATAATTTAAATTTATATTACTTACCTAATTTATATTTCATAATAATACATTCATATTTAACTAACTGTCCTGGTAAATTATTCTAATCACACCAGTCGTGAGTATAATTCTGCTAGGTAGGTCAGCACCATTTACGTCGAAATACCACTAAATTCCTATCCTTAATTCATAGATACCTAGCCTTTATTTAAATCAAATTACCACAAAAATGATAACTGTCCACAAGATAGGTCAGGTCCATTTAAGGACCACTAAAATCATTATCGACCAGTCATACCAGGACTACATGGGTAGACTTCATTCAGCTCATAAGACCACTCAATTCATAACTGCATAGTTGATATTTAAATTACATTGGTCAATTGTATTTAGTTAAACACCTCTAGATACTTAACTGTTCTGTTGACACTTGGGACAGCTCGAGCAGCTCCAAGTACTTTGTTAATTTGTCCTCTACTTGTAGTAACTACTTGATCAATCTTCTCTCTTTAAGCTTTAAGTGTAATAATGATTTGAAAAGGACAACAAACTAATGTACGACCATAGTAATAACACATTTATTATTCTTGATTCTCGGGAGGGTACAATGTTCGCAAAGTGTAAATTCAAGGGTCGCACTCAGGAATGGGACATTTAAAATTGCCCTTTAAGTGTCGTTCATCTTTCAAGTGCTGTATTTACAGATATTCATATCTAGAAATCTAGGTGTTTCCTCGTCAGAAATGGGATATTTAAAGCTGTCATTTTAAAACAGATTCAGGTTTTACAGCAATGGACTCACATTTGGAAAGCTAGGATACTACTGGTTTGTTTGATACTTTCTCTGGACTGTTATAACACTATATAACACTGTTATAAAATCATGAATGATCATCATTAAGGATGTGTAAAGGTCTGTATCCAACTACTTGTCACAACTAACATTATATGACTATTCGAGATGAAATAGTATGATACCTATGGGGATTGAAATCTATCAAGGATATGTTTATTCTTTTTATCTTAAGCTTGTGAAGAAGTAGAGAGACAGGGATTTATAAAGTATTGGTAACCTCAGGGAACTATCTTGAGAAAACTATAATTAAAGTCATTTTATTATTCCCAATTACAAAAAATAGTTTTAAAATATTACAAACAAAGAAAATTGAAACCTAATTCCTACATAGTTCAACGAAGAAAATTTTAATTTCATTTACTTTTAATTAAATAATTACAATTCCTATAAATAAAGTAACATAACCTATGAGTTTAAACAGCTGTTCTATCACATAACCTATAACATAAAATGTGCTGATTTTTTTAAAAATCATATATTATCACTTATTTAATGCCAAATGGGAGGAAATAACTATATTGCATACCATTCCCCCTTTGTGAAAATTGTATGCGCCATCTAAAACTAAAATAAATTCATTTTAAATTTAATTAAATACTTAATATTTGAAAAAAATTTATTAACTTCAAGTGTTATCCAGTACAAGTTTTAAAAAATGTGTTAAAAAAGTATTTTATTAACAATTGAAAATTTTTACAAGATATATATATATATATATATATATATATATATATATATATATATATATATATATTAAAACAACATAGCTTATTCAAATACAAGAATATTTATTATTTTATATCCAAAGCTTTTCGTTGGCAAACAGTACCAACATCTTCAGGAATGAAAATTACAATAATGTCTCTCTCTCTCTCTCTCTCTCTCTCTCTCTATCTATCTATCTATCTATATATATATATATATATATATATATATATATATATATATATATATATATATATATATAAGGCAAGCGTGAAATAATAGAGAATTGAAAATATAATTAACATTATTTATCATTAAAACGTTTGTACTTTTCCGATTCGTCAAATCCGTAGTTTCTGCTCATTCCGTTGCCCCTCATTATGTCCTTATTTTAGTGGATATTTAGTTCCCACTTAGTTCCCTTTTTCTATTCTTGAGATACTTACGCGAGTTACTAATTGATCAGTGTGTATTCGCTTAGACATGTACATTCCGCTTGAATTGCTTCTTTCTACTATAAGTAGAGCCTTTTAAGAGATTCCTTTAAGAATGCTTGACAATTGTGTACAGCTGGGGATTTGTGATCAAATGGCTTTTAGTACAAATGCTGCGTAGGACTATTTAGTGGCATTGGCATAAAGATGTGCTTTGTAATACTACACTAAGGTGTTAATGTATGGTTTATTACATTAGAACGTCGATTATCCGGACTTACGTAACATTGTCCTCAATTAACCGGTTTATTATTTTTGTCATTTTCTTATACATTAAGGTATATTGGGGTAAACCTATCTGAACGAAAGTATTGCCCAATGAAAGGATTTACTTACATTTACAATTTTACTCAATAAACTCCCAGTTTTTTGAATATTCAGTAAAACGTCAAACCAATATTTTATTTAAATAAGAAATGTAAAAAGCGTTCTCACTTAATTTATTATTTTTTAGTTTTTATTTATTGTTTTGTAGTTTTTATTCTGCAATAGAATTTGCCGAATTTATAAGTATAGGATTTGAGTAGGACGGCAATTCCTTTTCTTCCATTATATTTCTGTTGCCCCTGCTTATGCGATATTAATGTTACGCCTGTGAGCTGTAAATATTTAGAGATTTCTATCTATACATGGAGGCAGATCGATGTGTGTGCCTTAAGCTGTATACTTGAAAACAGCCAACTGAAAATATATATCATCCGGCTTCCCTCACTTCCTGACGATGACCAGCTTGAGGACGAAACAACCAAATAGACTGTCTCAACATATAAGTCTACCCGACATTAGAAACTAATATTCTTTGAGCTTAGCTTATGAGGTTATGTTAAAAACAAATAAAAACATACACAAAACTCACAAATTATTCATTTATTTACACATACGCGTTTCAATGACCAAGTCATCATCATCAGTGAGTGTTACTACTACAAACTCTAACTTACAACTAGGGTGAAAGTAAGGTTACACTTCCGTATTTATACAGTAGGCGTTGCCACGCCCACTTGTCAAAACAACAGTTACTAACCCTACTTTAAACATGATAGAACAAATGTAGCGAATGTCCTCTGAAATATATATGTCAAACAAAAAGAAATATTAAAACTAGGGCTAAAGAACATTTTTCCCACATTAAATATAATAGACCAGAAAAATCTGCGATGGCGAAGCATTGTTTAGAGGAAGAGCACGAATTTAAAGTAGACGATGTAACCCTGTTAAAAAACGTTGTTAAGTGTAGTGAATTGGATGCATTGGATTAAAGTGAGACATACCGGTCAGTATTGTAATTATTTTACCGGTTAATGAATGCATTAAGCAAATTCAAGCAAGTAGCATTATATTAATTAGTTTATTTTTATATTAAAAGTACAAACATTGTTATGCAAATTCATTTAAAATGAAAAATTACACATTTTTATAAAATATTTATTGAAATAGTAATAATTGGTGTTAAGCAACAGAAGAACGTAATAAATAAAGAAGGATATTTTACTGAATGTTTAGTTTATAGATACTCTGGGTTCCCAAATACGCAAAACACATTCAGTAGAGTAATAGAAAAATGTCTGCCTTCAGCAAAGAGGTAGAATCTGGAGTAGTAGCTACGTAACATATCGCGTAATCCCAAAACAAAAGTGACAAACAATAAAGTAGGTAGGATTTCAGGTGACACTAATACCCACAGCATTTTGGGGGAAGAGAAAAAAACGATGCTGTTCCTAAATACATTACCTATCTTTGTGTTTATTTTTTTGCTTGTTTTTCCTCTCGCTCAGTTTCCTCAGCGTTAAACATAAACCCTCCGCCGCCTGAGTTTGTTAACGTTCTTACTTTATACAGTTTCACAAATACAAGATCCAATGAAAACTCCAAATGAGGCTATGTATTTCCACTTCAACAAGTAAATTAAAGTTGAGGCAAATGCGACTACAGTCACCATGAAAACTATAATTGTTTGTATTATGCTTGTTTCTTAGTAGAGGACTAAATATACTTATGTTTTAAATTATTATTTACCCATCTCTGTTCATGCTCTAATTTTTAGAGAATGTTTCTGTCACAAATAGAACATTGTGTGTGTTTGTTTGAATATGTAAAAACATAATTGCTCTCTCTCTCTCTCTCTCTCTCCACGTGTTTATATAAAGAAACAATCAAATACTTGTACATGTGTGTCTATTCTATATAAATATATGTATATTGCAAAATATGTATTATTGTGTAGCAATTGAAAACAAAAAAAAATACAAAATAAATAATTATACATTTCAATGTTTTTCTTGCAAACAGTACCAATATAATCAGGAATAATAAAGAAAACCAAGCATAAAAGTGTTTGCTAGATCCAACAAACAATGTTGCCAAAGCTATCAAAATATTGTCAAATTTATTAATTTTCCATCCTAACATTACATACACTGAATATAGTGTCAAATTTGTGTGTGTGTGTGTGTGTGTGTGTGTGTGTGTGTGTGTATGTGTATGTGTGTGTGTGTGTGTGTGTGTGTGTGTGTGTGTGTGTGTGTATGTGTATGTGTGTGTGTGTGTGTATGTGTGTGTGTGTGTGTTGCAACGTCCCCCCACCTCGCCTCGTCCCGTCCCTACCACCGCAGCACTACGCGGTCGTTTTGTTGTGTTGTTTAAATCCTTTCTTGCAGAATACTAAAGCTTAATTGTTTACAAGAAAACATATTTATAAACAACCAAAACTCTGCCTATCACCCTGCTGGTAAAACCGTGCTAAACTCCCAGAGTTAAGTGTATGTTTCCTGCTCGTAGGGCCAAACCCACAACAAGCCTATTCCCGCTGACTACTATTTAAAGTACATATAAACCCTCCTAAATAAGTTTATCAATTGTGTATGGTCTAAGTATAGTCACACATGTCAAATTAATAGTCAGCTGGAAAGAAACACATTTAGAATAATACACATAAAAAACACAGAGTCTTACCACCTGATGATGATCTGCAGAAACAGCAAGGGAACGTGCAAAATATGATTGTGTTTAAAAATACCTATTTTAAAAGGCTCCTGTGTCCTCTTAAACACAATCTGCCAGTAGATAAATCTCTGGACTTTTATTACAAAAAACCAACTAATCTTTAGACTAGCTCATGAAATTAGTAGAGAGAAACTCTTTAAAACATTAGGCTTTATCTATTGCCATTTAATGAAATTTAATTAAATTTGTTTACTGATTTGATAATCATTTTTATATTAGTTGGAAAAAGCTAAACAGTTTTTATTGGTTATTTGACACAGGATGGAATGCAAATAATGTTGATTTTTATGACATATTTAACTCTATTTATTGAAATAAAAAAGAAAATTTATCCTTCAAAGTATTACACAATTATATTAGCAAAACAATTCACTGAGTTACTTCTTGTTTCTTATGCTTTAAAAAATTATACTTTGCATATAGATTGATAACATAGACATAACATAAAATTATTTTCAAAATTACAAATAATAATATTTTATCTCCTATATGGAATTGGTAAATTCATATTTTATGACCTTTAATTTTTAAATTTATAATATTTGAAAATTTCTCATTTTCTTTAAATAAACGGCTTATGGCCCAAAACCTTTTGTAATTTTAATATTCATTATTTTAAATATTCTGAGCACATAAATTCATTTACTTAGCATACAATTTATTAAAATTTTATAAAGAGTGAAGTCATTGTTTTAAGCTTGCAAATTTGTTTGAATTTAATAAAATTAACTAACTAAATTTGACGTGACGGTATCGAATAAAGAAAATGACTTGCCAAAGATGTTCTTGCCGGTCCTTGGGGTCCCTCGTCTGGATTCCCTGGTCCTTGGACACCGGAAGTCGCCATCCCTGGTTCGTCGGTGGTGGTTTCCCTCTATTCGAGCGTCCTGGAGGCTGAGTCTGGAGCCTTCATCCTTGGTGGTCCTGGATGTCGAAAGCGCTGAGGTTATGGTCCATCTGGCCTGCTGACGGTCTCTACTCGCGGTTCAGCATAGCGTCCCGCGGCACCTCGTGTTAGAAAATTTTTACAGACTGTCTCTAAAGGCTTAGAGACCAAGTATATATAGCGGTGAATTTCACCTACCGCACCCCGCCTGCAAAGTTTGCTACCGCTCGATTTATTCCTTGTACAGGCAAGTCGGGCAACGAATCTGTTTTAGCTTGCATAGTTTGATAATTAATTTTAGAACACTGAAAAATGTCTATTTTATTTAAACGGCTGTAACTTTTTTGTTTCTTAAGTTTTTTGAATTCTGTTTTCTTTAATGTTCATTCTAGGTTATTGTGGTTCTTTTGAAATGTCGATGAAAGTTCTACGTGGTTTGGTTCGAAAAATAGCTTTTTTAGGCACTTAGAATTTTTTCGCTTCACTCTCGATGTTCAAATTTAGTTAGTTATTACAAATTTATTTTATAACATTCTTTAATTTAGCTTAACTATTCTATTTACTGTTTTATTTAATTTTTCCCTCTTTATTAATTGTATAATTCCCTACTTGCTTATTTTAAAAACAGCTTTATTTCTAAAAAACAGGAAATTACTTATTTCCCACTTGCGACGGTCTCTCACCCCGTTGCAATTTCCCCGTTTGAGAGGTTAAAAATGTTTTACTTTGTTAAAATGTTTTTTACCAATTCCTTATCTTATTATTACTTAAACTATCTTATTCTATTACAAAATTTTCTTATTATTATTCTCTTGTCTCTTGAGAAGTTTTCACCCTGAAACACTTCAAACACAAGTCAATTAGCAATTTATTAGTCACTTTTGTTTACACTAACTTTTATTTTGTCAAATTACACATTATTCACCACACTAATGGCTGTCATTTCCTTTATCTTTTTACCACGTCAATTTCATTTTATACTAGTTATGGCTTTAAAAACAATGACTTGCAATTAAAAACCTAACTAATCCTACAATACTATTTTTTAAACATATTACATTTATATCTTAAGTATTACGTATTATTGTGTCAGCTGTGGAAGTACAGTTTATCGAGTTTAATTTGTTTATTTTCCGATAAACCTTTCGTAGCGGCTAACTATTGCGTGGATTCTACATTCCAAACTACCTGCAAGGTCAATGAGCTGGCTTGTAAACATTCTAATAAAGTACGACAACAATTCTACTTATCATATTAAACGGAACGAACCTTGCTTTTTAAATTCTCTATCCTCCTATTGTATAATTTATAAAACTGGCTTGTGTCTCGATTATCGAAGTCCACTTGATAAATCTTGATTGCTTCTGATTTTAATGCAAAGTTTCTATTGTTGCGACCTTGATCGTCAGTACACAAGTTTTCCTGTTTTATATTGTACAGTGATAGTCTGATCTAACGACCCACTATTTCATGCACACAAATTTCTTGTTTGATTTTGCAAAGGTCTGACCGCGTATTAGTTGTACAAGTCATTAAAATTCGCCTGCTATCTCTCTGATTGTTGCTTGATTTAACCCGCTTGTTTGATTTAAGCAGTGGAGGTAGCTCGCCAATGTTTGCTCGGTACACAAAGACTTCCTGAATAATACTTTTGTAATGTTGATTTAGTTATTAAATAGTTTGTTTTACATTTTAAACATTTGTCCCTTTACAAATAAGTAGCTAATCTTAAAGTCTAGATTTAGCCTTGTTCAATTACTGCTTATTCTTGTTTTTACATTAAATCAGTTTATTAATCATCCTGACAATTTTATTCCTGCCTAATTTAGCTTATCGCTCGCGTACTGGTTCTATTATTGGACAATATTCTAATTTGGCATTTCTGTACTTTGTGGTTTATGATCAGTGTAAAGTTCACATTCTAGAATCCCTTTACTCGTCATAACGCTTCTTAATGTTTTTTAACATCATATACAATTTTACAGAATACGTTACAAGATATTTTATAATTGTTAACACAGTTGATTTGACTAATTGTAACAAATCAAGTTATTGTTCCTAAGTTTGCCTTTTATTCCTTAAACTTTTCTCGTTAAACATTTCGGAAATTCCGTAGAACATCTTATTGACTTTGTCCTGTTTTAAATACATTTAGGCCTTTTTTGCCCTCTACTATTTTGGTACGTCCGGCTTATTTTGTTGCAAGGAATGTTTTTATAAACTCGTTCCCCGCCCGTCCACCGGATATTTCCTTGCGGCTGTGTTTACAAACACAAGTGATTGCCCTTAACCTTGAGCCTTTGTTTACATTTGTTCGACTCGCTGGGTATTTCATTCAAACATCTGAATATTTTATTATGAATTATTTCAACCTAGACAATCCTTGTTTATTAAAAGTACCGCGGTTAATTATTGGTACTGCCTATCTTAACAGTATTCAGTTTAAAAATATTTTTTACTTATTCATAAAACCTTTCATTAAACACGTCTGAATAACTGTTTATCAATTCTGGTAACTTCAACATTTCTTGTTTGTTTACTATGCAATGATTATTTGTATTTTCCAACTTAATCGTATTTATTTTAAGACATGTTTTACGCGTTCTGATTTTCTTTCGGCGTTTTGTGTTACGCCATTGTGCGTAATTCCTGTATTTTATTTTTGTTTTTGATTTATTTTTACTTGGTTTATTTTGATAATTTTTATACTGGTGAGATTTACTTCTAAATTTATTTTTAGCAAACAATTTGGACTTCGTTTTCAAGCAAGATTGATTAGAATTAAAGTGCTTTGGAATTCTTGTTAAGTCTAACGGATTTGTTTCCCGACAATTAGGTCTTTCCCTAACTTGTTGGAATTTTATTTGTTTCGGCTTGTAGCCATTTTTATTTAATTCGTTGAATCCTCCCTCGTCATTATTTAATTTGTTTGTTGTAGGTTTGGTTAACCCATTCTTTGCTTTGTTTAATCCCGTTAGCTTACTTGATTCTGTTCTTTCACAGTTTAATAATTCACTCTTCCTCGAATTTTCGCACAATTTGTTATTTAAATTTTTGGTAACCTCGTTCTTAACCTTATTCGTTGACAATTGTTTTGATTTTATTTTTTGTTCCCCGCTTGTATCGGTGGAACATTCTACATTTTTAGTTATATTTTTGTTTCGTATTTGTTTATTTTTTGGTTTGTCATCGCCTAACTCGCACAAGGACCCATCTTCCTGATCCTTGCCCGTGAACAGCCCCTCCTGTTCGCTATTCACTATCGGGCACTCCAATGTCGGCTCTACAGGTGTTAATTTGCCGTCGTTAATTTGCCCGTCTATATTCGGCGAGCCTATTGTATTTATTTCCTGTTCCCCGCTTGTAACGTCGGAACATATTACATTTTTGTTAGTATTTTTGTTTGTTATTTTATTAATTTTATTACATCCTATCTCTTGTTTTATATTATTTTTATTATTATTCGATACAAGAAACTCCTGGTGCAGCAGATATCCATCAATCTCGTACGTCATGAACGATCTTTCCATGTTTATCCGGGCTTTTAACGCACACAAAGTATTTGCTCCCAAGATGAGGTCAACCCGTAGATTGTCCACAATCAAGAAAACAAATTCCTTTGTGTGTCCGTTTAATGTTAGAGGTAGCATTGTTTGTAATTTGACCCGTTTACAGGTTGACCCTAATGCTGTGACTATCGCTACATTAGCTATAGGTAGCTCATAGAATAAATTCCCGTTTTGTTTTAGGGCTATGTATTTTTCTGTTTTAATCACAGACATTTGGGCACCTGTATCAACTTGTGCAATTAACTTATGGTCTTTAATTTCGCACTCTATCACTGGACACTGGTCTATATTCTCCAGTTTTACAACCGAGTCAATTCTTTCCTCTAACAAATCGTCCCTAATAGACATGGAAAAACCGCCTAGCCTGATCTTATTATGATGGTAAACCGGCTTTTCCTTCGGTCTCTCGCTCTGAATTTTTTTAAACTTCTTATTGCTTCGGATCTCTAACCTGGTTAACTTATCTCCCTGATTGTTGCCAGAGATCCTTATATTTAGTTTTTTGGCTTGTGGTCGCTTGGTCCGGGGATAGGCGATTTAGGATGAGGGTTTTTAGGATACTTGGTCTCTTGGTATTTTGCGGTATCACCATGGGACCTTGGGTTAGGGTTAGGTTGTTGGTTTGGAGCAACCTGCCTCTGTTGACTTCTTTGAGCGATCCCATTACCATTGCCGTTATCAGTAACGCTGTCTAGCTGTTGTAGGAAAACTATCGCTTGTTTGATGTTACTTGTGGGGTTCCCCACACTAGCTAGCTGAACGTTACTCCCAAAGTGTTTCATTAACATGAAAATTAGATGGTTCTCTGGGATTATCGGGTCTAAGTTTTTCGCCCTGTTTACCATCATAATAAAATACTCTGCCATAGAGTATGGTCCATTATTATGGTAGCGCCCTTGATTTATCTGTCTGCGTACCCGATCCTGCTGGCGATAACTCCAGAAATGCTCGGTGAATTCCTGCCTGAATTCAGAATAAGTTTCTGTATTGTTCTTTATGGCTTTCCACCATGCATCCGCTGCCCCTTTCAAATATCGCTCTACTATTCTTAATTTTGCAGTCTCGTCCATAGTATTGTCTATTTCAGAAAATAGATCTTCTATTTCCCCTAGGAATGTCATTGGATCTTCCTTGTCATTCCCCCAGAACTCAATCCTACGGTACGTAGCCTCCCCGTTCCTGTCTATTACCCTTGGTAAGCAAACTTGTGTTACTATTCCCGCTCCAGCTGTTTGCTTTACTTTCGCAACTTGTTGCTTTACCGTTTTAATGTCCTCTTGGATATCCTGTACTTTTTCGTTTAATTTAGCCGTTTTTGTTTCCGTTTTAGTTTTTAGTCTCTCAATTTCTGTCTCATGTTCGCTTAACTTTTCATATATATGACTTGTCTTAGTCTCATTTTCTTTTTGATAGTCCTCGAATTTTGACTGGAAAGCCTCCCATAAATGTCGTCTTTCCATTTTCTCTTCCTCCCTCCATTGTTTTTCTCTGTCCTCTCTCTCCTTCTCCTTTTGTTTTTCTTTGTCTTCTCTTTCCTTCTCTCTCTGTTTTGCTTCCTCCCTCTCTTCCTCTCTCAATCGTTTCTCTTCCCCCTTCTCTTTCTCTCTCAATTGTTTCTCTTCCTCTCTCCATTGCTTTTCTTTGTCCTCTCTCTCCTTCGCCCTTTGTTCTGCTTCCTCCCTCAATCGTTTCTCTTCCGCCCTCTCTTTCTCTCTCAATCGTTTCTCTTCCGCCCTCTCTTTCTCTCTCAATTGTCTCTCCTCCTCCTTCTCTTTCTCTCTCAATTGTTTCTCTTCCTCTCTCAATCGTTTCGCTTCCGCCTTCTCTTTCTCTCGCTCTTCTTTGTCTTTTTCCTCCTTTGCCTTGAAATAGGCCATCAATTTATCTATCTCGGGTTTTGACATTTTGATTTACTATTTAATATTCAATTATTTATTTATGTACTTATTCCTTTCTTTTCGATTTGGTTTAGGCCAGATGGTTCCTACCCGCTCTTTCGACTAAATCCTATTCAAATTTATTTATTTATTTATTTTATTTTTACGCTCTTGGATTTGTTCAATTTATATTATTAAAAATTTAATTACATTATTTAAAACATTTTGACTTCATTTATTTAAACTATCTCGATTCATTTCTATTATTTAATTATTCAATTTTGATATAGGGAACCTGTTCAAAGCCCCACGTTGGGCGCCAATTCTGCAACGTCCCCCCACCTCGCCTCGTCCCGTCCCTACCACCGCAGCACTACGCGGTCGTTTTGTTGTGTTGTTTAAATCCTTTCTTGCAGAATACTAAAATTTAATTGTTTACAAGAAAACATATTTATAAACAACCAAAACTCTGCCTATCACCCTGCTGGTAAAACCGTGCTAAACTCCCAGAGTTAAGTGTATGTTTCCTGCTCGTAGGGCCAAACCCACAACAAGCCTATTCCCGCTGACTACTATTTAAAGTACATATAAACCCTCCTAAATAAGTTTATCAATTGTGTATGGTCTAAGTATAGTCACACATGTCAAATTAATAGTCAGCTGGAAAGAAACACATTTAGAATAATACACATAAAAACACAGAGTCTTACCACCTGATGATGATCTGCAGAAACAGCAAGGGAACGTGCAAAATATGATTGTGTTTAAAAATACCTATTTTAAAAGGCTCCTGTGTCCTCTTAAACACAATCTGCCAGTAGATAAATCTCTGGAC
This sequence comes from Prosapia bicincta, assembly GCA_036971475.1. Classification (NCBI taxonomy): domain Eukaryota; kingdom Metazoa; phylum Arthropoda; class Insecta; order Hemiptera; family Cercopidae; genus Prosapia; species Prosapia bicincta. Next base: position 92,266,287 of record JBAIZL010000002.1, read on the forward strand.
TTTTATTACAAAAAACCAACTAATCTATAGACTAGCTCATGAAATTAGTAGAGAGAAACTCTTTAAAACATTAGGCTTTATCTATTGCCATTTAATGAAATTTAATTAAATTTGTTTACTGATTTGATAATCATTTTTATATTAGTTGGAAAAAGCTAAACAGTTTTTATTGGTTATTTGACACAGGATGGAATGCAAATAATGTTGATTTTTATGACATATTTAACTCTATTTATTGAAATAAAAAAGAAAATTTATCCTTCAAAGTATTACACAATTATATTAGCAAAACAATTCACTGAGTTACTTCTTGTTTCTTATGCTTTAAAAAATTATACTTTGCATATAGATTGATAACATAGACATAACATAAAATTATTTTCAAAATTACACATAATAATATTTTATCTCCTATATGGAATTGGTAAATTCATATTTTATGACCTTTAATTTTTAAATTTATAATATTTGAAAATTTCTCATTTTCTTTAAATAAACGGCTTATGGCCCAAAACCTTTTGTAATTTTAATATTCATTATTTTAAATATTCTGAGCACATAAATTCATTTACTTAGCATACAATTTATTAAAATTTTATAAAGAGTGAAGTCATTGTTTTAAGCTTGCAAATTTGTTTGAATTTAATAAAATTAACTAACTAAATTTGACGTGACGGTATCGAATAAAGAAAATGACTTGCCAAAGATGTTCTTGCCGGTCCTTGGGGTCCCTCGTCTGGATTCCCTGGTCCTTGGACACCGGAAGTCGCCATCCCTGGTTCGTCGGTGGTGGTTTCCCTCTATTCGAGCGTCCTGGAGGCTGAGTCTGGAGCCTTCATCCTTGGTGGTCCTGGATGTCGAAAGCGCTGAGGTTATGGTCCATCTGGCCTGCTGACGGTCTCTACTCGCGGTCCAGCATAGCGTCCCGCGGCACCTCGTGTTAGAAAATTTTTACAGACTGTCTCTAAAGGCTTAGAGACCAAGTATATATAGCGGTGAATTTCACCTACCGCACCCCGCCTGCAAAGTTTGCTATCGCTCGATGTATTCCTTGTACAGGCAAGTCGGGCAACGAATCTGTTTTAGCTTGCATAGTTTGATAATTAATTTTAGAACACTGAAAAATGTCTATTTTATTTAAACGGCTGTAACTTTTTTGTTTCTTAAGTTTTTTGAATTCTGTTTTCTTTAATGTTCATTCTAGGTTATTGTGGTTCTTTTGAAATGTCGATGAAAGTTCTACGTGGTTTGGTTCGAAAAATAGCTTTTTTAGGCACTTAGAATTTTTTCGCTTCACTCTCGATGTTCAAATTTAGTTAGTTATTATAAATTTATTTTATAACATTCTTTAATTTAGCTTAACTATTCTATTTACTGTTTTATTTAATTTTTCCCTCTTTAATAATTGTATAATTCCCTACTTGCTTATTTTAAAAACAGCTTTATTTCTAAAAAACAGGAAATTACTTATTTCCCACTTGCGACGGTCTCTCACCCCGTTGCAGTGTGTGTGTGTGTTTGTGAGTGTGTGCTTGTGTGTATATGTGTGATGTGTATGTGTGAGTGTGTGTGTGTATGTGTGTGTATGTGTGTAAGTGCGTGTGTGTATATGTGTGATGTGTATGTGTGTGTGTGTGTGTATGTGTGTGTGTGTGTGTGTGTGTGTGTGTGTATGTGTGTGTGTGTGTTTGTGAGTGTGTGCGTGTGTGTATAAGTGTGATGTGTGTATGTGTGTATGTGTGTGTGTGTGTGTGTGTGTGTGTGTATGCGTATGTGTGTATGTGCGTGCGTGTGTGTGTGTCTGTGTGTGTGTGTGTGTGTGTGTGTGTGTACGTGTTTTCAGTTATACTCACCAAAAAAAACTCCCCAAAATACTAGAAAAAACCAAAACCAATCAGAATGATTACATTTAAGTTATTAGTCGGTAAATTATATTAATTTTGACAGTTTAACATTACAGTTTACAATTTATGTTTCGTAATTAATTATTAAGTTACGTAATATATTCTATGACGATTTTAAATATTTGTGTAATAACAACATTACTTTTTAACTCGACTGTTTAACAAATTATTTTTAACTATAAAACTTATTATTTGTACCAACAGCTTATAAATTATTATAGTAATTTGTGAGACAATAATTTCTAAATTTATTTCTGCAATCCTTAGATTCGCGAAAATTATGAGTTTTAAAGTAATATCGCTGTTTCGTCTTCATTTAACAAAATATATTTTATGCAATTATAGGAACGTGTTTCATATATCACATTACCTTTTGAATTAGAAGAGGAATAGGTCTACGTCTCTTTATACCATGAAAATATAATTTAGAAAACATTTTATTATTTAACTTTTGGAAAATATTTATTTATAATCCTTACCTTATTTAAATCCTTACCTTATAAACGTAATGTTTGTATGTATATATGTACTATGAAATAATAAATTACTTTAAACCAATTACTTTCAATTAACTAACAAGAAAATCTTGCGCATTGCATCTCCTGCACGGAGAGAAACTGTTTGCAAAAAGATGATTCACACCTTTCACCGTGTAATCACCATTAAGGACTTCATGAAAGGAAGCGGCGAACTGTGAACCTGGCTCGATGCGGCTTCTAACAGACAGCTTCCTTAGCCTTTATCCTGGTAATATTACCCTTTAAATATCTCTAGAACTCGTACCTTTGAACTTCCCTCACCTGTACGATAGGGTAATGCATTGCAGCACTCGCTCAAAAGAGGATAGGCTACCTGTAACATGTGCCTCGTTTAATACAGTATCCACTCCAGCATTTCAGGCAAACATTTCATTACTACTTGTTAAAGAAATTTTGATTCAGTTTTGTAGGAATAAAGTTTCTTTCCAAAAACCTTAAATATGCATTTCTTTGTAATCAATATTCAATGTATTTTAGTGAAGTACTGGCAGTTAAACATTTGATGACAGTACGTTTAGAGGATACCTAATATAAAAAAATTAAAACGAAAAATGATTTGTATTATTTTCGCTATTGAAATAAAAACATAGTTAAAACTTGTAGTTGATTCTTGAAACATTTTCTCCTTTTATAATTCTAAACTCATATTTATAACATGAATGAATATCATTGGTCAATAATAGGATCTTTCAATTTCCTCTATTAGATCAAACTATCCTTATAAATATATTTTTAAAATTTTCAATCGTTATTCAATTACTTTTTATTCATCCATTCAAATCATTTTTTTTTTAAATTTGTAGTTGATGACACTATATGTTAATACAGCATTAAATTTAAAATGAAATATTAATATTTTTGTATGGGAGAAAAACGGAAAGTTATTAGTATTGAGTAGTACTAAGTAATAAGTATTTAGTATTGAGCTATTATTTAGCTCGTGTAATTTGTATTAAAATAAAGTGATAACATATGCTTTAATAAAACTTCTGATAATATGTTATGGGTTATGTGTTCGCCCAAAAGGATATTTTACCGAATAACTAGAAACAACTGTGGAATTATTTTAATTATAAATATACGAAACCATCTTCAGAGAAAAAATGCTAGTGTTATAGTAATTCCTCCGACGATTATTGTTTTGTAATCGAAACGTACAACAGAACATAAATAGACTGCGTTGGTGGTTAAAAATGTTTTTTTTTTATTTATAATTAGATATTTTACTTGTTTTAAATATTGACGCCTATACCCATTCTCAAGACTACAGTTAGTAGAATGATAAAGAGAAATATCCCTTTTTAATAACTATCAAGTACATGTTTAAAGAGATACTGTTATTTATTTAGGCTATTTAAATACTCTTATTTTTGGAATTATTAAAACCAATTGCATATAAAGTTATGTATTGCATTATGTCTTTTGTCAATTCGTATATATATATATATATATATGAATAGTTACAATCTGCAGTACATCCGTTCATTCTGCAGTCCATAAATTCGCAGTTCCGACGTTTCGCTAGTATCTCATCCAGCATTGACGAGTTGAACCCAACAACAGTAGAAGAGCGAGTCTGCTGTTGTTGGGTTTACCTCGTCAATGCTGGATGAGATTCTAGCAAAACGTCGGAACTGCGAATTTATGGACTGCAGAATGAACGGATGTACTCCAGATAGTAACTATTCATCATATTTTTCCATCCGTGAAGGAAAATGTATCAGCATATATATGTATATATATATATATATATATATATATATATATATATATATATATATATATATATATAGGGATAATAGAAATGTGATTATAAGGAGAAGTTTCTACTTAAACATTTAAGTTTGTTTTCTTTTATCAAACCTTTTTTTTAAACTTGTCAAACTCTAGACTCTAAAATATAAGATTTCAGAATCCCATTACCAAATAGTAATTTGACATTGCTAACTATGGAGCATAATCAAAATATTCAATATAATAGATGTTTTTTTTAACAATAATTTAAGTTTCAATTTAAACTGAATATAGAAAGTAGAAGCTGACACTGAGTAAAACGCAGAAATTGTTTTAAGTTTGTTTATCGATTTTAAATGTGTTTATAAAAACATGTTTTAGTAATATTCAGCGTAGTCTTGCCTCCCGCTTACAAGAACACGTTCTCACAATACTATTTCTTTATTTTATCATTTTAATTTCATTTAGGACCGCTGTAAATGTTTATGTATTTTACTGCAGATTTATTGGGTTTTGCAGTTCTTCCTATTTAACCTAATATATATTCCAACAAATCTATTAATTAGGTTTCATGCGTTTAAATCTAATATGCTTTCTTGTGCATGCCACTTTCTTTTTCTTATATATTTTAATTATTACAGTATTAAACTTTATTTTAAGAAGATAATTTACTTTTTTTACCAATTATACTTTACAATACTTTACAAAGGATATTTAGCGAAGTCAAAACCGAGCTTAACCCTTCGAGAAAACTAGAACTGCGTTTCCAGTATTGGCGACGCCTGTAGCTATCTTGTTATAATCTAGCGGAAACTATTTCCATTTCCTACTGTCACAACGAGGTGCGATACAAGTTTGTGTGACCTTTAGACATGTATTTACGTTGTACAAAATATTTTTAATATTGTCATGTTCTTCCTAATGTCGAGGAAAAAGAACTACAGAGAAACTATTTTTATTTTAAAGAAGTACGGAGAAGAAAATATTTTTGATTTTTTTATCCTACTTTTATCGCTATACAATTCTATACTAGTACCCCATTAGACATTTTCATGGACCTCTTTTAAAGTTTTAAAATAGTGTAATATATATCAAATTTCATGGTAATTAAAGTTTGTCTTGTGACTAATGGTGCATTCGATATGACCATTATACACTGTGCAGTAGCTATTGCGACTGTATCGTTAAGTTGTTATATTAAAAAAAAAAAAAAAAAAAAAAAAAAAAACACCTCACTTATGTTAGAGGGAAACCCATATTTTATATAGTACAAATAGGTAAAACAATGGACGTAAAAAAAGCTGGAGCGAAACAGAACTTATTAAATCTTTATTTTTTCTACTTTACTCCTTAACTTTTTGTATAGGCCCTGATTATAAATATCCTTCTCGTTTTATACATAAAATGGTCTGTGTGGTGATACCCTTCAATGCCTTTTTACTAGACGTACTATATGTTGGTGTATTTTACTTTACTAATTACATTTTCAACTTATTCGAAGGTTTCCTCTTACAACCTTGCGTATGCATATACGTATTTGGTCAAACACCACGACAAGATCACGCAAACAGACCGAAGCAAGGGGGCCAAGTGTTGTACATTGGTCAAACACCACGACAAGGTCACGCAAACAGACCGAAGCAAGGGGGCCAAGTGTTGTTCCTCAAGGTAATGACGTAATTAATCAATCGTACATCTTTATTCTCTATTAACTACCTGTCTTGTTGTTTGTACTGTTTTAAATCCTACAATAAATAACTAGGTATATTATGTGTAGGAGAACAACAAGAACAATCTTTTAATTTAGGGAGATATAGAAATTGGAAGAGCAACTAGGTATAATAGGATATCTAGAAGTGAGGAAGGAAGATTACAGGAAAAAAACTACAATAGAGATATAAAGACGATTAGAGCATTCATAGATTATGTATAGGCGTAAACTATAGAAGGATTTCTAGACTGGAAGAGCACTAAATATAATAGGATATCTAGAAGTGAGGAAGGAAGATTACAGGAGAATATCTACAACAGAGATATGAAGACGATTAGAGCATTCATAGATTATGTATAGGCGTAAACTATAGAAGGATTTCAAGACTGGAAGGGCAACTAGGTATAATAGGATATCTAGAAGTGAGGAAGGAATATTATAGGAGAATATCTACAACAGAGATATGAAGACGATTAGAGCATGCATAGATTATGTATAGGCGTAAACTATAGAAGGATTTCAAGACTGGAAGGGCAACTAGGTATAATAGGATATCTAGAAGTGAGGAAGGACGATTACAGGAGAATATCTACAACAGAGATATGAAGACGATTAGAGCATTCATAGATTATGTATAGGCGTAAACTATAGAAGGATTTCAAGACTGGAAGGGCAACTAGGTATAATAGGATATCTAGAAGTGAGGAAGAAATATTATAGGAGAATATCTACAACAGAGATATGAAGACGATTAGAGCATGCATAGATTATATATAGGCGTAAAGTACAGAAGGATATCTAGACTATAAGAGCGATTTCCTTAGCAGAATCCACAATATAAAAAGAGAGACATAAAAAGGAAAAAAGGGAACCTAACTAGATAGAGGAACAAAAAGTTGATTTAATTAAATTTATTACCTAATTTAAAAAGAAATAAATGGTACTAAATCAATTCAGAACAATATGAAATTATTTATACAAGTTGTATTGTATTTAGCTGTTGAAGTAAGTAATACAGATTTGTTTAGGAGAGACAAGTCAGTAATAGAAAGCAACACATAAAAAGTAATTCTATTGTAAATAGATAATGTCAGATACTAAAAAGTAAAGTACTCTAGAAATAAATCATAAAATTATTCTTTCCAGACTTTTTGGTAAAAATTCTGGTAATTATTTTAACATGATTATTTAAGCCACAGCCGTACAGATTTATTCCTCCGGCAATAATATAATAAATTTTATAAACTAAGTACACTGCAAATTTTTATAGTAACTAATTAGATATTTTAACAGGAATGTTGCAGGCAAAAATAATTACAATATTTTAAATTATAGAGCTAATGTTAATTATATTCAACTTCCAATTTTGTTTGCTTAACATAACAGTAACCTTTATTAGTACATTTCCAATTAAACCAAATATAGACGAGTAATTAGTTCTTTTCAGTAATGAAAACAGATGAAAAATTTATTGCTTTTTATAAACCAATAAATATATATATATATATATATATATATATATATATATATATATATAATGTATAATATTACATTGTATGTAATAGAGAGAGAGAGAGAGAGAGAGAGAGAGAGAGAGACAGAGAAAGAGAGAGAGGACATATATAGAAATATTATTGCTATATTAACACATTACTCTATTTATATAAAAGTATTTGCAATAACAATTTGAAGATATTCGATATTTTATTCAGAATATCAAGAGCCTCAACAGTTTCTTCGATTATCAGACGGCAATTTATCATAAAAAAAGGTACTAAAAACTGTATTTGTATTTCAATAAATATGTATATCTTATGTTGATTGATGAACAACATAATATTTTTTTAAGTTTATCCATCTGACTTGTATAAAATTCTATGAGAATTAATTTTTTTAACGTAATATTCATGGTGTAAAACCATTATTAGTTCGGAGTAATGCTGCTTTCAGAGAGATAGCTACACGGTTGCAGATTACAGCGAACAATTTATGCCCACTTGATAATGAAGAAATAAGCTCCTTACGTAACTGGATTCCGAGCACGATGTAATGCCCGTATTTAAAAGCTTTCTGTTAAGTTAACGCCTGTCCTTGATCCCTATGGCTTTGCCTGGAAATATTTACTGCCAACAGATAATGAACAAGTAAGCTCCTATTTGATCAAGATTGTCAGCTTACAGTAAGTTTACAATCTAGAGGTCCATTGTTTAGTTGATAAATATTGCGTTTTTATTATCTTAAATTCTAAAATAATAAATTCTCATATTTATTTTCAAAACTTAGTTTATCTAATGTAAGCCCTAAATTGGATTATCAAATTCCTATGACTTTTGTATAAAATAATTTATCAGAAATCTACATAACGTTGCTTCATATTCTTCGCTCTCTACTAAATATTTTTAAATCAATTAAAACTTTCAAAAAAGTAAATAAACTACTAGTAAAAGATAACTTTAAAAATTCCTTCCAGACCTTTGGCTTAAAATCTATTGCCATTCTTATAACAACTCTTTACATTCTTGTTTTAATTTATTTATTTTATATTGTTTACTATCACTTTAAATTTGGGTGCAATATTTAATTGCTTTACTTGAATGATCAATTATATTAGAATAAATTTTTAATAAACACAGACTCATTATAACTTTAAACTGTTCGTCTTCATTATGTGAAGTGTATAGTGCAACAATTAAAGTGGTGATATACATAAATGCTTTGACCACTAATTATATTTAATGATTGAAATTTAATGCTACATTCAATGTAGAACCAACGACATTCGAGGGAACGCAGAATTTAAAAAGAAGAAGATGCCCAGCAGCAAAACTCTAAAAAGCAAGAAAGAGTTAAACGACTAATAAGAAAACAGGCAAAAATATTGGTCGGTTTGGATCAGAACGTTTCTCGTGAGAAAACTAAACAGGAATGACGTCACTGACCGAAATTTCGTCATTTTTTAAGCCTCGCCATTGGTTGAAAATAGGGAGCGAGGGAAACGGTTAAATCTAAGCAAGTTGTGTTTTTTTAAATTAAAGTACAGTGACTGGTGTCGGGCAGATTTTGCCGAGAAACTGCACGGTGTTCTAGTTTTGGCTAGGAACGGCTCGTTTCAAAATGTTTACCTTGCAGCGGAGGTGGTCGGGGGCGGCCGCGTGCGGCCGCGGGACAGCTGAACGGTGGCTGGCTGGGCGTTGGTTGGGCGTTGTGCGCGAACCGTTGCAACACACACACACACACACACACACATACATACTCTCTCTCTCTCTCACACACACACACACACACACCACTCCCGGAAGTTACAAATTTGGTAAATTTTGTTTTTTATGTTTACGACATAATCAAATTCTATAACTATATGAAGCAACTGTGGCGTAATGTTAATTTTTAAATAAATAAAACCTCTAAACCACAAATAACATTTTATTTAAACCTTATGTACATTTCGATTGCCCAGTAATCATCTTCAGAGGTATTTAAAAAATACAACTCAAGAGTTGTATTTTTTAAATACCTCTGAAGATGATTGCTGGGCAATCAAAATGTACATAAGGTTTAAATAAAATGTTATTTGTGGTTTAGAGGTTTTAATTATTTAAAAAATAATCAAATTCCTTAAAATAATTTAATTGTTTCACAGGTTTTTCAATTTATCATTTCGTACATTTCAAAATGGTATAGATACTTCTTAGTTAAAAAAATGCATGGATTTTTGGAAATGTGACCCCTTCGAATTGGCTTTAAAAGCATACTATTCGCATAGGAATACCAACGCTATTCTGTTGCAGTAGCTATACAATAAGTTTTTAATATCTTCTTCAACAGAACGGAAAACATTTAAGTGACTTTTCTGTCGGAGGTTCGTAGTAGTTTTTGTTTAATTAAAAAGTTGCTACAAATTTCAAACTTTGTACAGCAAGTTTTAATGTGTCTCTTAACTTTGATGAAACATTCAAGTATTTACCTGCTATGCAACAGCTGCATTATTAAATGCATAACCTTTTATGGCTCATTTTTAGAGTGTAAACTTTTATCGTATTTTTTTCTAATGTTTTATTTTACTTGTAGCATTGTTCTCTTATTGTAATATATAAGTTCAAAATTGAAGGTTAGCCTCGAAACTATTAAATAAGTTAGTGGTCCTACTCTACTGGACCACCTAATTTAGTAGATTTATGTTTAGTAGAAGCGTAATTTCATAAGAGTTGATGCCTGCGACAACAGGAAGATGAGCAGAGTCGACATGTGGACATATTTAGTGCACAGATTCCCACTAACTAATGAAAGATAAAATGTTGATGTTGTATCAGAGTCAACTGTGGTTCCACCAGTTGAGTAAAGACAACTATATATATATATATATATTGTTCACAGGAAGAAAATTGAAAAACTAAATTGCAGCATATACATTTTAAGTGCAAATAAATACGTCGAAATCAGTTGGATGATATTTGATAATATTTCAAGTTCTGATATTTCAACTCTAAAATTGATTCGCGATTCGCCGGTTCTACATAAAATCATCTTTTGAAATGAACCCCTCAGTATAAAATGCAAACGCCATCACGGCTGTCCCGACCTTGTTTTATTGCTTTCACCCCATGTTTGCACTGCTGTTTCCAAATAAACACCAAATAGATGCGAACTCTTTGAAAGAACAATTTTCTTAGAATGTTTGTTTTGCGTGTTTTGATAATCCGATCCCTCGTCTTTGACTTTCTAGCTCCCGTTTTGCCAATATTTATTCTCTTTCTTGAAAAGTCAACATGCAGTAAGGTGAAGGAATTTGTTTTCCAAAAGTTTTGTTTTTTAAATATCGACAAGTAAAAATGTTTCAAATAAAATGGGGATTTGTTTTCCCATTACGACAATATCTTAGATTGAAACAATTATGAAAAGTATTTGAACAAATCATAGTTTTTAAAAGATTTTACGCCCTAATAAACAATCAGGATAATGTTTATGACATATTTTGTTATCGGAACACAAATGGTTTTTTCAGATGTGTAGAGTAGAAGAGTGATTGGGGGGGGGGGTTATAATACCATCGAGCAACGTGGATTAAATACCATTAAAATAACCAAATTTACGTGAACAATATACCAAAATAAACAATAAACAAAATACCATAAATAGCATAGAACCTGCAAAATATGGACTATGCATAGGTCTAACTAACCAAAACCTGAAGATGTATGACTATTTAGTTATAAAGATAAACGAATAAAATAAGAGTGTGGTTATATTATTTATTATTAATCGCATTTTTTGTCACCAAAGATTTGATTCTCGGGTAAAATGGTTTGCGTTATCAGATGTTAAATACCGCCAGTTTTATTCCACAGACATAGATCGATCTAAGAAGATTTTAACCTTTAACACTATGGTTGTACGATTTGAAGGCTTCATCTATTGACAACATTACAAAAAACGAAACAATGGGTAAAGTAGAGAAAGAAAAAAGCAAATAGTTGCAAATAACAGCCAATGTCGCAAAGCTTGGGGCACGTTAAGGCAGGAGAAACTTTCAAAACTATTTCGTTACGTTATTCAAAGAAGAGAGCAGAAAAGAGATTAGTAAAGAGAAGCCCCAAAATGGTGCAGCTGCTGTAACCTCCAGTTGATCAGATTAGTTATATGTGAAAGAAGTTTTGCATTACCATTTTTATAACTATGGCTTTTAGGATACAGTGTCAGGAGTATTGCTATATTCGCTAGTAAAAAGAGAGAAATTTCCGTTTAGAATATTCAGAAGTTTTGTTTTTATGGAAGCCGGTTTATTTAAAGGGCCCTATGTTCTCAAAAATATACAGCTGTTATAAAATCAGTGACCTCAAATACATGATCATTTCGATTAAATATTAAATTGAATTAATACAGAATAGTTATACCATATGTATGTGTTTATAATACTTATTACACTTATAACACCTATTATTTTGTCTTTATTATAAAGGGTATTTTTGCATGAGCTATTAAACAATGTATTATTATATTTATTTCACGATAACTAATTAATTGCCGAGGCGAAATTTAAGTCTGTACTTAGTTTTAAAAGATTACGTTTCCGATCTTAATTTTAATTTTTTTTCGGAATGTAAAAATTGTATAATTGTAATACTTTTGACATGTTTAATGTAAAACCAAACTAAATTTAAAAACCTATCAACGCCACCAAAACTAAGGGATGAAGGTAAACAGAGTATTTTGCAGAGGAGGAAGAGCAAGTATAACCTAGTTGACACCTACAACAACTTAAAGCAACTGTGGCGTAAATATTTATATTAATTAAAACAACCTCTCACCACAAATTCAACAAATTTTATTTTAACCTTATGTACATTTCGACTACAAAGTAATCATCTTCAGAGATATTTTTACAAATAACTCACTTTATTTTATTTGTAAAAATACCTCTGAAGATGATTACTTTGTAGTCGAAATGTACACAACGTTAAAATAAAATTTGTTGAATTTGTGATGAGAGGTTGTTTTAATTAATATAGTTGACACCTGTTTAAAAAAAATTCTTATTAAATAAAGAATTTCAAACGAGTTTATAATTTGTTTTTACAATTTTCAAATGAGTTTGGTGCAAGAACAAACAAATTTAAAAAATATAATTGTGCCAGTAAGACTAGACAACTTAATGTTCTAAGAGGACCATCGAGTAATTATTTAGTAAGCTATTAAACCTAGACGGCTTGATTAATAAGCATGTACGCGCCATTATAGATCACCTCAGCAGAGCGGGCTGCTTGATATAGTTACAGCAGTTCAACCCCTGATATAAATGAAAAAAATAATGGTTGTTCTTTGCAAAATAAAATATATTGGACAATCAACGCAGGTGTTCGTAAATTTCTAGTAAGAACCTTTGGTGTTGGGTTTTAAGGTTCGGATATTTTAATAGTGAGGTTCCTCTTTTGCGAAGGAATTAAAACTATATAATCACTGAATTAATGTACACAATATACAATCAATGGCATTATTCAATATTTATAGAGAATTAGTTCACTAATGAAGACCATGATGTTTGGTGATTTATTTGATATCTAACCTAGAGCTATATTGCAAAACTAGTTTAAAATTGTCTCAAGTTGAAGTTATAAAGTTGTTTTATATTGTCTATAAATGATTAAAATCAATCAAATATATTCATAAATAAAAGAGTAAATCCGTAAGATAGACCTAGAACGCTTCAATCACTAAACCTAACAAAAATCTTTGTAACTGGAAGAATTTATCTTAGAGGACCAAGTGGTCAAAGTATTTGGTCTCCCTTTCTTCCTGATATTTCAGATAAACGATGCTGATACATACATCTCTACTTTTAAATAACAGTACCCTAATATTTAAGCTAAATTGCAATGTCAATGGTAAATAATTATATCTTTAAAGTTTTGGGCGAAATACAATTTTCTCCAAATACAAAATGAATAAGTATCAAAAGTCTAGAAAAAATTGTGAACCTTTTGGTTCTATGCGAGCTAACCAACTGAGCATTAGATTTAATATTTGCACAAAACATAAGGTTTGTTATTTTAAAACACTTTATTATGCTTTTTATATTTGCATGTAATGTATATATATATATATATTTCTCAAAGGTAAAAATTAAAATAGTTCACTCTAATTCTCACTACACACTAGTTTATTATAGCAAACATACTAGTTTCAACGACGATGTCACCTTCATCAGTGCTTGACTATTACTGAAATCTTAATGAATTTTGTCAGGCACTTTCTCAGAATAGCATTGCGTTTCTGGACGTAATAGTGACGTGAATAAACGGGAGACGTTCTTTTGATGTTTATAGGCATTTAATGAAAGTAAATCCACAATGATAAAAATTAAAACAGGTAACTCTAAATCTTACTACACTCTAATTTGATAAAACGAGAAGACTAGTTTCGACGACGATATTGTCTTCATCAGTGCTTGGTTTTATAAATACAAATATATTAGGAAACACATTTCGCTTACCTTTTTAACATTGATCTGACGAAATAGAATAAAGCTCATTCAAGTCGGTTTGTTGTGTAAGCGGAAACTTGTGGATTGGAGCAAAACAAATATAAATTGTGGAACAAACAAAGAAAACAAATAAGGTCAACTAAACTTATGCAGCTTAATATAAAGTAAAATGTTGACTATGTCAAAACAGTGAAAATTTGTTTAGAGACAACTTCGGTAACAACGAGTTTATTACATGAGAAAAACGAACAATATGTGTGATAGATTAAAATATACACTGGAACATATGAAATCTTATACAGAGTACCGTAATTATGATAAATAAATATCAAAAACCCTTGCTACAAATATTTAAACACCCTTGATGTACATTTCGCCAACACAGTTAGCATTATCAGAAGGTTACAAACATTCTGATAATGCTAGCTGTGTTGACGAAATGTACATCAAGGGTGTTTAAAGATTTGTAGCAAGGGTTATTGTTATTTATTTATCACTGGAACATATGTTCTTATGTTACCCTTGCCAATACTAGCACTTATTGATTATTAAGGACATCCGTTTTGAAAGATATGTCCGATTGCCTCAAATAAAACAAAAAAGATTTTCTAAGTGGCTATTAGAATAATGTGTATAGATATTGCAATGGCTTGGATATTATTGATTTTTATTTGGTCATAAATTTGTAATAACTATATTTGGTCGCAAGTAATTTGAGTTTGTAATAAGTGATAAACAACCAGCTCGTCATGAACAACAATAACAGTTCGACACTTAATTTTAATAATAATTGATAAATATATCTTTTTGCCTACGAATGTGTTGAATATTTTTTTATAACATTTGTGTGATCGAAACAAAAACAATTCCTATAATTATTTCTTTACCTAAGTTATTAGATTTTAATCGGTGCAGTATCTCTAAAACTAAGTTATTACTACAAAATGGACCTTCTAAGCCGAGTTTATGTAAAGACAGAGGGAAAGAATTTATTTAAACAAATGCAGCGATCTGTCGGAGAGAAAACATTAAAAATTCATTAAGCCAGGATGTTTTTACCTACGTATTTACAAAGAATATCGTTCTACTTCCGTCCTCATATTGTAAAACAAAGTAAATTTCTAGTAGGACAAAGTAAAATAGGGTTCTATCAACACAAATAATATAATGCGGCAGGGAAATGAGTTGCGAAAGTATATTTTTATAGCTTATAGCACAGTTTATTCCGCATACAAGGGTCGACGGAATGAAAAATGTACGTGAATAATTAAACTTTAGTTTGGTTATAATAAAACTTTTATTCATGACTAACTTCTATCACCTATCTGAGGTAGACGTACTCTTCTTTGGGGTCTTGGAGATGTGTAAACTAGCTTCATCCTTATGTAGCGAGAAGGGTAGGTAGGAATATGATGGGTAAAGGACTTCAGAAGGGAAATATTGCTAACTTTCGGACTTAGGAGAAAACGTAAATAAGATAGGGTAGTTGCTACACCAGGTAGGAAACGTGATCGAAGAAAGGTAATGGTTAATTGCTATAAACGTATTGCCCCCCCCCCTACTTATCGAGTGTCGTATGTGTTTGTGGTTAGTTAACTCAGTAAATCATTCAACTCAGTAATGTCGCCTTTAAAACTATGATATCTAAAAACAAAATATCGCTTTCAATTAGGAGTTATGTATTTGAAGATACAACGAAGGGAAATTCGCTATAATATGTCACTAATAATTTCAATACTTCTGACGAACACACTCACACACACACACACACACAAACAAACACACACACACATTTATCTATATATATATATATAACACGTTTTCTTGTTTAATAATTTCAAACAGCATAGGGTATTCAAATATAAGAATATTTATGAATTTATATTCAAAGATTTTCGTTGGTAAACAGTACCAACATGAAATACAAAAACAAATACAATCTAAATTTGATACTATATTCAATGTCTATAATGTTACAGCAACAAAATAAATTTGGCAATTTGTATAAATTTAGCAACAATTCTATTTATAATTTAACATATGTTTTAAGCCTATAGCTTGCATTATTGTAATTTTCATTCCTGATGATGTTGGTACTGTTTACCAACGAAAGGCTTTTAATATAAATTAATAAATATTCTTGTTTTTGAATTACCTATTTTGTTTTAATATATATATATATATATATATATATATATATATATATATATATATATATATATATATATATATATATATATTTGATTTAGAAGAAGAAAAATGACAATAGATAAACTAAATACACAACCTTATCGACTAAAGTGTTTGAACTTATAGAAATGGCAGTTTCTCTATTTCTAAATAAAAATATAGAATAGATAATGTGTGTAATGTTTTGGCCAATTTAATTTTTACAATACTCTGAGTTATGTATTAGGCTAACAGGCAAATTGATAATATTACAAATATATTGACAGTCATTAATTCTGCTTGAATACTACCTAGTATATACCAGGATGATTGAATAGGAAACTGCAAAAATGTTTGCTATAAAGAGAACAAAGATGTAGAAATACATAGGAGGAGTAAAAGCTTTTGAGATAGTCAAGTTCAGAGAAGCTTTCCAGGCACTTAAAAGTAAACATTTACACTCATGTGCGAAGTGAGTAGTGAACATTGAGGTGGGAAAATATGTGCGTTGTCTTAAAGTGGTACTAAACTACCAGACCTGTACTGGAGCGATGTAGAATTTATCTTAATATTTTAAAAATATAAACTCTATTTATAATATAATAACATATTTACATTTAAGTATATATTTATAATATATATATATATATATATATATATATATATATATATATATATATATATATATATAAATATATATATAACTTATAGCATACAAATTTTATTTAATTTCACATAAAAACATTTCTATTTAATTACATTTATTTAACTGTTTATAATTACATAAATATTATTAAAATATATATTATGTAGAATATAGGTATATTGAACACATAAATAAATAAATATATTTATATAACTACGATTTTGTAATTTCACAAAGTAACAATGTTTATAATAGAAGTGCTGTTACTATGCACTTTGTAGTAAAATTAACAAAAACGATAAAAAATAAACAACACAATATAAGGGAAGTAAGCTTAGGAAAAGCAAAACGGCCCCTATTTATTGGGGTGTTAGTGTCAGTCTAAATCCCTCCCTGTGTATTGTTCAGCAATTCCTGATCAGCTGAGCTTGCGGTATTTTCTGTTTATTCTTTTACATGAAGAATATATTTGGTACTATTAAAACATTAAATCAAATTGATTTCAACAATGTCAAATCTAGTAAAGGGGAGTAAAATTGAGACCAAAGTGAATGTTGTTTTTCGAAAATTGATTAACATAACTCTATTAACATAAGTTTGTTAACATAGGTCTATTAACATAACTGAAAAACATTTTATTTTCGATACGTTATGGAAAACACTAGTGCCATATAAAATACTAATAAAGAGTGTTCAAGAACAGTACAAAACAGATTTAAAACCAAGTAATAAAAAAACAAATTAAATTTTAATAAAATTTAAACAAATGAATCGTCTCTTTTGTTTGTTAAACACTTAACTTTTGGAAAAACTTGGTTTTTTACACAACCAAAACAGTAAACTTGTTTAAATTCAACAAATCCCTTTTTCTACTGTTTGTCTTCTGCGGCACGAAATACTATGTAACTTTTTTTTGTGAAGCATATTGTCTATAGAGAATACATGTAAATTCTGATTCTAATGATGGAGTAACGTTACGTTTTATCAATCTCTTCTTTAAACTAACACTTTCATTCTCTCTCTCACTCTCTCTCTCTGTCTTTCTCTCTCTCTCTCTCTCTCTCTTTCTACTCTCCCAAGACATATATATATATATATGTGTATATATATATATATATATATATATATATATATACGTGTGTGTGTGTGTGTGTGTCTTGTACAAATTTTCAACCGTTAATAAAAAAACATTTTTATTCATCGACTCAATTTCAAATATTGTTTTTTATACTACAGGGGATGACAATTCACGTTAACACAAATTACAAAAATATCCATTAATTTATTTTAATTTCAAACAGATCTCCCAATCAGTTTGAAACTGAGGACCTACATGTTTGAAATCAACCCTGCTGGCACCGAGAAAACCTCCCCATATCTAGAAATCAATTACTTAAAGATTTATACGAAATAAAAAAGGAAAGGTTCTTTGCAATTGTGATATGAGAGGCATTACAAGAGGTCATAGAACGAGAATTTATGTTCGCCATCAGCTTCATAAGTTACAAACGAAAAATAGTAATAAGTAGTAACAAATAAAATAATAGTCCAAGACCATATAGCATAATGTATGTAGAGGGAAATGGAAAATTGTTTGGAAATTCGCTTTCTATTTTACCACTTAATATTGTGATTTTGGCATATGTACAAGTGATATATATATATATATATATATATATATATATATATATATTAAAACAACACAGGTTATTCAAATACAAGAATATTTATTATTTTATATCCAAAGCTTCTCGTTGGCAAACAGTACCAACATCATCAGGAATGAAAATTACAATAATGTAAGCTAGGCCTAAAACATATGTTTTGTGAATCATTGTTTTATTTTTATCATACAATGAGGAAAAAAGACAGTTATTTTCCTCATACAATAAATAGAGTACGTAATTTAATCGTGACGTCATAGGCGGAAATCTAATTTACTGCGATCAAGGCGAACAAACGCAATGCATTTTCCTATTTCCTGTATAATTGAAATTCCAAGGTACATTATTCTCCTGAAGAATATTTTACTCTCGATGTATGAAATATCTCAAAATCCTAAATATAATATGTCATATATATATATATATATATATATATATATATATAATATACACACACACATATAAATATATATATATATATATATATATATATATATAATATACACACACACATATAAATATATATATATATATATATATATATATATATAATGTATGAAATAAAATAAACAATTTACGATCAAAACCTTCTCAGGTCTCAGTAATAGAAGTGAGCATTCGACTAGACTGTCCACGATTACTTTAGGTTCGTTTCTGAATCGATTTTCATAGGCTGAATCGATATATACACTGAGAAAGTATGCTGCTACGTCTTTTCGTTACAAGGTACTGAACAGGAAATCTTTATGACACTAGTCAATTGCCTACCTAATTGAAATTCCAAGGTACATTATTCTCCTGAAGAATATTTTACTCTCGATGTATGAAATATCTCAAAATCCTAAATATAATATGTCATATATATATATATATATATATATATATATATAATATACACACACACATATAAATATATATATATATATATATATATATATATATATAATGTATGAAATAAAATAAACAATTTACGATCAAAACCTTCTCAGGTCTCAGTAATAGAAGTGAGCATTCGACTAGACTGTCCACGATTACTTTAGGTTCGTTTCTGAATCGATTTTCATAGGCTGAATCGATATATACACTGAGAAAGTATGCTGCTACGTCTTTTCGTTACAAGGTACTGAACAGGAAATCTTTATGACACTAGTCAATTGCCTACCTTCCATATCATTTAGCCGCACACCAAATATGAAAATAATAAATATATCACGTAAACAGTGCCTTATGATATCTTCCCCTTATAATTACAACCTGATTCCACAGCTGACTTCCCTCTGAAAACATTGTAATCGATATAACTCAATGTGATTCCGTGTTTCATGTTTATTCGGTGTAAAGCATGCATAGTTTTTAAAATGTTTTTATTTATATACGTATATATAAATTATAAGATATAAATATATATAAATTATTTATAAATTAGATAAATGATTGGATTTTATTAGATGTTGTATATTTCTATGAAGCTCTCTGTTTTAAATTGTATTTGTTTAACATGCTATTCCAAGAGTTTGAACAGAAGAGCAGCGCAAAATTAAATATTACATCTGCGCAAACTGTGCTCGGTTTTAACGATTTATTCTGAAAATCAAAATTTCAGTAGCAATAAAATCTGCCAGAACACATTACTCGGATTCCTACACATAACGCCGCGACCCATTTGCAGTTAGTGCGAGTGCAACCAATTTTGGCAGCTGCACTTTGCAAATATTGCTTTGAAATTATGCTCGTGGTCACAGTTGATTTCATTTACTGTCGGGCAAGCAGTTTGTGAAATTTAATAACTCGGTTGCGGCCAACGATTCTGTATAAACCGCTCCATACATCATTCGCGAAATTGATGCAGTTTATCGTGCATCGAACGAATGTCGCTGACTGAAAAAGGATCGATACAGGCGATTTATTTCAAATTATAGTGGACAGTTGTGGCGAGCAAGAAACAAGACTGCTTGTTAAATTTTATTGGTATTTTGTTTTTAAATACAATCCTTTATACCTCATCCAAATAATTATACAGAATTTAATTTGTTAAAGTTATTTTAAACTTTTTTCATTTGGCATGTATGAAAATACATTTCTTTGAAAAATAATATTTACAATATCACTCCTTTTAGCTTTTTTGTTCTCCTTGTGGCAATATTTCTAATTGATTGTATATAAAATTGTAATCCTGGTTCTGACAGTAGCAGGAACTGAGAAAATATATTTACTAATTAAACTAATACTTCGGTTGTGCAAGGAATGAAATTCATTTAAAGTGTTTTTAAAATCTTGAAATTGTATTTCTGGCTACTTTATTCTGTACGCCTTGTTCATACACTAATGACCAAATTGCAATATAGCTACGGTACTAATTCCATTATGAACTGAAGAGTTTGCCGGTAATCTTCCCAGGGAGTGAAAGTTCCTTTTTTTATTTATTATTTTTTTATTTACCATACAGTTATCCATTAGTAAATGTAGCTTTTAAATCAAAACTTATCAACCACTTCGAACTTCAAGTGTCTCTTACTTATTCTTTCGACCGACTGTGGGAAATAAATTAATTAAAAGTAATAAAATTCCAATCACCAATACTAGAGTACATCTGAAAATGGTTTCTTGTAACCAAAACGAACAGATTATATTTTTTTAGTAGTGAATTAATTTTGAAGGAAGTTGTGCTTATTGGATTGTTGTGTTTATTTACTTAAATTGTCTAGTTTAACAGTCTTATACAATTATTATATTCATTTGGTATTTATATTTTATACTTTACGATTATTATATCCTACAATAAAAATATTGAAAAGAACCCCAATACCACAAAAATAATCAAAAAATAACAAATAAGACAAGTTACTTAAGATTAAACCCTTATGTACATTTCGATGACCATGTCATCATCATCAGAGGGTCTTGTTACAAAACACAATCTAGCACACAAGAAGTTACAAACTAGAATGATACCAATCGTTCTCCGCGGTCGCTATATATAGGCTTCTTGTGTGCTAGATTGTGTTTTGTAACAAGACCCTCTGATGATGATGACATGGTCATCGAAATGTACATAAGGGTTTAATCTTAAGTAACTTGTCTTATTTGTTATTTTTGATTATTTTTGTGGTATTGGGGTTCTTTTCAATATTTTTATTGTAATATATTGTACCACTGTGCTCTTGATATTGTGTATTATTATATCCTGTTTATATAAATTATATTGTAGAGAACTTATAAATACTCATAGAACCTAACAATCATATACTAACATACTACGAAAATCAGTATCGTTTTTATCAATCCGACAATGCTTGAGTAGTGTTAAGTTAACTCTACCTTCGTCCACCGCAAGAATATATAGCTTTTAAATCCAAACTTGCACATAATTGTTCATGTTGTCATACAGTCATAAAACTGTTTTCTGATGAGTAGATTATCTTTTCATCATTTTCGAATAACTGTGATAACTCTGTAGTTAATAGAACAAACACATCTCAAACCAGAATATAATATTGCTATCTTTTTTAGGATCCGTCCGAACAAGGTAAGGGTAGGCATCTATCTTCGCCAGAGGTGAGGTGTACTCTAGATAAGCTACTCTATCCACGAGTGTCATAGTTTTCCCCTATACTCACAGGAGTTTATCAAACCCTCCGTATTATCATTATTATTGTCTCTATGAACATTTCACTTGCTAAAGCAACCCTCTTCATATGTGTCAAAAAACAATCTCTGTGTCTTTAACCAAGCTAAATTTGCATAAAGTCAGTACAAGTACACATTTAGCACAGGATGTTTTGTGATATTTATTAGATTATCCAGTTTGATGTTCTCTATTATTGCGTTCGTTATATTTATTATGAATAATTATGTTACATAACATTTCTTTGTTTTAGAATCATTCTTATTTCTCATTAAGCCTAAGGATAAGTTGAAGAATCATTTTTCATGACATAATAATCACAGAACTTAGCTGTTACGTTTATGCTCATGCATTCTCCTTACCTAACCTAACCTAACGTTAACTAACCTTTACTTCTATGCTCATGCATTCACCTAACCTAACCTTTACGTTTATGCTCATGCATTCTCCTTACATAACTTAATGTAACCTAAACTATCCTTTACCTCTATGCTCATGCATTCACTTAGCCAAATCTGACCATTACGTGTATGCTTATGCATTCTCCTTACGTAACCTAATCTAACCTAAGCTAACCTTTACCTCTATGCTCATGTATTCACCTAACCTAACCTTTACGTTTATGCTCATGCATTCTCCTTACATACCATAATCTAACCTAAACTAACCTTTACCTCTATGCTCATGCATTCTCTCAACCCAACCTAACCTTTACGTGTATGCTCGTGCAATCTCCTTACCTAACCTAATCTATACTAAACTAACCTTTACCTCTATGGTCATGCATTCACCTAACCTAACCTTTACGTTTATGCTCATGCATTCTCCTTGCATACCCTAATCTAACCTAAACTAAACTTTACCTCTATGCTCATGCATTCTCTCAACCAAACCTAACCTTTACGTGTATGCTCGTGCATTCTCCTTACCTAACCTAACCTAACGTAAACTAACCTTAACCTCTATGCTCTGCAGTCACCTAACCTAACCTTTACGTGTGTGCTCAAACATTCTCCTTACACACCCTAATCTAACCTAAACTAACCTTTACGTCTATCCTCATGCATTCTCCTAACATAACCTAACCTAACCTAACCTTTACGTTTATACTCATGCATTGGCCTGCTAATATTTATTTCAGAAGTCATTAATAGTTGAAGTTTCAAATGTACCTGTTAGGCTAGAATATTTATGTAGAAAATTCATTTTCTCCCTATAACTCAAGAAAAATTCATTGCTCTCCTAGCACAATATTAAACACTCCTTAAAAAACAAACTCTATAATGGTAGAATTGTAATTCAATATGTGAAGAAGAAACATTATATATACATTTTCATTTACTTAAAAAAACGTTTACCTCCAGTGATCGTTTTGCAAGTAACCGTTATAAATATCGCTATGTTTAAATAATATTATACCTCGAATAATAATGGTCCATATAATGGTCGTTTATTATGGTACGTATTAAACGGCTATGTTTTCTTTACTTTAGTATTTAATTTGTGTAGTGTATGTTAGAGAGTACATTTTATTCTTCACTCCTATTCTTATTTCTAAATTTGTTTTATGTTTGTGGGTTTGTGTATTTTTATTACGTTTCTAATTTATGGAATATTTTAATTTGCATTAACTTTTGAATAGATTAAAACATAGACAAACTCAAACAAAACCCAAGATTCTACAGATTCAATGAGCATTAGCCTAGTAAATAGGACAGGTAGATCTATTAGTAGCCTCTATAGTAAGTTACATAATGGAAGGCCCAGAATATGGGGTCTATATTGGAAGTCACTTGTCGTTATGTTAGTCAGAAGTATTCGGAACACGCCGTTCTTTTAACTAATGGGTTGTGATACTCCAGTATAAATTTTCCGTCTGCCTTAACAGAACATTGTGAATCCAGGTACTAACTAAAAACTGTAATCTAGTCCAATTTCAAATCGAAATGAGTAATAATCTTTTATCAATATACGTTTTACAAATATCTGTATGGTTAATTTAGTTAAATAAATTGTAAGAGTTGATTATTTATTAATAACCTGCAAATAAAGAATCCATCTCTACAACATTTTTTTTACAACTCCTAAACCTTCTAATTGTGTCGAAATGAGATCTACTCGGTCAATTGTAAAAGTGTATATGTCTAACTGAGCGGTTAATATACTTACTTACTTACCAAAGTCCGTCTTTGGCAGCTGCACAAATTGACACCACGCTGACTTGCGTCATCCGTGATTGCATCCCCTGACCTCTTTGAGTAGCCCGGTCTACTTGAGGCGAACACCAACTATACTTCACTGCCATGAGGGTGAATTATCCTTCTAACTACTCATGTAAGATACTCCTCTCCTAAATGATACTGCTATCTATTTTAGGATCCGTCCGAACAATCGACAAGGTAAGGGTAGATATCTATCTTCAACAGAGGTTAGGTGTACTCCAGATAAGCTACTCTATCCACGAATGACATAATTTTCCCCTATTCTCTCAGAGGTTTATCAAATCCTCCCTAGTATCATGCAATTCTTTACGGTTCTTCTTAAGACGAGTGTAATAGATTTGCGCGTTTGTGTCACCTCGATGGATATTTTACTTCAAAGACACAATCCTGCCTACATGATACCATCCTACCTTTCTTCCTTCACCAGTCGATTTTATTCTCCATTCGCATCCTAACTATATCCACATTCCTTTCCTATCCTTTCTAAACAAATATATATTCATATTGACATTCCTTTGTACTAGGTCAGCGCATTATTCAATGCTGTGAGTTTTGTCCGTGACTCACAGCATTGAATATTACGCTGAACTAGTGCAAAACGTATTCAGCTGAAAAATATCAGTAAGTAGTGTTCTTTTTTTGCCAAGTTATTACCAATAGTGTACCTTATTTTATTTCCTCAATAATTTAATATTTTCAGGAAATTACAAAATACTTGAACCTAATAACGGTTAATTAATAATATTTAATAATACATAATATTTTCCTCTCCCTCTACATAGAAAAATATAAAGTTTTCAAAAAAAATAACACTATATTAATATGGACATTTCTCAAGATTAAAAAAAATAATTATCACAGGAAAATATTCGTCGTACACAAATTTCGTTGAACCTATCTTTGAGATTTTTGTTATTATAAATATTGAGATTGTATAATAGCATAAGGTGAATACTATTGTTAGGGAAATAGAAGGGTGGAAAGTTACGTTTTTTAAAGATTTCGTTTCAATTACTTAATAATATATAAATATTTGCCCATTTTTATAAAATTAGTTTTAATTTTGTACATTACTGATCGTAGTATTCTTTTCCCTACTCTTTTAAGAAAAAAGCATTAAACAATAATTCAAATTATTATTATTTTTTTTTAATGTTTTATTTAGTTCAACTTGATTGCTTCCCCTTAATAAAACAATTTAGTTTATTTTCCCTTTTAATATACTGGAAACACTTCTTGCAAGCTGACTAAAACATATTTGCATTGCAAATGGCTTTATTATCTGGCAACAGTGGACTGGACCAAATCTGGCAACACAAGGTTCCGTCGTAATTAAATAAATCCCTGTTATGCCTCCCGAGATTAATTCATTCATCAGTTTCAAAGCTTGGTTTGGTATTTTAATTTAAATGCAAAACTACCCAGATATGAGGGGGAAAAGAATTTAGCTGTATCTATACCTATAATAATTTAAATAACAAAATATCGAAACGCAATTAATATGTTTAAAACAAGACAGTTTTATTTCTCTCACAGTCTAAAACTAGAAACAGACATATTTTCAAAATAATTCTCTACATAACATTTCTATATTTAGCCACAGATGAATAAAACCATAAATCATACACTCTTTGGCATTTCCGATTTATAAAGGTGCGTCAGGGAATGTAATAGGTGAGCCTATATCGGTTCCATTTGGTTCCACTTCTTCATACTGCCATAGAAACGAATCGTTAGATGCATTTAGCGTGTCATTTTCTTGAATAAATAGTTCATTCATATCCATCATTTCACTGGTTGAGCTGCAATTATCTTGCGAAAGGAGGGTGTTTGACGCTAACTCAATCGAGCTTGGCGTCAGATTATCGCCAAGCAAATTATCTGGGGCTGTGGGTGCTTTTGAAATCTGGTGTTCAGTTTGACATTCTGAAGGCTGGTGGTCGGATTTAACCGGTTCAGAAGGGTTTTCTGTAATTTGAACCGCATATGGACTGTGAGTACTTTCTGGGCGTGGAGATTTCCTTGTACTTGGAGCGTTGCCCTTTCTTTTAGGCGGGCAATAAACTGGAGAGAATTCTGTTCTAGTGTCAGCGTCGTTCTTTGTGACGGAATCTACTTCTCTATCTACACCATTATCTGCTTCGGTAGAATGGGTTGCTTCTACTACGCTTGAATGTGTTTCCGCTGGTAAATTTGTTTCTGTTCTAAAATTATCTGGTTTGGCTGAATGATGTGTTCCTGAGCCCAAATCGTTAGTTTCGCAAAGTTTAGTGCCTATTGTACTAGTTAAATGGATTTCAATAGACTTGTGTTTCTCTGTGGACGTTTCTGCTTCAGCAGATTCTGAAGTAGACAAATCGGGTTCAGGAACTTTATTCACTTCAGGTGATTCATTGTCAGATGGGTTTGTCTCTGTAGCAGATAAATCTGTTTCAGGTTTATTTATTTCTGTAAAAAATCTATCAGTTTCCTTAGTTGTTTGTGTCTCTATTGATTTAGTGGGTTGTCCACTGGTTTCATGCAACAATGCAGGTGTGTTTATAGATTTATGTTCAACATTTTGATTAGCAGGACTTATTGTATGGGATTGTGAGTTTTTAGTCACATCCTCACTACTATTATTGTTTGTGTTAAAATCCACTTTTTCCAGTGTTTTATTTTGTGGACAGGAAACAAAATATTTTTGAATGGTAACGTTATTTCCGACCAATAGATTAATGGATATCCCACAAGGACTATCAAGGTTATTTATGGTTTCATCGGTTTGTTGAGAACCACTCAAGTTTTTCACTACGCTGAACTCTCTAGACGGAAGCAATGGATTACTTATATTTACTTCTGCATGAACAATGTTATCACAATTTTCTTCACAAGGTTTCAAATTTTCTTTAGCATTTGTTCCTACAGAATGCGCTAGTAATTGTTTTGGATTGTATTTATGAGTTACGTTAGACATTTCTCCGTTATTTCTGATCAGCTCTTGAATCTTTTTTTTTAGTTCTGCATAGTTAAATTTGGCGTTTTTCAATTTGAGCATCGGAGGTTTTACAATGGAAATGTTGGACATTTTTTGGCTTGATTTTCCAAGTATATCATCCTGTAAAATGTATAACTCGGAGATACAAAACAATTTAATTTATGTTTATTTATTATAAATGTATGCTTATGAACATTTTATAAACAATAGTAGTTTCTAACAATACACTATTGTAAGATTACCCCGAACATCATTGTTAGCGTTACTATTAGCTTGTTAACTGTAGATCATTTGTTGTCGTTTGACACGTTAAGGGGATCTTGATAATGCTGATAATAATATTCGTCTACAAGCTTAATAGTGTATATAGTTAAAATAATTTCTTTTTGTACCAAATATTATATTTATAAATTGAAATATATATAAATATATACATATTGTGTAAGTATTTTTTAATGAAATTTATATCCATTATTAAATAAATTTAACAAAAAAAGCGTAATTTTATAGATAATCGATTAAAAATTACTGTATTATAATTTTAACAATTAGTTAAACTATTAGTAGTTTTATATATATGCCATTTAAACATAAATAGAATATAAAATATTACATTACGAAGAAGTCAAATGAAAAATCAGGACATCCCTAACCTTTGGGGATCCTGGAAATTAGGGTCGGTACATTCTCGTGATGGATGTCGTCACAACGTTGAAGTAGGGCGTGTAATGTAGCATGTATCTAGTTAGGTCACGACACACGACCTAGTTAGGTCTAAGACGTTTGTTTGACACGAACAACAGAATAAATTTATAGCGAATACTGTTGAAATAAAAAGGTTTAAAATTGTACTTAGCTACACCTGTATCGGTCTAGATATAGTGCTACTCGAAGAACGCAGAGTCATGTTGTATTTAAACCCTACATTTTATTAAAGTGAATTTATTATTTTTAATATATTTCACATTCGAGATTGTTAGACACAATAATATAGGGTTCTGAATTATATAAGAGATAAATAGGTCTTTTAAAAATGTCACAATTACACTGAGTTTCATCCATTACTTTATTTGTAGGCTTAAGAAACCATAAAGAGGAATTAAAACTTGAAACCGTAAAATAGATTTGAGATGGTGTTTTACAAATATAGTTCAAAATTTTTATTTTGTATTTTTTTAATAATAAATAAAAAAAAACTTAAATAATAAAGTCAATAAGCTTGATTGTTGTATGTTATGAAAAACTTATTTTTTTCTATTATACTTAATAATAAACCTAAAAGTAATAATTTTGTACAATGTGAATAATACAAACCATGAAACACAATGATGATTACAGAATGGAACTGAAACCACAAATCCAAATTTAGGAACTAAAATAAAATAAAATGTGCAGTCATTATTCTGATTAGTTTATTTAGAGCACTATACCAAAAACGTATACTTCAAGGGCCGTAATAAAGTTTTATATAAAATCTTATTTTTTAATTTATTTAGAGTAAAATAGGTTTTGTATATGAGAGTATTAGCTTTTTGTGCTCGTCTATTAACACATACCACAATTATCAAAATAATTTGAAATTATTTTATAAAATAAATAAATTACTTCTTCAACACTTACCATGCTGTCAGTTTGGTTAAGTTTGGTTTCTTTGCTTATATTTCTACCGTTTCCGGTGAAATCACTAATATTATGGTTTGTAATTTCTTTAACTTTATCAATGTCCAGGCTACCGTTTGCCTTATTTAACGTAATTAACCTGCGGTGAGTTTGGTTGTTTATCGTTCTATTTCTTAATAGTTCTTTTAGCTTACTGAGTTCATGTTCGGTTAATATAATGTCTGTTTTGGGCGTTGGCTTAGTTTTTGAAGCGTTCAAATGGGTTTCAACTAGTTTCTGGATTATTTTGTTGTCTTCATTCGTCCTAACTTCCTGTAAAATGATCATTAATTGATTATATGAATATTTTATTGGATTAATAATAATATTAGATGATACTAATATATACTTCGTCATGTTATTGGCTTTATTATAGTTCCTGTGTCATCAAAATAATGTCATTATAATTACGTAGCCATACATCTTTCTGGTTTTGTTTACTTGCTTCCCGTGTGATGGTTGCAATTTTGCATCGTGGGATTGCTAATCCAGAAAAATGAACTTTACAAGAGTTTTAAAAGAGTTGACAAAAATTATCAAAAATTTTAAACATCCTTTCATTTTACAACCTAATAAATGTTTATATATATATATATATATATATATATATATATATATATATATATATATATATGCTGATTCGTATTCCTTCACGGCTGGAAAGATATGATGAATAGATATTATCT
Source organism: Prosapia bicincta (assembly GCA_036971475.1). NCBI lineage: Eukaryota > Metazoa > Arthropoda > Insecta > Hemiptera > Cercopidae > Prosapia > Prosapia bicincta. The sequence goes on from JBAIZL010000002.1 coordinate 92,295,801, forward strand.
GGAGTACATTCGTTCATTCTGCAGTCCATAAATTCGCAGCTCCGACGTTTCGCTAGAATCTCATCCAGCAATGACGAGGTGAACCCAACAACAGTAGAAGAGCGACTGACCTTGCTGAGTGATTCATATATATATATATATATTGGTCGGCAATAACGTAACCATTCAAAAATATTTTGTTTCCTGTCCACAAAATAAAACACCAGAAACTGTAGATTTTAACACAAACAATAATAGTAGCGAGGATGTGGATAAAAACTCACAATTCCATACAATAAGTCCTGCTAATCAAAATGTTGAACATAAATCTATATATATATATATATATATATATATATATATATATATATATATATATATATATATATATATATATAGGGCTATATATATATATATATACACGTAACCTAATAATACCTTATGTTGGCGTCAATTTGTAGGTTTGTATACTTTTGTTTACATAACTTTTATATATATATATATATATATATATATACATAAATTAAATACGTAATCCTAATAATTGACACCTTATGTTAGCTTCATTTGGCACTTTTTTTATTCCTATATCTAGATATATTTTTAAATAAAATATTACATACAAAAATATTCACATTTCTACGAATTACTGATTTTAATATCTAGAAAGTGTCCTAACCCTGGTCATGGCCAACACCTGATTTGAGTCACATCTGTCTAACGGTATTACTTACACATCTCACGCGAGTCGCATCTGTCATACTATATTATTCCTACTATTTTGCAATCTGTTAGTGATATCCTTTTTGTAACTCTAGATATTATCTGTACTTAAAACTTAACTTGCGGCATACTATGAAAAATGATCTAAATATCATTAGTTTTAAGTGGAACTACAAAATATCTGTTCATTCCTATTACGCAAGTTGGTCTTAAGTTGTTGACTAGGCTACTAATAATTTAGTACATTTTTAAACATGATTGGCTATTTTCGAGAAAAATTACGTTTCTTGTAGCGGTATCAAACGTTTATGAAGTTTGTGTTTTAATGGTAGCAATGCACATCTTAACAAACTCGACTCCATAAACTGGTCTTACGTTTTTGACTACTATTATTTTAATAGCTTTTGACACATGATTAGCTATATTCGAAGAAAAAAATGGTGTTTTCCATGCTGTTAAACAAAAGATTGTGAAAATTTCCTTTTAATGGTTAAATTTTACTGAATGTAAGTACGGAATTAATATCTCACTGTTGAAAATAATGCTTTCTTTAAACACAGTGTCTTGGTTCGGTATAGGGCATTGATTTTAAAGTAAATCAGTAAGTATTTTTTGTATTTTAATAAAACCTTTTTCTAATTAAAAACTACATTTTTTTGCAATATGTTTTATAAAAATACATGTTTCATTATTTTAATTGAGGGGTGCAGTTACAATTTGCCGATTATTTAGGGGCTGCTATGTAATACTAAATGTAGCTATAACATTCAATAATCTTTACGTCATTTGTGATTTTATCATTTAATTTGAGGTTAAAACGTTAAACTTTGAATCAAAACGTAACGGATTTAATTTGTAAAATTTTCTAATCGGAGCTTGTTACATACACGAAAAATTGTAGTAATATTACCTTGAATCCGAGAGTGTTGTTTTCTTTAAATCTTCCAATTTTTATAATACTTCCAAAAACATATTGCCAAAACACACTCGCACTTAGAAATAGAACTACGATAAATAATTTCATTCCCTCAAAATACTAAATAATTAAACTAATATAATGTCTGCAAAAAAATGTTTGTGGTTGCTCCTATTTATTAGTTTCCATAGAAACGCATTTAATGATTTTTTTAGGAAAAAATTTATAAATTTATTTGTGTTAATAAACTATATTTTATTTAAAGGTTTTATATTTTGTATCCTTGTACTATAATATAGCGAACTGTTTAAAACAAAACTTTATTTTCCGTTACTAAAAATTGATAGCAATATCGTTATCGCTGGAATATAACTATCAAGAAATTCCCCCTAATATTTCAAATTGTTTAGCTACACATTATTTTAAATAATCCCTTCTTTATATAGTAATAGGCTACTGATTTTGAAAAACATTGATAAACAGTAAATTATTTGGTGTCATTTAATAAAACTTTTCATAATCAAATTCATAAAATGATAGAGATAATAGAACAAGAAATTTAGTTCATAACTGAAAATAATTGCTATTGCTGTTTTATTGTATACATAATATATATATATATATATATATATATATATATATATATATATATATATATATATCATCAATTTCACTTATGTACTTGAACACGAATCTTACTTGGTATTTATGCGAGCTAACTTTCAATGGCTGGCTGAGCCGTCATCCTCGGGCATACTGAACAGGGTTTTTGTAGACTGCGAGCTGAGTGGATTTCCCGTTGACCTTGGTGTACCGTTATGTTCTATTTATAGATTCACTGCACTGTGCGAGTTTTAACGTTTGTTTTGGGGTTAATATTGTCTATTAGATTGAATAATTTATCGTTTTTTGATTTTATTTGTATTTGTTCGTTAATGATATTATTTTTATTTTTATAAATTTCTAGTTGTTCCCAGATTGTCATTTTGAGGCCTTTTTGAACCTTTTTTTACTAGGTGTACGTTTTTTAATGTGGGGAGTGTGTGTTTGTTTTTGATGGCGTGTGTGGCTAAGTTTCAGTTATAAATTTCAGGTTTGATGTATGCATTGAGGTGTTCTTGATATCTGTCTTTTAATTTCTTTTTTGTTTGGCCTATGTATATTTTATTACAGTCTGGGTATTCGATTTTGTATATTCCGTTATTAAGTGTGGGACATTTTTTCTGGTTGGTTTATTTTGTTGATTATGTTTCATGTGTTTTTGTAGGCTAAGTTAATGTTATTATTTTTTAGTGTTTTAGTTATTCCTTTAATGTTGTATCCTGTGTATGTGAATGTAGCCCATTTTGTTGTGTGTGGTTCGATTTTGGGTTGTTTTAATTTATTTAATATTTTAAATTCTAATTTATCTATACTTTTTTTATTGTATCCATTTTTTTGGGCTTAATATCATTAACGAACAAATACAAATAAAATCAAAAAACGATAAATTATTCAATCTAATAGACAATATTAACCCCAAAACAAACGTTAAAAACTCGCACAGTGCAGTGAATCTATAGATAGAACATAACGGTACACCAAGGTCAACGGGAAATCCACTCAGCTCGCAGTCTACAACAACCCTGTTCAGTATGCCCGAGGATGACGGCACAGCCAGCCATTGAAAGTTAGCTCGCATAAATACCAAGTAAGATTTTTTTTTTTTTTTTTTTTTTTTTTTTTTTTTTTTTTTTTTTTTTTTTTTTTTTTTTTCCAGGCGAAAAACCTATTGAGGTTATCATCGCCTTACCAAGTAAGATTCGTGTTTAAGTACATAAGTGTATATATATATATATATATATATATATATATATATATATATATACAATATATTACATAAATATTATTTATACACAAACAAACACACACATACATATATATATATATATATATATATATATATATATATATATATTTTAAAACAACACAGGTTATTCAAATACAAGAATATTTATTATTTTATATCCAAAGCTTTTCGTTGGCAAACAGTACCAACATCATCAGGAATGAAAATTACAATAATTATTGTAATTTTCATTCCTGATGATGTTGGTACTGTTTGCCAACGAAAAGCTTTGGATATAAAATAATAAATATTCTTGTATTTGAATAACCTGTGTTGTTTTAAATTATTAAACAAGAAAACGTATTATATATATATATATATATATATATATATATATATATATATATATATATATATATATATATATATATAATTAAAAATTTAAAATATTTCAAAAACAAGACAATTTTTATAACATATATTATTCAAACTATAGCCAATAAAACAGTACTAGCATCTTCAACAAAAATAGTTATGTAACAAAATAATTTTACAAAAAGTAAATCATATGTACTACAAACATCCATATGTTTATTGCATTAAATATTGCACTTTACGTTATTTTTCCCATAGCATCAATGACCTTATAAATGGTTTGGTGTCTTAATCTCACTTAAATCTGTTCATCAATTATTTGGTCTTTACTTTATGTTTATAAATTCCTAATGTTTCATCTTAAACGCTAAGTTTAATTTTCTTATTCATTTCATATTTTATATTTCAAGACATCTGTGTCCATTATTTAGACAATGAGTAGCCGAATTTGATATGTACATGTTTGGTAAATTATAAGCGTTCAAATGTCCTTTGTATCTTTCTTTTAATTTCTTGTTTGTTTGTTCTACATATAATTTATTACAATCTTGACATTTTACATTATATACACATTTTTTTTCTTGCATATTATTTTGATTATTGTTATTGTGTATTTTTAAATTTTTAATTTAATCGGTTTTGTAAGTACTTTGTAAATTTATTTCTATAAATAATCTTGTAATTTAATATATATATATATATATATATATATATATATATATGTGTGTGTGTGTGTGTGTGTGTGTGTGTGTGTGTGTGTGTATGTTTGTGTGTGTGTGTATAAATTAAAATTTCTATGAGTTTTTAATTCATAATTAATAATTCATTTACGAATTATAAGTTGTTTAACTAAATGCAGGTGATTTCCTAGTACGGTTCAAGTAATAAAGTATTCATTTAAACAGGCAACGTTTGAATAACGAGTAGGCCTACGATATCATCCTCAGCTCTTATCCCTTCTCCACTCTAGTACAAAATAACGCCGTGACATAGCCTCAGAATGAAAATCAACCTCTTATATTTAAACAATAATCTCGGCGAGTGTAAAACTAATGTATAAATATATGTAATAAGTTTTATCGGCTTTAATATTAGGTTCCGTGTGATAACTGTGAACTTTGTGAGACTTTACCTGGTCTTTGCATAAGTTTAGGAATGAAGATCTATAAAATATGTTGTTGAATAAAATAAAGAGAAATCTTTGAAAGGTAAGGATTGAATAAGAGAATAAATATGATTCTAATTTGTTTTTAAAACACAATTTCGGTCTGAAATACGTCCATTATTTATTTTATTTTTTAATTAAATATGTAATAAAACTATTTAATTATTTAATCATGTTTCCAATTGTTTTAACGATAAACAATAAAAGAAAATCCAAACAACTATCCACAATATAGTTTCATTTAATACTCATATCTGTACAAAAACATTTACTACAATTGGTACAAATCACACAGCCAAAAAACTTACAAATGAACAATGATCAATGAAGGTCAATGTGTATTTTAATTGATGTGTGAAGCTTATTGCTGTTTGCCTGTCAGTAGAGAGTGAATTGAAGGAGTAATTTTATCCTTAAGTTTTTTTCAACACTTACTAGTTTATTTCCATATTAATTTTGTACATACAACACTTCAGAAGACCCACTGTCACACAAATAACTAGTGACAAATGGCATCAAAAACCCGGCATAGCTTTCCGGAAGAGCATTGGATCGGATTTACATACGATACAGAAGTCTATTAATGATTTCTCTAAAAACATCTATCATGGATCTGCCTTCTGTTAAATCGATAAATTTTTCCTGAACTTCCAACTGAATTGGTTAGTTTCCTGATGAGGCCACGTGACGCGTACCACCTGAAATCTTCCGGCGTAACACGGGTTGGAAACCCCTGCTCATTCATTTATTTTATCACCTCTATTAAGTTTACTTAAGATAAAACTCGGTTTTTTCTCTTTATAACTCGCTAAATGCATTTGTTCTATATATTACTAAGAGTTTTTAATCTTCTTTTTCGGAATAAGTTTTCGAGTTAGGATTGTATAATTACATAACTTCATTATACAACTTTCTAATGATTTTAAAACATTTACTTCAATAAAGTATTTTTTCACACATTAGATATTATGTTACATTCGTATTTTCACGCTTCTACCAACCTTCAAACACTCGCCATGCATTTTCCATTTTACATATCTTTATTTATATCTTAGCTTAACTATATCTCAGCATTCCTGAATATAATTGTGTTTTGTAAGATTAGTGTTGAAGTGCTCAACAAGCTTTTGCTCTGTATAAAGTTGAGTTTTCAAGTCGATTTTCCTCTAATGAATATGTTGATTCTATATGGGTTTTAATTAAAGTATACTTTAAATACACGCTTCTTATTCAACAATATATTTCATCTTGTAAATTATTTCTACACACAGGTAATTGTTTTCATCATGTCTAATATCGCCTATAGAAGCAACCTAAACGGTCCTCTAGAGCGCATAATTTGGGGGGCGCATAGTTGGTGATTTAAAAATATTAAAAAAATGAAATTTAGTACTCCTGTGTTATACTAGCGTAGGTAAACGAATTATGATGTAATAGAAGGTCAACGGTATTTTATTTAATCAAAATTATTACCAAAATCACATTTTCAAAGTCCTATATCCGGCAGAACCCGCCAAGGACATTGTATTGGGTGTAGTAAATTTGATTTTGCCTAGAGAGAAGAACCCTAGAGCCGGCCTTGTCTAATATTTACTACAAAACATATTAATTTTTTCATAGCTCTAGAATAACGATAGTAATATAATAATAAACTTAGGAGATTGTTTTGTTACTATCTCTGAACATAATAAGCCCTATTATTTACGTTCAAACATATTGTTTTCATAGTACTAGAAGTACAACAGTAAAATATAATGGACCTACTTAATTAATGTCCATTTGGCAGTTTTAAAAAGGAAATACAGCTTTTTTTAACTATAAAGCGATTATTAATCTAGCAACAACAGCGAGAATGTGGTTTCAGGTTGAAGGGATAAGCATACGAGAGGTTTGGCAATCTTGTCTTGCTACAAACATCAATGATCATACTCTCCTAGCAAACAGTGCTGCCAACTTTGAAATTAATCAGGTTCACTTTGAGAAAATCAAGTTCTAAACTTTGTTAATTTAACTCCATTCATTGGCTTTACTTGAAGGAATGGATATTTACTGGGATTTTACAATTGTTTAAGTTTGTCAGTTGCATATTTGTTTTATACAGCTCTGTACCTTTATTAATTGGACTATTAACAAAGTATACGTTTATATATCTTCATTCATAAATTGGCATGGTTTTTAAATTACTTGTGAAAGATTTTATTATATCAGATACATTGTAACGGTGCATCAGATACATTGTAACGGTGCATCAGATACATTGTAATGGTGCATCAGATACATTTTAACGATGCATCTGATACATTGTAACGGTGCATCAGATACATTGTAACGGTGCATCGGAGACATTGTAACGGTGCATCAGATACATTGTAACTGTGCGTCAGATACATTGTAACGGTGCATCAGATACATTGTAACGGTGCATCAGATACATTGTAACGGTGCATCAGATACATTGTAACGGTGCATCAGATACATTGTAATGGTGCATCAGATATCATTATTTTCATTACTTCCTTAAGGTAAAAGGAAGAGTTAAGTGTTTGTAACCAAGCAAAGCCTATAAAAGAGTAATTAAATAATTGTATTAGTTTTATTAAATAATTATTAATTTTATTTTACAATAAGAGCCAGTAACTATAACACAATTGCGACTAATCGAAGTTTATGGTAAAGACATTTGGATTTTTAGCAGACATTTTTACACATTTTTAATGTGACGAAAAGCTTTATAACTGTTACTTTTATTGTGATTCACGTTTATTTACTAACATGAAGTTTTGTATGGAGGTAAATACGGTTTATAAACAAGAGAAATAATATTTATTATAATTTCAGCAAGACTTAATTTCTAGTCCTGATCAAAGCTGGAACTGTATTGATAAAAAGAAAGTTACACGTACATTTAGCTACCAAATACTCAATGTGAGAAGATAAAGTTTCATACCTCTACTCTTCAACATGTTTACAATAGGGGTTCTTATAAAGAAGCTAAATTCGATGTGAAAATTATTTTTTAATCATAAATTAAATTGATAATTTAGTCAAAAAAGAGCTGTGATTTAATTTCAGTAAGTTAAAAGCTATGTGGAATATTAGCTAGTTAGATGTGATAAATCACCATTAATTTTCATGTGTTTTACGTGGTATGGTAGTATTTTACAACGAACATAATGGGAAACGAATACACATGTTGAGTCCAGTACAGGAAGAAACGAACAACGCAAGGCGCTGTGTAGGCAGTTCCACGTCATTTTTAAGAGTTCTGTAGACTTAAACTCTGAAGAGCGTGAAAATACGGAAACTGCATAGGAACATGTATATTTGCGAAAAGCCTGTTTGTTATGTCCATTTCTGACTAGTTCTACGAAACAAGCGGTCATATAATCTGCCTCTAAAGCAGACATAAGTTGTCCAAGAGTAGTTTGGGTCTCTATGTAAAGCTGTCATGGATTTTAAGTCATTTAACGAATGCCACTTCGTTAAAAGAGTTTAAAATATTTTGTTTTACAATGTAAGTTAGTGAATAAAACAGTTGATTACGATAGAAATTTTTTTTTTTGGTATATTTTAACGTACCCTTAGTAGGCGAGATATGCGTAGCCGAATAGGTCGATTGAGTTATTATTATTAACACTATGTTAAATGACCTCGTCTTGTTTTAGTAACCCTTTATTTTATTTTTACTTTGTTACAGTATTTAAGTATGTACAACATACCAAACGTTCAATGGATTTACACTTGCTGGATTTACACTTGCTTTTTACTTTTCATTTAGAAAGTTCTATTAGGAGGAAAATATACTTAAAAGATTTTAACGCTATATAGAAGTGCTCAAAGTGTTATATTTTAAGTAAATATGAAATCGTAGCTGCAAATGGCACCGGAGGGCTCATAATCAGCTGTGGTGTTTCGCATCCGTAGAATTGTGTCGAGCACTTAGGGTGGACTCCGTTTTGTCTTATATATCTGAACCGCCACTTGTAGTACTTGCTTTCATACAATATGAAAACGCGCTCTATTAACATCAGTTGAAACATTTTTTTATGTTTTTCCAGCATTCCAGCACTTACTTACATCTTACGTTTTTTAGATTTGCAGAGTCAAATTTGCTAAATTAAACGTTTTTATTGAAACACAACAAACTCCGAAGATACGACCATCAAATATTTATAATAACATATTTAATAATCAAAAAATAATAATGTTATATTGAATTTAATTGCCAAGTTATATGTAACTAGAAATTAATTATTTCTTTAATATATTTTTAAAAATAATGTTACAAGTAAAATTGTATTTGTGATATATATATTTTAGGTTTTTTTGCAAATTCTATTTATCTGCTTGGAAAATAATTTAGCATATTTAAAATATTATTATTTGAATGTGTTTCCTTAGTGTGTGTCAAACGGTTTGTCATGTTTTGAAATGAAACAACAGTTTAGAAATACAGACGCTTTTGACATTTAAAATATCAGTGGAAACAATCTGCGCTAGACATGTTCCAAGAGTGTTATTTTCAACAAGAAACTGGTGCTTCTAACTTAAATAGAGTTATGATTAAAGTTAAATTAGGTTCCAAACTGAGGAACAAACTATTCAGTTGTCATAACGTTTTGCAGAAGTTTCAGCATATCTAAGTTATAACAAATCTGTCGATTGTGAAAACGATTTATACTTTTCCAGGTCATTCCGAAACTTCATTCCTTAAGAAAAATCTAGCATAATATAATGGAAAAATACAGCTTTTATCAAGAAAAGGAATTTCGCTTGTGTACTGTACAGAAATAAAATAATAAAAATATGTTTACATATACATACACACACACAGACACAGACACACACAGACACACACACACACACACACACACACGCACACACACACACACACACACACACACACATATATATATATATATATATAGAGAGAGAGAGAGAGAGAGAGAGCGAGAGAGAGAGCGAGAAAGAGAGAGAGAGAGTGAGCGAGAGAGAGAGAGAGAGCGAGAGAGAGAGAGAATTTTACCTCAGTTTTACCACAGACAAAATTACCACGGATTTGAGTTTTTGTCTGTGCCTAGATACAGGTGTGATTGTAATGTCTCCGTTTTATAACGTAAGGTCGTTGGTTTTGATCGCTGATGAAATTAGTAGTGATGTTTCTTCTGCGACATGGAGTTGGTGTAGCTCAAGGAATTTTGTTTCCAGGGAACCTCTTAAGCTAAGTGCGTGATCGACCGGAAATTCATTTGGGTAAAATACAGATCAGCTCATTGGGAAAATTTGATTCCTATTAAAGTCATTTAAGATACCGCCAATAAATATGTAGCCTACGTGTGAGAAATTAAAGTATTTATTTTCGAATAGTAATTGCCTAGTTGGTATTGAACAAATATTTTTAACGATTTTTTTTAAAGTAAATTCCTACTGAGGAAAAAACAAATTTTATCATTGTTTTCTTATTTCCAGTTTGTTTATTCTTTTCGTTTCATTCATTTTTAACGTTACGGGACTATTTATGATATTTTCTGGTAACCATGACAACATTTTAAAGTTGTACAATTAAGGTTTTGATTAGAACCAGATGGGGAAAAAATTTATATACGTCTTTGAGAAATTCATTTCTTAGTATGGAAGTCGGCGCTGTGCCAAAGCGCATTAGACTTTGAACATGATTTATAGTTCGAGTCCCGATAGTGGTCAAAATTTTTATAATTTAAATATTGAATTATTATTTGCACAAAGCTTTATTAACATTAATTGTCAGTCCCTATAGGTTAAAAGAAATGTATTTCGACTTGATTAGTTGAATAAAAACATATTTTATTAACGATTGAAAATTTTTACAAGATTTATATCAGGAGAGTGAGGTTAGTCCTTGAGGATAATCCGTGAGGTTAGAAAAAAGTTTTAAAAAACTGTCCTTTTCGCTCACGTCTTTATAAATAAGGAATAAATTTTAACTGGCTTCGTCCTGACGACCTGAGTCTACCTTGTCTGCCTCAGTCTAGATCAAACATTTAATCATTATATCAAAAGAAATATATATATATATATATATATATATATATATATATATATATAATATATATATATATATAATATATATATATATATATATATATATATATATATCATTATAAACTGATTTAGTCATATTTTTAATGCTTAGTTAAACAGAAAAACCCGGTCCATTTTTTTAAATTTATAATTCTGTTTAAATATAAGGGGTAAATAAACGATACTTACCAGCAAGAGTAACTAAATCTTGAAATTCAATGTTTATAATTGTACGAGTTATTTTTCATATGTGATTATTGTTGGTTTAAATTGATGAAAAAGTAAAGTTCTCACTTATACGGAATAGACTGTCGCTTTGGAATACAATATATTTATTTTTGTGGCTGTCGATTCTGAAGATTATTTATATGATGTTATAATAAATGATGGTTTGAAAGTTAAATAAAACTAAGATGAAAACAACATTATTCATCCATATATTGTTACATCCGTCATTAATTACATATTCTTGTCGATAGGTACTATACACAAAATATTACTTTTTAAGCCAATAAACTCTAAAACTGTTCTTCCTTTTAAACTTTTCCAAAAGGCTATACACAAACTACTCCTTCATTTTCATATGAACTATTCCAAAATTGTTACCAATAAACGTTTTCAACAATTATTGTAATACCTTATTATTGTTTTAACGAAAAAGATTACATAAGGAATCCCAGAACATTTTAACTAATTCTAATAGTATTAAAAAGGAAATAACTATATTTTAAAATGTTTATTTAGAAATAACAGACTATAAGAAACTGATTGAGGTAGATAAGAGTCACAGATGCAACCTATTGAGAGCTACAGACTGAAATCTTCTATTTGGAAAGTTGCAAAGTTGAAGTATAGAAGTAGTGAACATGAATTTGGAGTTAAAGGTAAATTGAAATTTCGTAAACTTGAGGATGTAAGTACTTTCAGGGAAATCCAAAACGAAACTTGTGATAGGAACAAGCTCATTAGGAAATCCAACCATTGTTTTCCATTATAATACGAGTATAAAGCACTGATATTGTTTAACACAAAAATAAGTAAAATTTAGGTTTAATAGAGGCAAAAGAGACACTCGCGGAATGTTCTGGCCATATTTTTACGTAATGACCATTAACAAATTCTTAATTAGGAGTAGATTTAAAATGGTGAAAAGGGAACATCACTCTCTTAGTTGTAGTCGAAATAGGCAGTAAGTGTTCGCATCCACATTATTTGGTTGTAGTGGTACGAGCATCCGCTACTTGTAGTCGGTATGTGTGGGCGCACCAACTACTTGGTAACTACTCTGTCCCACTCTCTGCAGAATTACTAAGATAACTTTAGCCTATAAAAAATTTCCTGCGAAAATATCTCTGCGATACCGGAAAATAATTAAGTCAAATAATAAGAGAAATATAACTCTTCAATGTTTTGTCCATGACGGTTAACTAAACTTAAACGTTTTTATTATAATATTTATAGACTTACCTCCCTTATAGCCATTTATTAATTTCTCGTTTTCATTTCGTTTCGGATTAGTGTGAGTTTCGAGCTACCAGACTTCGGACTACCGGAATTGGACAATACTTAGATGTTTAAAACTTCACTCCTTCAATACTCTGACTATAGGGGAGTTGTTAATTTTCAATTTTTGTAGTTTTTTCTAAAATTTATAGTCAATGCATAACCATTAGCTTCATAATATCTACTGGTCAGGACTATATTTTCAGCAAGGATTCCCTTTGTTCACATCGTATAATAACGGTCTAGTGATGGGTGACGACATCATACATTTTGAATCGTATACAAGAGGTACCTCTTTCGTATTGGGAAGATAGGTATAGCTGATGTATTAGAATACTACACGTCTAACCTAGGCGTCTGCATTAGAAAACAATTTCACATTTTGTTAGTTTTTAGTTTAATAAATAAAATCAGTTATTATAATCTACAACTTCATTTAGAAATTGTCTAAATATATTTAAAGTTGTTTTAGTTGCAATTTCGTATATCTTTTCAATTCCTTCCATCAGCACATTCTCCTTACGTATATATGTAAATATTTTGTACAAATTTTCATTCGGTAATAAAATACGTTTTTATTGATCCAATCAAGTTCGAATAAATTTTTGTAAACTTATAGTGAACGACAATACTGTTAATACAGTTATTTCAAATATTTATTCATTAAAACAAATAAAAGACATACAAAAAACTCGCAAATTAAACATTTATTGACTCATACGCGTTTCAATGCCAAAGTAATCATCATCAGTGAGTGTTGCTACTACAAACTCTAACTTACAGGAGTTATAAGTTAGAGTTTGTAGGAGCAAAACTCTCTGATAATGATGATGACTGTATCATTGAAAAGCATATGAGTCAATAAATGATTAATTTGTGAGTTGTTTGTATGTTTTTTTACTTGTTTTAACATAACCTCACAAGTTAACCTCAATTTAAGTGTCACTTTAAAAAACTTAATGTCCGAGTCGGATTTGAACTGAGGAGCAAATTATTTGAAATTCAGCACTTTTGCATTGAGCCAACTTTCCCATAGCTAGAAACAAACTACCTAAAGATGTGTATAATACTATAAGAGAAAGACTCGTTGCAACAGTGAAGCATTACAAGAAGTGGATAGAATGCGAAGTTATAGACAGCCATCAGCTTCATAAATTAGAAACAGAAAAAAGAAAACAAATAAACAATAACAAACAAAACTAACAGTCCAACAACTGTATAGACAGTAAATGGAATATTGCGAAGAATTTCGCTTTTTATTTTACCACATAATATTGTAATTCTGTTACATGTATAAACATATTTACATTAATATTGTAATTTTACAATAAAAGGTAACAAAATAAAATTGTTCTTTGTCGACTTCAGAAGGAATTGACTTTAATTTCTCTCTCTATATTGCTTGTTTGTTTATACGTTTTCAGCTTAGTCTCATAGGTAAGGACTCATTACTTATTATTCATAACTAGTAAGGAAAACGTTTAATCTGGAAATAAACTCATATTTTTCCTAAGAATTTAGTTTAAAGTTATTACGATAATAAAAGATGAGGAAAGCATCTACTTTAATTTCCCTCTAATTTAACAAATTATTCGACATTGAATTCTAACATATTACACAAACAATTATTATTAAAATAACATTGAACGAATTTAAAGAAGTAATTTCTAGAATCGTGCGTGACTAGGTCTGATAATAATTATGACCTTCGTTCGACCACGGCTATTTAAATATCATGCGTCACGACAAAGAAGAACCGGTTTTCGATTTTATCAATGAAAACACGTGTGTAACTCAGTCTGACATTGACAGTTCAATTTTCTCGGGGTTAAGGACGGTTCAGTGATCCGACATATCGGCTTTCTGGATGGAGAAAATCAAGATTTCTTCATGGAAGCTTGTTAAATGTATTTTTAGTAAACAACGCCATTTTCATGTCAAAGTTTAATGTTTTAAATATTTTAAATAGACCTGATATATTATTGCAATAATTTAAAAAGCACAACCTATTTAAAACCATTGTTCCCTACACTCGATTGTTTCAAAATAAACTGTAAATTGTTTCATCTGGATGTTCCTAACTTATATGAAATAAATTTTAAATACATTATTTTTAAATCGATTCTTACGTAAACCAAATATATATATATATATATTTCAAATTTAATAATTACAATTAGTATAATTATTATATACATACATCAGAATAACAATACTAAGTGGCAAAATAGAAAGCTAATCTCCTTGCAATTTTCTATTTTACTTTCTAAGTATTGTATTTGACTAATATTTTTCTTTGTTATTATTTATACCCTTAATTTTTTTGTCGCTTGTATTATGTTAAGGTCGATACCGTTAATCCAGTTTGTTTCTTTATTTCATTTTTTTATTTTTTTTAATCGTAGAGCATTATTTACGATATTGTGTGGTAACCATGTCAACAATTTAGGGTTATGCAATGTATGTCTCAAAGATAAACAGATGGAGGAAAAAGAAAAATGTACATATGTCTTTGAGAAGTAAATTTCTAGCTATGGGGAAGTTGGCTCAGTGCCTAAGCGCCAGACTTTGAACATAAAGATACTCAGTTCAAATCCGACCTAGACTCCTGCAAACTTTTATAAATTATTTATTAAATACATATTTGAAAAAACTGTATTAACATTAATTGTCATCTAATACAGGTTTAAACAAATGTATTTGTACTTGAGTGGATGAACAAAAACGTATTTATCACCGATTGAAAATTTATACAAGATAGTCTATATATGGTCTATCAGGAGAGCGTGAGCTAACAGAAGGAATTTGAAAACAGAGCCGTTTGTTGTGAAGTTATTGGTTAACAGATTAAGAAATAATAATACTTGTTTTTTTTAGAATATAAGAGTAGATGTCAAAACCACAGTTTCGCCACAAAAACAGGTGGTTTTGATGAAAAATACGTTACTTTTCCGTTAAAAACGGTTAGGTGGGGTATGAGGGGTTGGTTTCAGCGATTATTGGAGGGTGACGTGAATGGTAGGAGGTATGGAATGTGCGCGGTTGTGCGCGTTTGTGCGTAGGTGTAGGTGGCAGGTGTTTTTTTTAGAAATACGTTAATTTTCCGTTAAAGACCGTTAGGTGAGGTAGTATGGGTTGGTTGGTGATATGCGTGTTCGCTGTTGTGTGATGTAATTAGAAGCATGTTCGGACATGTTGGGGGGTAATGTAAAAACCGTTGTTTACCTAGAGAATGTGTGTATTATATTCTGTACCCAGTTCGTTGCTGGCCTATATTTTTACTATAACGTCGCGTGTGTACGGTTGAAATCCGTTACGAGGTGATGGGATTATTTTCGCTATAAATGTGTCAGTCGCAAAGACTGAACGGTGACTTCTCTGTTTGTTCTCCAGATCTTTACTGGTTAAAAAATGTAAAAGCATGTTAATTTATTAATATAGGTTCCTCGCTCGTGAGCTAATGTGTTAACATATCGTTGTGCTAGCGCTTGTTTGTTGTAACAGGTATTTGGCCTGAATAAATTGTTTTTAAAAACCTACCTCTAGAGAATGACGTCATTTTGACATGTGTTTTTGTAAAGGAACGTGTGTATTATATCTCGTACCCAGTTCGTTGCTGAGTGTGACGTAATTAGAAGCATGTTCGGACATGTTGGGGGTAATGTAAAAACCGTTGTTTACCTAGAGAATGTGTGTATTATATTCTGTACCCAGTTCGTTGCTGACCTATATTTTTACTATAACATCGCGTGTGTGTACGGTTGAAGTATTTTTTTTAAAACCGTTGAAATCCGTTACGAGGTGATGGGATTATTTTCGCTATAAATGTGTCAGTCGCAAAGACTGAACGGTGACTTCTCTGTTTGTTCTCCAGATCTTTACTGGTTAAAAAATGTAAAAGCATGTTAATTTATTGATATAGGTTCCTCGCTCGTGAGCTAATGTGTTTACATATCGTTGTGCTAGCGATTGTTTGTTGTAACAGGTATTTGGCCTGAATAAATTGTTTTTAAAAACCTACCTAAGGCTTTAGTTACTAGGAAGACCTCATTGGCAGCAGATATACTTCGTGCAGAATGTAAAATCTGTCTATCAGAAGTTCAAGTGGTTTATTTACCCTGCAGACACGTTATTGCTTGTTTGCTTTGCGGATTAGCCTGCAAAACTTGCGGAATTTGCAGAGAAACTGTTGACTCTTTTATGAGAATTTATCTTTCCTAACATTTGTAATAATTTTTTGTTTAACAACAATATTTCTTTTTAATAGTATAATTATTGTAACTTATTATTTAAAAAATATATAAATATTATGTCTTGTAGAAAAAATGTAATTTTGTGTTTGCTTTGGCCAAGCTTAAGTCATTTTACACCTTTGCTCAACTAAAAAATCCTCTATTTTATTAATATTCAAACATCAAACAATACACACACACACACACACACACACACAAGTGTTGGGGGATACCGGCTTGACAGCCAGATGTTGAGGCCAGCTGCGAGTTGGGAAACAGTATATAACATGTGGCGACTTGTTATCCTATAGCAATAAAATCATGAGCGTCGGTAAGGCAACAATTGTACAACAGCTTGAAATTTCCGACTTCGTGTCGTTGCTGCGCATTGGGGTAGCATACGACATGTGGAAGGAAGACTATAAAAAAGTGGAAATTTCTCTTTCGGTGTTGAGGTCTAAACGAAAACTCACCGCTAGGGAAAGAGCCATTGTAGAGAATTGCAAGAGCCTTCCTTGTCAGGAGGTTATAGACCTCCTTCGCTCTCCCAAAAAGCCGGTACTATTGTTGACTTTCTACCGACAACCAAAGTGAGCGTGATGGGTCTGCATAGACCCTAGAGAAAACAGCCCTATAGTGTAAAACACAGTCTTATACTATAGGGCTGTTTTCTCTACATTAAAATTTCATTTTAGCTATAGTGAATACTTGTGCGACAAGTATTACACTATAATTTTAAAGTCACGCGTGACTTTATAATTATATTGTAATATTTGTTGACCGTCACCTACGCTGACCGAGTGTTCTAATAGTGAACATACGTCAGAGCACCAGAGTAACGAGTGAACGGATTCTACTAGGTCTTACACGTTTATATAGAGCAAATAGCATTCTTTGTTTAGCGCGGAATATTTACATCTGTCGATTCTAAAATGAGCTCTGTTTTTCATGGTTGTTATATGCTACGTTCTCCCACAGTGTCGGGATTAGGTTAGAAACATATTTAAACAAATTAACATATGAACAGGGTAAATAGTTGACGATAACTATCAAATTATGTATGTAATTTCATATTTTTTAAAAATATATTTTTCTAATAAAATTATAAATAAACAAAACCTCTTGAGCAACATTTTTTTTATATCCTTATGTGCATTTCGATTGTTAAGCAATAATCTTTAAAGGAAATTACTAAATGCTTAATATTTGTAGTAATTTCCTCTGTAAACGATTGATTTGCAATCTAAACGTACATCAGGAGATTATCGGAGTTCTAGACATTAATGCAAGACAAGGTGGATGCTATCTTCTTAGGTAAAGGGATATAACTACTTCCACCATACTCTTAATTTTTACCTAATGTCCATCCAGACCCCGTGTTCGGTTATTTTCAAAACAATCTCCTGCATACATTCCCTGGCTACGTTTTCCAGGTCTGATGCAAAAGTAATTTTTCTGTTCCTAGTTATAAACGCTCTCTGAGATATTTCTCCTTCCACATTTACAAATTCGGACTCCATCACAAGTCCAAACTTTATAAAATTTAAACGAATGAGCTCCTCTTACAACAGCTCCACTACAACATCGCTCGCTTCAATTATGTAATCGTCCAAATAGAGTTCGCTCACGTTCAATAGTTGAGTAAAGAAGGTATTGGGGGAGGTGGAAGGAATTGAAGTGTTCCAAATCACAAATTGAAGTAACTCTGCGGGGGAATTGAACTTATAATAAGTAACTCTGCGGGTTACTTGAACTTATAATAATTATTTTTTTTTTCGGGGAGGAGGTACAGAATGTATTAAACTTTAATCCAAGCTTTGGAAAATGTGTGAAGCATTTCCTTCCAGCTAAGAACTGGGTCAAGCTCGTTTAAATATTTAAAATTTTTTTCCCTTAAAACTATGGGAAAGAATAGGAAGGAGTGACTCTAAGCAGAATGTACTGAATATCCTCCTTGTAACACTCTGCACAAAGGGATCCCTAGGCGCTCTACTAGACTGGAACGCAATTCGTCACGTCACCAGAAATTAGGTTAGAAACATATTTAAACAAATTAACATATGAACAGGGTAAAGAGTTGACCATAACTATCAAATTATGTATGTAATTTCATATTTTAAAAAATATTTTTTAATAAATTTAGAAATAAACAAAACCTCTTGAGCAACAATTTTTTTTTTATATCCTTATGTGCATTTCGATTGTTAAGCAATCATCTTTTAAAGGAAAATTACTAAATGCTTAATATTTTGTAGTAATTTCCTCTGAAACGATTGATTTGCAATCTAAAACGTACATCAGGACATTATACTGAAAATTGTGGTTGGTTAAGAAATGGAGAGCAATTTCTCTTTCAAGCAGCTGTTTGAATCATATGTTATGTAAAATCTATAGATCAGAAGAAGTTGGTGTTCTATTTGCCCCTGCAGACACGTTCTTGGTTGTATTTGTAAAGAGACTGTGGGCTCTCTGTTATGAGAATTTATCTTTCTTAACATTTGTGATAATTTTTGTGTGTAACAACATTATTATTCTTTTTAATAATATAATTATTGTAACTTATAATTTCTAAAAAAAGAAAAAAAATATATATATTATGTCTTGTAGAAAAAAAATGTAGTTTTGCGTTTGCTTTCACTAAACCTAATATTGGTTTTTTTTATTGCTCTATAACTCCTGTACAGCTCTTTGATAATTGGAAATGTAATTTTTTTGAAGTTATCTTTTACTTGCTTTGACCCATTTGTCATATAACTTTCAAGCTCAAATTTTGTATGTAGAGAAAATAGCCCTATATTGTATAGAAACTGTTTCCAGTTTATACAGTATCTGGCTTTTTTCTCTGGGGAGGGGGTTTTCCTCCCTCACTTTGGCTTCATGTAAATGTGTACAATTAACACCGGACTTTTGTATGAATCTAATATATTTTCGGCTAAAGCATCACAAGGAAGCTTACTACAATTTTCTATCACTTCCATATCCTCTTGTGTCAGTGGGTGTTCGGATGAGTTCACCGAAATTGAAAACTCAACAGTGTCATACTTTTAACGTCTTAGCTCGATGCCTTGTATAACAAAGGGTATTTGATCGACGTGGGATATCACCAGCTTATAAATGATTGTAGCTTTACCCAGTTTCATGATTCAAATGCTAATGTATACGTAAACGCTGATCGTTAAATACTTTTAATTTGGTAGTGGTTAATAGAACCTGTTTTAATTGAATTTTAAAAACTTTCAAGGTTAAAATTTCTTAGAGAAATATCTTACAGTATACTCATTCTGTTTTCATTCTTTATATATATATATAATTTATAAATTATATATCATTTGAAAGACTCAGTGAACCGCGGTTTTTTTTAAAAGAATTGCCTTTCACCGGTTCTCTTCTGAAGCGCTTCAGTAAGATTCAGTTAATCACGGTTCTATGAGAAAGAATTGTCTTTCATCTGTTCTTTCGGTTCTGAAGCGCTTCCGTAAGAACCAAAGAAAGGAGTGAACCTATGGTTCAGTCAGTCAGTGAGCCAGTCTTCTCTTGTGGTTCGTCATGCTAATATGTAACATACAAACCGAATTCGTACTGTTTCAATTCGGCAAATATTTTACTGTAGTTTATTATTTCGACAAATGAGAAATTATTTCCAGCCTCATTTGATTGAAAATTCAATCAACTCTTTAAAGTGTTACTATTTGGAAGTAACTTTAACAAAAACTAAGAAAAAATAATTTTTTTCTAAAAGAAAATCTCACGTTAGAAAAATTTTGATATAATTTGTAAATTTTTAATTTAGACAACAATTTTTGGTATAGTAATATGTTAAATTGTTTAGTAACTTGATAAGCAATGTGGTTCTTCTAAATCATACCAGGGTTAGATAAAAATTTATAATTATATTTTTAATAACACAAATCATCAAAGTTGTATTGTTTCAACACAAAAAATAGATTTTGCTATTGTTACTAAGATCCTCTACAAATTGAGATTAAGAAATTTGCACATATAGATTAATTATTTAATATAAAATGATAATTAATATTATGACTATCGTAACACCGACATTATTTTATATAATGTTCCACCGAGCGATCGAAAACGTTCTGTCTCAGTAAGTTTTAACAAATTTACAAAACTGAAAGTTCGCATAGTCATAAACTATTGTTTAAGTGATTAATAAGATTCGCCGAACGTAATGGAGTACAAAATTCAATAATTATTTTTATTATTAACTTATAAATTAAAATTTGTGTGTGTGTGTGATCACATACATAATCATTAATTACAAGAATATAAATTAATATCACGCAAGTTATAAATTAATATTACCGGAATAAACACATATTTACTATAGTACTATGTTGCTAAATAATACAATAAGTGTGGTTATGTTTATAAAGCCACACCTAGTCAATATTTACGTTTGATTCATCCGTTTTTTGTTTATAATGTATTCTTCAATAACATTTTTTGAAAATGTTAGTTGAGAGCCATTTGGCCAAGTATTACTCACAATTTAACAAAATGGTCAGTTTGTACTGTTTTATCTATATTGCTACAATGTGGTTATCATTAAAATAACCTTACAGGCTGAGTTCGAACAATAGTACGTTCGTAAATTGGTTGGAATAATAGCAATTTAATAGGGTGTACAACACATTACATCTGTCGTACATATAGTACCACCATCTGCTATAAATTCATTACACCTAGTTTTACACAAGCTTGGAAAACATACAACACCTTTCAATATCACCTGCTAGTCGGTGTATATATATAACAAAACGTTCCATCTCTTTACTTGTATTTCAACTCTTGAAACCGAGAAGTACTCCACGGCATTATGTCTATCTTAAGAACTTTATTAAAGAAGCAAGTTAAAGATAATATAAAATTGCGGGAAATATTTGATTACTTTAAAATACCTGATGTCGTAACCCCTATAGATGAAGTAAAAGATTATGATATTCAAAAAATTTGTGAAAAATTCAAAATGCCAAAACTGCTGTCACCAATAAGAAATATATCTCGGCCAACGGAATTAATGAAAAATGACTGTAAAACTATTAAAATAAAGATAAATAAATTAAAAAATAATTCAAAATATTTTTATAACAAAACATTGATTAAAAAAAAAATTGTATTTTTAGAATTGAATAATGAAGATGGAAAAAAATTTATATTAAAAATGCCTACTAAAACAAACTTGCCAAAAAGAATTACAAAAAGACACTATTTAACGAAAATATTTAAAAACCAACAACCGTTTTGGGATGTGATATAAATAAAAAAAATAAATAAAAACCTTCTCCTTTCCTAACAAAAAAATAAATAAAAAAAAAAAAAAAAACAAAAAAAACAAAAAAACAAAAAATAACTTTAAAAAACAGAATAAAAAAAATTGTAATACATTGTCATATTTGCCATGAATCTTTGGCTTAATTTTTGTTTGACTGTATTTTTTTATAAATCTAATACAAACAATTTTTATTTATTTTAAAATGTTAAATAATCTAAGTCCTATTGTTATTTAGTTTTAAAACTTGTCATATTTACATTATTCATTATTGGTGTCTGAAATGTAAAAATAAGACTGTTGTTGTATATATCGGGGGGGGGGGGTCTCAATATGTCAAGGGAGTATTAGACACAAAGTGATTTTTCCAAAAGCATGTAAGTATAAAGTGAATTTATTTTTTTTAGTTGGTTTCCTCATCACAGTAAGTTTAAATATATATATGTATTGACCTGTTATGCACAATAATACATATATATAAATCTACTAAGCTGTACAACTGAATGGCGCGTTAAGAGTTTTTTTGTGGAACTCTTTCCCCATTAGGCCTATAAACCACAATGAACAGTAACATTGAATTAAAAATTTTATCCCCCCCAATAAATAAGACAAATTTTACACAACATATGAATAAATATATAAGTTATATTTTACAATGTAGGCCTACTTACCAAATTTGATTATTAGCTCATGGCTACTCATGCTTTCCTCGTAATATTCCATATGAACCTAATCTATTATGGATAGTGTTTGTTACTGGGTGACTCTATACATTCCTTCCAGGATAACACAAACAATTATTTCAATTGTATATGCCCACATAAGACTCCTCAATAGATTGGATGGTAGGTACGTAACGCTTCTGACCATTTCATGCATCACTGAGCTATAACTAATGTGATCATTTTCCACGAGTTCAACTTTCACTAAAACACTAGAATACATAAGCCGGAAGGATTCTACGCTGTTAGAAATCGTTCTTAATTCCGAAACATTACGCACTATTCTTTCAAAGTAAATGTAAGCATAAGTATTAGGTTCCATTGCGAGACAATTGTGTAGTAATACAAGCACATCATTTTCTCGTGTATATATATAGAAAGATACTGTAAAAAACAAAAGATACTTAGCATATAAACTTTACTTGTTCACCTGTGTACCGGTATGCAGACATATTACCGTTTTAAGCTTACTTGATCACCCGCAGATATATTTTCCAGACATGTTTCAATAGGGGCAGTCAATGCCCGCTTTCCAACCTGGTTCATATCCATATTTTTTCTGCAGCTATTCTTAGTAAATATTTAGCGGTATACGTAATTTTTAAGTGCGTGAGCGCTTGTGTGAATGAATACGCAAGCGCATTCTTTAAAATATATATGTATTTAATATTAGTTTTGTATTTTAAAGTGTGTAATATTTTGTTCACTGTGACATGCTCGACTGCACACAGCTATTCATTGCAAATGTACCTATTTTAACAATTTATATATACCATTTTTCCGTAACTAATTCATAATAAAATAATTTTTTCAACATTTATATGTTATATAAAACGTTGTGTGTGTGTATATATGTTACATATAAAATTATCAATCGTTAATAAAATACTTTTTATTCATCCACTCTAGTCTAAATACATTAATTTAAATTTGTACTAGATGACACTTCACGGTAATAGTTTTTTTGGAACTTACGTATTATACTGAGACCAGTAATATATACAGTATATAGGTAGGTACGTAGTAATGTATAAAATTACAACCACATCTATCCTGAATGGATAATTCATAGGTATATTCATTTTTAGATGTAATACAATGGGATGTTGCTACTGCGCGCGCGCACACACACACACACACACACACACACACACACACACCACACACACGCACACACACACACTTCTACATGTCTAAAACGAGTTAACATAATAAAAACTTTTCTCTCTTTAACTTATCCATAGTGAGTTGTTCTGAGATGCAGTAAACATATTCCATACAACGTTCCGCTCAGTTAATTTATACACTCTTGACATTTCCTAACAAAACCACTAGAGCACAGTAGACATGTGGACCCGCAGTTTTGAGTTGAACAAACTTGACCTTGCCTAATATGGTATAGCAGCTTTTGAACCATGACAAGTTTCTGTATCGGCTTTAGCCAGCATATGTCCATGCAATGCGTTCAGCAAGCGGTGTATGTTACTTTTTTTGTGACGTGTTAGTTTTTCGTGTTAGTTTAGTGTGTTTTTAAATGTTAAAATTTTGAATCTAAATGTATTTATTTACAGCGTTTCACTTCTGTTAACATTATTATAATGTTTATTACTTGTTGGTAAGTAAACAGAATAATTTTTTAATTTTTTTAAATTTACAAATATTTACCTATATTAATTGTAATATAGCCTATATATAAAAACTCTTTTTCCTCTGAAAAATAAAAAACATAATTTTTCACCTGTATTAAATATGATTTTTGTGTTCAAATATATGAAATCTTTTAAAAATAATAATGTAATAGTTTTTTTTACATAATTTTGTAGGAAATTTCTGCATATAATTGAAATTATTTCAATTGTATATGCCCACATAAGACTCCTCAATAGATTGGATGGTAGGTACGTAACGCTTCTGACCATTTCATGCATCACTGAGCTATAACTAATGTGATCATTTTCCACGAGTTCAACTTTCACTAAAACACTAGAATACATAAGCCGGAAGGATTCTACGCTGTTAGAAATCGTTCTTAATTCCGAAACATTACGCACTATTCTTTCAAAGTAAATGTAAGCATAAGTATTAGGTTCCATTGCGAGACAATTGTGTAGTAATACAAGCACATCATTTTCTCGTGTATATATATAGAAAGATACTGTAAAAAACAAAAGATACTTAGCATATAAACTTTACTTGTTCACCTGTGTACCGGTATGCAGACATATTACCGTTTTAAGCTTACTTGATCACCCGCAGATATATTTTCCAGACATGTTTCAATAGGGGCAGTCAATGCCCGCTTTCCAACCTGGTTCATATCCATATTTTTTCTGCAGCTATTCTTAGTAAATATTTAGCGGTATACGTAATTTTTAAGTGCGTGAGCGCTTGTGTGAATGAATACGCAAGCGCATTCTTTAAAATATATATGTATTTAATATTAGTTTTGTATTTTAAAGTGTGTAATATTTTGTTCACTGTGACATGCTCGACTGCACACAGCTATTCATTGCAAATGTACCTATTTTAACAATTTATATATACCATTTTTCCGTAACTAATTCATAATAAAATAATTTTTTCAACATTTATATGTTATATAAAACGTTGTGTGTGTGTATATATGTTACATATAAAATTATCAATCGTTAATAAAATACTTTTTATTCATCCACTCTAGTCTAAATACATTAATTTAAATTTGTACTAGATGACACTTCACGGTAATAGTTTTTTTGGAACTTACGTATTATACTGAGACCAGTAATATATACAGTATATAGGTAGGTACGTAGTAATGTATAAAATTACAACCACATCTATCCTGAATGGATAATTCATAGGTATATTCATTTTTAGATGTAATACAATGGGATGTTGCTACTGCGCGCGCGCACACACACACACACACACACACACACACACACACACCACACACACGCACACACACACACTTCTACATGTCTAAAACGAGTTAACATAATAAAAACTTTTCTCTCTTTAACTTATCCATAGTGAGTTGTTCTGAGATGCAGTAAACATATTCCATACAACGTTCCGCTCAGTTAATTTATACACTCTTGACATTTCCTAACAAAACCACTAGAGCACAGTAGACATGTGGACCCGCAGTTTTGAGTTGAACAAACTTGACCTTGCCTAATATGGTATAGCAGCTTTTGAACCATGACAAGTTTCTGTATCGGCTTTAGCCAGCATATGTCCATGCAATGCGTTCAGCAAGCGGTGTATGTTACTTTTTTTGTGACGTGTTAGTTTTTCGTGTTAGTTTAGTGTGTTTTTAAATGTTAAAATTTTGAATCTAAATGTATTTATTTACAGCGTTTCACTTCTGTTAACATTATTATAATGTTTATTACTTGTTGGTAAGTAAACAGAATAATTTTTTAATTTTTTTAAATTTACAAATATTTACCTATATTAATTGTAATATAGCCTATATATAAAAACTCTTTTTCCTCTGAAAAATAAAAAACATAATTTTTCACCTGTATTAAATATGATTTTTGTGTTCAAATATATGAAATCTTTTAAAAATAATAATGTAATAGTTTTTTTTACATAATTTTGTAGGAAATTTCTGCATATAATAATTTAGGTAAGATTTTTTCTGATATCGTTAAGACAAGTAAGCGTGCACAATATCTATATAAAACTAAATACAAAATCGTATAAAACAATTGCGTGTAGATATGGCATTTTAAACACAAAAAATCTATTGTAAAATAGTATTGCTGTCTCTGCGTGATATTATAGCTTTGGAAAGGCTACAATACCACATCTTTTTATTGTATATAGGTTTTTAACATATGGAATTATTGCACACAATATTTCGTATTTACCAATAATTATAGAATACTGCATTCAACGTATTGGCTTAAACATGCCTTTACTAATTCTAAAAAACGTTTTAATCAGCAGGATAATAAATCCTAATAATTATTTATTAATAGGAGAATAAATCCTGAAATTTCGTTTTTTTTGTGAAGGAAGGAACCGTTTTCCATTGTTACCGCTAAACTTTATTCTTCCTTTTGCATTCATAAATGTCGGAACTAACACAAAGGATGTCAATTATATAACAGATATTAGACTGTTTCTAACCTGTTTCTTTCCATAAGCTGAAAATTATATTTTTATACTAGTTCAAATAATTATTTATTTATATATATTTATATATTTATTTTATTATATAAAAAAATATATAATACATATAATACATATATTATTTATTTATATATATTTATTTTATTATATAAAAAAATATATACTATTAATTGCTATATTTTTAATAAATAACATTTTTATTTAATTTTAAATCGTTAACAATTTGTGCTAAAAATTAACAAATTACTTTCGGAAAACTACATTAAAAATATATATACTTAATATTTATTCATTTATTCTGAAATGCAATATATGTTCAACTTTAAGTATACTTTCCTGTTCTCAAGTACGGCTCCCTTAAAAAACATTAATGAGTTGCACAGTTATAAATCATTTGAAACCCTTTCAATATTAGAGGAATAGATCCTTAAAATTCTACGCTAATTTCATTCTACTATTAAAAGTAAAAACTAAAATTTCTCCATTAAAAGACGTATACGAATGCTAAATTTGCAAAGTATCGAAGTGCTTCAATAATTTGTAAACTAAATATATGTCCAATAATGTTTAGCTCGTTATAACTTTACCGCTGCACACTAAATGTTATGCTTTTTCATAAAAGAACTATAAATTGAATAAGCTATGCAAATTTAGTTAACTAGTTTTTTTATTTTAATATTTAAATATAAACGAACCGAAATAAAAAATATTATAAAAATTAGAACCTTTATTTAAAAATCAGTTACTTTGTACACTGTAAAAGTCTGCCGCAGAAACTTAACAACCAGTTCTATAAAGACAAAACCTGTCTCGTTCTTTGCCCTATGTCAACAACCAGCAGGTGTGACAAACAGGTGACTTTGAAAACTGAACGTTTCTCCGCTTATGTGGGGCGCGTTTATGTAGAAGTGCGAGCTTGTAACATGACCTCCTCTTGACTACAGGATTAAATGAAAAAACCCTCAATATATACAAAGTAAGATTTTTGTTATATTAAATTATATAATTGCATATCATTTATTATTTAATTATTGTTACAGCAATAAAAGAGTAGCCGTATTGAGCGCATGACTGTAAAATCAAGTGTCTTAACTAGCGTTTATTTTTAATTGTTTATTTTTAACACTGATTTCATTATTATAATTCTTTTAGTAGAAAAAGTTACTATATCTATTCACAAGTAAATTAAGGTATGCCTGTTTTTGTGTATTAACTTATAAATTATATTATATAACATCTGAAACTAGACAAATGTAACCCACATACGTTTAATTCTGACTTTTTGGAACGTTATAAAAAATATTCTCTAAATTTGTTGAAATCAGATGTTGTACTCGTAATTTTCTGCATCGATAATAATTCTAAAAATAATTACCAATATTTTAATCAAATCTATCCTGACTGAATACTTTGTGCTGTTTTAATTACAGAACCACACGGCACATGTATTTCATGAGTAAATAAATATAATTGCTACTCGTTTGGAAAATAATATATATTTAATATAGCTTTTTATATTCTTAAGGACGTTTTTTTATTTATCTAACAAACAAAAATATTCACAGTTGATAAAAACTAGTTCTTTTGACTTAATCTAAGCGCAAGATGTCATTTTTTTCCCTACAAGTTACTACGAGTTATACTCTTAACGTTTTTATATAATTTATTTAATTATTCAACTTCTTTTTAAGGAAAAGCTTATTAAATTTTTATTAATAAGGGAAATTAGTTTATGTAATTCAACAATAGGACACCTATTTCTGATAATATTAGCAACAAAACATTACTAGACCCTGAATATTAACTTTGTGTAAATTACACTATTTTTAAAATTGAACCTGGTCGTTACGTTATTATAAGCCATACAAATATAAACATAGTACTCTATGTACAAATAATATTGTTTAGTATAAGATCTCCTTTCATTATGAGTTACCAGGAATTAAAAAAAGTAATATAGAAAAAAATGAGTTTTTTAAATTAAATTCCTACTAAAACCGATGAAGAAAAATTTTGTTATATATTTATTGTTAAAATTATCATAACAGTTAATATATAAATAAATATGTATATAAAAAAATAATATTTTCTCCCTCTGTACAGTATATGGTGTTTTTTTGTATATTATTTTTGTTTGTTACTATTTAATTAGTTTCTTTTTTCGTTTCTAATTTATGAAACTGATAGTGCTCTATAACGTATCATTTTATTATTCATCTCTTGTAATGCTTCATTATTGCAATGAACGTTTTTTCTTATAATTTTATATACCTATTAAAGTAATCGCTTTCCTACAATTCCGCTAGCTCGTGTGTATGTGCTCGTGTGTGCGCGTACGCGCGCGCATGTTTGTGTGTGTTTGTTTTGAAATACAATGCAATTACGTTAGGATTAATAAAACTCAGACTGACAGGTGTTAAGACAGGTGTTGTGGGGGGACGGGTAAAACTAGGTTTGATGAACTCAGAGGGGGCAGGTGTTGCACTGCATGTAGGTATTAGCTGTATATAAACGAGCAAAACGTTTAGAGACTGTTCACTTCTATGCATGACTTTATAGAGTGAATACTATGTTCTTGTTAGCTTTTAAGATATTTCAATGTTTTAATATATTTTTTTATTCCCTTGTATTTTATATAGGTTACTTTGGTTTTATGCTTTGTAAAGAAGGTATGCACCCAGAGATAAAGGTTTTTTGCGGTTCAAAATAAGTACCCATGCTTGAAACCCAAAAAATCTGCGAAAATATCGTCAGTTGTATATTGTTCGCATATCTTGGTCATATCTTATTTCCAAAGCATATAATTTGAGATAACATCTCTGTATTGTGAGTTTTTGTTAGCTTGTTAAGAAATACAAATATAATATATTTTTTATTCCCTTGTATTTTATATAGGTTACTTTGGTTTTATGCTTTGTAAAGAAGGTATGCACCCAGAGATAAAGGTTTTTTTGCGGTTCAAAATAAGTGCCCATGCTTGAAACCCAAAAAATCTGCGAAAATATCGTTTGGTGCCCATGCCAGTTGTATATTGTTCGCATATCTTGGTCATATCTTATTTCCAAAGCATATAATTTGAGATAACATCTCTGTATTGTGAGTTTTTGTTAGCTTGTTAAGAAATACAATTATAATATATGTTTATTCCTTGTTGTACTTTATATAGCTCACTTTGGTTTACATTATATTGTATTATTTAATTTTTTTGTGCATGTTAGACTAAATGTTTAGATGTATTTTGTGGTTGCATGTTAAATTTTATTTTTATAATTATAGCATAAACACAGCATGTTTTTCAGGTTAAAATAATTATATATGTATTTCTTCCAGGTTTATATAAATAATACCAATATTTATTCTTGTTTCAGCACGTTTTTCAGGTTAAAATAATTATATCTTTATTTATTTCAGGTTTTATATAAATAATACCAAATTTTTTTAATAACATTTTTTTATTGTTTATTTTCAGGTAAAATAATATATGTTTCTTACTTCCAGGTTTACATCATTAATATCCCTAATACTCCTTCCTCTTTCACGCATGCTAAGGCTATCTCCGGATAGTTTGTCTAGGGGCAACCCTGGCAAAGCGTGTTGTCCTGGACATCATAGTTTCTGTTCACTGGGAGCTTGATATCCAACCCTCACCCCCGCCCACCTTTTTGTCTTTTCCCCGAGGTGAGTAAACGTAGCGGATGATTGGCGAGATGAATTTCGCGTCATTCGTTGCATCACCCGGCTTCCAATAGTCATATAGCAAGAACGAATTCAGCGTATGTCTATTATTCACTTACACCCCAATCCCTCTAGGTTGCCGTTGGTCTATTCGGCTGGTGACGTGACGAATTGCGTTCCAGTCTAGTAGAGCGCCTAGGGATCCCTTTGTGCAGAGTGTTACAAGGAGGATATTCAGTACATTCTGCTTAGAGTCACTCCTTCCTATTCTTTCCCATAGTTTTAAGGAAAAAATTTTTTTAATATTTAAACGACCTTGACCCAGTTTCTAGCTGGAAGAAAATGCTTCACACATTTTCCAAAGCTTGGATTAAAGTTAGAATACACACAAATTTAAATTTATAAGTTATTATAAAATAATTATTGAATTTTGTAGTCCATTACACTGACCATTTTGATAAAATAAGATTTTGTGAGTAATACTTGGCCAAATGGCTCTCAACTAACATTTTCAAAAAATGTTATTGAAGAATACATTATAAACAAAAAACGGATGAATCAAACGTAAATATTGACTAGGTGTGGCTTTATAAACATAACCACACTTATTGTATTATTTAGCAACATAGTACTATAGTAAATATGTGTTTATTCCGGTAATAAAGGTTTTTTGCGGTTCAAAATAAGTACCCATGCTTGAAACCCAAAAAATCTGCGAAAATATCGTCAGTTGTATATTGTTCGCATATCTTGGTCATATCTTATTTCCAAAGCATATAATTTGAGATAACATCTCTGTATTGTGAGTTTTTGTTAGCTTGTTAAGAAATACAAATATAATATATTTTTTATTCCCTTGTATTTTATATAGGTTACTTTGGTTTTATGCTTTGTAAAGAAGGTATGCACCCAGAGATAAAGGTTTTTTTGCGGTTCAAAATAAGTGCCCATGCTTGAAACCCAAAAAATCTGCGAAAATATCGTTTGGTGCCCATGCCAGTTGTATATTGTTCGCATATCTTGGTCATATCTTATTTCCAAAGCATATAATTTGAGATAACATCTCTGTATTGTGAGTTTTTGTTAGCTTGTTAAGAAATACAATTATAATATATGTTTATTCCTTGTTGTACTTTATATAGCTCACTTTGGTTTACATTATATTGTATTATTTAATTTTTTTGTGCATGTTAGACTAAATGTTTAGATGTATTTTGTGGTTGCATGTTAAATTTTATTTTTATAATTATAGCATAAACACAGCATGTTTTTCAGGTTAAAATAATTATATATGTATTTCTTCCAGGTTTATATAAATAATACCAATATTTATTCTTGTTTCAGCACGTTTTTCAGGTTAAAATAATTATATCTTTATTTATTTCAGGTTTTATATAAATAATACCAAATTTTTTTAATAACATTTTTTTATTGTTTATTTTCAGGTAAAATAATATATGTTTCTTACTTCCAGGTTTACATCATTAATATCCCTAATACTCCTTCCTCTTTCACGCATGCTAAGGCTATCTCCGGATAGTTTGTCTAGGGGCAACCCTGGCAAAGCGTGTTGTCCTGGACATCATAGTTTCTGTTCACTGGGAGCTTGATATCCAACCCTCACCCCCGCCCACCTTTTTGTCTTTTCCCCGAGGTGAGTAAACGTAGCGGATGATTGGCGAGATGAATTTCGCGTCATTCGTTGCATCACCCGGCTTCCAATAGTCATATAGCAAGAACGAATTCAGCGTATGTCTATTATTCTCTTACACCCCAATCCCTCTAGGTTGCCGTTGGTCTATTCGGCTGGTGACGTGACGAATTGCGTTCCAGTCTAGTAGAGCGCCTAGGGATCCCTTTGTGCAGAGTGTTACAAGGAGGATATTCAGTACATTCTGCTTAGAGTCACTCCTTCCTATTCTTTCCCATAGTTTTAAGGAAAAATTTTTTTTAATATTTAAACGACCTTGACCCAGTTTCTAGCTGGAAGAAAATGCTTCACACATTTTCCAAAGCTTGGATTAAAGTTAGAATACACACAAATTTAAATTTATAAGTTATTATAAAATAATTATTGAATTTTGTAGTCCAATACACTGACCATTTTGATAAAATAAGATTTTGTGAGTAATACTTGGCCAAATGGCTCTCAACTAACATTTTCAAAAAATGTTATTGAAGAATACATTATAAACAAAAAACGGATGAATCAAACGTAAATATTGACTAGGTGTGGCTTTATAAACATAACCACACTTATTGTATTATTTAGCAACATAGTACTATAGTAAATATGTGTTTATTCCGGTAATATTAATTTATAACTTGCGTGATATTAATTTATATTCTTGTAATTAATGATTATGTATGTGATCACACACACACACAAATTTTAATTTATAAGTTAATAATAAAAATAATTATTGAATTTTGTACTCCATTACGTTCGGCGAATCTTATTAATCACTTAAACAATAGTTTATGACTATGCGAACTTTGAGTTTTGTAAATTTGTTAAAACTTACTGAGACAGAACGTTTTCGATCGCTCGGTGGAACATTATATAAAATAATGTCGGTGTTACGATAGTCATAATATTAATTATCATTTTATATTAAATAATTAATCTATATGTGCAAATTTCTTAATCTCAATTTGTAGAGGATCTTAGTAACAATAGCAAAATCTATTTTTTGTGTTGAAACAATACAACTTTGATGATTTGTGTTATTAAAAATATAATTATAAATTTTTATCCAACCCTGGTATGATTTAGAAGAACCACATTGCTTATCAAGTTACTAAACAATTTAACATATTACTATACCAAAAATTGTTGTCTAAATTAAAAATTTACAAATTATATCAAAATTTTTCTAACGTGAGATTTTCTTTTAGAAAAAAATTATTTTTTCTTAGTTTTTGTTAAAGTTACTTCCAAATAGTAACACTTTAAAGAGTTGATTGAATTTTCAATCAAATGAGGCTGGAAATAATTTCTCATTTGTCGAAATAATAAACTACAGTAAAATATTTGCCGAATTGAAACAGTACGAATTCGGTTTGTATGTTACATATTAGCATGACGAACCACAAGAGAAGACTGGCTCACTGACTGACTGAACCATAGGTTCACTCCTTTCTTTGGTTCTTACTGAAGCGCTTCAGAACCGAAAGAACAGATGAAAGACAATTCTTTCTCATAGAACCGTGATTAACTGAATCTTACTGAAGCGCTTCAGAAGAGAACCGGTGAAAGGCAATTCTTTTAAAAAAAACCGCGGTTCACTGAGTCTTTCAAATGAAGCGCTTCAATTGAACCGTTCATGAACCGTGCCCCCCCCCATATATAATATATAAAGAATGAAAACAGAATGAGTATACTGTAAGATATTTCTCTAAGAAATTTTAACCTTGAAAGTTTTTAAAATTCAATTAAAACAGGTTCTATTAACCACTACCAAATTAAAAGTATTTAACGATCAGCGTTTACGTATACATTAGCATTTGAATCATGAAACTGGGTAAAGCTACAATCATTTATAAGCTGGTGATATCCCACGTCGATCAAATACCCTTTGTTATACAAGGCATCGAGCTAAGACGTTAAAAGTATGACACTGTTGAGTTTTCAATTTCGGTGAACTCATCCGAACACCCACTGACACAAGAGGATATGGAAGTGATAGAAAATTGTAGTAAGCTTCCTTGTGATGCTTTAGCCGAAAATATATTAGATTCATACAAAAGTCCGGTGTTAATTGTACACATTTACATGAAGCCAAAGTGAGGGAGGAAAACCCCCTCCCCAGAGAAAAAAGCCAGATACTGTATAAACTGGAAACAGTTTCTATACAATATAGGGCTATTTTCTCTACATACAAAATTTGAGCTTGAAAGTTATATGACAAATGGGTCAAAGCAAGTAAAAGATAACTTCAAAAAAATTACATTTCCAATTATCAAAGAGCTGTACAGGAGTTATAGAGCAATAAAAAAAACCAATATTAGGTTTAGTGAAAGCAAACGCAAAACTACATTTTTTTTCTACAAGACATAATATATATATTTTTTTTCTTTTTTTAGAAATTATAAGTTACAATAATTATATTATTAAAAAGAATAATAATGTTGTTACACACAAAAATTATCACAAATGTTAAGAAAGATAAATTCTCATAACAGAGAGCCCACAGTCTCTTTACAAATACAACCAAGAACGTGTCTGCAGGGGCAAATAGAACACCAACTTCTTCTGATCTATAGATTTTACATAACATATGATTCAAACAGCTGCTTGAAAGAGAAATTGCTCTCCATTTCTTAACCAACCACAATTTTCAGTATAATGTCCTGATGTACGTTTTAGATTGCAAATCAATCGTTTCAGAGGAAATTACTACAAAATATTAAGCATTTAGTAATTTTCCTTTAAAAGATGATTGCTTAACAATCGAAATGCACATAAGGATATAAAAAAAAAATTGTTGCTCAAGAGGTTTTGTTTATTTCTAAATTTATTAAAAAATATTTTTTAAAATATGAAATTACATACATAATTTGATAGTTATGGTCAACTCTTTACCCTGTTCATATGTTAATTTGTTTAAATATGTTTCTAACCTAATTTCTGGTGACGTGACGAATTGCGTTCCAGTCTAGTAGAGCGCCTAGGGATCCCTTTGTGCAGAGTGTTACAAGGAGGATATTCAGTACATTCTGCTTAGAGTCACTCCTTCCTATTCTTTCCCATAGTTTTAAGGGAAAAAAATTTTAAATATTTAAACGAGCTTGACCCAGTTCTTAGCTGGAAGGAAATGCTTCACACATTTTCCAAAGCTTGGATTAAAGTTTAATACATTCTGTACCTCCTCCCCGAAAAAAAAAATAATTATTATAAGTTCAAGTAACCCGCAGAGTTACTTATTATAAGTTCAATTCCCCCGCAGAGTTACTTCAATTTGTGATTTGGAACACTTCAATTCCTTCCACCTCCCCCAATACCTTCTTTACTCAACTATTGAACGTGAGCGAACTCTATTTGGACGATTACATAATTGAAGCGAGCGATGTTGTAGTGGAGCTGTTGTAAGAGGAGCTCATTCGTTTAAATTTTATAAAGTTTGGACTTGTGATGGAGTCCGAATTTGTAAATGTGGAAGGAGAAATATCTCAGAGAGCGTTTATAACTAGGAACAGAAAAATTACTTTTGCATCAGACCTGGAAAACGTAGCCAGGGAATGTATGCAGGAGATTGTTTTGAAAATAACCGAACACGGGGTCTGGATGGACATTAGGTAAAAATTAAGAGTATGGTGGAAGTAGTTATATCCCTTTACCTAAGAAGATAGCATCCACCTTGTCTTGCATTAATGTCTAGAACTCCGATAATCTCCTGATGTACGTTTAGATTGCAAATCAATCGTTTTCAGAGGAAATTACTACAAATATTAAGCATTTAGTAATTTCCTTTAAAGATTATTGCTTAACAATCGAAATGCACATAAGGATATAAAAAAAATGTTGCTCAAGAGGTTTTGTTTATTTATAATTTTATTAGAAAAATATATTTTTAAAAAATATGAAATTACATACATAATTTGATAGTTATCGTCAACTATTTACCCTGTTCATATGTTAATTTGTTTAAATATGTTTCTAACCTAATCCCGACACTGTGGGAGAACGTAGCATATAACAACCATGAAAAACAGAGCTCATTTTAGAATCGACAGATGTAAATATTCCGCGCTAAACAAAGAATGCTATTTGCTCTATATAAACGTGTAAGACCTAGTAGAATCCGTTCACTCGTTACTCTGGTGCTCTGACGTATGTTCACTATTAGAACACTCGGTCAGCGTAGGTGACGGTCAACAAATATTACAATATAATTATAAAGTCACGCGTGACTTTAAAATTATAGTGTAATACTTGTCGCACAAGTATTCACTATAGCTAAAATGAAATTTTAATGTAGAGAAAACAGCCCTATAGTATAAGACTGTGTTTTACACTATAGGGCTGTTTTCTCTAGGGTCTATGCAGACCCATCACGCTCACTTTGGTTGTCGGTAGAAAGTCAACAATAGTACCGGCTTTTTGGGAGAGCGAAGGAGGTCTATAACCTCCTGACAAGGAAGGCTCTTGCAATTCTCTACAATGGCTCTTTCCCTAGCGGTGAGTTTTCGTTTAGACCTCAACACCGAAAGAGAAATTTCCACTTTTTTATAGTCTTCCTTCCACATGTCGTATGCTACCCCAATGCGCAGCAACGACACGAAGTCGGAAATTTCAAGCTGTTGTACAATTGTTGCCTTACCGACGCTCATGATTTTATTGCTATAGGATAACAAGTCGCTACATGTTATATACTGTTTCCCAACTCGCAGCTGGCCTCAACATCTGGCTGTCAAGCCGGTATCCCCCAACACTTGTGTGTGTGTGTGTGTGTGTGTGTGTGTGTGTGTGTGTGTGTATTGTTTGATGTTTGAATATTAATAAAATAGAGGATTTTTTAGTTGAGCAAAGGTGTAAAATGACTTAAGCTTGGCCAAAGCAAACACAAAATTACATTTTTTCTACAAGACATAATATTTATATATTTTTTAAATAATAAGTTACAATAATTATACTATTAAAAAGAAATATTGTTGTTAAACAAAAAATTATTACAAATGTTAGGAAAGATAAATTCTCATAAAAGAGTCAACAGTTTCTCTGCAAATTCCGCAAGTTTTGCAGGCTAATCCGCAAAGCAAACAAGCAATAACGTGTCTGCAGGGTAAATAAACCACTTGAACTTCTGATAGACAGATTTTACATTCTGCACGAAGTATATCTGCTGCCAATGAGGTCTTCCTAGTAACTAAAGCCTTAGGTAGGTTTTTAAAAACAATTTATTCAGGCCAAATACCTGTTACAACAAACAATCGCTAGCACAACGATATGTAAACACATTAGCTCACGAGCGAGGAACCTATATCAATAAATTAACATGCTTTTACATTTTTTAACCAGTAAAGATCTGGAGAACAAACAGAGAAGTCACCGTTCAGTCTTTGCGACTGACACATTTATAGCGAAAATAATCCCATCACCTCGTAACGGATTTCAACGGTTTTAAAAAAAATACTTCAACCGTACACACACGCGATGTTATAGTAAAAATATAGGTCAGCAACGAACTGGGTACAGAATATAATACACACATTCTCTAGGTAAACAACGGTTTTTACATTACCCCCCAACATGTCCGAACATGCTTCTAATTACGTCACACTCAGCAACGAACTGGGTACGAGATATAATACACACGTTCCTTTACAAAAACACATGTCAAAATGACGTCATTCTCTAGAGGTAGGTTTTTAAAAACAATTTATTCAGGCCAAATACCTGTTACAACAAACAAGCGCTAGCACAACGATATGTTAACACATTAGCTCACGAGCGAGGAACCTATATTAATAAATTAACATGCTTTTACATTTTTTAACCAGTAAAGATCTGGAGAACAAACAGAGAAGTCACCGTTCAGTCTTTGCGACTGACACATTTATAGCGAAAATAATCCCATCACCTCGTAACGGATTTCAACCGTACACACGCGACGTTATAGTAAAAATATAGGCCAGCAACGAACTGGGTACAGAATATAATACACACATTCTCTAGGTAAACAACGGTTTTTACATTACCCCCCAACATGTCCGAACATGCTTCTAATTACATCACACAACAGCGAACACGCATATCACCAACCAACCCATACTACCTCACCTAACGGTCTTTAACGGAAAATTAACGTATTTCTAAAAAAAAACACCTGCCACCTACACCTACGCACAAACGCGCACAACCGCGCACATTCCATACCTCCTACCATTCACGTCACCCTCCAATAATCGCTGAAACCAACCCCTCATACCCCACCTAACCGTTTTTAACGGAAAATTAACGTATTTTTCATCAAAACCACCTGTTTTTGTGGCGAAACTGTGGTTTTGACATCTACTTATAAGCTTAAAACACATCACTTCGTGAAGCATAGCCATTGGACGTAAATCATTGCAATAATATGGTGGCCATCAACTTCAACACAAGTTTCCAATTTGTTTAGAAAACCATGTACTTCTGCTCAGAATGCCCACTGTGGCAATATTGTCAGGGTACTTCACTGTTGCAGGACTTGGTGGCTTTATTTTATTTATTTTTCTGTTCTGAACGCCTCAACCTACTTAAATCATCAACGTTTTTTGTCTAGATACTGTTCCGCATAATTCTGATCTCCTCAAAGCACCGAAATCAACCACCAGTTTTGACTGGGAACTGTTCCATTTAATATTGAAGCGTAGATGAACGATTTGGTGTGTTGTGATAACATATTCACTAATTTTAATAAACATGTCGTATATAAAATGACGATTTTGCTACATTGTTTCTAAAAATGATAGGTTACACATAGTAAGTCAATAAATTAAACCACCACCTTCTCACCACAAACAACAATGTAACAACTGTTCCAAAAACATTCGTCCATAGAGTCGCATTTTAATTTCGGAAATATCTTCTAAGGAATACCTATACCTATGAACAATTTTTACCGTTAAATGGAATAGCTGAGTTAACTCTTCGCGGTTTACCATTTATCTTCCCTACTAAATTTAAAAAATTATAACGAGGTAAAGGTCTAAGCTTTTGGATAATACATGCGCACTGATTAATGTATCTCAGTTTCTCTGCTGGACAAAATGATGCCGTTTGAGAAAGTCTTGTTAAGAGTTTTTTATAACCAAGTTTGTTTGTGTGCGTGCTCCTCAGCATACATCTATTGCATATGTATTGTATATTGATGTATATAGATTGTATTGTGTATACATCTAATACATAGCCCCTAATATATAGTAGGAGGAATAAATGGCGAGATTGTTATTATTGGAAATAGAATTTAGAATATTCTCCCCTGTAGAAGGAACTTTGACAAATAACCCTCCTCGGGCCGTAGATGGTGTGCAT
Organism: Prosapia bicincta; assembly: GCA_036971475.1. Lineage (NCBI taxonomy): Eukaryota > Metazoa > Arthropoda > Insecta > Hemiptera > Cercopidae > Prosapia > Prosapia bicincta. Next base: position 92,335,416 of record JBAIZL010000002.1, read on the forward strand.
ATTTACAATATATATAAACATTTTATACATATAAAATATTTACCTTTATTAATATACTAGTCTATGTATATTGTACACAGGAAGTCTATGTACTGACTGAAGTTACCTCTGGTGTTCACTGGTTTCCTTGGAAAGCGTCAGGCCGATCGTAAGTCGTCCCCGCAGGCACCAACTAAACCATTTAGGCACCTTTTGACTCGACTCTCCCTATACGACTACGACTCTTTTTAACTTGATCCTTTAATTTTAAAAGAGACCGAAAAATACATCTTTGTCGCAATTAGCTATTTATATTCGGTTCGCCGCTGAGTTCTGCTCCCTCGCGGAAAACATTGAAACTTATGCCTATTTTTTGTTTACTTTTATCTAGGTTTGAGGTTATGCAAAATAAAAAGTTTACACATTTTATAACTGCTTTACAAATAACTCAGTAACAATAATTTAATAATGTAACTGTGATACTTCTTACTTAGTCTGCAAGTAACTTAATGGGCTAGAAGTAATTGAATGAAATAATTACTTCCGTTTACTGGATTTCTGTTGGTTAGCCAAGGACGCAATTCACTTTAACATTAACAATATGATTGAAATATTCTTCTTCTGATATACCACTATGGAATATAACTGTCAGTCGGTTGACTAGCAATTAACATGGCAACGCAACGTAAACCACTGCCCATGTTTTAAAACACAGTTACATTGTAGTACTCAAAGACGACGTTGAAAAGCCCATTGTTGTTATTTCTTATTGGGCAAACGTATCAGTGCCAATTATATTTTTGGTCAGGTATTTATTCCTTCAACAACTATGCCTATTAATTTCAGTTACAACGATGCTATTTGTCTAGTGGGACTCTTACTCAAGCTTCTTTGAGTTACGAAGGACCGGATATGAGCCCCCATCTTTGAAGGTTAAATTGTTTGTTGATATTCTTAACAATTTACCTTACCTTTTGTACAACAAGTTGGATTTGAATTCTTTCCAAACACTTTTATATTCTGTTATAACTTACAATTAAATATTTTCACTGTCCATATCATCCCATGTCATATGTTTACAAAAAGTGACTATAATTTGCACCCAAAATATATATTAATATAATTAAATAATATTTTTAAAACACATCTTTAATTTCCAAGTATTATTTACGGTACTTGTAGCCTGTAAATAATAACTTGGTTATTTCAAACTTGTTAGGATATTGGTTTCTTATGAATATTAATAAAATCTTCATACCATAAACAACAAATAGAACGTACAAAACACAATAAAATGACTACATCCAACTGGATTTCCTTATTTTAATTTAAATATTTCACTAAGATTACTTATTTTAACTATCCACATAACAACAAATATGTGGGAACCAATAAATAATATTTTAAATTATAATTATAATTGAAAATGGTATTGTTCTATTTTCTAATTATTTTTTGCGTTGTTATCCAGTAAAAATATAAGCTCTCCATAAAATAAAGACATTGGACATTGATTAAATCAAAACTGAAATCTGATTTTCCGAGTTCTATTTCTTGAAGAAGTAAACGTTCTTCACAAATCACGCTATGGTCGAGGACGCCATCTGTCGCTGACATTTTGAACTACAGGCATAATGCCTTTCTTTAGCGTTAAGTGAAATATCGATTTTATTATTGTGTGAAATAAATTTAAACCCTTTTTTTATCCAGCAGTTCTAAAATACGGTGCAACGTAATGGAATAAATCCTTAATAAAGGGAGTTGTATATACACGCATAAAGATAATACATTAGAATATATTTCTTTTGGAGTACAAGGTGATTGACATTGTTTTAAGTATTTATTTTATTACGGTATTTTAATTAGTTTTTCATATTCGTACAAGTAGGACGTATATGGCACTTATGTTTTCCTATCAAATGACCCGAAACACAAACTTGTTTCTTATTGCTGAAATAAAGAAATCGTGTGCGAAGTAATACACTGGCCATTAAGGCAATTCATTTTTATATCCTGGTCAGCGTATACCTTAAATAAAGTATGGAAGAAAGTAGAGTGTTATGGGTATATAACAATGGTACGTTGAAATGTATTTGTATATTCACTGTTCATAACGTTTAGTATTTTTGTACAATTTGCAAGCGTCTGTAAATGATATTGTCACTGTTTACAAATACATTTATTTGTTTGTATATTTGTGTCGTAAAACAAATGTAGTGTTAACGGCCCTTAGCATAAAATTGATTGTCACTGTTTTTATTATCTGTTTTTGGTTTCAGAACCAAAGTGGTTAAAAAAAATGTATAGCGCGAAACACGTAACCTTGAACTTGGCCTTGAGAGATCGCAGTAGGCGAGACGGGAGATAGAGTCAATATGAATACTTTCCTACAAGCATGATAAGGACTGTCAAAACACTAACTAGCATGTCAGGGCTGATATTAAATAAAGTCGATGATAAATTACCTTCGGTATGAAATAACAATTAATCTTGAAGCATATGTAGACATATCGAATCCTGAAGCTGTTGATGGATTCTGAATAGTAAAATGTTTTCAGAAGTGTAAGTACATGAAAAATCACGTGCGAACTCTCAGTCCCAAGTGCACGGTTACGTGGTCCGCACTATAAACCGTAACTAACAACAGAAGTAAAAAAGGAAAATTGTTAAAACTACTACTGCCAGCGACGAGGTATCTCATCCAGTAACTGCATCAGAAACGTATTAATTGTGTCTATATATTAGAATATAATTTTTACTTACTTATAAATGTACATTTAGTAGTAGTAAACCAATTACTAGCTACTAGTAACAATTACTAGCTACAGCTACTAGCTAATAATACGTTTTCCTGTTTATAACTTTGTCAGATTTTATTGTTATATACAAATATAATTTACGAACAATCTAGAAACACCTGTTACTAAAGTTTTGGTATGAGAAAAATATGATTTTTTTTAGGTTTACTTCGAATGGACAACCTGTTAGTTTACGCATGACAGTATATACATTTTTTCTAACTAAATTTATGCTAAATATATTCATTATTTTTCTTGTATGTAAATCTCATTGTAAGCCTCAGAAAACACACAAATATCATTAATTTGTTTAGCAAAGTCCACAAGTTATTCCACAAAACGAAATATAGGAACGAGGTACCACTCTTCAGAAATCCTTTAGTTACAATGAAGGATGTCATTTTTCTTTTACAATCAAATCTAACCTATCCAAGCTTATATTTATATATTTTTATAATAATGTGTTGAAAATAGTTAGGCATACTAGGTAATTATAAATTTGAAACACTCTTTACGCTTTTCGACATTTAAACTAAACTTTCTATAACTCAATAAATGATAAACCGCTTGGATATCAAGTAAAATAAGTTTATTTAACTAGAGAAACGTTTCGACAACTTAGCGTTGCCCTTATCAGGCCTGATGTTCTAAAATAAACGAAGTTCTTACATTTATAGTTCACACGAGTAATGCGAGTAGGTAAAACATCAAACCCTATACACATTACCAAAAACCTTCTTTGAGCTATACCTATTACTTTTCTTTCAGCATTACTAAAGATCAATTGAAATGTCTGGTATAGTGTAGTGGGTTTGACGTTTTCCCTCTTCAAATTACTCATTTCAACTCTAAATGTAAAGATTTTCTTTTTCATAGTACAACAGGCTGGATAAGGGTAATGAACCAGTTGACGAAACGTTGCTATAATTAAATAAATTCTTGGCTCGATATTCAACCTGTTTATCATTTATTCAATACTTATTTACAGTGCTAAAATATAAAACAATTGTCGCTTATTTAAGTGAAGTGAGTGTTTGTAAATAATAGCTGCTAAAACTTTCAAGTTGAAACAATCTTAGTCAGTTACCACCCTTTATCATTTGAAAAATATAAACATTAAAAAATATAATTAGGTGAAATACATAAGAAAAATTTAAAAAACTGGACAATAAACTAACATTGTTTGAGTTAGTTTATTTCTTGATACTAATTGCAGAAACAACACATTAATTATTTTGGGAATAAAATTCATTTGCTGTTTACTTACAAATGTAATCCATTTTAATTAAATATTCGAAGTTTGGGAATCTTTTTTCGTTTAGTAAATATCAACACAGTGAAGAAATTAAATAATTTTGAATAGAGATTATTTATTTAGTTCACATTTGTTTTAGTAGTATAATATTTGTATGCAAAACACCATAGATGTAACAATTAACAATTATAACAATAAGTTTTTACTTGTAAAGGAAACAATCTGATAGTAAATTTATTGCATCCTTTCAATCGTCTTGGTCAGCAAATATGTTCCTCGTTAGTTCATAGCTCTGGTACAGGGCTTTACAGTGACTCACTATAAACAAATTATGTAAATAAATCTCAAAAACATTAGTCTAACAATGGTGATATATTTGAGAAAATTAAATTTTTAAAATAATTTTTCTTACCGTCGTTCCTTTTCAAATCGTCTGGACAGTCCTGGAACATCCAACAATTTTAATTAAAAAAATTTCTATGAATAATATTATCTAGTTGGTCATTTGTCTATAAATTTTAAAATCTTTCATCATTCCATTGTTACAATTAAAATATTGCAAACAGCCTCAATGCTATAAAAATAATCAAGAATAACTTATAATAATAGTTAACTAAGATTAAACCCTACTGTTCATTTCAATTACCACATCATCATCTGTAACAGGATATTATTACTACAATTTAAAGCGCAATAATGTCAGTAAGTTTGTTACTTCGAAATCGTAGTTTAGTAATAATACCCATTATATTTATAATGACATAGTCATCGAAATGTAAAAAACTGTTTAATTCTAGATAATTGTATTATAAGTTATTAATTATTATTTTTTTGGTATTGTAACTGTTTCCAATATTTATATTGTAACATATTGCACCACTATGCTGTTTATACAATATACAAGTATTGCATTGTTATATAATTATAGCCGTAAAAATATCGTCACTAATATTTTGTATGAATTTAACAGTACATTATTCTCTATTAATACATATGATATGTATATATTTATGCCTCTATTTATTTTACTTGTATTAAATTGTTATCAATGAAAAAGTAATTAAAAAAATTATTACCATTCCTATGATAATTCAAGTATTTATAATTTCAATATATATATATATATATATATAAATGAATTAATTTCATTAGCATTCATACCGAAACGTTTTATGACTAATATCACCTAACTGTTGATAAAAATTACTTTTTTCAAAATTATTCAAAAAATCCTATTTGTCACAAAATTACAAAAACGTTAAATATCTAATTACCAAATTTTAATTTTTAAATAACAATATTGCTTGTATAGTATTTCAGAGAAAGGTTTTATAATAGATTGTTGATGTCAGGTTTATTTGACCTAAGACACACATCGAGAAGCCAAGGGATAGTTACGAATATGTTTGCACTTCTGTAGTTACTGACTGTGAACGCATAGTGCTTCACTGGCATCTGCAACTATAACTTGTGGCGAGATCTATCGGTAAATATATTTACAAGTATACAATTTATCATGAGCTTTCAACTTTAACCTTCATAATCTCAAACTAGTTAGGATGCCATTCACCTCCCTTGGTCTCTCAATGCGTCTTACCGCTATGATAACAGGAAACTATCTTACCGCAACCATTTCAAGAAGCAAGCAGCTAATAAATTTCTCTGCTTCCTCAGAGCAAGGTGAGTTCTTTCCAAAAGAAAGTATGACATCTAACACCAGAGTATTTGCTGCAACAAATAATAAAATGAATCAAAGCTTGTTCTTCCAACTGATGTAAGATATGAACGTCATAAAACCATCAATTGACAATACTTTTATTATAATTGTTATTGATAAAAATAATTTGAAAATTAGGTAAATAATATTGAAAAACACAGAATAGTAGATGATAACACAGGCCTACAAAAAAAAATTTATTTTTTGGTGCCTAGGATTTTAGGACGGATTTCAGTAATATTTGGGGCGCTGAATCCAAATATGAAATCAGTTTTTCTCTACCAGCTCTACTTTTTCAGATAATCGTTTTTGTAATGTGCAGTTTAACGCAAAATGTGCAGTTTTAACTGTATTTTGTGCAGTTCTAAAGCTATACATTTATTGCTTACATACAAGCTTATCTTGGATACTTCGGTGTTAGGCTTGGTGATCAGGATAAAACGTGGGCACCTCATCAGGTCTGTAAAACTTGTACAGAACATTTATGACAGTGGACAACCGGGAAAAGAAAAACTCTGAAATTCGGCGTACCGATGGTTTGGAGAGAACCCCAAAATCCCTTCGATGACTGCTATTTCTGCCTAGTAAATATTACTGGAATCAATCAAAACAACCGCAACAAGTGGACTTATCCTGATTTAGCTTCTGCAAGACGTCCAGTTCCTCATTCAGAAGAAGTACCGATCCCAACATTTAACGAGGTACCAGAGCTATGTGAGGACGAGTATTTTCCCTCTAATAACTCTTCTGATTCTTTTGAAGGTGGCAGTGATTATGAGGGGATGTCGTCAATCCCTCAACGTTTCAACCAGGACGAGTTAAATGACCTCATCAGAGATCTCAACCTGTCAAAAGAAGCATCTGATTTATTGGCTTCCAGGTTGAACGACAAAAATTTATTGGAAGAAGAAACAAAAATTTCTTTTTAATGCACAAGAGAAAAGGATCTGCTACCCTTCTTCTCTGAAGATGACAATCTGGTATTTTGTCACGAAATTAGGGGACTATTGGAAAAAATTGCTCTTCCTCAATATTTTCGAGATGAATGGCACCTATTTATTGACAGCTCAAAGCGAAGTTTGAAATGCGTCCTTCTGCACAATGGCAACAAATATGGCTCAATACCGATTGTTCACTCAACAAAAATGAAAGAAGAATATAACACCATAGCTTTGGTCTTGGAGAAGATAAAGTATCATGAACATCAGTGGGTGATTTGTGTGGACTTAAAAAAGTGGTAAATTTTCTCCTTGGACAGCAAAGTGGCTACACCAAATATCCTTGCTTTTCGTGCCTCTGGGATAGCAGAGACAAAACACACCACTGGGTTAGAAAAGAGTAGCCCAAGACAGAAAACATGTACGTTGGGGAAAAGAATATAATTAACGACCCCTTAGTTGGGCGAGAGAAAATCATCTTTCCTCCATTACATATCAAGTTGGGCCTTATGAAGCAGTTTGTAAAGGCTCTTGATAAGAACGGATCATGCTTTTCATATGTAGAAATGAAAATGCATCAGTTGAGTACGGAAAAAATTAAAGCAGGAATATTTGATGGACCACAAATTAGACAACTCATTAAGGATCCTGACTTCGTAAATTCAATGAACAAGACTGAGCGAAAAGCATGGATTTCATTTGTTGCAGTTGTGAAAAATTTTCTGGGCAAGCACAAAGCTAAAAACTATGTTGAAATGGTAAATGATATGCTAAACAGTTTCAAATTACTTGGCTGTAACATGAGCATTAAGGTGCACTATTTACACAGCCACTTAGATAGTTTTCCTGAACATTTAGGCGACACCAGTGAGGAACAAGGTGAAAGATTTCACCAGGATATTAAAACTATGGAGGATCGCTACAAAGGAAGATGGGATACACACATGATGGCAGATTACTGCTGGAGTTTAAAAAGGGACTGTTCTAAATTACATTCAAGAAAGTCACGAAAAAAAAGCTTCCGTAGTGTTCAGTGACTATACCTGGTTTGATTGTTCTATGTAGACGATGATGTTTTTTTCTGTTTTTGTATATAATAATATTTGTATAATGATAAAAATAAAAATATAATTATAATATAGTAATAAAAATTTCGTGTTGAGTGTTTAATTTGATCCACTGATTTAACTTAAAATAGTGTAGCGTATATTTCACTAAAATGTTATATCTTAAAAATTTGAGCTCCTAGGCAAAAACTAATGCCATATTTGAATTCAGGGCATCAAATTCATATAAAATCAGCTCTTAATACCCCGGCACCAAAACAGCTGTTGGCCAGTGTAATAGATAAAAAATATTCGTAAAAATTGCAAAGAGAAAAATTAAAAGCATGCTCAATAATACGGAAAAGTATTTTTCAGTAATTCAACAGTAATTACTGGTCTACTGAACCCTAGATATATAAGACGATAAGTATTTTTGGAATAACTAATATACTCATTTGCATTTCTGTTAAAAATATTTATATAAATTTGAGTACATTTTTCAGCTTTTTCTAACGTTTTCACTCAGACACGCGTTAACAGAGGACAATATTGTAATGTTAAGAAAGGCATAAATCTGTACTCAAATATATAGAAATATTCAGACCTATTATAAGCTACTGTACCTTTTAGTTTTTTGTAAGACATTTCCACGTAATAAGGACATTAAATATTAAATAATTATTAGGACAAATATTCATAAACTGATATATAGTTGGAGAACCATTTAGCAGTCCGAGTATTAAAAAGTTATCATATTGGTTTATAAAAATGAATTGGATACAGATAGTATATGAACAATATGAATATTCGCCATTTAATATTGATTTCAATATTTGGAGTCCCATACACTATTAAACTAAATAACTTATTCTGTAAATTCTACACTCACATGTCCCAGTACTCAAGCACCTATCCACCACCTTCGATCCAATTTCCTTCAAATCTTCAGTTACAAACACATGCTTACTGAAGAATTTTTGAATTTCTTTTTTTTTTAATTGGCTTTCGGAATCGATCTGTAAAACAATATATTTTTCAAAAGCTATTATGTGTATAAAAAGGCATTTAAAAAATATATACTGAAGAAAAAATGTTTATTGCCCCCCCCCCCCCCACACACACACACACACATAGACACACAAATAGTTTAGGCTATTTTATTGACAATTTTTAGTATTGCGGATGTTATGCTTTTAGGTATCTTTTAATGCCTTTATTTTATTGTTTCTTCCCGTTTGCTATCAGTTTCGTGTTTATTTCGTTTTACTTTGTGATAGTAACTTATTTTGTTTATTATTTCAAATGTTTTGTCTCACTTGATGCTTGTTTTTACGTTTTCCTTGGTAATTAGTTTTGTATGTTTGTATATATAAATGGGGAAAATATATATAATCATCTTTTAAGCACATTTTTTAAGATTGGAAATCGTTGTACGTTGTAAAAGAAATAATTATTTGTTATGATGTGGTACTTTTGTTTGTAATAATATGTTACAATTTGCTATATTTTCTGTATTTATTTTTAATGTGTGTTCATGCAATTTATTCACCTCTTTTGCTACGCGAGGTGTAGTATTTATTGTAGACTGTATTTGAGCAATAAAATTATGATTTTAGCTGTGATATTATTCCATATTTCATCGTTAGTAGTTATTTTACTTTTAAGTCACATTTGTATACAATTATTGTGTTGTTTTATTTTTAAAAAAACTTTATTTTTGTATTTTTATAGGATGATAAGCGCAGGTACATATTGTGTATTCAGTATATTTTCTTTATTTTATGAGTGTAATAATTTTTTTAATTATTGTATATTTATTATATGGTATTTAAATTATTAATTAGAAAAATAAAAAACAAGTAATGTTTCTAGCAACAATTCACAATGGTATCGGTCTAGTAGACTTAATTTTGAACTATTATTCTGGTAATTAGAAACTAGTAATTAACACTAGTTAATGTCAGTTTTCTATCTCTACGTTAACAAAAAATGTATTAAATTGTACAAGAAACAATATTGACTTTCTCAAATTTGCATCTACATTAAAAATATTAATTACAAAAACAACAACAACAAATTCTTTCATAATCAAATTACAGGAAAATGAAATTACTCACAATTCATACTTTTTACTTAATTATACTTATTAAATTATATAGTTTAAAAAACTTACCAAATTTTCTTTCTGAAATACACAGTTATACGCACACTGTAACACAGAAACAAATATACAGATTATTGTTTGGGATTTATTGTATTATTATTACTTGCTTTACCTGCTCATTGTATTATTACTAAAATTTTGTTCTGTTTGTAAAGCCCTATTCTCAGACTGAAATCAAACATAATTCTTGTTGGAAAACAACTGAGACAAATTAATTGTTAAAATTGATAATATTTTCGTTATAGGTTTTACAACATTTACTTTTGCTAATAAGATGTGCCAGGCATTACGAATCAGTTTGTTACAACATCTAAAACATTGATTTCTTATTTTTTGTCTACAGATATCAAAGTATTGTTCGTACTTACAAAGCAAGAAATTCTGTTTTTAATTTTTTAAGAATCTAAACCTAATAAATCAAATATCAAGAATTATGTTAATCTGTATATTTTTCAAAGGTTTCGCCAATGAATGTATTACCACCTTCAGGAAAAAATGGTATTTATTTATGTTACATATATATATATATATATATATATATATATTTATTTATTTAATTATTTATATATTTATATATATTAAATACATAAATATATTTATAAAGTATAAATAATATTTTCGTTTTTATAAATAAAATTTTTTGAATAAATTTTATAAATAGTTTTATGTTCCAATATCCACAGTGATTTTTGGTATATATATATATATATATATATATATATATATATATATATATATATATATATATATATATGCAAAGCAGTTGAACCATTATAAAATGATTAAAGTATTCAAAATGACAGTTGTCTTTAATTTTCCTGAGGTGAAAGCGTTGCAAACTTGATCTCTGCACTTATGAGTATTTTAATCGCAGGACAATCTATTAGACAAAATAAAATAAGGGGATGTTTATTAGTATTAAAATTAAACTATTAGTAGTTAAACGTATTATTCTTGGTATTATGAATGATTAAAAATGTGATTATCTTTAAATGTCGCAACAATTTCTCGGAAAGTCCTTAGTTACTACGTTGGCATTTGTTTTAGCGCAAATAATTTGGTCTAGAACTCATTATCTAATAATGTGATATAATTTCTTATTCTTGTTATTTTCATGAAATTTTCTTTATTAAAGCTCTAAAACTTTGAAAATTGTGTATATCCTCCATTTCTAAACCGAAATTAACGTTTTTCTGAAACTTGTTTTAATAAACTCAAAACTTGATAACTTTAGTTACGTCAAAGATATAATTTGTAAAGCTCGTAGTCAGGCAGACAAGAAAAACAAGCGGAACTAAAATGTCTACCTTATTATTGTTTATTTGAACAAAAATCATCTCCTTAATTATGGGTAGGTTGTTCGTGGACCTCTGTGTATAAGCCAGATACATATATTGATAATATTTGTTTTCAATTCCATATTTCTGATGAACTTGAAATATCTCTAAATAAAATCAAATTAATATAATTTATGGCATTTACTTAATTTGTGGACATTAATAATTATTTTGTTTTTAAATACTCACTCTGACAGCTTTTCCAATGTCATGTATTTGGGACAGCACCTCTTTACT
>JBAIZL010000002.1:92351886-92369386 GCA_036971475.1 Prosapia bicincta
TATTCAGCTTTACTTAAATAAATAATCATCAAACATAACTAGCATGGTACATTATGCTCTGCTTTCAAGGTAAACTAATTCATTCTATATAACAAAACATATTTATTTAAAATAAAATTGTTTTTACATACAATAAAATTGTCCAATTAGCACAGGATAAAAGTTTGCTTAACAGCTGTTTTCATTTCGACACTTTTAATATACCTTTATATGACACTTACATACTTTACGTCAAACAAGCGTCTATCACTGTAGTATATAAATCGGTGTTTCTCACTTTAAATAAGAGTAGTCAGTGTAAAACACAGATACTAACTTAAATTTATGAATAATAATTTATTTACAAATGCTAATAATTAACAAACATTGTAGATTGGGCAAAAAAGTTACCTTTAATTCAACAGGTGAGGTTAGTTTATTCATAGGATTAAAAATAGGATAATCATAGGAATAATAGGTTATTCATAGGATCTGCATCAAAGTTTTTTCTCACTAATTAACCTTATTTTATTTTTGGGTTGCTTACTACAGTGTTTAACACATACAAGTGGTCCATGTATAGAATTATAGAAGTGGTTCAATCTAGTTTGAGTAAAACCAATTTTAAAATCTTGACAACGTTAGTTTTAGTCAGAAAATGTGAAAATAAGTAATTACAAGTAATAGAATCTATTTATTCTAACTATGTTTCTTCTACAAAAATAAAGAAAAACCCTGCCCCAGTGAATCCCTTAGAAACATACAATTTTAGCAAATCATTAGCAAATCATTTTGTCCATCAATAATGTTATCCTAAAATTGAATGTTCGATCCTGAACTAGGACATTATTTGTGGTCTCCGGCCTATTAGGGTACTCGTAAATTTCCAATTTTTTACCTACTAAAAAAAATTTCAATTTAACTAAATGGGTTTAGCTTCTAATGACATCTAATTTTAACAACTTACAACACTTTTAATTTGTTTTGTGAGTAAATTATTATCCTCTTCAGTTTATTAATAAATATGTTAACTTGAGATTGGATAAACTGAAGTAAAAAAAGATTGATAACATTAATAGTGTTAAAACTTATGAAAAGAAAAAACAAATATTGTAGTATTGCCTTTTGTTGAAAGATTGCAGATAAAAATTAAAAAGTGTCAAAGAATCATAATATTAAAGTTGTTTTCAAATACGTTGACAGAAGCCAGCCTTTTAATCAGTTGGGTATAGACTGTATAGACAAAGAGGAAAGTACTTATGTGGTATATATTATTCCATGATTGACTGTGATTGCAGTTATATAGGTCAATCTGGTAGTGTTTTAGTATCTAGGATCATGGCAATCAAGAAACATGAGTCTGATTGCAAAAAGATAGAGAAAAAGTACTGCATTAGTCAACTGCATGAGGCATTTTGGATAAAGAAAACAACAAACAAAAATTATTATTGTTAGAAATGATTTATAGATTTAAGTTGAAGAGTGTTAATAGTGTTTCAGAAACTGATAATTATAAAAGAGTATTTAATAACTTTATCAAATTGAAGTTTCTTTATGTAATCATCTTGAATTCACTGATTAAACTAATTTTAAACTACTTAACTAAGTGGATACGTAATTTCTTACTGGCTGACGCGTTTCAAAACGATCGTTCCTTTTACGAAGCTAACCCTCTGCTGGCGGTTTTGGGTGTTTACAAACGATATGACAGGGTTGGATTTATGACAGTGGGTGACGCCGATACCTCACCCACTGTCATAAATCCAACCATGTCATCCGTTATTAAACACTAAAAGCCGCCAGTAGAGGGTTGGCTTCTCTACTAATAGCAAGTAAGCAAAAAACGTATTCACTTAGTTAAGTAGTTTAAAATTAGTTTTTCAAATTGATGAAATGATGTTTCGAATAGCCCCGCTTCATGTGATTCACTGAACAACTGTCTACCTATTGTAACTTGCTGTTGCTCGTCTCAGTATTAGTATGTACTTGAAAACGTAAACATGGATTGCTATTGTCTAACTTTTATCCAGTGCTTGTATGTTTCATATTGTGTTTAACGTTGATGAACTTGCAATTTTATTGTGAATCTAATGTTTAAATTATAACAATTATTGTTTTATGTCTGTAGATTTGAAATCTTGAAAAGGGCCACCAAAAGTGTGATCGAAACGTTGCTTTATAATATTAAAATAATGAACTTGGCTTTGTTCATCGTTTGAGTTCAATTTATTGTAAAAACTGGTAAAGTTTCGCCATAAAATATCTTCCAACTTTTGAGTCCCTACAGGACATATTTAGTGACCATTTTTGAAAGAAATCTTGGCTTTTCTATTTCTATATATGAAACATTCCAATAGGTACAATAACAGTAAATAGTTTTAGTAAATTGTAGTAACTTCATTTATTTTTAATTCTATACATTTATTACGTTAAATTTGTTTACGTTAAAATGTAGCTGCTTTCAATGGTTTTATTATAAAAATATTTCTATATTAAATATTTTATTGATTTTCTTTAATTCTATTAATCGTACTGCACACTAAATGTAAAATAATTTCTTTAAAATAAAATATTTTTTTACTACTTAAATAATTATTTAATATATATTACGTTGTTTAAATTACACCTGTTAATGTGTTCTTTTTTATTAGGTTTGTCATCTATTTATTTCAGAAATCTCTGAACATTTGGAAGCTTTTATTAAAAACATAAAATTATTTCTGACAAAAAATTGCAACCTAAGAATATATTTACGGTGAAACTCCCGCAAAAGCGGTTTATCTCCGTATGATTGTAAATTGGTTTCACATTTCAAGCGTGATGCGTTCTGAATCACTCAAGCTATATCAAACAGAAGCTTCTTTCATCAACTTTCAGACACTGAATAACAGAAATAAAAATGATGGAAATCCGTTTGATTTCTTATACAGAGGAATTTTGTTTACCAGATTCGGAAGTTTATATAGTATTGAAGTGATATTTATTTGTTTCGAAACACTTTCGATCATTCAAACTATAGTTAGTAAGAAACTTTGCTTAACACACGATCTAGTTATATTTTTCTGCTAAACTTGCTAATCCGTGAGTGAAAATTATTTTTTTTTTAAATCGACATTGGCTTTGCCATTTACGTTTAACAAAATAAATTATTGCATACTGGGGTTCGATTATGAACTTTCATCACATACTAAGCTCAAATTACACTTATGCACCTGACTATTAAATATCATTAGGCTTTTGTGAAACTACAGAAGAAGAAGAATAAGAGAGAGAGAGAGAGAGAGAGAGAGAGAGAGGTGGAATTAAAGATAGAAAGGGAGAGAAAAGTTAAAAGACAGACTAATGGGTAGGATAGCAAGTAAGATAAGAATTATAATAAAAAACTTTGAAATTCAAAAAAAAAAAAAATTATTTTGAAGTAAATGTAGAGAAATGGCTTTGCCATTTACGTTTCACAAAATAAATTATTGCATACTGGCGTTTGATTATTATCTTTTCTCACATACTAAGCTCAAATTACACTTGTGCACATGACTATTCAATATCATTAGGTTTTTGCGAAATTACAGAGGAAGAAGGAGAGAGAGAGAGAGAAAGAGAAAGGGAGATAGAGAGACAGAGATTATAAGGAAAGAGAGAGTGAGAGAGTTAAAGATAGAAAGGGAGAGAAGCTGAAGACAGACTAATGTGTCGGATAGCAAGTAAGATATGAATTACAATAAAACACATTGAAATAAAAAAATAATAATAATTTATTTTGGAGTAAATGTAGAGAAATATAAAATGTAATTAGATTTTAAATGATAATTCCGCTCGTCAAAAATTTATTTCAAAATAATTGTATGTGATAAAGCGGAAGCAAGAACACGCTGCCTTTGCCTCTTAAATATTAATTATTGTTAGGTTTGAAGTGGTTCACAGACATTATAACACAAGGTAATGGCACTGGTGTTTTTACATTTTGTGCCCTAATTGCAATTAAATGGTCATAAATACTACCATAAGGTTTTGTGCCAAAAATTGTATCTTCGGTTGAAATAATTGTACTGAAATGGCAAATGTACTCTTCAATATAATTCTTAATTTAATTACTAAAGAAGCCTTGGATTGTGCATGAAGTCACTGCCATGTTCATTACTGGTTAATTGATGCTATTATGTGCCATTACGTTTGAAAGTTAATAAGGTCATTTTCTCATGAGACCTGAAGAATAAGAAGGAAATGGCATTCAGAATATAATTCCTTGCACAATACTCACACCCATGCACCAACTATCTTGTCTGTGTAAAAATAAATTATTTATAAGTTAACTACTAATTTATTAAAAAATCATCTTTGGATTTCTATCAAGTTAAGGGCGTTTGTTATTAGTTTAGTTTATTCTTAAAAAATAAATTCAAACACATATAAGAAGAGGTAAAATACGTGGCATGTAGAGGAAATGAGCAGAAAGTGAAATACACATCGTTTATAAAACGATCAAAAACAGAAGAGCGTTGTTGGAACTATTTCTATAATTGTGGGCGTAGGAAACCTTATGGGTAATGTCTAATAAAAAATATTTTACGTAAATAAACTAAGGGTTTAATTGTACATTCCGAGATAAGCTCGTTAGCAATGATAAGAGATGCTAGTAATTACGATAGTGAGGTGTGCACGATCTACCAAGTGCTGTACAACTGCTAGGCAACAGCCAAGACACGTGGAGAGTGGTGTTCTAGGCGATTCAAAGGAATCAATATAACATCAATAGACCTACTAACTGCTTGAAAATGCACTAGACTGACAGAACCTATCTGTACAGTGTGGTCTGTAACCCTACAGCGAAAGAACTCCAGCCGTGTAGGAATTTCTAGCAGCGCAAGTGCTGACATTAAGGCCAAGCTAGGAGTTAAGTCAATCCAACGACATATTCTGCTCACTCTAAGCAAAGCCAGGAATCTTTTAAATACTACAGTCACCAACACCACACAAAGTAATATGAAGATTCTTAGTATAGGTACAAAATATGAGAATTTTGCTACTATGGGACTTGTCTGAAAAGAAATGAACCTGCGGTCAGCTTCCGCTTAGCCACAGGCAATGATTACTCGCAGTCCATTGCTTTCGCTGCTGATGAATCCTGTCCGTTGTTCAGTCTTGAGAGAATGGGAAGTGATCATATACAGGACTCAAACATATCCAACTGATCACATTTATTAATCACTACTGGGAGGCTTGATGCCGAATAGTTGAAAAACCACGCGAGGGCTTTGGATAGAGCGAAGAAAGTGAATACGTAAGTAAATAACATTATACTAGGTGAAGACAAGAGTGGCCTATTTCAAAGATATAAACGCACAACACAAATAAATAAATATATGATGTAATCTTACTGTAGGCCTTCGAAACTCTCACGTTAAGCTCCATATAAGATGGAGCAATTGTAAAGCATTACTAAGGGGAAAACTAGTTATGCAGATTAAATAACTTCTGAAGGTTAAGATGATGTAAGCAAAAGTATAAACGGAAAATATTAAATAAATTATATAATGAAGAAGAAAAACGATAAGAACTTCCTGTAATTGAGAATTATAAATTTGGTTTAATTTAATCGATGATTTTTCTTAACAAATAACATGTAAAATATAAGGATTTTAACTACATAGCCTCAAATAACGTTAGTTTTAAATAGTTCACTTTCAATATTTACTTAAAGATCAGTGAGTAAATACTGGCAATATATTCAAAAAAAAGTATGTTTATATATTTTTAGAAATTATTTCCCTAAGTTGTGATTGAAACGAATATCTGACCAATTAAAAAAAGATCGACTGTTTTTAAGTGTAAAAAAATGTTTAATATGCATTGATACTACTATCACTGACGAGATGCTACGATTGGAATAGTATTTGGTAGTGGGTATTGTTAAAGTATATACTAGACCCGTTATCATCTAGCAATGTAGAGCAAGCAGGACGTCATTCGTTTGAGTACATAGTGAGAGGGGTTTCTTCAAACGTTCCCAAAGAACTGTTTCATGTTTTGACAAAAATTTACTTTAAAACTGTTTTAAAACTGTATTCTCTATTGCATGTTGTTATAGACAATGACGATACGTACACTTCTTTTTTAAATTGCTTCTATTATCTCGCACTCTCCTGATATAAATCTTATTCAAATTTTCAGTCGTTAATATAATACGTTTTTTAATAATCCATAAACGTTCAAATACATTTTTTCAAACCTGTAGTTGATGGAGATTGATGTTTATACATTTTTTTCTAATATTTAAATCATCATAATTTTTTGGGTCTAGCCGGATTCGAACTGAGAATCCCCATCTTCAAAGTCACTGCATCAACCTTCCAGTAGTTAAAAATATTTCTCAGTGATGTAAATGAAAATATCCTCTCTTATGGTTGTCGTCGAAACCTCTATTGTAAAACCTTAACCTCCTGCCATGGTTACCACAAAATATCATGAATGGTGACTAAAATACAATTTTTCTTTCTTAACCTCAGTAGGAGTTTACTTAAAACTTTTTTTAAATATTACTAGCTTTTAACTTTTGTAATATCTGAACTCTGTTAAACCCACTATCTATAGTAATCTAACGTAACAAGATCATAAAACAGTGTAAGGGATTGAGTGAATCCTTGGGTAGCTATAGGAATGCGAACCACCTATAAAAGTGTTTAAAACTTTCAACTAACGTTTTGCTAAAACGTGTTCAGATCTTCATCTATCAGAAGTGAAGTTTTTAGATCTCCTAAGAAATGGCATTACAAAAAATCGTCCTATATTAAAAATTACGTTTCAAGGTGTTTTTAAAGTATACATTTCTTATAGCTATTGTATTATACTGTAGGTTTGTGTATTAAGTTATAAGTTTATTAAAAAAAACTATAAACAAAACAATAAGGTTTGAAAACGGTGAATTACATTACATGATTGTCATACTATCAGCACCATTCATTTTTTATTATTAACAAATCATAAGGCTTTTTTACAATTAATGTTTATTAAAAGATTTATAACATTTTTTTTATTCTTTCATTTAATATACCTCTTTGAAATTTTCAAAACAATCCAATTAGTTTTAAACCGTCAACGCCGTCTAGAAACCAATTTGAATACCTCTCTGAAGAAACAAATAAAGCTACAAATTTAATCGGCATTGTATTGCTTCAACCTTGACATTTAAAGCATGTCATACAAGTACAAACACTTATAGTACAATGTGTCTCTCACAAAGTCTAGGAATGAGTTTCAACTTAAAAACTGTTATCTTAATATATTCTGTGGCTTTTATGCTATGTATATATTATAATTTATTTTTCATATTTCTCAGTAATACCGCATAATGTTTTTAGAGAAGCATTTTAATATTATTACTATTAGTTACTATATTAACTTAACTGGTTTTATTACACCAACCACTAATTTTTAATGCATTGTCTTACCCTAAATATTCGTATAACTAAAATGCCCATTAGATCTATAGTTTCGATCTGGACATTTTCAATTACATATATTTGATTAGATCAAACAGAACACAACACTACACTATACTAACTCAATGGATTGGTTACTATTCAATCTTCTAACCATGCGCTGCGTTTTGAGAAGTTGTGTGGCAGGTGCACTTAGATAAAAGTGTTCCTTTTCATGTTTTATGACCATCTTTATTATATTTTCTGTTACCGTCGAGATGTTCAGATCTCGGTGAATATCTTTGTTTTTCACCTACCAAGGGGTATTAACCACATTTCTCAATACTTTGTTTTGGAACATCTGAAGAATGTTTATATTGTACATCCCCACAGCTGACTCCCATAGAGCAAATCTGGTTTCAAAATCTTTTTGTAGATTTTTATTATTTTACCTAGTGACAGCTTTGAGTTTCTACCCAGGGGAAAACAGTCTTTACGGTATTTGATATTTTTCTTTCTTCGTTTTCTTAATGTGATATTTCCATCTTAGTTTAGCATCTAGCATCTTTCCCTAACGGATGATGATTCCGGTACATCCAATAGCGGGTGAATCTTTCAATTCCTTATTAAGTTGATGTGGACTGACTTCACTTTATTCAGTTGGATTTTACAGTCATCAGTTCATGCTAAGAGTTAGTTTGTTGCTCTCTGGACTCTGTCCGTAGATGTATGTGCCTTTCAGTGTTATCTCCAGAGCAACCGATAATAAACGCTTGGGTCGTTGAAATATCTCGGGTGTAAAGTAGAGTACGGAGCTCAGTTCACTACGAAAGAAGCCTAAAAACCTGATATAAAGCTAATATAAGTGGGTTTTCTACATGCAGTGTAACATCTGCATAAATAATGTATGCATATTCTATTCATTAAAAATAAACAACTTTAGCTGTAATAAAAGTATTTTATTATATTATTTGGAATATTTTTTTAAAAATAAATAATGATAATCTTTACCGTATGTTTTTAAAATATATTGTTTAATTCCGATACATAAGCGTTATGTAATTGTGGCGACAACATCAAAATTATAGAGTAAAAATAAATGTTCACTGATAGTCAGGTTTTGCCGGTGTGTTAAAGAAAGAGTTAGGCACGTAACCGAAATAAAAGATTTTTCCTACCTTTCAATAGTGGAGGCAAACGGCTGATGCTGGGGCTATCCAGACATTTAGTTAGTAAGTGTTTCTAACGCATCCCAGGAGGTAAGTTTGAAGTGTCCAGGCCTTCCTATTTTTGATATAAGTCTGAATAAAGTTAATTTACAAGTGAAAAAAATAGTGTATTTGTTAATAGGAAATACCCAATCTTAGTTGCCAAAGTGGTGACCCCTACGTGATGTTTGTCCCCACTATTAAGTGCTAGAAAAAATCTTTTATTTCCGCCCCCTGCCTGACCTTATATATACACACACACACACACACATATATATATATATATATATATATATATATATATATATGTGTGTGTGTGTGTGTGTGTGTGTGTGTGTGTGTGTGTGTGTGTGTGTGTGTGTGTGTGTGTGTGTGTGTGTGTGTAGCTCTACTAGCACTTTAACCCCTTGACAGTTTGTTTGAATGTTAGAACGATTGACCAATAGGGGACACCGTTTCGAGTCAAAGTTGGAGAGAGCTGAAGGAATATTAATAGCTAAATAATGTTTACAAGACATATTTCTTTATTTAGAAACATATGATGGATCATTATAGAAATCAATTTCTTTAAATATGTATTTTTCTGAATGTAGAAGTATTTTATTTACAACTATCCTTGGGCACGTGAGTAGTAAAACGTTCAATTAATTTCAGTGGAATGCGAAGCTTGTCTGCCTTTTCCGTAGAGGCTGTACAGATTTTTACAGTGATCAACTAAAAACAAAATAATTCAAACATAAGGGATGTTATAAACGATAATGAAATATATTTAAAATAATGACAATTAAAAATATTTTCTCCTACCGTCATAACGTTTTAACACCTCTGGACAGTCCTGAAAAGGTAATAAAAAAGAATAAAATTAAATTGAATTGTATATTCATTTTAATACAATATAAACTATTTTAGAAGTAGAATTGTGTTATTAATAACCAGAGTCAAGTATTTTGTTACTGAATGGGAGAAGATTTTCTAAATTTGATATAATATTGTGTAATTATCCGCAAAGCATTTATGTTATCTATTCAGTTTGACAGCATATTTATGAGTATTTAAACTTATTATATATGTAATGTTGATACGACATAGATATAAATTGTTATTTAATTGTTTATGGTAAATTAATGTGTCCGATAAGGAAACTTTTTTTTTACATCATGTATAGTCTATATCTGAAGCTGATTATGTTTTTGCATGTTTGCCTATTATTAAAGTAAATTTCTCTATATTTCTTTACACACAAAGCAGCTGTGTTAATTCTATAAGGAGATTAGTTGTAAATCCACTTTTTACATTTTACAGTGATATTATTATTTTTTCAAATATTTTATTCCTGAGAATATCAGGGTTGGCAAACTACCAAGATTTCTTCTAGACAATGCATTTCTTTTAGACTATATTATTCAATAGAATTTATAGAATCTATTCTCAATAATGGCGGACACGAATTGTTAAAAAGATTTTTATAAATCTCCCTCGACACTCTCCAAGTGAGAAAAAAAGAGGATGATATTTTTAAAGAGGATATTGCACTTATTCTTATCTAAATATTTTATCTAAGCCTAACAGTTCCGAAAACCTTGAATAACTCTGCAATAACGTTATTTCATGCTATCGCAAAATATCGGGCCCGTATGTTATATTTATTAACCTTTTTACTTCGAACGCTCGTACTTCAATTCTTATTTTTTAAAACACTTCTAGGACTTAATAATTACCTATACAATATTGATTCAGATGTATATATATATATATATATATATATATATATATATATATATATCTCACTCGATTCTGGAGTTTGATTTTGAGGTTAAGATATTTATGGTACAGTTGTTTACCTTGGTAGGTGTTAAATTCTTGATATTTTACGTTATCCATTGTTTTTCCGTTGCACTGACTTTATGAAGTTAATATATTACTATTGTAAGTAATTTTATCCACCATTAAGTGCAATGATGTTACCTTGTGTGATGAGGCACCTTTCGGTCACTGGACCATTGTCGAATCACTGGGAGTGAAAGGCGCCTCATCACACAAGGTAACATCATTGCACTTAATGGTGGATAAAATTACTTACAATGGTAATATATTAACTTCATAAAGTCAGTGCAACGGAAAAACAATGGATAACGTAATATATATGTATGTATGTATATATATATATATATATATATATATATATATATATATATATATATATATATATATTAAAACAACAAAGGTTTTTCAAATTCAAAAATATTATTTATTTATATTCAAAGCTTTTCGTTGGTAAACAGTACCAACATCATCGTACATGTTTAACAACGAAATGATTTGAATATAAATAAATAATATTCTTGTATTTGAAAACCCTATGTTGTTTTAAATTATTAAACAATAAAACATATTATATATATATATATATATATATATATATATACACTGTATTTTTAGGCTATTACAATCTCTAAGTATGTATATATTGATCCTTAAGCCTCATTTTTCCTTCACATTTAAAAAAGGCTAATACTTGATCGTTAAAACCCATTTAAAATTAATCAATATACTCATTATACAATATACATTCCTATCAAAAAGTGTAATTGTATGAGTGTAAACTAAATCAAATGTTAAATGTAATTGTACTAAATTTGATAGAAATATTTAATTAAGTTTAAAATTAAAAAAAAACACAATGGAAATAAAAAAAAGTAAAAATTTGCCAAGTAATATTAAAGTTGTTCGTGCAAAGTTAATAATTACAAATCATAATGGTTTCTGACATAATGAGCAACAATTTGTGTTTATGAAACATTATTTTTTAATACTTTATCAGGAAAATTACTTAATGCTAAGGTATATAGGTGTACGTTTTGGTAAATAAATCACTAAAATAAGTTTTAATTTAAGATCAAAATGGGTTATGTATAATAATTTTTTTTCATTTTCTAATAAATGTTTTTGTACCATGATATTTTGCATTTGTAACAAATGCATAGACAATTGTAAGTATAAAAACAAAATAATAAACCTAAATAAAAAAATAATGACAAAGCAATTATTGTTTTAGAAATATTTTTTTATTTAGTCTTTTTTCATAATAATTAATTTAACTCATATTGAAGAATACAAATTTTACAAACACGAACGTTCAAGTCAAACATCTAAACAAAATTATGGTCTTTGTTTGGGTAAGTTTAGCTTGTAAAGTAGGAACATTAGAAATATAATCTATCTACTTACATATAATTATACTTACTCATAATATATTATATTATACCTTACCTGAACCATTTCAATAAGCATACAATTGATAAATTTCAACGGATCTTTTCCGCAAGTGGCATTTTGTGCTAAAGAAAGGGTTCCTTCTGAAATTAGAGTATTGTCTGCAACAATTCAAAATTCAGTTAAAATGTTTTTACTTATATCCAGTTATATAAAAAAAAATGTAAGTAAATTTCTACTGAAGTTAACGAAAACAAAAATATTTTATTTACCCCAGAGCACTATTTATGACATTTTGTGGTAACCATAGCAACAGTTTAAGGTTGTACAATATTTCGACAAAACCCAGATGGAGCGGGATTCGTACACATCATTAAGAAATATTTCTAAGAATTGGAACTTTGGCGCAGTGTCAAGCCGAGCTAGACTTCAAGCATGAAACTTCTTAGTTCGAATCCGGCTACACCCCACAAATTTTATAAATTAATTCTTGAATAAATATTTGCAAAAAAACTGTAATAACCTCGATTGTATCCATTACAGGGGGGGGGGAAATGTATTTGAACTTGATCGCATGAATAAAATCGTATTTTACTACAGATTGAAAATTTGCACGACATATATCAGGAGCGTGTGCGCTAATAGAAGGAAATAAAAATACTTAATAACAAAGTAATAAAAATCAGTTAACCTAACGCATTTTTAATTTCAAAACAATTTTAAAACTTCAATTTAAAAAGCATTTTAGCTTTAAAGCTTTAGATTTGATATAAAATAAAAGTTATATTTATTTTCCGTAATATGACGTACGTTTGATCTATAACTAAGGTGCGATATTATGTTTGACTTTTTTTGAAAAAAATTAAATATTAGTGCTTTCAAAATGAAAAAGACTTTAGAAAATGTATATTTTTTTAACACTAAATTAAGAATTATTAGCTTATCAGTATTTTAACATTACTTTATTACGTTAGGAATTATATAAGTTATTATACCATAGCTGAAGATCACGATATAGGTCCTAAACATTGAAGAAGTAATTTTATTTCACAAAAAGTCGAACTTATTTTTTTGAGAAACCTGAATGAATCTTGTTGCGGTGCTGTGTTGGGTGGATTAGATATGTATGCTACTATTAATTTCTTTTTTAATATTTTGGGATCCTGCAAATAATACTTTAATTTTATTATGGTTCTAGTGAATAGAAATTTAAGTAATTCTTATTTCACCAGTTACGGTTTCGATATAATTTTGACTAAATAACAGTTACTATATTCAGTTATTTACTAGTGATAGTTACCTGTTCCATTAGTCAAACACCTGTCCACCACTGTGGATCCAATTTCCTTCAAATCGCCATCTACAAACACATTATCTTTGAATAATTCCTTTATTTCTGATTTTTTAAGATTTCCCTCTGAATTGACCTGAGAAATATTATAGTTTATTAATATTATTGTATAAACAATTGCAAATTATTGTAGAACAGAGTAGTTTATAAACAATGGTAGACCATAAAGATATATTTACGAAATAGAAGATCATATAATGTTTGATGAAAGAGAATATGTATGATTTTTAGAGTTTTATCATTAAACTAATATCGAATATAATACTAGAGAATAAAATTTGAAAATAATAGTCGTACATATGTTTATATATAGTCAGGAGATTTTGATGATCGGATAGGATGGGTTGATAATTATTAAATAATTGTCCCACTTATTAGCTAGTGTGATTGACTTACATAAATGAAGACCTTTTTTGAAGAGGCCTAGAGAATTCAATAATATATAATTGTTTTAATGCAGTTAGTAATAAAAAAGAGTTTAGTCATTAGGAAAACAATATTAAACTTTGAAATAAACTAAACACCAATTTTATTCAATGAATTTAAGTGATATCCTAAATAGTTTCAATGCTAAAAAGGTTTTATTTTAAAATTGGAACAAGAATATATAAATTATTATTATCTTATGGAAATTGTTACAGTAAGATTTGTAGAAATTTAAATAATTACCACATTTATCAAATTATAAAATTATAATCATAATTAATAACCTTATATTTTAATAATGTAACAATAAATAAAGTATCACTACCTACATATTAAAATTACAGTCTGAAACTAATTTAAGAACTATTTTTTACCGGGGTTTTATATATTGTATGTTTATATTACTTACCAAATTCAGTTTTTGGAATATACAGTCCAATTGACACTGAAAAATAGTAAAACAAATGAGTTAAAAAAGAATTAGAGATATAACAATTATTAAAAATTTTAAGAATTACTTGGGCAATTGTTATATAAATTGAAGTCCTGCGTCTAAGTTAACATTATATATATATATATATATATATATAAGGATTTTTTTGTAGAACAAGAAAGAACAAGTTGAAAAACATTCTATATACAGGAATACAGTTACCCAATACAAAATATATGCATTGACTGTTGTCAAGTGTTCGCTAACAACATACGTAAATTTTATATTTACAATCTCATTTCATTTAAAACCAGCTGACCCGGCAAACCTCGTACCGCCTTAAAGTCAATGAATGGCGGGTTATTAGGCTAAATAATTTGGTATTATGTTAACATAATAATAACTGAACCTTTAGGAATCGATCGAGAAAAGTGGTATAAAAACGTTCTTGATTGAATGTTATTTATTGGAGTGAACTCGGATATAGGGTACAATATGTCTTGCATATTCTTTGAAATGTGTAGGAATATAATTTAAATTTGTTGAGTGTTGCTCAGTAACCAAAATTTGGAATTAATTCAATGAAATGTCTTAAAACAAGATGTAAAAAATCATATTATTTATGCTGGAAAAGCTAGAAACATTGTTATAACGTTAGGAATCAGTTTTGCTTAAACCTAATACTGTTTTATAGGTTAATACTTTTCTGCTGAAATCAATTGTTTTGGACACATCACGTGCCTCCTGTGCCCTTTAGTCTTACTTCGTACTACAACCTTTAGACATACTACGCCAGAAACCTAGCCAAGAATGTACTCGACATTTTCCCAAGTCTTATGGCGATCGGATCAGTGGTTTCGTAAGGCTCATACATACATACATGCATACATACTTGCATATATTTTTATATAGGCCTGTATATAGAGATTTTTGTTTATTGTAAACACCACATTTTCTGTAAATACATACCCAGCTATATTCATGTGCCAACAAATTTACTGTTTGCAATGTTCGTAATCATTTAGAATGAATCAATGAAAATTAATTTCGGGAATTCAAATATTTTAAAGTGATATTCAAGAACTCACTCGTAATCCAAGGAAAATATCTTTTTCAAAGAGAAATCGAAAGCATTTTTATTTACAGCTATTTGCTATAGATACGCGGACTGTTACGACGATACCAAGTTGTCATTGCGAAACTGTTTCAACAGACAAGTCGCCAGGTGATATTTTCTTTTAATCCCCCCTCAGAGTTATTTACTATAAATTGTTGCTGTATTACAACACAAACAGGACAAGCAATCTTGTCTAATATCTCTTGAAATTGATAATAACAAGATAATCACAGGACTAACACTACTTGGACGTGTAATTAACGGTGACTTTCACACAACCCCTCTGAGAAGAATGGAATGCATCATTATGGAACTATATATGTTCTACCATTACTTGACACCACGTTAGTTTACTATTATTAGTATGTTCTAGGTATGCCAGAGTCTCTGGTATAGTGGCCAAAGATAAAACTGTGTTTCCTGTAACTACTACTGGTCAACAAATGGGCCTGCGTGATATAGAATACTTACCTTGACACCTGGCATAAAGCAGAGGCAAAGGTTAAGATGTCGGATCCACCTTCAGCGCTCATTTCTGTTTGGTCTGTAATTGATCCTTCTGTAGCAGAACGTAGTTACACTGAATAACAATTGAATAGACCGACAAAGATAGGTAAGGTTTTTGTCTTTCTCAAGATGCTATTTATCGTATCGCGGAAAAACTAGTGAAAAGTGAAAGAAAACAGAACAAAATGAGCTCTACCAATGATCCCTTCAACTGACAAGTGGTCATACCGAAAAACGGGTTTCCACCTTAAACCTCTTACATTTATTCCCTATTTCCAAGCCCACAGGTGACTCGTTTTTGCCGCAGTCATTCTGTTAACAGTTATGTTAGAATGCATAAGATATAGAAAAAACAATATAAAGTGGATGAAAATAAAATAAAAAATTAATAAAATATATTTATGTTCATTTACTTTCTAAAATAAAGACGATATTATTATAATAAATCTCTAGAAATCAAATGGAGAGAATTTCTGTCAAAACATTCCATTTGATATAATAAAAAATAAGTCTTTATGTTATTCTATAAATATAAATATATAGGTACTAACTACTGCAGATTCCAAAAGTTTGGCTGCGGCTGATAAAATCTCGTCTTCTTCTGTAATATAGAAAAAAATAAATATTAAGTCTTACTAATACTTACTCTAAAATTACAAGTAGAAATAATGATATAAATTAATGATATATTTTATAAATAAACTAAAGAATATATACAGTACTCATATGAACCTGACGTCATATACACTTAAATTAGACACTTAATATATGTTTTTACGTATATCGAGTAATTTTTATCAAACGCATAAATTACAAAAGAAGCATGTAAAATTTGTACAATCAGTAAATTAAAATTATGATTGTGCGTGTGGGTGTGTGTGTGTTTGTTTGTGTACATGTGTGTGTGTGTGTGTGTGTGTGTGTGTGTGTGTGTGTATGTGTATGTGTGTGTGCGTGTGTGTGTGGGGGGGGGGGCTCGCACGTGCGTGCGTATCTTACAATTTCGAATTAGAGAAATTTCTAGCTTCAACTATCAATGATGGAACTTGGCCTTATGTTTTAATAATAAAACTAGGGATGGGCCGATTCCGATTCTCGATTCCAGGAATCGTCGATTCTAGGTGGTATCGAGGAATCGTCGATACTCGATTCTTCATCATAAAAGTGTCGATTCCGATTCCACACGATTCCGAATAGTTATAAAAATACGTGTCGGACCAACTGGCCCAACATAGTTTTTTCCTATCGTAAATGAAACGTAAATAAACTCCGTCGGACCAATTTACTCGACATTGTTTTCTATTTAATTAAATTTTATTATCTGTGCAACACTGTTTTGATATTTTTTGTGTTTTGTGTTAGCAAGAAACAACAAAACCATAATTTCATGTCCCGGTTACCCAAATAATAAACAGACTGGTGATAAAAGTTTTTTTGCGCCTATCACTAAGACACATAAACGTGTCACATGTGATTGATTTGTGAGTTTATAAATATTTTGAATATAGAACTAAAGTATAATATATTCTCTCTCTGATAAGTTATGCTACAGGTCCAGTAAATACTATCCAAGATTCATATTAAGTAAAAGTTTTAACACCAAATAATTTACTTGTTAAGGAATTTACGTTATAATTTACTTTCTAGTAAGGAAGTATCAATGTTTGTACTTAACTTTCACAAAGTCCGTTTTTAAGGATTATTTTACAACTAAATATTTAGTCAATATTTCCGACTTACTTTTAAGGTTTTGTGAAATTTTGAAAACAGTAGTGAAAATCATTACAATACGTTATAACAAATATGTGTGTCGGCCCGTAACTACGGACAAAAAGCTCTTAGAATAACATC
>JBAIZL010000002.1:92376886-92381886 GCA_036971475.1 Prosapia bicincta
ATTCATAGATAGTGTACTGCTTTATATTTAAGCCCCCAGGTAGGGCTGCCAGACACGTAATCACAACATTACTCTCCTAGAGTTTATTTTTATACAGAGATTAATTTATTTGTATCTTTTGCTCAGCATCACTGGATACAGACTCGAAGGGAGAAAAATAAGAACTAACTGGGTACTGTAAATCCATAAATCTTATCTTCAAAATAAGTTTAACCTTTTTAGGAACCAAATTAGTTTTTTTATTTACATTAAAAACTCCATTTTAGGCAATACGTTTGATTTTACTCAGTTTATTATCAAGCGCATTATTTTTTACTTTTTGAAATTTTTGTAAAGTTGTAAAATTTACCTAAATTTACTTTTTACTTGCCCTAAAACAATATAATAGGGAAAAATTCGAGTAAGAATACAGGAGCTTAGAATATCTTTACATGTTACACCTTATACATGTCACTGGTCTTTGAAAAGCCTAAGATTCACGAGTGCCTTATTGACTTCAAAGTGAAGTAAAATTATGTGTATAAACATTAGCATATGATACATTGATAAGCAAGATGATATATAATATTATAGCACGTACAACCGATACGACCATAAATTCTGAAACAATTACATATTGAGAAATATAGAGAATAAAGAAAACAACGGTTCGTATATAGAGCTTTACTAAATACAAATTTATTAGGGGTGCTGAGAACAACAAATGTTAAAAAATTGTACAAGGAGAACATCTTTTATTTGTATATATTTATTTTAACATCGGATAAGTAATTGTACTGTTTGTTGCAGTTTTAAGTGACATTTGTTCCCAAGTGCATTAAAGGTCGGCAGTTCTACGTCTTATAATGAACAAAACCCCACCAGTTCTACTGAATCAAAATATATCTTAAACATTGAATACACCTGTGTATTAAGAGAGACTTAGGTAGGTGTTTGTCTTTAGTGAAATTACGTATGTAGTTTCGTCAAATTGTGTAAATTTTATTCTAAAGAAATATTAAATTAACTTAACATAATTTAATTTTTATTTATGTGCTGCAATATTTTATATTGCTGTTTTGTAAGTTTTTAGAGGGTAGACATATTATACAGATCTTTAAATGTAAACATTATATTAATATTTCGTCAGTCTCAGTGACTCGGTCTGTCTACTTGTACCTCTCTTTCTCTCTCATTTTCTTTCTCTCTCTCTCTCTTTATATATATATATATATATATATATATATATATATATATATATATATACATATATATATATAAATATCGTAATATGTATTCTTGTGAATTAATAAATAACTAAGTCAAAACACAAATACAAGAATTATAATTGAATTTACAATTCAAAGCTTTTCGTTGGCTAAAGGAATATTCCTGATGATGTTGGTACTGTTAGCCAACGAAAAGCTTTGAACTGTAAATTCAATTTTAATTCTTGAATTTGTATTTTGACTTAGTTCTTTATATATATATATATATATATATATATATATATATATATATATATATATATATATGATGATAGTTATTACCTGGAGTACAACCGTTCATTTTGCATTGAATAGAATCTCATCCAGCATTGACGAGTTGAAAACAACAGTTGAAGTTGTTATAACAATCTCTATCTATTTAATTATCTATCTTCATATTTCTCTTTTTCTCTCTCTACCACCCTCTGTATTTCCATCTATCTATCTAACTTACTCTCTATTCATCTATCTATCTACCTGCTTATCTATCAACCTACCCAAACCATATATCTATCTATCTGCCTGTATTTCTATCTACATAACCTATATATCTATCTCTATCTCTACTTTAATAATTTATATACAACATTTTTATTTCAAAAATGAGCAATACTCAAATAGAAATTTAGTTTATGTTCCATTGATACTCATTAATTTATTGTAAAAATGTATTCAATCAAAAAATATTAAAGTTAGTTTACAAAGATAATATTGTATTTAGTAATACACTCAACATAAAAATACCTTAAACGTATTCGTGTTCAAATAATTTCAACACTAGTGTTTTAATACAATACATTTTCTTTAAAAGTTTGTTTTTAATCAACAATGTCTATCAAGTCCAAGAAAATACATTTTTCCATCAACCCAATTGAGACTTTAGTCTGGCCAACTCATAGTTTCTGTATACATCTCTACACTGTTCCACTGGAAAAAAAGGCAAATAATTTATAATTTATGTACAACAAAGAATATATACTAGTAATTCATAATTATTAACGAATATATATTAGAATTTTATATTATGAAAATATATTGTTATTATAAATTTACTCTAATAGATATCAATAATAAAACATATAGAGAATGTGTTAAAAATAAAGTTTTGAAAGGACATTTTCTCACCGTCATTTCGTTTCAAGTCCTCTGGACACTCCTGGAAATTATTAAATCAAGTTATTAAATTACATTCTCTGCAGCGTATTACTTTTTACAAGTAAAACAAACAACAACGAGCTACGAAATAAAGATGAAGGTATTTAATGAGGTAACCTTTTATATAGTTCTAATATTATTTTCTTTATATGCAACTGGTAAAACGTTGAATATGATAAATAAATTTTATAAAATAAAAAAATCATAGTTCCTAAAAAATAGTATTTATTAAGAATAAATAAAACAAAGAATTAAATTTACATTTTTGTAAATAAACATATATATAAATTACCAAAGAGAAAGCTTGACTGTAATATTTTATTGTGTGTATTTCAATTGTGTCATCATACTGATTATGTTATTTATGCGATTTTTTATTCATCCATTTTAATTATTTGGTTCTAATTTTGTTTTTTTTAAAGGATGCTTTTATTTTTCTTTAACAAGTGTTCGTGTAATTTTCGTTCGTGTTATTTTTTAAAATTTGTATTGAATTTATTACATATAACCTAAATGTATTACACTGAATTAATAGAAATACATAACATTATATCAAATTATATAGAATAGTATTCCTCATATTAACAATATATTATATGTATATTAAAGTATATATATATATTTATATATATATTTATTTATATATATATATATATATATATATATATATATATATATATATTGGATAAAAATATTCCAAATACAAGAATGTTTTAAATTTAAATATTATTCAAAGCTTTTGGTCAATAAGTATTATAATCTTCAGGAAAAGCAATCTTAGAAAAACATTTGATAAGAGTTAATTTTTGTAAAAATTCTCTTATATCATTGTTTTTCCTGAACATGATAATACTTCTTACATTAGCAAAAATCGTTGAATAATATAAACACACACACACACACACACATATATATATATATATATATATATATATATATATATATATATATATATATATATATATAAATATATATATAATACGTTTTCTTGTTTAATAATTTAAAACAACATAGGTTATTCAAATACAAGAATATTTATTATTTTATAACCAAAGCTTTTCGTTGGTAAACAGTACCAACATCATCAGGAATGAAAATTACAATAATGTAAGCTATAGGCCTAAATATCTTAAGAAAGATATAAAGAACATTTAAATGCCTATATTAATCCAGAAATATATAAATCAAATTTCGCAAATCATTGTATTAATAATAAGCACCAATTTCCAAATATAGAAAATATAAGATTTATAAAAGAAATTAATAAGGGATTAAGAATGAATATACGAGGCGTATATGAAGCATTCGAAATATATAAACACAATAATAATAACAAATTAATAAAAGAACAAATACAAATACATACTAAATTTGATACTATATTCAGTGTCTATAATGTTACAGCAACAAAATAAATTTGGCAATTTGTATAAATTTAGCAACAATTCTATTTCTATTTAAACATATGTTTTAGGCCTATAGCTTACATTATTGTATTTTTCATTCCTGATGATGTTGGTACTGTTTGCCAACGAAAAGCTTTGGATATAAAATATTAAATATTCTTGTATTTGAATAACCTATGTTGTTTTAATATATATACATATATATATATATATATATATATATATATATATATATATATATATATATATATATATATATAATTATTAACACTTTTTTTAAATTTAAAATATGTTTATTCATTAACTACATTTTAAGTAACTAATCACCATATTTATTATATATATATATATATATATATATATATATATATATATATATAAAACAACTAAAGTTATTCAAATACAAGAATTATTTATTAATTTATACTCAAAGCTATATATATATATATATATATATATATATATATATATATATATATATATATATATATATATAAATGTTTGTGAATGTGTGTGTGTGTGTGTGTGTGTGTGTGTGTTTGTGTGTGTGTGTGTGTGTGTGTGTGTGTGCATTCTTAATTATTAATCTTCTGAAAATGTCCATGCACTTAAATGTTCAGTCATCGGAAAATATTGTGATTAAAGGCTCTGTGACAACTATGAGAAAATATTTATATATATTTTAAAATGGTCCTATCAGACCAACCGTTAACATTCCTTGTATTAACCTAAATACTGGTATAACTAAAATGCCCAATGTCTCTTTAGTTCTGATCTGGACATTGTCAATACATATCATATTAGGAATAGCACACGACACGACACTACACTAACTCAAATGGTTTGGTTCTTTTCAATCTTCTAACCAGATACTGGATAAAAAAATATAGAACCATAGTATTTTCTAAACAAATTTTTAAAACAACTTATATAAGGTCTTATGGGAACGTTTAGTTTTTCTGAAAACAATAAACTTAAAGACACAGTGTGAAGAGCTCTGAGAAAATATAAAACTAAAGAACGTTTTACATCAAAGTAAGTAAAATCTTAGGAGAAACTTCAATTTATGGAAGAGTATAATATAACAAGAGGTTTTGTAGTTATTATTATTTTTTTTTTTTTGCTTAAAAAAACGTATACCAGACTATAAACGAGACACATTTTTTTAAATTGTAGTAATCATAATATTATT
>JBAIZL010000002.1:92384386-92404386 GCA_036971475.1 Prosapia bicincta
AGCAATACGAATATATAGGTTAAGTAAGAAATTAAATTGAAAAAAAGATTTTAAAA
This sequence comes from Prosapia bicincta, assembly GCA_036971475.1. NCBI lineage: Eukaryota > Metazoa > Arthropoda > Insecta > Hemiptera > Cercopidae > Prosapia > Prosapia bicincta. The sequence continues at coordinate 92,384,443 of JBAIZL010000002.1, forward strand.
TAATGTTAATAGAAGCTATTACTTCTATAACTTCTTTATATTTACAGTTTCTCGAAAACTTTATTAACATCATTGCATCATTTTCATTTACATTATGTTTCGTACTGTTCAGAGTGGCCTAGAGCTAATAAGTTCAACTAAACAACGTCTTTCGAAAAATTAAAATATTCGCTCAGACACAATTTATTATTAGAAATCACTAATTTTAAATATCATTAAATTTTATTTAAAAAACATTCCGTTTATGCGTTTTTATTATATTTTATAAATTTACATTTCTTACCAAATGTAGTTTCCGGAAGATACAGTCATAGGCGCACTGAAAAGTAATAGAAAAGTTAAATTAAAAGGAAACTTACTTAATTACTTTACACATTATAAAGCTCTTATCTGTTATAGTATTTTAGGGCTAGAAATGATAAGAGTCCTATGGTCTAAGGTATGTCTACATTTAAACGGATTTCGCTGAACTAGAAAAATTAAGATTATTTGCTTATAGGCCTACTGTATGGCTCTAAAATTTCATAATACAGAAGAGTCACGATAATTCGAGGTGAATGGGTCCGAGACCCCATCGACTAACCGAAAACCCATAATACCCACAAATACGTTACTCTGCATCAGATAAAATCGGGGATTCAATGGACCCAAACGCTATAATTAGAAATGCACAAAATGTGTTTATAGAATTTTATGTGAGCATTTTTTGGAAGCCTGACTTATTACATTGCATACAGTAATAATATAAACATATCTTGGAAGCCCAAGTCATTTTCTTTGCGTACCGTATTATTATAAACATATCTTGGAAGCCCAAGTCATTTTCTTTGCATACCGTATTAATATAAACATATTTTGGAAGCCCGACTCATTTACTTTGCATACCGCATTAATATAAACATGTCTTTTAAGGCCAACTCATTTCCTTTGCATACCATATTGATATGAATATTTCTTTGAAGCCCGACACATAATTGTTTTTGAAATAGATAAAAATAGGCTCAAATAGAAATAGGCTCGTGATTAACGTAAGTTTAACGTAAGCTAGAGATATCGGATCTCTGAATTTCGAGACTCTCTGTACATAGCATTGTATAGCCTGTCAGAAGTCCCTTAAAATGTTTGTAAATTTTGCCACTTAATCCTATTAGCTATACTCTTTATTTATTTACTGGCATCTTCAATTTTTCATTGATAATAGTTTGGTAACAAAGTTTCTGTATTGTTAGGAATATCAATGATTTTACTAGTTCATAAATTGTATTACATCAGAGAAAATAAAACAATACCTTATGCCTTCACCCTTTACATGGTGAACGTACCAAACATTTTTCTAAACGCAGTACGAAATGATTATAAATGGACATGGAAGAGATAAAGTAGATACACATGAAACCAAAAGTCTATAAATAAAAAGAGAATCTTACAAAACATTTATCGACGATAAGGAAATTCTTCTCATTAGTATAGAAACATTCAAAAAGGTAATCTATTTCTGAGAAAAAAATGTTTACAATAAAAATAAAGAATTGATTATTGTACTCTATTCAATTATGGTGATAAAAATATATACAAACCCGGCTAGCCTGCCCAGCTATAGTTATAGCAGATGAAACGTCTTTGGCTTCTGAAAAATTAAACACATAATATAATTTTTTAAAAGGTAATTTCAACTTTAATCATCAAAGAAAATTTGTTTTCTAGTTTTTTTTTTATGTAATTACAAATATTATAAATATGTATAGACATATGTCAGAATAATCGTATTAAGTGGCAAAATAGGAGGCTAATTTCCTTGTAAATTTTCCATTTTCCTATGTATGGTGTTAGACAATTATTTTTGTTTGTTACTATTTATACGATTTCTTTTTGTGTTGCGTTGCAACTTCTATTCGCTTTCCTTTTGCACTGTCCGTTTGTGAAGCAAGGTTCGATACCGTAAATCCAGTTTGTTTGTTTATTTTATTCCCTTCATTTATTTTTAAATGCTAGAGCATTATTTATAATTTTTTGTGGTAACTATGGCAACAATTTAAGGTTGTGCAGTGGGTATTTCGACGACAATCAAATAGCGGTAAAAGAAAAGTGCATATTTATTTTTGAGAAGTGCAATACAATTGGAAGGTTTGATCATTGCTCAGATACTCAGATCGAATCCGACCTAATCTCGCCAAATTTTTAATTGATAAATAAATATTTGAAAAAGCTGTATCAACGTCGATTGTCCTCCAATATAGGTTATCAAAAATGTTTTGAATTTGATTAAATGAATGAAAACGTATTTTAATAACGATTGATAATTTGTAGAAGATATATAAATGGAGAGTGTGATCTAATAGAAGAAATTTAATTAAAAAAGTAAATAAAATTACCCACATTAAATTTACTAAGTAACCAATGTGTGTTGTATATTCTATAAATTTATATATATAAATATATATATATATATATATATATATATATATATATCTCATATTGTTGAGTTGATAAGTCTCTGTAAACCAAATAGCCTCATGCGTTGGTTTATTCTTGGTATCTTTAAAGATTTCACCAAATCGCTTCTTATCTCAATCAATTGTAAGAGTTATCTTACAACAAACTATTTTCAACAAGTACTTAACAACCCAAATTCAACAAACATTACTCATAAAAATGGGGTATTATTATATTAAAAGAAAATTAATTTTACACAGAAGATTCTATGTTGCAAATTTAACGTTTTAAAATATTAATTTTAAATTGAACAGATGATTTTTTTTAAATTATTGTGAAGTTTGACGACTTAATTTTTAGTATTACTTTTGCATACACTTCACATAATTGTACTGGTTGTTTACTTTTCGTCTATACAAATAATAACAAGAGCGAGAGGGAACATTCTAGAATATTATCACTCACCTAATCCGGTCAGGTTTATCTTTGATTCACGAATGCATTTTAGTGATTCCTCCAAGTTCACTTTTATAATAGTAGATAACCAGTTTTCATTTCCGCAATAGCACTGCAAAATTGAAACAAATAGTTTATACAATCTTCCATATACTTATAATGATTCCAACAAACGTCATGTCAATTAGGGAAACAATATTTGGTAGTTCACGTTGGACTCATGTCCGATAAATTAACATCATATGTTATGTATCAATATATGTTATATAATGATCTATTATGTATATAAATATATATATATATATATATATATATATATATATCACTTACACATCAATATACTTAAACAAGCTATATTAACTTTCGAGAACTTTAACTACGTGTCTGCATTTTCGACCATCATCTGTAATTGAGACTCAAACGTCGACTCGTATATATACTAATTACGATTCTTGTTCAAGTACATTAAAGTCTAACTGATAAGTGCAGAGAAGAAGTATATATATATATATATATATATATATATATATATATATATATATATATATATATATATATATATATATATATATATATATACATATATATATATAGAGAGAGAGAGAGAGAAAGAGAGAGAGAGAGTGTGTGTGTGTGTGTGTGTGTGTGTGTGTGTGTGTGTGTAAGTGTGTGTTGCAACGAACACCCCCATTACGGCGGTACATGCACTTTACCCCGCACAACGCTTAACCACCTGCCTACTGTTAACTCTGCACTTAAACGCATGCAGCGACTCGCCGACCTCGCCGATTAATAGTGTGAGGGCTATATAGTGATATATATCAGTATTTTGTCAGCTAAAAAGGTACATATTAGCATTAACAATCATCACATTCGTTATATCTTACCATGTGCTATTATTAACAATTGATCTAGATTGGCCCGTGCAAAATATGATCCTGCAAATATGATTTTACCTTCTTATAGGCTCCTGTGTTACACTTAAACAGGATCTGCCTGTGCTACATGTAAATGGAATTTGATTTAAAAACCAACTTTCTTTTGATATAGCTCAAATATTTAAAATAATTTACTTTCATCAGTAACTCTCCTGTTGAAACATTAGGCTTTATTTTATTGAATTTACTGTATTATAAATTTAACCACACTTGATGTTTAACTTTGCAACATTTAATTTCATAGTTGGAAAAAACTTAAAGTTTTTATTTATTTATTCACGCAGGATAATTTTTAATAGACTAAGAAGATTTTGTATATTAATTTTAATGATACAAGAAAATAAAAAAAATTAACATAATTTTACACTTATTGATTTCTCCTGCTTTTATCAATATTTAACATTAAATAAAACCTTTTGGGCATATATTTAATTCATAAGATTAATTTAATATTTATTTCTTGAAAAATAAATTAAGATTTTATTTTGAATTTCACAGTATATCTCTTTTCGATTGTTTCCATAAATTTTAAATCTAGAATTAATTTAGCTTAAGTGTTATAACATTTTGTGACATTAATAATTAGTTAAATATTTGAAAATCATTTTCAACTTATTACATGCAATTATTTATAATATTTAATATTCTAAATTATTCACAATTATTTATTAAATATTTTCTCTTTTGATGTTATTGAAAATGACCAAGTTTATAGTCGAAACCACTCTAAAAATTTACTTAATTATTCTGTCGTTGGTTCCCTTCTGATTAGGCTGATCTAAAGACTTTAAAATGAACTTTGAATAGCTTATGAACTTGTGAAATTTTTCCCTTTTGGAAAAATTAATTAATTCATTTAATTTAACTACTTTACACAATTCAAATATAACATATTAGATATTAGAAAAAGTTTTACTTCTTTTTATATTATTTAACAAGTCTATTAAGAGTGACGCCAATGATTATTTGGTTATTTAACTTAGTTACTTCTGAAAAAATTTTAACTGATAATATTGACGTAAATAAAAATGGTTAGCCCAAGTCGTCACTTCCTGTGATCCCTGGTTCCTGGTCCTTGGATCTTGTTGAGGCGGATGTCTTCTTTTTTCTTCCTTTGCCGATTGCTAAATCCGGCTTGATAACTGACGTTATAAAAATTACGATAGGAAAATTCCTGTAGTCGCCATCTGGCCCGTCGACAGTTTTGCCTAGCTGAAAGTTTCCTTCGGCACTTCTTAAAATTTATTTTTTCAGACTCCTCGACAACGTTGTGTGTTACCGTTTTTATCCCCGCTAGTAACAACCCTCTCCAGCCGCTGAGTCACGATTTTATCGGCCTGCCTTCTTGTCGACGTTTGTTACTCGGCAACTTGGTTTAACTTGCCTGAAGGCCCCTTATCGCTCTTTTAATTTCTAAATGTCCATTTTATTTAATTTCGCTCTAACTTTTGTCTTAATAAAGTTGTATTATTTATTATTGCCCTATTTATTTTTTTACACTTTAGAAATTTTTACACTCGTTATTTAGAAATGTCAATGGTGGTTGTAGGTGGTCTGGTTCACTAGCTAGTATTTTTTAGTTTTTTATTTCCCTTAATTATCGCCACTACACTCCCGGTTGCTCAAATTTATTCGTTAATTACAATTTTTGTTACTGACTATAAAATGTTGGCTTTTCTTTCTGTAATTATATGCTTTGCTGAACATTTTCTATGTACAATTTTCTTCGTGAAATTCAAATAAAAAAAATAAATAATTTCTCTAGTTTTCAAGGGCAAACTTTTCGTTGCAACATGTGGGTATGTGTGTGTGTTTTTTGTTTGTCAGATCACGCCCTGTTACTCTGTTATAAGGGTGGTAACCCTGGATTGGTTGACAGTAGCTGTAGCGTAACTTTAAAAAACTGACAAGATATTGTTAATCAATTTATATCTAGATTAGAGTTATTTATTTTGATTATTTGTAAAATATTCGAAAAATAAAGAACGGAAATGGGTTCATTACATTATAATGCTGTTATTTCTGATTGACTTTAACGAATATTTTAGGGCGATAATTAGGCGTTAATAATTATGATTTCTTAAGGAATTTCACATGTTAAAGAGCATAAGTCGGAATGAGGTAAAACTCTTAGATTTTTGATAACTTTAAGGGCTAAGGCAAGATGTTTTTTTTATGTTTGTGGTAGAACAAGATAAATAAATGGGTAACAAACGCATAGCTGTTTAAAAAGAACTTGTGAACAAATTAATGTTATATTATAAAATTTTATAAAGTGTGGATAAAGCGAATAAAAGAAAATCAGCCAACTCTGATTTAAAACACTTTATGACAAAATAAGCGGTTACATTGTTAGCAACAACCTTTCTAATGCAAACCAATGTCTTTGTAAAGTCTTTGCTTAAAATGCTTACATTAGAACTGGTTTAACTATAAAAAACTTTAGTGCATATATAATAGCGTCATTGAAGAAGAATAACTCACCCATGGTTGATTAGGTTGTGTGAACCACTCAAACTCTTGCTGCAGGTCCCGCCTGACTCTGTGTAGAACAGCGGAATGGCTTTCAGTGTCTCTCATTCCTTCCCTTGCTAAAAATATTCCCAAAGTTTCATTTTGGACTCATTTTAAACATTAATAGCTACGATTGAATATTTAACTACACACACACACACACACACACACACATACACACACACACACACACACATATATATATATATATATATATATATATATATATATATATATATATATATATATAAAGAACAAAAGTCTAATACTGCGATATTTATATATATATATATATATATATATATATATAAAGAACAAAAGTCTAATACTGCGATATTTATATATATATATATATATATATATATGAATTACAAACACATCGTCAACAACAAATATCACTGTTTCTTAGCTGTTGACGGTGTGCGAAGCTACTGTAGATATTATATTAAATTGCCGAAAATCTTCGAAAACATTAGTTTCAAAATATTCCTGTTAATTAATTGTATGTAACTAATAAATAATAATTAAAAATAACAACGCCATCTACAAATTATAATGTATATATATATATATATATATATATATATATATATATATATATATATATATATATACTATAATATGTATTCTTGTATATTAATAAAGAAATAAAACAATTTACAAATACAAGAATAATTTATTGAATTTACAATTCAAAGCTTTTCGCTGACAAACAGAACTAACATCCTCAGGAATACTAGAGACATAAAATCAACCATACATATGCAAACTAGATGCAACAAACAGCGTTGCCAAATTTATTACAATGTTGTCAAACTATTACTTTGCTGCCCCAACATTACAAACACTGAACATAGTATCAAATCTAGATTTTACTTGTATTTGTTCTTTTATTAACTTATTATTAGTATTATATTTATGTATTTCTAAAGTCACATAAATATTCATTCTTAGGCCTTTGTTAATTTCTTTTATAAGTTTCATATTATCTATATTAGGAAATATGTGGTTATTATTAATAAAAAGACTAGCAAAATTCGATTTATAAATTTCTGGCTTTTTATATGCATTGAAATGCTCTTTATAGCTATCTTTAAGTTTTGTCTTAGTTTGTCCTACATAAACTTTATGATAATAATCACATTATAATTTATATACAACGTTTTTTCATGCATATAATTAATTTTATTATTATTATTTATTATATTTACTAATTTATTATTGGTATTATATGAGAATTTTATATTGTTACATTTAAACAGTTTTGTAATATATTTTATTTAATCATCAAAAAATGTAAATGAAGTCCATATGACATTACCATCATTATTTTTGTAAATTAAATTATTATTTTGTTTCTTTAATATATTAGAAATAAGTTTATCAACAGGTTTCTTTTTATAGCCATTCTCAATTGCCATTTGATAATAAATGATTTTCTCTCTTATTTTATTTTCATTACTCAAAGGTATTTTATGTAATCTATATAATAAATTGTAGAAGGCAGCCATTTTTTGTTTATATAAGTGATTAGGATTATTAGGTATTATTTTGTTAGTTTGTGTTTTCGATATATTTTGTATTCAAATTCATTATTATGTCTTATTATTGTTATATCTAGAAAGTTGATGTTATTATTTTTTTCTATTTAATAAGTAAAATTAATATTATTATTTATCCCATTTATTATATCTAAAATAGTTAATACGTTTACACCAGCATTATTAGATATATATAAACCATCATCTACATATCTAAACCAATAACTGTTTTTATCAAATGTCTGTATAATTTTATTTATTTTATCATCTATACATTGTAAAATTATTTCGGATATTATATTCGATAAAGGGGAACCCATGGCTACACCATCTTCTTGTTTGTAAATTTTATTATTTTATGAAAAATAATTTTTACTTAATATTATTTTTAAGGTATTTATAATTTCTAATACTAATTTGCTATCTTTCTCATTTTGTTCTAATTTAGATTTTATAATATTGTGAGTCTCTTTTATAGGAATATTTGTGTACATATCTTTCATACCTTATGATATTAATTTTGTATAATTATCAATATTAATTATTTTTAATTTTTCAATAAGGTTAATAGAATTACTTATGGTATGATTATTATTTAGTTTCAATTTATCTTTAAGAATAGATGTTATGATTTTAGATATTTTATAAGAAGGTGCATTTATAAAATTTACTAATGGTCTAATTGGTATCTCAATTTTGTGTAATTTAATAAGTCCATTCATTATTGGAATTTTTGAAATATCGTTCATATAATTACTAATATTATTTTTATTAAAAAATGTATAAAATGATTTTATTAAATTTTTCATCTCATTTTGTTATTTCTTTGTAGAATCTTTACATATTTCACTAAATTGATTTTCATTTATATATTTTTCTGTGTTATTTATATGTTTGTCCTTATCAATAATTACAATAGCATTACTTTTATCAGCCTTTACTGTACAAATATTGTTATTTTTTAGTTTATCTTTTAAATCTTTGATTCCTAAATATATTTGTCTATGGGTTTTATTATTAGTTTTATTAGTTTTAATTATTTTTGTATTTCATGAGCTGCTTCGATTATGGTATTATCTTCTATATTTTAATTTAGTTTAATAATTGCTACTTCTGTATCTATTATTATATTATTAATATCGAAATCTTGTTGCTGTTCATGACGAGCTGGTTGTAAATCACAAATTACACTTTTGCTATTACTTAAGTTAAAAATTAACAACTTTTAGTTAACAAATATCTGGGCGCAAGTAATAGCAAATGTGTAATTTGTTATTAATATCTTTATTTATGTTTCTTTTTATATTTATTTTATTATTTCCAAGTAGTTTTATTTCCAAATTACTAAATTAATTATTAGATAAATTAACAACATTAGGGTGAAAGCTATGGTATTTAATTTCAAGTTTTATTTTCCTTTGTTTTCAAGTTTGAAATTATTTAGTTTTTTGGTGATATTATTTATTTTTATATTTCTAATTGTATTTATCTTGAAGTTAATTTTGTTGTATTTACCTCCCATTTTACATTACACATTGTAGAAGTTAATTTTAAATGTAATTTATATATTTCAGTAGTTAAAATATTTTGTTTTTTGTATAAATTTCTTATTACATTTTTAACCCATAATTTCTCTGCTTGTTTACAAGACTTTTTGGCAGTATCGCTTTTGTTTTTTATTGTAAGTTTACCATATTTTGGAATAGTATTGTTTATGACGCATTGTTTGTTAAAATATATATTACAATTTGTGTTAACTAACGGAATTTTCCGTTTTTCAAATACATTTATGTCCCTTGTAAAGGCAGCATTACAATTATTAACTGATATCATGTTAGTATATATATATATATATATATATATATATATATATATATATATATAATTTATCATATTAATATGAAATAATAACATTTTTAAAGATATTAAATAGTATTACAGTAAAAATAACAAATAAAATGTAAAGAAAATACAAAAATAAACTATAAAAAATAATAAACAAGAAACTAACCTCACTTCACTTCACTACACAAAACATAACTCTGAAAGGGAATAGATATAAATACTATAATATGTATTCTTGTGTATTAATAAAGAAATAAAACCGTTTACAAATACAAGAATAGTTATTGAATTGTAAATTCAATTAATTATTCTTGTATTTGTAAATTGTTTTATTTCTTTATATATATATATATATATATATATATATATATATATATAATTAATAAATTAAATATATTTCAAAAACAAGAATACTTTTAATGAATATATTTATTCAAAGCTTTTCGCCGATAAAATAGTATCAGCATCTTCAGGAAAATAATTATCTAATTAGATATTAACTATATTACAAGACAACATATCACCATATTTAATATATTAATATATATATATATATATATAAATTATTACTTCATATATGACATTCATAATAAATAGATTTTACATTTTATATATAAAGACACAGAAAATAAACAAATTGCTGTGTATAAAAATAATATATGTGTTTACAGTTTTATCTATTTTTCGTTTAACTTCCGTAAATGAAGAATATTATCTTAAATGTTTAATTTCACTAAATTTAAATTTAACATTTTTTATAAATAATATTGTAGTTCATAGAATTTATTTATTTTTTTAAAATGTACTCTATAAACATGGCTGAAAATATTTGTTAATCTCACAAAAAAGTAATACTGGGCGATTCAACTAAAGAATTGAATACTTTGAAAATTATATTAAGTTGTTAATTTTAGTTATATAATAGAAAGATTTGTTAATGTGTATCAAAACACTCTAGTTTGACTCACGTAATCATGGCAAAACACTCATAGCCCTTATGTAATGCCTTTTCTTCAGGTATTTCTTCCTCACAAAACGCTATCTCACCCCCGCATCTTCGATTCCAAATTCTAAACCATCTTCTCCGCCAATTAAACCAAAAACTGCACCATCCCAACCCAATGAAACAACTTCTGGATCCAACTTACTACACTAACGCTCCTACAAAACAAACCTTCCTTTATAGCACACCAGTCGTTTAAAAATATGTCCTAGCCAGGTGCTTTAAAAACCTCATCCCTCAATTCCTCCTGGATAGTTATGATAAATCCCTCCTCACCATCATTCTCATCTCTGTCACCAGTATTCCCTGGTTTATATTGCCAGTGAATTTCGTGTAATGAAATGGCATTCCAGTTATGTTGGCCGAAGAGGGTTTGAATTTAAATACTGTCCTAATGAAAATGTACTCGTAATATGTTATAGTACTCATTTCCGAGTCCCTGTTGATCCACTTCCGTCGCTCCCCTTGTCGTCCTACGCTCTCCCCAGGACCGATACACTTGTTCCCCCAGGGACACCTTTATCTAGCCGAACTCCAGTCCTCGTGCACCGTCAGATATCTCACTAACATGTAACCTGTCAACAATACCTCCATCGAAGACAGCGGTTGCAGTTTCGGTAGCAACTACTATCATGTCCGTGTACAGACTCCTCCCCTCACACATCTTTCCGGTACTGGAAGCGTTATCAGACAGGAGCAATCGGGTTCCAATTATCACTCCACTAAACTGCAGTCGCGGCGACTTCTTTAACCGTAGTGGATGATTTCAATAAGAGACACTCCACCGCCTCAGTCTTTCTTGATGTCAGCAAAGTCATTGACCGTGTCAGGCATCCTGAACTTTTATACAGATTGGCCACGAGCCCTCTTCCTTCTTGTAGTATTTTCTTCTTAAGATGCATATCCTAACTACACAGTCCATGTGGAAACCCATTTCTGCAGTCTACCGCAGTAGCTTGGGTTTCACTTCACCTACTACACACAAATGACATACCCCACTTCCTTGTCGTATCCCTGTCCTTATACGGAGGACGGCTTGTTCTTTTGACCATGTTGGTGTATAAGACAGCAAGACCGTCCAGAGGCTACTATACACCCCTCAAAATTACTCCGAAAATCGAAAACCACAAATGATAAGACAGAAGCCATATGTTTCAACTGGACTGCAGACCGGAGCCATCACAATCAACGAAGGTCTATTCCTTGGAAGTCCTTTGTCAAGTACCTTAACGTTATCTTCGACAAGTGCCTAACGTTTTCCTCCTTCAGTTATGCACTTTGAAAAGGATTATATTGTCTCGAGCTGAACATTCTCTTCTCTTGCACAGGCTAATCCCTATATAAACTAAATACCTTATTTACGTCATACTTTTCAGTTATCACCGACTCCGCACCTGTTTTGTGGCCACTTTGCAGCCAAATCCATCAGAAACTTCTCGGAACGTTCCAGGCAAGATCGCTCAAACTTCCCTAGTTCCAATGCTCTCTCACATTTCATAATCTCCACCAAGCTCTTCAACCCTGTAGAAAGCTCCAAATATTCCTAAATCAAAGAACTCAGTGATCCGACACTAGCTCTCCCTCTTACAACTTTCCTTCAGCTCTACAATTTGAGTTTGAGTTGTTTTTCTATTTATTCTACACTTCTATCATATTTTCTTACCTAAATCGTTTTAACCAAAACATTTACCATTACTGGTCAATTTATAGGTTTAGTTCGGTCTTAAGACTTTTGTACATTCCAAGCCTTTTATGTTAAATTCTCTGTGTAATTTATTATATAGTATTTATAAACAAAATCAGTTTATTAGTTTAAGTTAGGTCAAGCTTTGTCTTAAGTACTTTTGTACTCATCATTGTCACATGTCCCAGATTCGCTCGTAATCCCAATTCATAGTCTATTCATTCTTAAGTTTATTTCAATGCAGCAACTGTTCTCTTAGATTTATTTTAGTTAAACTTAGTTTAAATTACATCTTTAATCTCTTTGTAAACTCAAAAACTTTTACTTAGTATTTAAATTAACCACTTTAACATTAGTTTATGACTTTCCGAACTTTATATTTTGTAAATTTGTAAAGACTTACTAAGACAAAACGTTTTCTATTGCTATGTGGTGGTATTTATTAGTGTCTTCTGCTTGGAGTTGTTAGGTAAAGTGGTGACGATTTTAAAGGCAGATTTTCGATAGTATCAAAGGCTATGTGTGATTTTTATTGGGTTTGTTCGTTTAATATGTTTGTACTTTGTGTTTTTGTATATCTGTACACAGACATTTACCATAACCTAGAAATCTTACACATCAACAAAAAAGGACCACATCTCAACACACTAGAACAATATGAAATTTACACAAAAACACCAAGTACGTACAAACATATTAAACGAAAAAACCCAATACAAATCACACATACTCTTTGATACTATCGAAAACCTTCCTTTAAAACCGTCACCGCTTAACCCAACAACTCCAAGCAGAAGATACTGATGAAGATCACCACATAGCGATCAAAAACGTTCTGTCTCAGTAAGGTTTTACAAATTTACAAAGTTTAAAGTTCGGATGGTCATAAACTAATGTTAAAGTGATTAATTAAGATTCACCGAACGTAATGGTCTACAAAATTTAAGTCTTTAAAATTTTGCCAATCACAAAATATTGGGTCTAAGAACGTATACATTCTTACACGTATGCCAAATTACGCCCGTATTCCACACATTCCATACATTCAAGTCGTCTAGTTTCAAAATTAACCGCAACACGATTTTAGCAGTTTTCAGTTTTCGACAGTTTTGATGAGTCCAAAGTAACATTTATAAGGGTTTAAATACCTAGCATTCGAAACAAACTGCATCACACTGGTGTCCTATCATAAAGTACGGTGTTTGTTTAAAAATGAACATTTCATAGAATGAGTTTCAAAACGCACTACATCTGACGTAGTTCCCTGTTAATCGACTGCGTTCATTGTTCTTGTTATTTCGCATGCTGTTTTTAGTGAGGTCAGAGTGGTTGTTTATAAGATTATGAAACGTTGTATTTTGGGGAAGCTGTTGATTTATAAGGAAGTACATCCTATTAAATATAGGTTCGAAATTGTTTACATTATAAAATATGTATATACAATTCGTTTTACAATTTACTTCAAAACCAACTACATACAAAGTGGTTAATTTCAAATCTGTCTACATCCCTGAAAACAATCTTAAAGTTAGCAGCAGCAAAATGAACTTCCTCCAACAGGTTTAAATTAAAACTCACAACATCCAGATTTAAATTGTAAATAATTCAAAAAATTAAAACCTGAGGCAGTTTATTTTAACTCATTATCTCACCTAATGTATCCCCCATAAAGCTAAAACAGAAAAGCAACAAAGAAAATAATAATAACCAATTCTAAAGTTATACAGTTTTTTTGTGTTGTAGAGCTGTTTGATAACAGACCTCTCATAGGTGAAAAGACAAAATGTCTAACAAAAAAAAGAGATTGACCAATAAGCCAGTCCCATTGCAAAAAAAAGAACTCTGACAGAATTAAATCACTTTACTTACCGTCCCACCCATTAAAATTCATGCAAATACCCCTCCCAAGTATTGCTCTCTATCAAAATCCCTGATCCCAAATACTTACCCGCAGCCAGTGTCACGTGACCAACTCCTTCCTCATCTTACTGACTGGCTTCTTCCTGTGTGCGATTGTTTTCCGAACACATGTTCCCAATAAGCGTTCAGCGTAAATTTCTCACGATTAAGGAAAAGACCTTCCTAGAAGGCCTACAATTTATAGCTTGCGCAACAATTTAGTTGTGTGAAATGATCAAGAGCTTGGCTATTGTAGAAACAGATAAGAGCAAGTTTTGCCAGTACTGAAAATAAAAACGTAAACTATTTCTGGCGAGACTGGAATTCCACAGAAGAAAATTTGGCGAGTGCTAAGAATACATTTACACTAAAAGCCTTGTAGATATACAATGGTAAAGGCGATTGCATATTTAGATAAGGTTTCCTGTGGAGGGTTTTGTGTAATATATTAGGTCGAATCGAGAAAGATATGTTATTCTTTAACCCAATAATCTGCAAAGAGATGTCAAAGTTTTACATCAGTGATAAGGTAACGCCCACAATAATATTAGGGTAGAATCTGCACGATGAAAAAATCAAACACTATAAGAAAATTCATTTGCAACTGAAAATAAATTGTACTGAATGGTGTTACTGATGTTGAATAAAATCGCCGATACGTTTTATGTCGATAAAATTATTTCATATCCATAGAATAAATCTTTTTATTCTTCGAATTGGTGCTGATTTTAAGCATCCTACATTTTTATGTGTGATGTTTAATTATGTTATTCACCTTTTGCATGTTGTTTTAACTCAATGTGAAGAAACCTGATTAGGAAATTTGAATTCGTAATTAGGTCTAAAAAAATTGCACGCATAAATTAATGCAAAATTATTACTTGCAGTTTTGTGTTATATATCTTGAGATTTTTGTATGTTACACTTTTGAAATTAATTTGGCAAAAAAACACTAGTTACTGATAGTTTTCAGCAGACGCGTTTCACACTAGGTCAGCGCAATATTCAATGCTGTGAGACACGGACAAGTCTGATGCTCAGATTTGTTGTGTTCGTGTGAGTCTGTGATACTCTATGAACATTAACACACCACAGACTCACACCAACACAACACACCAGAGCAACAGCCTTGTCCGTGTCCCACAGCATTGAATGTTGCGCTGGCCTAGTGCGAAACGCGTCTGCTGAAAAATAACAGTGAGTAGTATTTTTTTTTAAGTGTAAAATTAATATTTTAATTACTCGACGAGAGCTAATAATTGAATTACATTTAAAAAAACTGAATGCAAACTATTAAATTCAATAATTTTTTTTGTCTGCGTTTAATATTACCGTAAATGTTGACTACCAACAGATCAAAAAATTTTTAAATAAATAATACCACTTCATTAAGGTTTTCTTCACATTTAGAAAATATTTAAGATTGTCAGTAATAGAAATAAATTCAATCATAAATCAAGTGTGCCCAAAGCAAGTAACAAACTCAATATCTAGCAATAAATACATTCTGTAAACGTTACACATTTATTGTGATGCCAACAGATTTAAAATTTTAAAAAATAACAAAGACAATCCGAAGAAGTTTACAATTACACAATATACATAATTTCCAAGTGCCTATACCGTGCAGTATTTTTTTCTTAATTTTCTTTGAATAAATTTTTGATGTTTCACAGCGTCAATTCCCCTTTATGTCGATCTGAGATGTGACATTTAAAACCATTATTTTTTCCGAATATCAACAAAACAATGCATTATACTATATTGGTTAACATAAATAAATGAAACCTCTTAACCACAAACAACTTTCATTTATTTATGTTAAACATTACGCCACAGTTTTTTTTATACAGTTATATACTATATTGCTTGTTTTCTCATTACTGTAAAATGCATTGCAGAATTTTTAATAGTATATGTATTATCATAAACGTTTTTATAGGATTTTGATATGAATATATAACGGAATATATTTGATTTTATTTTTTAAAAAACATGTATTTGGTATAATTTTAAGTGCAAACACTTTTGTAAGGCTAAATACGTGGTAATGGCTATGTACTTTATTACGGTCTACTCATATTCTGCAATACATCCCATTTGAATAACACTCTGTAGAAGCGGGATACATTACAGAAACATTTACCTGATACATGTTCTGAAGTTAGGCCTCCAGGTAGCGCTGCAAGTCCTAAGAGAAAACACGTTAACACGACCAAAAACGTCATGCTCACTGTCAATTTTTGCGTTGATTTGGTGTCAAGGTTTGCTCACTGTTAAGACGTTTTAACGTTGATTTATATTCTTGAACTGTGTTCCTCTTCTTTTTTGGTTTATATCCTTCACGCTTAAATAGAAATTATTTTTCTTATTTCACAAAACATGGTCCTTATTTCCACTGGTCCTAACAACGTTGAGACAACTTCTAACGTGGGTTTAAACTTAGGTGAATCATTATTCATTTCTAAGTATTTCAAAAGAATTGAAATTAGCTGTTTCAAACCGGCTATTTAAATAATAAAGCTTTAGTGTTACATAAACAATTTCATCCCTAGCAGCCATTAAATTCGGGCGCTTTAAACGGGATCAATAATTTAAACGTGTAATTTCTCACATACAACTAGTCACTTGTCAAGTTTAAACACGTTTCAAAAACCTACATAGCAACTACCAATACCTATTGGATTATTGCTGGCTATTGAATACATATTGATATTGGTTATTTGAAAATCAGAGCTGAAGTATTCGAAATTTTATCTGACTCATGATGATAAAGAATATATCAATTTTTTGATAAACGCGACGAAAAGTTGTTTTGACTCATACAAGAATGTTTCCACATTAAAGGCTGATGTTCTAATCTAACTAATTAACTAATGATTTCATGCTATCTAATATGAAGATTTCTTTAGTTCTTACAATTGTCTTCCCACGGTTAAAAAACAAGTTAACTTCCTATAGATAATAAATTATGTTGTTTTAAATATATTTATATATTATTGTATTGGTTCATTTGGTGTGTATATACTACTTTGAATTAATATTTTAAATTAGAAGGTTAAACTTTATTTTGCAGAGAGCGACTTTATTCCCTTGCAAAATAGTTCAATTACAACAATTGTTTGAGACAGATTTAATGAAATATTTGTGATTTAACCTCTTCGAATACCGCTGAGGTGAAACACTTCTGGATCCTTAGGAGACTCTCTCTCCCTCTCTCTCTCTCTCTCTCTCCCTCTCTCTCTCTCTCTCCCTCTCTTTCTCTCTTTATCTGTCTATATATATATATATATATATATATATATATATATATATATATATATATATATATATATATATATATATATATATCGCAATATGTATTCTTGTGTATCAATTAAGAACTAAGTCAAAATACAAATACAAGAATTGTAACTTCAGTTATAATTCTTGTATTTGTATTGTATTTTGACTTAGTTCTTTATATATATATATATATATATATATATATATATGTGTGTCTGTCTATCTACATATCTATCTATCCATATATCTATCTATCTATCTATCCATCTATCTATCTACCTATCTACATACCTATCTATCTCTATCTCTCTCTCTTTCTCTCTCTCTCTCTCTCTCTCTCTCTCTCTCTCTCTCTATATATATATATATATATATATATATATATATATATATATATATATATATATATATATATTAAATATGGTGGTATGTTTTCTTGTAATATAGTTAATAAATTAAAAATATTTCAAAAACAAAAATACTTTTAATGAATATATTTATTCAAAGCATTTCGACAATAAAATAGTACCAGCATCTTCAGGAAAATAATTATCTAATAAAATCTTAATAAAATCATTATATATTAATAAAATCATCTTATTAGATTATTTTCCTGAGGATGCTGGTACTATTTTATCGGCGAAATGTGTATATATTAATATATATATATATATATATATATATATATATATATATATATATATATATATGTATGTATGTATGTAGGTCTGTCTGTCTATCTATATATCTATCTATCCATATATCTACCTATCTATCTATTTATCTATCAATTTACCAACCTATATATCTATCTACCTACCTATCTATCTATCTTTCTATCTATCTATCTCTATTTTTATCTATATCACTTCTTTCTCTCTCTCTTTCTCTCTCTCCATGTATATATATATATATAACTATTTCAGTAGCAAGAATATTTATAAAAAGTAATGCTCGTTAATTTTAATCAACGCATTATATTGATATCATCAGGAGCGTTGTGTCCTGAAAACTATTAAAACAACAGATTACAAACATTCTGAAGAAAATAAATATAATATATATACAAAGACCTTTCAGTGTTAAAATGAATAAATACTCTTTTCGAATTTGGTGTGTATTTTTATCAAATCTCGTTATTCATATACAGAACTCGCTACACACTATCAACATTGACACAAATCTAAAAGTACTTCATTTCACCAAACAAAAATAATGAACTAAAACCACAGAAAACCTCTAAGTATAAAAACACTACAACACATTCTAAACGACAAAAACCGGACACTAAACTATATTTGTTCACAAAATTAATAACCACTCTAAAAATAATGACACCCCATTGAACACCAAAACACCACAGACAGACAATAAACCCATACACATGAGCAACAGTAGGCCTATAGTCCGTCACTTACGGCATTGAACAATGTACTTATCTAGTGCGTAACGCGTAGTGGTTTTTAGCCAAATGATATCAGCAAGAACCTTTTTTTGAGTACCTCAAGATGTACAACACAAGAAATGAAAAGTAAATGATGTTTGTGTAGCTGCAAAGTTTCACGGAGTTTCGTTAAACTGTGTAAATTTTATTGCAAACAAATAACAACAAGGTGTAATATTTACATTGATGAGGTTATATTGGGATGTGTAATTTTCTTTAGTGAGTAGATTTTATATCTATATTTCAAAATGACCGGCTTTTATTATACCTTCTTCCTCTCACTTTTCTTCTGCATACACTTTTTCGAACATTTTTTAAAATTAATTTGACACTATATAATTACAAACCTCAAGCTAGATTAATTTGCCAATTATTGCTAGCAACGTTTTATATAAATTTGAGATAATTAAGTGGACTTTAAGGAATAAATATGTTTACCATATTACTTTACATAAATATATTTATTATCAATAATCTTAATAGAAAATCACTTTAGGTATAAGAGTTTATATTTATTTTGAACATTAATTTTTTATGCCTAAAAGATTACGAAAAATATTTCTTTTTCGCCAATATCTTGTTTTAAAGCTCATTGAACATAACGTTCTCTATTGAAAGATGGATAACTTGGACGCTCTTCTGGTTATATCAAAATTCTTGTACACAGTTTCACAGTGATCAACTAAAAATAAAAGAGGTCAAAATTAGCTAATAAAAATGTGGCAAGGACATAAAAGATGATGAAATATCTGTTTAAAGAATAAAATTGCATTCCTTACCGTCACTTCGCTTCAAGTTCTCTGGACAATCCTGGAAATTAGAAAAGAAAATTAAAATAAAATTAATGAAATTGCCAGTATAATAAACTATTTTAGAGGAGAAATGGTTTTAATTATAGACAA
>JBAIZL010000002.1:92411886-92499386 GCA_036971475.1 Prosapia bicincta
AATGTTTAAAAAGTGAAATTTAAAACCGAAACATTTTAAAGTTGGTTAATATAAAAATAAACATCTACAAATAACACAGGTTAAAGATCATTCACGTTCTTCTTTAACAAAGACAATATTATCATTGGAAATAGAGATTACAATGACGAGATTTCTAATGAAATATTTCTAAAATAAGGATTTTTTTATTTTACTTTTTCGTATAATAATAGTAATAATAAATATATAAATACTAATTCGACTAGCTTTTCCAATTGTTTTTATGACAGATGACACCGGTTTTCCTCCTGAAAGAAATCACATAAAAGTTAATAGGTTATACATATCATTTTGGAAATAAACTTGACTGTGTGTAAGTAAATATATATATATATATATATATATATATATATATATTCTGTATATTGTATAATTGATAAGGAAGTATGTTTTATATAATCATATATATTATTAAATTGTTTTAATAGGCTATTAGTTCTTACACTCACATTTATTATTATTATTATTTAGGTCAATACAAAGAAAAAGAACAAAGAGCACATATATACGTACATACTATGTTTATATTTTTGCATAAAATACATACTTGAGAATAGTGTACAATAAATGGGAACATTTCCACCCATAGAGGAGAATATAAAGTTGGTAAGTAACGCATTATCAACTATTGGGATTGGCATGATGCCTTAAATTGGCCGAGTTGGACATTTTACCTTTTGCTTTAACAATCTATCTAATTATTCACAAAAGTAGGCATTTTATTGTTCATATCTATTAACTGTTTTATGAATGTTTGAACAGTTTATTAATTTAAATTGTAACAGATTAAAATGTTTTTTTATAGTCAACTGATAATATTAGATGTCACTCAAATGAATATTCAAAGCGATAAGTTTATTATGTACGCTTAAAAACAGAACTTTTATGCGGAACCACACCAACTCTTCTCAACACCCTGTATCTTTCCAGAGGTGAAAGGCGTTTAATAATAGTCTTACAATATTTATTTTTCCAGTATATTAATATTTAACAAAACAATAAAACTTTTAGTATTATTGGTAAAACAAAATGAATTGATAAAAATCTTTTCTTATAAACGAAATTTTAAATAAATATTCTAACCAATGGTAAATGTTCTATTTTATATAATAATAAATATTTTTAATTAACAATATGTAGCAATATTTGCTGTCTATTCAAAATATAAAGAAGCTTTTTTAGTCAAAAAAACATTCAGAAAAATTCTTTTTGTAAAACATAAAACAAGAACGCCTAAATTATACTGAAACCGTTTATTATAAAAATAATTTGCTTATTCAGAATAACATTTATAGTAATTATGTTTTAATAAACACTAGAAAAACCACGTAGCTCATCATATTAAGTAACACATAGGTTGCTTATGAACATCAATATGTTCGAGCAATACACTTCCATTTTAGTTTCTTTTCTAAAGATTTCATGAATTTTTATATTTATCGAAAGTGTAACTATTTTACAACAAAAATTATTGAACAATTTAATTTCAAAATTTTCTTTCTTTAGTAATATTTGAGAATCGTAACACATCGCAAATTTCACACTTCACCGTGAACAAATAAAAATAACAGTTAAATAGTTTAAAAATATTGTTTACTCTACCGATATAGTAAACTATTGTACTACTTCTTACAGCATATAGTACAATATTGTACTGTATTGCATAGTACTATTTCGCCAACATTTAAAATATGTTACTGTTATTGTCTATTTTTTATATAACTTCCGACTGTTGTTACTTAATAATATTTTATTACTTACTAGCTGCTGTCAGATTTAGCTTTGATTCACGGACGCATTTCGCTGATTCCTCCAAGTTCGCTTTTACTACACTTTTTAACCAGCTTTCTTTTCCACAGAAGCACTGTAAAATTTAAACAAATACTTTATTACGTGATTTTTCATATATATTATATTATTTTAAACAATATTTATGGATATTAAGGAAAGATGGTTTATTATATGTCGAGGTAATTTGAAATTTAATTCCTTTGGTATTATTTAAATTAAAATGTGTTCCCTTCACCTTATATATATATATATATATATATATATATATATATATATATATATATATATATGTGTGTGTGTGTGTGTGTGTTTATGATAAAAAAATAGCATAGTTTCTATAATATTATGAGTATAAATAAAAATTATTAATAATTCATAGTAACTAGTGACAATTTACAGCCGAGTATGTTATTTTTGTTTACGTTTTCTTCAAAAGGCTTCCGAATTTGTTAGTTTCTCTCTCATGTGAAACACTCAGTATATTAATTTCTGTATTGTTGTCAGATGATGGTACCTACTGATTAAACGGCTGGTAAACTTTGATAGGTTGTCAGTGCTTCTAAATGTATCATGCTTCGGACTAAATATAGGCATTGCTTTAAATAAACCTTCATATTATAATTGATATATTGTTTATTTGGTGGTTTTTAAGATTCCGATTAA
This sequence comes from Prosapia bicincta, assembly GCA_036971475.1. Lineage (NCBI taxonomy): Eukaryota > Metazoa > Arthropoda > Insecta > Hemiptera > Cercopidae > Prosapia > Prosapia bicincta. Next base: position 92,414,380 of record JBAIZL010000002.1, read on the forward strand.
TATTATTTGAATAAAATGCCCTGATAAAGTATCATTTCTCTAATTAACAACCTTGACTAACACAATATCATATTATTCAACCTTGCTTTATTTCTTGATAGCGCTTATCTGGATGTTAAATTATTTTTCAGTTTTAGAAATACTTTAATGTTTCCAGAATATCAATTTTAGTGTTAGAAAAATCACAAAATAATTTAGTGGGTCTACAAATAACAGTATGATTAAAGAAAAGGGTCAACTCACCCAGGTTTTATTGGGTTGAATGAACCAGTCAAATTCTTTTTGCAAGTCCCGCTTACTTCTATGTACGAGAGAAAGATGGCTGTCTGTCTCTCTCATCACTTCTGTGGCCACTAAATTAGAAAAGTATATTTTACAAGCATTAAACATGACATTCCTTTTTCCTTCCATTCTAACATACGCGGAAAAACAAACATTTAATTATGTATACAATATTTTACTAACAATATTTATATATCAATATACTAAAAAGTATAACTAAAAAGGATATTTATGTTACACAGTAAAACATGCTAACACTAAAGCGACTGCTTGCTAATGTCCACACATAGATCATATAATTTGCATTATAATAGGTTGCAAATAAATATGAATGCAACTAAAATTAATTGAAAAATTGTTTGCTAATGTTATTCAACTCCTTCTATTACCTCACACTTTTCCTATGTATATGTCTTCAACAAATTCTCAATACTTAATGAATTACGTTTCCATTTAACCAATCAAGATCAAATAAATGTTTTTAAACTGGTAATACAGTTGTTCCAAATATATATATTCATTAATTTAAATTTCATATTTATACGTCGGTCAGATTCGATCTAAGGAAATACATGTTTGAAACCCAGCACTTCGGCACTGAGCCAACTTTTCAATGGCTGGAAACCAATAACCTAAAGATGTATAGGAAATTACAAGAGAAGGGTGCCTTGCAATCACAATACATTACAAGAGATGGGTAGAGTGATAAATTATAGACATCCATCAGCTTCATGAATTAGAAATGCATAAAAGAGCTAATAAATAGCAACAAACAAAAATAATAGACCAAAACCGTCTAGAGAGGTATATTGCAAGGAAATTCGCTTACTATATTAAACTTTCTTTACATTCCCTTTTGTCAAATATTATTATGATTCTCCCATATGTATATACATATTTGTATTAATTGCAATTATAAAATGAAAAGTAACTCAAATAACATTTTTCTTTATTGACCTCATTAGGAATTGACTTGAACATTTTTTTTTAAATAGCTTGTTTTACTTGGATGAAAGAAGAATGTAGATATATGGAATTTGATAAAATTATTTCTTAATAATAAAATTAATCAACTTTTAGCATGTCGAAATTTTGTTTCTATTATAATAAAACGTTTTCAATAAGTATAAACGAATTAGATTTGGGAAACGTACAGAAAAATGTACTTGAATAATGCAAAAATCACAAAATTTATTACAAAACAATGGATTAATTGGCGTGAACAAATAATTGAATTAAGAGAACGTGAAGTATCCATTTGTTAGATTAAATATACTTTTTTAAGTCTTGTAATCAATGATGAAATATAAATTTTACGACGAATAAAAGATAAATTTCACAAATGTATCGACAATTAAATTCAATATTTTGCAAATTACAAAGCAAAATACTGTCACTCGTTACTTAGGGAGTTTATTAACACACACACACACACGCACGCACGCACGCACGTCTCCAAACACACTCACACACTATCTTACACACACACACACAAACACAAGCACACAGACACACACACACACTCATACACAACACACAAACGCACGCGCACACACACTCACACACTCACACACACACAAACACACACACACACACACACACACACACACACAAACACACACACACACACAAACACAAACACACACACACAAACACAAACACACACAAACACACACACACACGCACGCGCTCACACACTCACTCACACACACACACACACACACACACACACACACACACACACACAACACACACACGCACGCGCACACACACTCACACATTCACTCACACACACACACACACACACACACACACACACACACAAACACACACACACACACACACACACACACACACATTATGTTAGCTAAATTACCTAATTCATGCTCTGAAGCTACTCCGCCAAGTGGCGCTGCAAGTCCTATCAGAAGACAACCTAACACAACTGGAGAAACCATGATGACTGTCTAGGTCTGGGTGTAGCTTCTGCTTATATACGGGAACACTTTCCTCGTCCCTTTTTACATCACTGGTTTCCTCACACAATAATAATACAACTCTTTTCCTTATTCCACAAAACATCATTCGCTTCTCTAAATACCACTTTTAGGCCGTTGCTAATGTGAGCATTGGTTCAAGGTCAGTCACTGTTTTGTAAAATATTTTTTAAACAAAGAAAATTAGCAGATTTAAACCGATTACTGTAATTATTAAACCTAGGATTTCACTGTGAGCTTTTAATAATTGTGGCAATCTGAACTAGGAATCTAGTAATAATAATGGATTAATTTGTCAAACGTAATCTAAAAAGACTTTCTTATAATGTTTTGCGTATTTAGAAACCAAACTAATTATTAGTAATAAATGGAATAATATTGCTGGCACCTGAAAAAATGTTCGCATTTGTCAAGTATTTAACTTGTGACTAACCCATTACAGACATAACACTGACTGACCCATGTAATCAAAATTGTCATTTCCGTGATAAATACGTAACTTAGATAAAAATATTCGTTTGGATATTACAAGAATCCTGTATAATAGATACTGGAATACTATTTTGAAAACCCATTTTCCTTACATATTTTACACACTATATACAATAATAGAAACTATGTGTAAGTTAAAATTATATTTGTGATCTGAAACCATTCATATTTAGATTATATATATATATATATATATATATATATATATATATATATATATATATATATATATATATACAAATCATAAAATATCTATTCTTGTGTAATAATGGAAAAATAAGAAAAAAACAAATACAAGAATAAGTTTTCGAATTATACAATGAAAAGCTTTTAGTTGGCTTACAGTACCAACATCATCAAGATTAATAAAGAATGTTATCCATAAAACTTTAGTTAGATCTAACAAATAGTGTTGATAAATATATTATAATGTTTTAAATTTATCAGTTTCCTGCCTTATCATTACATAGATTGATTATAGTATGAAATTTTGATTTTATCTGTATCTGGCAATAGTATAATAGATTTGGCAACATTTTTTGTTAGTTAGATCTAACACTTATATGAATGGCATTTCTTGGTTTTCTAATCCTATTGGTGTTGTTTGCTAACTAAAAGCTTTGAAATGTATGATTCATTAAATGATCCTTGTATTTGTATTTCTCTTATTTTTTCATATATAGTTTCCACTATACTTACCTAAACAAGAATCTTACTTTGCCATATTATACGAGACGATACTAAACCAAAACTATTTCACATTTAATAATACTTTATATAAACAAATAGATTGCTCAGCAATGGGATCACCCCTCTAGTATAAAATCAGAAATGTACATCCAAAACCTTGACGTAATAATCACACAAACCATAAAAACACACGACCCCAATGAACATTTGATACGATAAGTTGACTATGAATTATACATCTCCCAAAATAAAGCATTAAATATTATCATTCTAAATGAAATCAACTACTTATACCCTAACATAAAGTTCACCATGGATGAAGAAATAAACAATAAAATAAACTATCTGGACCTAACAATATCCAGAAATACAAATAACAATGAATGCTCAATTTTTAGACAAACTACACAAACTGTTAAAACAATACCAAACTACTCTAACCATCCCCTACAATATAAAATAACTGCTCACAACTCACTCTTATAGAGAATAACACTACCACTATAAATGAAGAAAATGCCAAAGAAAAACAAATAATATATCAAATAGCAAAAAATGGAAACATTAAAAAAGCTATAGATAAATTAAAATGTAATTAATTACATCAAATAAACAAACCTAAAAACGAACCACAAACAACTACAAAATAAGCCACATTCACATACACAGGGTACTACATAAAAGTAATAACTAAAATATTAAAACATAATAGTATTAACATAAATTATAAAAATACAGGACGCATAATTAATCAAATAATCCAACCTGAAAAATTATGTCCCACACTTAGTGACTGAATATATACAAACGAATGTTATACATCCACCAAACAAAAAAGAAATTAGAAGACAGAAATAAAGAGCATCTCAATGCATATATCAAATGTTACATTTACAACTCAAACTTAGCTACACACGCCCCCAAAAACAAACATAAATTCAGCATATTAGAAGACATACATCTAATTAAAAGTACATCTATACTTCAAAATGACAATATGGGAGCAGCTACAAAAAGTTATGAATAAAAAATAATATTCTCAACGAACAAATTCAAATAAAATCTAAAATCGATAAATTATTTATCATAATAAACAAAATTATCCCCAAGACAACCTAGAAACTTTCCCACAGAGCAGTGAATCCGAAAAAAGAACAGTATCGGTATACCACGTGACAACGTAAATTCCACAAACCTAGGAATTACTACAACATATTTATTTGGTATAGATAATAAACTATACCTCTTTAAATATATTTATATAATACTGATTTTGTTCATCTGGTTTGTATATGCTTATTCGAACTGAAATGTTAAATCAGAATGTCAAACATTATTTTGCAGAGAAAGAATTTGTTTCCTTGGAAAATAGCTTTATTACAACAATTTTTGGAGACATTTGTGATTTAATGAAATATTTATGATCTAATCTATTGGAATACCGCTCAAGAGAACACTTCAGGAGTTTCTCTCCTCTTCATTTTCTTTTTTCTCTCTCCCCCTCTCTCTTTTCTCCTCTCCTCCCTTTTCTTCTATATGCTGTTAAATTTTCCTAATGATGTCGTTAATGTTAGCCAACGAAAAGCTTTGAATTGTAAATTCAATTATAATTCTTGTATTTGTATTTTGACTTGTGTTCTTTATACACACACACACACACACACACACACACACACACACACACACATATATATATATATATATATATATATATATATATATATATAATACGTATTCTTGTTAAATAATTTAAAACAACATAGGTTATTCAAATACAAGAATATTTATGAATTTATTGTAATTTTCATTCCTGATGAGTTGGTACTGTTTACCAACGAAAAGCTTTGAATATAAATTAACAATTATTCTTGTATTAGAATAACCTATGTTGTTTTAATATATATATATATATATATATATATATATATATATATATACCTATCTATCTATATCTCTTTTTTTCTGTCTTTTTATATATATATATATATATATATATATATATATATATATATATATATATATATATATATATATAATAATAAATTAAAAATATTTCAAAAACAAGAATACTTTTAATGAATACATTTATTCAAAGCTTTTCGCCGATAAAATAGTATCAGCATCTTCAGGAAAATAATTATCTAATAAAACTGTTTTATTAGATAATTATTTTCCTGAAGATGCTGATACTATTTAATCGGCGAAAATCTTTGAATAAATATATTCATTAAAAGTATTCTTGTTTTTGAAATATTTGTAATTTATTAACTATATTACAAGAAAACATATCACCATATTTCATATATATATATATATATATATATATATATATATATATTTGCCTCTCCCACTCCCACTCTTCCTCTTTATATCTCTCTTCTTTTCCTTTCTTTCTCTCTAGCGCTCTCTCTTTCTCTCTCTCTCTCTCTCTCTATGTATATATATATATATATATATATATGGGCACGTTGCTGCAATATCATAATTTTTGCAATAAGAAAAGCAAATTAAATATCTATATAATTATATTACATTTATCGCAACGCTAGAGGATAGACAATGGTTTTCTTCATTTTATTAGGCGTATAACCATACAGATTTTTAGGTGTCACTACACATGAGAACACAACATATTGTTATCCGTGGTAACAGCTCGAATATTCCAAATTTAATCCAGCAATAGTCAATGACTGCCCTTGTCCCTTGATTATGGTTATTGGCAATTCCCGTCGCAAAGGAAATAGTATTCGTTTGAAATTAGTAGGTAAATCTCATTAAATTAACGGTATTTATAGAATTAAAACCATCTCTTCCTTGAACTTTCCACCTCTGATTTCTGCCTGAATCAAGTTGTGTGTCAGTTTTTTTTTTGGTGAGTCGGGTACAGTTGCTTAGCTTTGGTTGATTCAAATTTCACTAGAATATTATCGGCGATCCAACTTTTAATATCAACAAATGTGATGACAATAATTGTATCCTTGAATTGTATAGTCCATTACGTTCGGTTGAATCGGGCAGAAGATACTGATGAAGATCGGCACATAGCGATTGAAAACGTTCTGTCTCAGTAAGTTTTAACAAATTTACTAAATTCAAAGTTCGGAGAGTCATAAACTATTGTTTAAGTGATTAACAATAATTGTACATAGAATGTAGCAGATATAAGTAGTTTAAAGTATTTAATAATGTATTTTTATTCTTAAATAATGTTTATAATTTTTAAATTAAATTTTCTAACGCTAGTATAGATATACATTTTAACATTAGACTTATAGAAGGCTGTACACTGGACCATCCTAAGTCTCTGGGACCCTGTGGTTGGATTTATACCAACCCTCACACGAACCATCCTGGGAACTTGTTAATAATCTTTCCAAATTTCATATCTTCTGATCAGCTGTTTAGGCGTCCATAGGAAGCATACTTATACACATACATATATACCTCGGTTTTTGAACCATCCTAAGCCTCTGGGATGGAGCCCTTTGCATGGATTTACACCAAACATCACAGGAACCATCTTGGGAATATGTTAAACAAACCCTCAAATAGTCATCAACTTCTGTTCAGCGGTTTAGGCGTCTATAACATCCATACACACATATATACATACAATCCATACATACAGTACATACGTACATATATCCATACACACAAATATTCATTTATATATATATATATATATATATATATATATATATATATACAGAACCATTTCTCAGAAGAATATTTATAATAGGTAATGCTCGAAACTTTTCATCAATGCATTATTTTGATATCACGAGTGTTGGCACTGAAAGCTATTAAAACAATGACTGTACAGATTACGAACATCCTGAAAAAAACCAATATAATAAATATACAATAAGCGTCAACGCTTATACTGAGTGTTATAATACAGTTTTATTTTTTTTAATTTGGTGTGTATTTAAATTCCGCTATTCATATACAAAAGACTCTACACGCCTATATCAAGGTTTTAGATTGACACAAATCTAAAAGCACTTCATTTCACCAAAACAATTATTAAACATTTATTTATTCTAAGTACAAAATAACATTAGTTATACACTCTGTAATAAACCTCGTGCTTCCCAGTATCGTTTATGTTCAGTTGTCTTTGATAGTGCTGGACACACCTTAAGGTGACTTCTATCCATGTGTTGTTCTTGTTGGTATAGGCTGCAGTATGGGTCCTCAGCTAGTCCAATGCGGTATAGGTGTTTTCTTAGAAGGTCGTGTCCTGTAATGAGGCGGAAGGTGGCAACTGATACGTTTCTAGGGCCCTCAGGTGTTGTCGTTATGGCATCTTCCCATTGTTTCCGTAGTGTACGTTCCACTATATCTTTTACATGTTGGATTTTGATGGCTTTTTTAATTTGTAATCTTATTGTGTTATAAGAAACTTGTGTTTTTTGTTCTTGTTTGATTTCAGTACCTTTTTTTAACAAGGGTGTCTGCCTGCTCATTTCCAGTCACACCACAGTGACCAGGAATCCACTGTAGTACGATTGATTTACGTTCGGAATTTAGCGAGTGGTACAGCCTTCGGCACTCTTGCACTTCGGGGCTTATTAGCAGATCAGGAGAGCCTATGCCCTGGATAGCAGATTTTGAATCGATGAATATAGCAGCATTATTAAATTTGTTCATATTTTCATACAGTTGGCTTAGCACAATCCTAATTGCTTCGACTTCTCCAGGCAGTTCTGTTGCTTCCTGCTGCTCCATAAAAGGAGGAGATGTTGCTAGATACTCCTGATCCTGCCTTTTCAGTTGTTTCTGCATAAGAGCCATCGGTAAAAATATGTAGCCAGTCGGTTTCCAGATATTTACTATGTATAGTTTCAAGTGCAAGCTGTTTTAGTTGATTTTTCTCTGTTTCCTTTTTCTTCACTTGGTCACAAAGTTGCAGGGAGAATTCTATCTGTTTGGATTCAGTTGGATTTTGCGGCAGCGGAAGAGGCCAGCATTCATTAAGGCTGCTACAATTCAATCTCTCAAATAAATTTGTAGCTTTTTGGATAAAACCATTTTGTGGTTTTAGTCTAGCTACCGAAGTGGTATTGTAGGTTTTCCAGTATTGATCATGAGGTATTCTCTGGAATTTTTCAAAAAGTTGCAGACAGCGAATTTGTACTATATGTTGAAGACTATAATTATCAGTAAGGAGGAGCATTGCATCTATTGGCGTTGTTCTAATTCCCCCAGTAATGAGGTGTAGTGCTTGATTGTGCACTAGTCCCAAGGTTGCAAGTGGCCGGTCAGTGGCGGTGACTAAAGATTTATTAAACATAAACCACAGAAAACTTCAAAATAATGTAAACACCACAGAACATTCTGAACGACGAAATTCACTCACAATGTAATACTATATTCGATTACATATTTAATAATTATTTTATGAACAATGTCACACCATAAAACACCAACACACTACAGACGGACAATAAAACCACACACATGATCAACAATATAGTACGTTACATACAGTATTGAACAATGAACTGATCTAGTGATTAACGCGTAGTGGTTTTTTGTCAAATAATATCAACAGATAATTTGTGAAAAATACCTCAAAAACTGAAGACCAGATGATGTTTGTGTAACTACAAACGTTTACAGAGTTTCGTTAAACTGTGTAAAATTTATTACAAACATTTATTAACAATGTATAATATATAATTATGGATTTATTATTTACGGATCTGTAATGTTCTGTAGTGAGTAGATTTTAATCAATGTTTCAAAATGTCAGGCTTACATTTAATACCTTTTCCCCTTGTCTCCTTTCTTCTGCATGTATATATTTTCGCAACTTTTTATTTTTTTTTTACACTATATAATTACAAACCTAAACATGAACTACAGTTAGATCCTTTTGCAAATAATTTGTCACCAACTTATTATAAAAAATTAGGATATTTAAGTGAGCTTTAAGGAATAAATATGTTAACAATATTACTTTACTTAAATATATTTATTATCAGTAACCTTAATAGGAAACAACCGTAAGAATAATAATCTATATTTATTTTGAACATGTAATTTTGTTTACCCAAAAGATTACGAAAAATATCTATTTTTCGGCAATATCTTATTTTCAAGGTCATTGAACATATTGAAAGTAGGAAGACTGGGACGCTCTTCTTGTTTTATCAAAGTTCCTGTACGCAGTTACACAGTTATCAACTAAAAATAAAACGACAAAATTAGTTATTAAAAATGTATCAAAGACATAAAGGATAATGAAATATATGTTTAAAGAATAAAATTTCACTCCTCACCGTCATATCGCTTCAAGTTGACTGGACAATCCTAGAAAGATAAAAAAGAAAACTAAAATAAAATCAATAAAATACTATACATAATATACGATTTTAGAGGAGAAATAGATTATTTGCTAAGTTAGTTGATGTTCTAGACCTTTCTATATTTTTATTACATTTGATTTGTAGTCCATTGAATTTAAATAAAAGAATCTTTAGATAAAAATCAGTGAATTACTGTTGCTGGTCATGTTTATATTTGCCTAAATACGTACATACAGCAGAGTCTCAAAAATCAGAGTCCCCATTTTCCGAGGTTAAATTAAATTCGAGTTTATTTCAAAATACAAATTTAATCTATTTGAAAAATAATTAAAATTATTTACTGTTAGAAAATGCACCGACTCATCCCGATGACGATCGACTGTGCTCTGATGATATCCGTGTTTTATTTCTTCTTGCAAGTGTTACGAGCATAACCCATCCAATGGATTAGGGTGTTTTATAATTTATGAAACAAAATGCAGACGTTATCTTTTACAATCTCTCTTCGAAGCGACTGATAATTGCAGTTATGTAGAATAAAATATATACCTATATTGAATAAGAAGTGTTGTGCTATGTAATAGATTAATTTTATTACCTGACTTCGTATTTTTATCTCGTTTGTTATATTTGACTTGTACGATAGTTTGATAATTTTTTAGTAGTAGCTAAACACTGAGAAAGACGACGTCGTCACCGAAACTAGTTTGTTGAGTGTGTTTTATTAAATATTAATTTTTTGTGAGATTTTGGGTTCATTAGTCTGACTTTTACCTTTGTGAATAGTTCTCACTAGCTAAGCTCTAATTAACTTAATATATTACTATATTTTACTTAGCACCTTTACCTGAACCATTTCAAGAAGCATACAGCTGATAAATTTCTTCGCCTCTTCTCCGCAGGGTGCACCTTCCCCATGAGCAAGCAAAACCCTTAATGTTAGAGTATTGGCTACAAACACACAAAATTGAATTAGGACACTTTTCCATTTAAATAATTTTTTGTAGAACAAAACATTTTGATAATTATACATTGTGCGACAAATACAGTTTAATTTATTCGCAAAGACTGTGTATGGTAAATGAGAAAATATTTCCTTTAGAAATATTTTTCAAGGATATTCCGTAATTGAATAAAAATGTACATATCTCTAAATGTAATGTTTTGGCCAAAAAGGTATCTTGTCTCACAGTATAAACACAACCATAGTGCCTAGTGATTACGTGTTCAGCTATTTTGAAAATCTACTTTGAAAATACACTTTCTAAAATAGAATTCAAAATCAAGTGTTTTTGCCAACACTAATGTAAAATTAGAAAAAATAAAAAGGTCTTTTCCAATACGTTACTGCATTTTCAATTTTTTTCTATATATACCAAGCGTTATTTTCATCTATTTTAACTGAACGTAACTATAACGGTTATTATTTGAGGCAGTAAAGGTATTTGTGGTCAGTTTTAAAATGGCACCAAACGCCGTTATCTATTGCGAAGGGTAAGCGACCTTTCATTCCAAAATATTTCTGACAATTACTTCCCATACATCAACAAATACTACACACAAAACAAAGGCCTACCCATGGGACCCCCACTCTCAAGCATATTGCCAGAAATATTCCTACACAATTTACAACAAAAATATAACATAAACAACAACAAATACGACCACAAAATAATATATTAGTACAGATACGTTGATAACATCCTAATCCTACATAACGGTAACATACGGCAGATAAACAACTTCCACAATTACATAAACAAATTACACAATTACATAAACTTCACACTAGAAATATAACAACAACAAAATCAACTTCTCATACCTAACGATAAAAAAACAAAACAACAAACAAACATTAAAAATATACAGAAAACTCACCACCACTGACAGAGTCATACACAAGAACTCCAATCACCCCACACAACATAAAAATGCTTCCTTTCACGCTATGACACACAGACTAATCAAAATACCCATGAACAATGAAGACAAAATAAAAGAACTAAACACAACAAAACACATACCCACTAAAATACAAAGTAGCATTTACAACATCCAATACAATTTAAAAACACCTACACAGTACAAAAATACAATAATAATCACGTTAGGGCGGGGGTATACAAGATTGCATGCAGCAAATGGCTCAGCTTTTACATAGGACAAACAAGGAGAACATTTACCACAAGATACAACGGACACGTAAAAGACATTGAAAAAAGGCACAAACGCTATTAAATTTCGTCATACACATACAAAACACACTACACTCACAGACTAACATATGCGCCAATCTGAATGTCTTACACTACTACAAGAAAATCAACAAACACAACAAAAAACTACGAGAAACACCATAAATACTATCCACAAAGTATTATAAACGACAAAACACACGCTCAATCAAATACTATATTTGAGCACATAACTAACAACTACTCTATGAAAAATAACACACCACAGAACCATACACCACAGACTCATACCAACACAACACACCTAAGCAACAGTCTAGAAAAATGCGGCACTGAATAATGAGCTGACCTATTGCGGGTCTGCTGAATAAATCAATAAGTAGTGGTTTTTTACCACGTTAATACCAAAAAGTGTAACTGTACAAACACTTCTAGATTTACAGCACAAAAACTGCTAGGGTTAATTTAGTTTTGACTGAACAATGTGACCATCATGCCGTCGTATGACCTTATGCCTCAAATTAATAGCAAAGATAAAACAGTGGAGTTTTTACAACGTAAATGTGTTTTACTTGGAAAGATGGATTAGAAAAGACAGAAATACCATTAAAAATAAACTAATTTCACTGCGATTATTGTTGGGACTCGTAATTCTGTTTACCAGAATAGAGATAAGACATAAAAAACTGAATCCAGGAGGAATGTATTCATAGGGGTTGAAGGGAAGCATATATGTAGCGTATTAGTGTAATGGCAAGGATGGGGCAAGGAACTAGTTTATTTCTTCTATATTTTGCATTTTACGTGATAAAGATAATAATACAGATAAAAAAAATACATTAAGCAAACAAGTTCAAGTAATATAAATGACAAATTATTCAACTTTATTGACGAACTTCGCTAAAATATTTAACATTTCTGTGAGATAAGAAATACATGTGATGTTACACCAAGAAATGCAAGTCAGACTAACACGTAGTCACTTCAAGGTCATCCCCGTCATCTAATGCTTGAAGACGGGAGCACTAAAGTTAAGCACATGAGTCGACTCGCTAATAATATGAAGTTAGATTCGTGTAAAAGTACGTAAAAATAATAGAGATAAGCAAATACAATATATAATATATACACATTATAACGGTCCAAATAAGTAGAACGTATAATAAGAAAAATAAACATTGAATAAATGTGAAATACATGAATAAATATTGAAAAAATAATTTGAAATTTTTTTTCTCAACTTAAAACGTAAAATTAGATTTATTTTGATAGAGACGTGATGTAATATCCCTGTGACAAAGGCAGTGATTAATTATGTCAAACGATAATTTTCACATAGAAACACCATCAACATTTCATTCTGATCAGCGGAGGAAATCTGAGAGAAACGAAAGATATGAAAAAAATTGTTAAAAATTGCAACAAAACAAAGCTAGAGGAATTGAAGTGAAAACAGATCATTTGTTCATTATGAAGAGAGAGATTTATAACGCTAGCAGGTGAGAGAGGTGTAGAGTCAGGGTTATCAAAAGCCACTAACGGATGGGACGCTAACCAAGGCTCAGGCTGTATTGAAACAAAACTGATGAAGGTACGATTTCAGGCTCAGAATTGTTTTTAAACTGTGAGTGATAAAGAGACGATGTGCGGTTAATGTCAAGTGATGACGCCGAAATGTAGAATTCGTGTTTTTCCGGAATACGTTTTAGAGGTATACCCTCTTAAAACTAAACATATAACATCGGTGTTCAAAATGCGTTCTGTTTTCCAAAACTTTAAAAAGAAATACGCGTCATACATTGCTACGTGAATACTAAATTATAAAAAACTGTTAATTGCAAAATGAACTGTAAGTAGGCGTGAAGGGGTATTGTAACCCCGAAATAAATTTGAAGAACAGTTAAATCAAGATTAAATAGTTTAATACAATTTTAGCAAAGCAAACTTTATAAATTTTTTAGAGGAAAATTAGGGAAGAATAACAAGTTTTAAACAAGAGATTTTTTTAAAATTTGTATAAAAATACGATCTGAGTAAAGCAAAACTCTCAAGACAAAAAGACATCCTGTGTTGCCCAACCAAAAAGGACCTACACGGACAGAGAGTGAAGAACCGAGGAGGAGAGAGGGCGAAAGTGAAATTCTACCCCCCGGACGCAGCACAAATCGCATCTAAGACCAAAACACCAGAGCGAGGGCTGTTCCAAGGAAAAGATTTCCGTGAAAGTCGACTGGCAAATAAGTTAGTACTGTCTTTGGTTGCCTTTAATTATTTTAAAATTTGCATTAATTAATTTAAGATTTAAAAATCCTTAAATCAGTTGAAGGACAAAAATTTAAATTAATTTTTTCCTACTTTCAAAATAAATTTTAACTAAATATAAAGTAGTCTAAAAAAATTAGAAAATTCTAATTGATTTTTAACTTTTTTAATGACTTTGATTGCACAGAAACATACATTTTCAAAATGGCGATAACTGAAATTAGTCAAGGTAATATGTCGAAACTCATAACAATGCTAAAATAATTTCTCATTTATATGAACATACATGAACATATAATTAAAGAATAAAAATATGGTACAACTCACAAATATACAATTTTTTATTTCATAAGCGTTTCAACGACTAATTTGTCGTCATCCTCAGTGAAGATACACAAATGAAATTAACTAATAAAATATATATATATTTTTTTAGTTAATTTCATTTGTGTATCTTCACTGAGGATGACGACAAATTAGTCGTTGAAACGCGTATGAAATAAAAAATTGTATATTTGTGAGTTGTACCATATTTTTATTCTTTAATTATAACTTTCACTCACAAGCCAGCTCGAATATTATTTATACATGAACATGTTTAGATTTATAAGTCTGCTGGTCTTTCAAATGTTAATATTTCATGTATTTTTTATTTAAATTTATGTGGGGTTCTACAAAGGGATTTTGTTTATGAGTAATGTATTGATTACAAGATATAACTAATAGAAATTAATTCAATAAATTAAAATTGAAAGGGGATAAATTTATAAAAAAGAACTGGGGAAAAAATAGAAAAATCAAATTTTGAAGGAAGTAAATGATTCAAATAAAATACAAGTAGATTAAATTATGATTGGTTAACACAAGAATAAATAATTTGGAAATATTTGAAAATATTTTTCATTAAAATGTAAAGTATTAAAATGTAAATTAGATGAAAATGTTTAAAAAAAATTTAATTAAATTAAATATTTATGAGAGTAAATGGGAGATTCGATTATAATTTTAAAATATAATGTATGAATAATTATTGAAAATTAATGAAAGCTAGATAGCACCACATAAGTGAAAAGCAGGTAATTAAAACAAACTTTTATACAATACTGCAAATTTTTGAATTTTATATATTTTGTTCTTAGTAAATCGTTACAGGTTGGATTATTGAGTTGTTAAATGTATTACAGGTTAGAAAATAAATAACGTTAAATTATTAGTAAATATTTTCAATAATTTGAGAATTTAAAATTTAAATTTTTAATATTATATATATATTAAATATGAAGTATAATTACTTGTACTACTAAATATTTTATATAAATAAAAATCAATTTTTAGAGTTCAATTTATTTTTCACCAAACAAATTTTATATATATATATATATATATATATATCCTCAAACTGATCACTAAGCTGTGTGATATCTATAAATAAAATTTTCCCTGAGATATAGTGACTCAATGGTTAAATATCAGTCAGTTAAGTTTTTAAAATAAAAAACCAAGTGACTGGTTCTCTGGTAGAATTTGGCAAGCAGCGGTATAGGTTCTGGCTCGTATTATATCTGCTTGCTTCAAATTTTACCTGCGTCGGCGGACTACAGGTAAGAGTCAATCAAGAAGAAAACAACGACCTAGAGGAAGAGTTTGCTTGCGCAGGATAGGTAAACCGCAACATCATTTGTTTGAGGGTGTGTGTGTGTGTGTGTGTGTGTGTGTGTGTGTGTGTGTTGTGACGGGCCGAACCCGGCCACAATTGCCACCAAGAGGGAAAATAGTTAAAAGTAAAGCCAGGTTAATTTTTTTTTTATGACATTAAGCCAAGCCATTGAGAAAGGGGTTAAAAATTTAAAGTAACTTATAGGGGGTCATTTGCAAGGGGAAAATTGTCAAATTCGGCCTAAAATTACAAACGACATTTCCATAGATGCAGAACAACAAATAAAGAACAATGACAAGAATAAGAAAAATTCGTTAGAAGCACGGGAAAAGAGTTATGCAGTCCGAAATGAGAACAGGTAAATTAATTTCGTTTAGGATGGCATTTCCTTTCTCACGGTCTGGCAGTGATGACGACAGACGCGCGCATCTAGGTAGGCAAGTTGGAGAAATATCGATTTTTGATTGGTCTGATCGAAACGCGGGAAAAATTGCTACAACGAGCCCAACGGTTAAAGAGGTTAAAGACGGGGTGAGAAGGTTGGTCAAGGGAGTTCGCATGAGTAGTAGCCGCGAAGAAATGAACTTTTGTTTTAGTGAATAACGACGATCAAAAACGATGGCAGGCTAGACGGTTGTGTTTCGCTGACATGTAGGAAGTGCTGTTTCATAAATGGGGCCCTTTCGGATTAAGTTCTATCCGAAAGCGGTGCTCATAACTAAGACCTAAAGATGCTGCGTCGTAAGTCTTAAAGTGTTTCGGAATAATATATAAAAATGCAACTTTACTTGAGGTACGCATAGGAAAATATGCAGTGTTTTAAATAGGGACAAAGTTTTTTAAGAGAAGAACAGTTTTAATTTTGAAATAGTAAAAGTAGAAAATTAACGATAAACTTTGTAAAAGCTTGTAGTGTTTTAAAAATGGTGTTTAGAACAGTGTTTCATTTAACTTGCAAATCAAAATTTAACCATCAAGTGCTTAATATCCACAAGATGCCCATGCAGAAGATGCGAAGACAGAGGATGACACCGTGGGAACAGAAAAGGAGCGGAATGCAGGGCGTTGGCCATTTCAAACAAAGGGACGAGGGTTTTCAACATGGCGGACTTCTGTTTTTCAATTTTGGAAGGAGCTCTAAGCGTCACTTGCAGCCGGCACGAATGCAACCCCCCACTTCGATGTTCCATCGAAACACCTGAGGGAGAGGGAAGACTCTCAAGCCTTTGTCCAACCGAAAAATTTAAGGTCTGACCTGTACAGTTTTTTTTTGCAGATGGGAGTTTTTGTTTTGATAAAATTTTAAAAGGGAAAATTGTTCATTAAATTAAATTCATTTAAAAATAGTAGATTCCAAATTGTTTAAATTAAAAGATAGGAGCTGATGGCTTTGTTTAAGGGTGGGGATAAAAGAAACTAAATGGCGCAAGACTCATGTAAGAGTATAGCATTTAAATTCTAAAAAGATATTTTAAAAATGTAATTTTGAAATAATAAATTCTTAAAGGGTTTAAACTTGAAATAAATTGAATTGAAAACAAATATGTTCAAACTTATTAACAAACAAAATTAGTGTAAAGAACAGAAAATAGAGTTAAAAAATAGTTGTACTTTAAGAGTGTAAAAATCAAGTTCTATGTTTCAAGATGGCCGCCAGTTAGATTGTTTATTTACATCAGCTGACTGGAAGGTCAAGCATTACTAGGTAGCATTTGAAGAAATGAAAGGACTTTAAAAGAAATGTTTGTTTTTGTTAAAAGGAGTTGTTTAGTAAATGTCAATTTTAAATAAATCGTTTTGGTTTGAAATATAAATGTTTTTAATAAGAATTAAAATAATATTTTCTGTTTGTTTAAAAAAGGGTTATATCGAAATTTCAAATTTTTATAAAATAAATTTTTGGGTATAAATAATATAGATTGAACTCAATGGTTGTTTTTTTAAATTATATGAGGTAAATTTATTAACAAATAAAAATAAATTACATTATTTTGAGATAAGGTTTAAATTAAGAAAGGGTTGTAAGGAACAAATAATAAAGCAAATATGGAGATAATATATTTTTAAAATTAATTTTAAATTTTTTAAAGTTGAGTTTTAGTAAAGAGAAAAATATAACTATCAACTATGAGTCTATATAGGATTAAGTGGGTCTAGTGATTGTTCATATAAATAATAGGTATTTTGGTTCATGTTTTAGATGTAAGGAATAATTTGTTTTGTTTTGGGTATTAATTTATATATATATAAATAATAAGATGTTTTTTTTGTATTTCAAAAAAGAGATATATAAAAAAGTATTGCAAGTTTAAATTGAATAGTATGGTTTTGTTTTTATTAACTAAATTTATTGGTTGATAAATATTAATTAAAAGTTTATGAAAATACAACTTTCCTTCAGAAATTGTGTTATTTACATTGTTGTAAAGGTTAATTAAGTGTCAATGCATTTTATTTCACAAAAGGAAAGGGATAAGAGATTCATTTTGTAAAAGGGTTAAATAAGGGGTTTTGTAAATGTGTTAAATGATTTTCAATAACTATAAAAATGTTTTATATCAGATTCAATCATATAATTAGCTGAAACTTTGGGTTTTAATTTTTCAAATAAATATGGGTTTTTCTTTCCGTAAATGAGTCAACATTGTTAAATATAAATACGAGTTATTAATTAATTCAGATGACAAGCTTATAGCGTTAAATAGGTGCATTTGTAAGTTTATAACATGGATTCTATTTCAGAGGAGTTTGATAAATTTTAATTTATGAAAATAATATAATTTCAGGTGATTGTTAGAAACTAATTGGTAAAATAATGTTAATAATCACAAGTCGTTGGAATGTACAAAAGGGTAAAACTTTCCCAGTTAGAAGAAGGGTTGAAATAAAGTTTTAAGATTTGTTTTTGATTTAAAGTAAAGGGTTAAATTGTTTAAAGATTAAATAGTTTAAATTCAAAGATTTTGGTAAATGAGTTGGAGATAAAGTTTAATCCTGTAGTTAGTTGTTTTGAGGTTTCTTTTTATGAAAACAGTTTTTAACTTTGTTATGTATAAATGTTTTAAATTGGAAGGGTTAAATTTAATTATATAATAAAAAATCAATTGGGAAAGATTTTGCATTTTGCTATATTCTTGTTGACTGTGAACAAATTTCAAATTAATAATTAATTGGTAAATTTTTCTGATAAAATAATATAAGCAAGTAAGATGTTTTCAATGTTAAGTTGTTTTAAATTGATAGAGTTTTTCTGGGTAAAATGTAGTGCGTACTGTGCCATGCACATTCAAATAAATAAATGTAATTTAAAAAATAAATATTTTTTTATTTACTAACTTGCAAACATATTGAGTTTTCATATAAACAAGTTTCTTACACTATCCTACAAAGATGGTCATTTCTCCGGTTATATGCCTTTGAAAAGAACTCCTCCCCTGGAAGTCTCACCCAAAGTGTTAATTCTCAGCAAGTTAAGTTTTTTGTTTTAAGTCCAGGGATTTATCCACTGGCAGAATTTGGCGAGCAATGCACAGCGTTCGTAACTTCGGCTGCGAACGGCTCGTAACAAATTTCTTACCCTGCAGCGGGCGCGGGTGTTGGTCATGCGCTTGGAGTTGGTCGACGGTTGTGGTTGACCGCTCAGGTAAGTGAGCGTGGTGATCAAAGGGTGCGGCACGCGCTTTTGGTGTGGGCCGGTCCATTGCAGTGTGTGTGTGTGTGTGTGTGTGTGTGTGTGTGTGTGTGTGTGTGTGTGTGTGTGTGTGTGTGTGTGTGTGTGTAATCACTGTATATAAATGTTTATGTCTATCTTTGTGTGTGTAATTTTTGAAATTTGATATATTCTTTAGGTTCTACAAGAAAAAACAGCTATTTTCGTTTCTACCAATAACCTTACCTGTTCCACTAGTCAAACACCTGTCCACCACTGTGTTACCAACTCCCTTCAAATCGTCATCTAAAAACACTTTATCCTTGAAGAAATCCTTCACTTCTGGTTTTTTCAAATTTCCTTTTGAATCGATCTGGAAAACATATTTTTTATTTAAAGGGTCTGTTTGAAATATTGCACAATATTTTACAAGTTATTATACACAATAATATTGCAAGGAATATTCATTAGCAAATATTTTACAAGTAATGGTAATTTCATTTATAGATATTTTGTGAAATAAACTAAAAAATATACCCTTAGCCTATAATTTGAAGAATGAAAATGTATGGGTTTTTCCAAGATCTAATATTATATCAATTCAAGAGTTAATAATAATGCTGGTGAAAGTTCTGTACAAAATGACATGATTTTATAAATATTAGGATTGTATCTACTTCTTTTATGTTATAAGTAAAGTTAGGCTAGAGTTATTTGTAAAAATACCTCTGAAGATGATTACTTTGTAGTCGAAATGTACATATGGTTAAAATAAAATTTGTTGAATTTGTGGTGAGAGGTTGTTTTAATTAATATAAACATTTACGCCACAGTTGCTTTAAGTTTTTGTTCTTTTATGTGTTTATTTAGTCTTTTTGTAAATAGAATATACTTAAATATTATTAAATAAATATAATTAAAAGTTTTATACAATAAATTAATTCAGTAGAAAAACATTTAGTAATAGTCATTGTATAGTAATATCTTTATTTTAATACAACAATAACATTTAAACAATAAATTCTCCACAAAGTAGAAAAGTATGTTACTTACCAAATTCAGTTTTTGGAATATGCAATCATACGCACACTGAAAAAATAATAAAATACATTACTTGGATGATACTTTAAAACTCTCAATACTTTTTTACCAAGTAGTTATTGCATTAATACTGGTGTCGTTAAAAACTCAATGTTAGACAAAAGTTGAAAACTAACTATTAAAGTTTTATTCTAATTAGAAGAATGTTTATAAATCATTATTCGTATTGTTATAACGTTACATAGTATAACTATTGTCAAGCTGAAAGTTGTTATTCTAATATTAAAGACTGTAAATTATGGCCTAATATTAAATTAATAAACTTTTAGCTCTTCAAAAAGATTTTCGGAAAGAAAATCGAAACGTAGAGTGAGTTTGTAAAAGCATGAATTGGAACACATTAAATAGTTAATAACGGACAACAAATAAAGTTTTGTTATTATTAAATTAAAATTGCATTGCCCATGAATGTCTTCATTGAAGTTCATGTGATAGTAATTTATGTTTTCTATTTTTGGCAATAGTATTATATGAAATATTCACAAAAAATTACCATCTTAAAATAATACTAATAACGTAAAAAAACTCTTTTCGAAAAAGATGTTTACAAAGTGAGCTTTAAGATCGAAACATTTTAAAATTGAATAAAATAAAAATCAACATCTACATATAACACAGGTTACCATTAGTCACGTTCTTTTAACAAAGACAATATTAGCTTTCAAAATAGAGATTACAATGATGAGATTTCTGATGAAATATTTCTAAACCAAGCTTTGTTTATTTTACGTTTATTTGGATAATAATAGTAATAATAAATATATAAATACTAACTCGACTAGCCTTCCCAAGTGTATTTATGACAGACGAAACTGGTTTTCCTCCTGAAATAAATTAAATAAATATTAATAGGTTATACATTTCATTCGAGAAATAAACTTAACCTGACTATATATATATATATATATATATATCGCAATATGTATTCTTGTGTATTAATAAAGAACCAAGTCAAAATACAAATACATTATAATTGAATTTACAATTCAATTGTAAATTCAATTATAATTCTTGTATTTGTAGTTTTACTTAGTTCTTTATATATATATATATATATATATATATATATATATATATATATATGTGTGTGTGTGTGTGTGTGTGTGTGTGTGTGTGTGTGTGTGTGTGTGTGTGTGTGTGTGTGTGTGTGTGTGTGTGTATGTATGTATATGTAGAATATCAAATATGTTTTCCTGTTAGAATTATTTTTAAGATTAAATAATATACACGAAATACAGAAATAATTTATTGAATAATACATTCAAAGCTTTTCGTTGGTTGACATTACCAACATCCTCAGGAATTGCAATACTAAGAATGCTGGATTCAATCTTAAATATATGTATATATATATATATATATATATATATATATATATATATATATATATATATATATATATATATATGTATGTATATATATGTATGTATATATATATATATATATATATATATATGTATATATATACTGTATAATGTATAATTAATAAGAAATTTTGTTTTACATAATTATATATAATAATATATTCTTTTTTAGCTTTAAATATTTGCTCTTACGTGGGTAAACACAAAAAAAGGTGAAGGAACTATACTATAAATTAAAATTTTCCCATGAAATAGTTGAAGAAAATCTTCACGTACTTGAGAATAACCTACAGTAAACGAGAACATTTCCACCCATAGAGGAAAACATAATTAGTGAGTAACACATTGTTAACTATTGGGATTGTCAAGACGATTTAAGTTGTCCGAAATGGAAAGTTTAGCTTTTGCTTTAACAATTCGTTCAATTTTCCATAAAAGTAATCATTTCGTTGTTTATAATTATTTATGAATATTGCACGATTATTTGATATAAAAACAGTTGAATAATGTAAGTTTTAATTGATTAAAATGCTTTTTGTAGTTTACAACCAACTGTAAATATTAGATACCAATTAAACGATTATTCAAAGCGACAAGTTTTTAAACAGATCTACTTTGTAAAACCACTATAGTTCTTCTAAACAGTCATTCTCTTTCCAGATGTTTAGTAATAGTTTTAATATTTAAGTTTACCAGTATGTTTTAAATTTTAACAAAACATTAATATTGATAGTGTTGTTGGTAAAAGAAATTAGGTTATTAAAAACCTATATTTATAAACCAACTTTAAAATCAATATTCTAACCAACGATAAATATTCTATTTTATATGATAATAATTATTTGAAATTAATATTGCATTGCAATATTTGCTATCTATTCAAAATATAAAATTGTTTATATTTAGTTACAAAATACATCCGGAAAACTTCCTTTTCTAAAATACAAAACAAGAGCGCCCATTATACCGTAACCGTAATTCTTTATTGTAATTTGCTTATACAGAATAACATAAATAGTAATTATGTTTTAAGAAACACTAGAAAAACCACGTAGCTCATCATATTAAGTAACACATAGGTTGCTTATGAACATCAATATGTTCGAACAATACACTTTAGTTTTAGTTTCCTTTCTAAAGATTTCATGAATTTTTATATCTAACGAAACTAATTATTTTACAGCAAATATTATTGAGCGATTTTAATAAAAATATTCTGTCATTTGCCAATGTGTTACGATAATCATAACACATCGCAAACTTTGTATTCCACCATTAACATATAAAAATAACAGTGAAATGGTTTAAAAATATTGTTCACTATACCAATATAGTAAACTATTGTACTACTTCTTATTGCCTATAGTACAATATTGTACTGTATTGCATTGTACTATTTCACCGAAATTTAAAAATAAGTTACTGTTATTAAAAATAACAGTTGAATAATTTTAAAAATATTGTTCACTATACCAATATATTTAACTATAGTACTACTTCTTATAGCCTAAAGTACAATATTGTACTCTAATGCGTAGAACTATTTCACCGAGATTTAAAAATATGTTACTGTTATTAAAAATAACAGTTAAATAATTTAAAAAATATTGTTCACTATACCAATATAGTAAACTATTGTACTACTTCTTATTGCCTATAGTACAATATTGTACTCTATTGCATAGTACTATTTCACCGAGATTTAAAAATAAGTTACTGTTATTAAAAATAACAGTTGAATAATTTAAAAAATATTGTTCACTATACCAATATATTTAACTATAGTACTACTTCTTATAGCCTAAAGTACAATATTGTACTATAATGCGTAGTACTATTCCACCGAGATTAAAAAATATGTTACTGTTATTGTGCATTTTTTATGAAGTATCCCACTGTTATGAATTAATAATATATTTTTA
Source organism: Prosapia bicincta (assembly GCA_036971475.1). Taxonomy (NCBI): domain Eukaryota; kingdom Metazoa; phylum Arthropoda; class Insecta; order Hemiptera; family Cercopidae; genus Prosapia; species Prosapia bicincta. The sequence continues at coordinate 92,438,308 of JBAIZL010000002.1, forward strand.
CTTACTAATTGCTGTCAAGTTTAGCTTTGATTCACGGACGCATTTCGCTGATTCCTCCAAGTTCGCTTTCACTACACTTTTTAACCAGCTTTCTTTTCCACAAAAGCACTGCAAAATTTAAACAAATACTTTATTATGTGTTCTTCATATAATATATAATTTCAGCAATGTTTATGGGTATCAGGGAATGTTGTTTCGTTATATGTCGAGGTAATTTGAAATTTAATTTCTTTGGAACTATTTAAAATAAATATCTACCCTTCTCCTCTCTCAGCAACACAGACACACACACACACACACACACAGACACACACAGAGATACACACTCATATATATATATATATATATATATATATATATATATATATATATATATATATACATATTTATATACATATTTAGATTTATATATAGATAATATGATGTTAATGATAAAAAGCAGCATAAGAAAGCATGACTTTTGCAAATATTAGTCTCTCTCTCTCTCTCTCTCTCTCTCTCCCTCTCTCTAATGTGAAACACTCGGTATATTAAGGTATTACTGACGTATAATAATGGTAACCTTCAATAAGTTGTCAGTGGTTCTAAGTGTATCGTGATAGCTTCGTTTTGAACATAGACTTTGCTGTAAATAAGCCTATATGTTATAGTTGATTTATATATTCCTACAAATAGATTGTTTATTTGGTAGTTTTTAAAATTCCGTTAAAAATTATTTGAATAAAAGTCCCTGATAAAATATTATTTTAACGCTTTCTCTGTTTATCAAACTTGACTAACTAAATACCATTTATTCAACCTTACTTTATTCCTTGATAACGCTTATCTGAATGGTGTCATATTTTTCAATTTCAGAAATAGTTTTCTAATTTTAAAATACTAATTTTAGTGTTAGATTATTCCTTATAACCCTTCGCAAATGCAGAATATGTATTAATTAAGTAGACACTTTTAATACTCAACCACAGAATAAAGTTTAACAAAATTTTATTTATGAATTAAATATTATTTCAATATTTAATTTAATTACGTAGCCATCATGTCGTTGTATACATTTCGCTTACTAGGTAACCATCTTCAGAGGATATTAAAATGCATTAGTACAACATTTTACTGAAAATCTAATAAAGGTAAGTAGTGATTTAATTTTATACATCCTTTCTATACTGTCTGCAGAAAATTCTTTGCTTTATATGATCAAATTCTCTATTATAACAGGTTTCAAAATAAAATAATCTGTAGGGTCTACAAATACAAGTATAATTAAAGAAAAGGGTCAACTCACCCATGTTTTATTGGGTTGAATGAACCAGTCAAATTCTTTCTGCAAGTCCCGCCTACTTCTATGTACCAGAGATAGAAGGCCGTCTGTCTCTCTCATCACTTCTGTGGCCACTAAATTAAAAAGGAATATTTTTCAAGTATTAAAACATCACATTTCTTTTCCCCCTCCATTCTAAAATATGCAGATAAATAAATATTTAAATATGCATACAATATTTTACTATTATTATTTATATATCAAGTACATGTTAAAACGTAAAACATACTAACAATAAAGGGACTGCTTGCTATTGTTCATACATGGCAGATCATTTAATTTGCCTGATAATAAGTTACAAATAAAAATAAATGCAATAGTAAATGATTTGAAAAAAGGTTTTATGAATGTTATTCAATTCCTTCTATTAGCTAACACACCTCTCATGTATATATTTTGTACAAGTCTTCAATCGTTAATAAAATACGTTTTAATAGTATCAATTTCAAATACATTTGTTTAAATCTTATAAAAGATGACAACTGATGGTAATACAGTTGTTTCAAATACGTAATCATTATTTTAAATATCATAAACTTTATACTTCGGTCAGATTCGAAATAAGGAATTACATGTTTCAAATCCAAAACTACGGCGCTGAGTCAACTTTCCAACAGCTAGAAATCAATTACTTGAGGATGTATATGAAACTTTTAAGAAAAGTGTGATTTTCAATAATAAAGCATTACAAAAGATGGGTAGAATATAAATTACAGACAACGTTCAGCTTTATAAATTAGAAATGCAAAAAGAGAGCGAATAAATAGTAAAAAAGAAAAATAACAGTCCAACACTATTTACTGTATAGAGAGGAACATTGTAAGAACAATTTGTTTACTATATTAATCTTTCTAAACATTCCCTTTTCTCCTATAATATTGTGATTCTGCCATATGTATATACATATTTGTAATAATTGTAATTATAAAATGAAAAGTAACTATATCAACATTTTTCGTGATTGACCTCAATAGGACTTTTATATTAACTTGGATAGAAGAAAAATGTAGATAAATCATATTTGATAATATTATTTCGCATTTATAAAACTATTTGACTCTTAACATATTCGAATTTTTTGTAACTATTATTTTGGGAAGTTTTTCAATAAGTATGAACACATTCCATTTTGGAAACGTACAGAAAAGATTACTTGCATTATGCAATCTATTTAAAGAAATAGATTAATTGCCGTGAACTAATAATTGAATTATTTTAGAGAACGGAAACTATCCATTTCTTAAACTAAATATATTTCCCTAGTGTCTTGTCATCAATGATGAAATATAAATTTAACGACGAACACAAAATAAATAACACACATTTATCGACAATTACATACAATAATGTTTCAATATTCTGAAAACTACAAAAACAAAATACTGTCATTCATTACTGAGGGAGTTTAGTAACACACACACACACACACACACACACACACACACACACACACACACACACACACACACACACACACACACACACACACACACACACACACACACACACACACTCACACACACACACACACACACACACACACACACACACACACACACACACACACACACACACACACACACACACACACACACACACACACACACACACACTCACACACACACACACACACACACACACACACACACACACACACACACACACACACACACACACACACACACACACACTCACACACACACACACACACACACACACACACACACACACACACACACACACACACACACACTCACACACACACACACACACACACACACACACACACACACACACACACTCACACACACACACACACACACACACACACACACTCACACACACACACACACACACACACACACACACACACACACACACACACACACACACACACACACACACACACACTCACACACACACACATAAACACACACATACATACACAAACCCACAAAGGCATATATATAAATAAAAAAAAATATATATGTATATATATATATATATATATATATATATATACATACAAATAATATTAATATACTTAACTATTAAAGTACATATTTATATATAATAAATAATTTATGTTATAACTATAGGGCCTACTAAAATATAATATTACATATTTGTTTATAATTAATTAATTATTCTATATTATATACAGTAAAATATATTTTAATAAATCTGAATGTTTTGTGTGAATGTATAAATAAGTATATTTATTTTTATACTTTAAATAAATGTTTATTTATTTTAACTATAATGGATTTTGTAACATACAATACTTATATAATCTTTTAAATCCTCTTGTAACAAATTTGACTTTCTCTCTCTCTCTCTTTCTCTCTCTCTCTCTCTCTCTCTCTCTCTCTCTATATATATATATATATATATATATATATATATATATATATATATAACACTCTATAGAAACAGTATATTACCTAATTCATATTCTGAAGCTATGCCGCCAGGTAGCGCTGCAAGTCCTATCAGAAGAAAACCTAACACAACCGGAGAAACCATGATGACTGTCTAGGTCTGGGTGAAGCTTCTGCTTATATACTGGAACTCTTTCCTCGTCGCTTTTTACAGCACTGGTTTCCTCACACAATAATACAACTCTTTTCCTTATTCCACAAAACATCATTGGCTGCTCTAGATACCACATTCAGGCCGCTGCTAATGCTGGCATTGGTTCAAGGTCGGTCACTGTTTCGTAGAATTATTTTTAAAGAAAGAAGGTTTGCAAATTTAAACCGGTTTTTTTAATTATTAAACCTATGATTCCGTTGTGTTATTTTAATAATAGTGGCAATTTGAACTAGGAATCTAGTAATATTAGATTAATAATAATATTAACGTTTATAATAAAATTAATAATTTGAACATTTAAAAACCAATCTAATTATCAGCACAAAAATTGAAAAATATTGCTCTCGCCTGAAAAAATGTCAAATTTGTCACATTTTAACTTGTAACCTGATAACACATTACAGATATAACATTGTCTAATTCACGTAAATGAAATTATCATTTCTGGGATAAATACGTAACCTAGAACACAATTATGTTTTTGCTAATACAAGAAACCTTTATAATTGTAGCTATTTTAATACTATTTTCAAAAACCACTGACTTAACATAATGTACACACAAACACATATATAATAATAGAAATTATGTGCAAGTTAAAATTAATTTTGTAACGTTTTGCACCTTTAATAACCCATCTATTTATAACGAAAAAATAAATTATTATTTATGAAACCATACATATATACATTTATCATGAATTATCTATTCTTATGTGTTATTGAAAAAAAATACAAATACGAGAATAATTTATTGAATCATACAATTCAAAGCTTTTCGTTGGCAAACACTACCAACGCCATCAGGAATAATAAAGAATATTAAGCCTACAAGTGTTAGCTAGATTCAAAAAACAGTGTTGCGAAATCTATTACAATATTGTCAAATTAATCAGTTTGCTGCCTTCTTATATACGTTGAATATATTATCAAATTTTCATTTTATTTGTATTTGACAACATTGAAATTGATTTGGCAACGTTGTTATATCTAACTAAGATTTGTTTAAATGACATTCTTTGTATTAGTTGTATATCTCTTATTTTTCATATATACATATATGTATTTATATATAAATATATATATGTGTGTGTGTGTGTGTGTGTGTTCGGTTTGTATATGCTACTTCAAATTGAACTTTCATCATCAGACATTTTCTAACTGATTAAGCTTATTCCTCTTAAAACTACTTCTTTAGTTATAACAATTAAGGAGCCATTCATGACTTGATGCAAAGTTTATGCTTTAACCTCTTTACTATAGTTGCGTAAAACCACATCTAGGCTAATTTATATAGTGGATAATAAATCACATCCCAATGAGTCTCAACGGGACATCCATAAAAGAATATCCTTATTAATTTTCCTCTATGTAATATATTGTTATCGTACGAGCTGTTTTTCTGACCGAAACAACGATGCTATCAATATAAAATATTTATGAAATGCTTCGTCAATTTAATAAAAATATATGCTTCCATTTATTATCCTTTTTTACATTAATGATTCCATTAATATATTGTTATCGTACGAGCTGATTTTCTGACCGAAACAATGATGCTATCAATATAAAATATTGATGAAATACCTCGACAATTAAAAAAGAATATATGCTTCCATTTATTATCCTTTTTTACATTATTGATTCCATTAATATATTGTTATCGTACGAGCTGATTTTCTGACCGAAACAATGATGCTATCAATATAAAATATTGATGAAATGCTTCGACAATTTAAAAAGAATATATGCTTCCATTTATTATCCTTTTTTACATTATTGATTCCAAAAATATATTGTTATCGTACGAGCTGTTTTTCTGACCGAAACAATGATGCTATCAATATAAAATATTGATGAAATGCTTCGACAATTTAAAAAGAATATATGCTTCCATTTATTATCCTTTTTTACATTATTGATTCCATTAATATATTGTTATCGTACGAGCTGTTTTTCTGACCGAAACAATGATGCTATCAATATAAAATATTGATGAAATGCTTCGACAATTTAAAAAGAATATATGCTTCCATTTATTATCCTTTTTCACATTATTGATTCCATTAATATATTGTTATCGTACGAGCTGTTTTTCTGACCGAAACAATGATGCTATCAATATAAAATATTGATGAAATGCTTCGACAATTTAAAAAGAATATATGCTTCCATTTATTATTTTTTTTTACATTATTGATTCCATTAATATATTGTTATCGTACGAGCTGTTTTTCTGACCGAAACAATGATGCTGTCAATATAAAATATTGATGAAATGCTTCGACAATTTAAACTAAATATATGCTTCCATTTATTATCCTTTTTTACATTATTGATTCCATTAATATATTGTTATCGTACGAGCTGTTTTTCTGACCGAAACAATGATGCTATCAATATAAAATATTGATGAAATGCTTCGACAATTTAAACTAAATATATGCTTCCATTTATTACCCTTTTTTACATTATTGATTCCATTTATATATTGTTATCGTACGAGCTGTTTTTCTGACCGAAACAATGATGCTATCAATATAAAATATTGATGAAATGCTTCGACAAATTAAAAAAAATATTTTCTTCCATTTATTATCCTTTTTTACATTATTGATTCCATTAATGTATTGTTATCGTACGAGCTGTTTTTCTGACCGAAACAATGATGCTATCAATATAAAATATTGATGAAATGCTTCGACAAATTAAAAAAAATATATGCTTTCATTTATTATCTTTTTTTACATTATTGATTCCATTAATATATTGTTATCGTAAGAGCTGTTTTTCTGACCGAAACAATGATGCTATCAATATAAAATATTGATTAAATGCTTCGACAAATTAAAAAAAATATTTTCTTCCATTTATTATCCATTTTTACATTATTGATTCCATTAATATATTGTTATCGTACGAGGTGTTTTTCTGACCGAAACAATGATGCTATCAATATAAAATATTGATGAAATGCTTCGACAAATTAAAAAGAATATATGCTTCAATTTATTATCCTTTTTCACATTATTGATTCCATTAATATATTGTTATTGTACGAGCTGTTTTTCTGACCGAAACAATGATGCTATCAATATAAAATATTGATGAAATGTTTCCACAATTAAAAAAAAATATATGCTTTCATTTATTATCTTTTTTTACATTATTGATTCCATTAATATATTGTTATCGTACGAGCTTTTTTTCTGACCGAAACAATGATGCTGTCAATATAAAATATTGATGAAATGGTTCGACAATTTAAACTAAATATATGCTTCCATTTATTATCCTTTTTACATTATTGATTCCATTAATATATTGTTATCGTACGAGCTGTTTTTCTGACCGAAACAATGATGCTATCAATATAAAATATTGATGAAATGCTTCGACAATTTAAACTAAATATATGCTTCCATTTATTACCCTTTTTTACATTATTGATTCCATTAATATATTGTTATCGTACGAGCTGTTTTTCTGACCAAAACAATGATGCTATCAATATAAAATATTGATGAAATGCTTCGACAAATTAAAAAAAATTTTTCTTCCATTTATTATCCTTTTTTTACATTATTGATTCCATTAATATATGGTTATCGTACGAGCTGTTTTTCTGACCGAAACAATGATGCTATCAATATAAAATATTGATGAAATGCTTCGACAAATTAAAAAGAATATATGCTTCCATTTATTATCCTTTTTCACATTATTGATTCCATTAATATATCGTTATCGTACGAGCTGTTTTTCTGACCGAAACAATGATGCTATCAATAAAAATATTGATGAAATGCTTCGACAAATTAAAAAAAATATATGCTTTCATTTATTATCTTTTTTTACATTATTGATTCCATTAATATATTGTTATCGTAAGAGCTGTTTTTCTGACCGAAACAATGATGCTATCAATATAAAATATTGATTAAATGCTTCGACAAATTAAAAAAAATATTTTCTTCCATTTATTATCCATTTTTACATTATTGATTCCATTAATATATTGTTATCGTACGAGGTGTTTTTCTGACCGAAACAATGATGCTATCAATATAAAATATTGATGAAATGCTTCGACAAATTAAAAAGAATATATGCTTCAATTTATTATCCTTTTTCACATTATTGATTCCATTAATATATTGTTATTGTACGAGCTGTTTTTCTGACCGAAACAATGATGCTATCAATATAAAATATTGATGAAATGTTTCCACAATTAAAAAAAAATATATGCTTTCATTTATTATCTTTTTTTACATTATTGATTCCATTAATATATTGTTATCGTACGAGCTTTTTTTCTGACCGAAACAATGATGCTGTCAATATAAAATATTGATGAAATGGTTCGACAATTTAAACTAAATATATGCTTCCATTTATTATCCTTTTTACATTATTGATTCCATTAATATATTGTTATCGTACGAGCTGTTTTTCTGACCGAAACAATGATGCTATCAATATAAAATATTGATGAAATGCTTCGACAATTTAAACTAAATATATGCTTCCATTTATTACCCTTTTTTACATTATTGATTCCATTAATATATTGTTATCGTACGAGCTGTTTTTCTGACCAAAACAATGATGCTATCAATATAAAATATTGATGAAATGCTTCGACAAATTAAAAAAAATTTTTCTTCCATTTATTATCCTTTTTTTACATTATTGATTCCATTAATATATGGTTATCGTACGAGCTGTTTTTCTGACCGAAACAATGATGCTATCAATATAAAATATTGATGAAATGCTTCGACAAATTAAAAAGAATATATGCTTCCATTTATTATCCTTTTTCACATTATTGATTCCATTAATATATCGTTATCGTACGAGCTGTTTTTCTGACCGAAACAATGATGCTATCAATAAAAATATTGATGAAATGCTTCGACAAATTAAAAAAAATATTTTCTTCCATTTATTATCCATTTTTACATTATTGATTCCATTAATATATTGTTATCGTACGAGGTGTTTTTCTGATCGAAACAATGATGCTATCAATATAAAATATTGATGAAATGTTTCCACAATTAAAAAAAAATATATGCTTTCATTTATTATCTTTTTTTACATTATTGATTCCATTAATATATTGTTATCGTACGAGCTGTTTTTCTGACCGAAACAATGATGCTATCAATATAAAATATTGATGAAATGCTTCGACAAATTAAAAAAAATATTTTCTTCCATTAATTATCCATTTTTACATTATTGATTCCATTAATATATTGTTATCGTACGAGGTGTTTTTCTGACCGAAACAATGATGCTATCAATATAAAATATTGATGAAATGTTTCCACAATTTAAAAAGAATATATGCTTCCATTTATTATCCTTTTCTACATTATTGATTCCATTAATATATTGTTATCGTACGAGCTGTTTCTCTGACCGAAACAATGATGCTATCAATATAAAATATTGATGAAATGCTTCGACAATTTAAAAAGAATATATGCTTCCATTTATTATCCTTTTTCACATTATTGATTCCATTAATATATTGTTATCGTACGAGCTGTTTTTCTGACCGAAACAATGATGCTATCAATATAAAATATTGATGAAATGCTTCGACAATTTAAATAGAATATATGCTTCCATTTATTATTTTTTTTTACATTATTGATTCCATTAATATATTGTTATCGTACGAGCTGTTTTTCTGACCGAAACAATGATGCTGTCAATATAAAATATTGATGAAATGCTTCGACAATTTAAACTAAATATATGCTTCCATTTATTATCCTTTTTTACATTATTGATTCCATTAATATATTGTTATCGTACGAGCTGTTTTTCTGACCGAAACAATGATGCTATCAATATAAAATATTGAAGAAATGCTTCGACAATTTAAACTAAATATATGCTTCCATTTATTACCCTTTTTTACATTATTGATTCCATTTATATATTGTTATCGTACGAGCTGTTTTTCTGACCGAAACAATGATGCTATCAATATAAAATATTGATGAAATGCTTCGACAAATTAAATAAAATATTTTCTTCCATTTATTATCCTTTTTTACATTATTGATTCCATTAATGTATTGTTATCGTACGAGCTGTTTTTCTGACCGAAACAATGATGCTATCAATATAAAATATTGATGAAATGCTTCGACAAATTAAAAAAAATATATGCTTTCATTTATTATCTTTTTTTACATTATTGATTCCATTAATATATTGTTATCGTACGAGCTGTTTTTCTGACCGAAACAATGATGCTATCAATAAAAATATTGATGAAATGCTTCGACAAATTAAAAAAAATATTTTCTTCCATTTATTATCCATTTTTACATTATTGATTCCATTAATATATTGTTATCGTACGAGGTGTTTTTCTGACCGAAACAATGATGCTATCAATATAAAATATTGATGAAATGCTTCGACAAATTAAAAAGAATATATGCTTCAATTTATTATCCTTTTTCACATTATTGATTCCATTAATATATTGTTATTGTACGAGCTGTTTTTCTGACCGAAACAATGATGCTATCAATATAAAATATTGATGAAATGTTTCCACAATTAAAAAAAATATATGCTTTCATTTATTATCTTTTTTTACATTATTGATTCCATTAATATATTGTTATCGTACGAGCTTTTTTTCTGACCGAAACAATGATGCTGTCAATATAAAATATTGATGAAATGCTTCGACAATTTAAACTAAATATATGTTTCCATTTATTATCCTTTTTACATTATTGATTCCATTAATATATTGTTATCGTACGAGCTGTTTTTCTGACCGAAACAATGATGCTATCAATATAAAATATTGATGAAATGCTTCGGCAAATTAAAAAGAATATATGCTTCCATTTATTATCCTTTTTCACATTATTGATTCCATTAATATATTGTTATCGTACGAGCTGTTTTTCTGACCGAAACAATGATGCTATGAATATAAAATATTGATGAAATGCTTCGACAATTTAAAAAAAATATATGCTTCCATTTATTATCCTTTTTTACATTATTGATTCCATTAATATATTGTTATCGTACGAGCTGTTTTTCTGACCGAAACAATGATGCTATCAATATAAAATATTGATGAAATGCTTCGGCAAATTAAAAAGAATATATGCTTCCATTTATTATCCTTTTTCACATTATTGATTCCATTAATATATTGTTATCGTACGAGCTGTTTTTCTGACCGAAACAATGATGCTATCAATATAAAATATTGATGAAATGCTTCGACAATTTAAACTAAATATATGCTTCCATTTATTACCCTTTTTTACATTATTGATTCCATTAATATATTGTTGTCGTACGAGCTGTTTTTCTGACCGAAACAATAATGCTATCAATATAAAATATTGATGAAATGCTTTTACAATTTAAAAAATATATAAGCTTCCATTTATTATCCTTTTTTACATTACTGATTCCACTAATATATTGTCATCGTACGAGCTGTTTTTCTGACCGAAACAATGATGCTATCAATATAAAATATTGATGAAATACCTCGACAATTAAAAAAAAAAATATATGCTTCCATTTATTATCCTTTTTTACATTATTGATTCCATTAATATATTGTTATCGTACGAGCGGTTTTTCTGACCGAAACAATGATGCTATCAATATAAAATATTGATGAAATGCCTCGACAATTTAAAAAAAATATATGCTTCCATTTATTATCCTTTTTTACATTATTGATTCCATTAATATATTGTTATCGTACGAGCGGTTTTTCTGACCGAAACAATGATGCTATCAATATAAAATATTGATGAAATGCCTCGACAATTTAAAAAAAATATATGCTTCCATTTATTATCCTTTTTTACATTATTGATTCCATTAATATATTGTTATCGTACGAGCGGTTTTTCTGACCGAAACAATGATGCTATCAATATAAAATATTGATGAAATGCCTCGACAATTTAAAAAAAATATATGCTTCCATTTATTATCCTTTTTTACATTATTGATTCCATTAATATATTGTTATCGTACGAGCGGTTTTTCTGACCGAAACAATGATGCTATCAATATAAAATATTGATGAAATGCCTCGACAATTTAAAAAAAATATATGCTTCCATTTATTATCCTTTTTTACATTATTGATTCCATTAATATATTGTTATCGTACGAGCGGTTTTTCTGACCGAAACAATGATGCTATCAATATAAAATATTGATGAAATGCCTCGACAATTTAAAAAAAATATATGCTTCCATTTATTATCCTTTTTTACATTATTGATTCCATTAATATATTGTTATCGTACGAGCGGTTTTTCTGACCGAAACAATGATGCTATCAATATAAAATATTGAAGAAATGCCTCGACAATTTAAAAAAAATATATGCTTCCATTTATTATCCTTTTTTACATTATTGATTCCATTAATATATTGTTATCGTACGAGCGGTTTTTCTGACCGAAACAATGATGCTATCAATATAAAATATTGATGAAATGCCTCGACAATTTAAAAAAAATATATGCTTCCATTTATTATCCTTTTTTACATTATTGATTCCATTAATATATTGTTATCGTACGAGCGGTTTTTCTGACCGAAACAATGATGCTATCAATATAAAATATTGATGAAATGCCTCGACAATTTAAAAAAAATATATGCTTCCATTTATTATCCTTTTTTACATTATTGATTCCATTAATATATTGTTATCGTACGAGCGGTTTTTCTGACCGAAACAATGATGCTATCAATATAAAATATTGAAGAAATGCCTCGACAATTTAAAAAAAATATATGCTTCCATTTATTATCCTTTTTTACATTATTGATTCCATTAATATATTGTTATCGTACGAGCGGTTTTTCTGACCGAAACAATGATGCTATCAATATAAAATATTGATGAAATGCTTCGACAATTAAAAAAAAATATATGCTTCCATTTATTATCCTTTTTTACATTATTGATTCCATTAATATATTGTTATCGTACAAGCGGTTTTTCCGATCGAAACAATGATGCTATCAATATAAAATATTGATGAAATGCCTCGACATTTAAAAAAAAAATATATGCTTCCATTTATTATCCTTTTTTACATTATTGATTCCATTAATATATTGTTATCGTACGAGCGGTTTTTCTGACCGAAACAATGATGCTATCAATATAAAATATTGATGAAATGCCTCGACAATTTAAAAAAAATATATGCTTCCATTTATTATCCTTTTTTACATTATTGATTCCATTAATGTGTATATATGTGTGTGTATGTGTGTAATCCCAATTTAATTGAATAATAATTTGTAATACATAAATATAGGTCAGGAATGAAAGTTAGTTAATTCAAACAAATTTCAAGTCCTATGTAGCATAGCAAATGTCCGCCTGTCATTTAGAATGACTTTTCATAGTGACTAATGTTTTAAATGTCTTACAAAATTTTATTGTGTGTTTTTATTTTTGTTGTGCATTGCTCAACTTGCATAGAAATAAAGTGATTTTACAGTATTTGTTTTAAAAATATTATTTTGTGTTATACCTTATTTAAAAATGCGGTTTTTCTAGCTTTTTAGTACTCTTTTGCATAAATGGATTTAAAAAATCTTCATTGTCAAATTATTATTTATTCATGTAGGCTATTTGTAATTTATTAGTTATATGTATCATCATGTTGCTGTTGCAATTCGTGATCTTTAAATTTTAGTAACACCTGGTAACTTTTGACAACGTTTTTTAAAACTGAGCAAAATAAAATTGACCGATCCCATTGAATCACACTAAATTTTATATTGTTATATTTTATGAATCATTCCTTTTTTTACAAAGGGGTGACAAAAAAAACAAATGGTTCTGCTTTTTACAAATAAACTACGCTTACAGATTTATTTTAAATCTTATATTGCATTTAATAAATTTGCCATTCTATTAACATACACAATAACACTGTTTGCGGTAGTTTTAAATGAAATGTATTCCAGAGTGCATTTAAGGTCTCTTACCACTTTCGTTGATCGGAACTTTTATATATTTTCATAGTTAGAGAAATAAAAAAATGATATTTGCCTTGAGTATAGTTTTAGAGCTTTTTTCACTTGACAATATTTTACTATTTCAATAAGTACGTAAGAAATATCTAAGTTGTTTTGCTAATAATAGTCACCAATTTAAAGTACAGTAAGGAGAATATTGAAGGAATCTCACAAAATACATATTTTTACAATAACACTTCATTTCGAAATATTTAATATCTGTACAACCTAAATAGGAAATAACATTACCAGTAAGAGTTTAAATTTATGTTGAACATTTTTTAATATACTGAATAGATTACGGCACAGTTTTTTTTTCTGGAGTAGTTTTTAAGCGTACTGAAAATAAAGTTTTGCATCAGAAGCAGGAGGATTGCGAAGCGTTCCTCGTTACTGCAAAGCTTTTGTATGTAAGTACACAGTGGTCAACTAAAATCAAACAAAAAAACTCATTTATAAATGTGTGACAAGGATGTACCAACAACTACATATCTTTTTAAACTATTTATAATTTTCGAAATATATTTCCTTACCATCATTTCGTTTCAAATTCTCTGGGCAGTCCTGGAAAGATAGAAAAGTTTTCATTTAAATCTACATTCCATAATAAATTATATACCCTTTTAAAGACAGAGAATAACTATATGAATATATATAATATCTACTGCAAATTAGTTAAGGTGAGATCCGTTTATATAGTTTTATGAATGTATTATTAGTAAATTGTAACCCAAATTATTTAGAAAATTAGTTAAATAATATAGTCTATTTCAAGAGTTTCTGATGACAATCAGTTGATTTCTGTTAATAACTATGATTAACACTTTCTGCCTTACCCAACGTTACAATATTTACCTCTGATGACGCGTTTCTAAATGACTCCATTTTCAAAATTTAAATCGTACTTCAAAAGGAAATGGCGAGTGATTTAAGGTTTTTCAAACAGTGTCACTTCGAAACGCGTCACCATAGGCGAATATTGTTATGTTAGGAAAGACAGAAAGCTCTACTTAAATATATAGAAATATTCCTAACAGAAAGGATGAATATATCAAGAATTTTACACACACACACACACACACACACACACACACACACACACACACACACACACACACACAACAGATGCTGCATAGAAATTATAACATAAAGCTATTACGTTTAATGACAAACATAACATGTAGTTCACGTTATTCAACAATTCTAAATCATCTCGCTTCTTTTATATTATGAAATAAGATTATACAATTTATTAATTTAAATTTATTATTATTATTGTTAAACATTAGTATTTCTACATTTTGGAACAGATTAAAAAGAACAAGAAAGGTTTTCTGTGTTCAACAAAGAAACTCAGTGATTTCGTATTTAATAAATTATATATTATAAACATATTATCTAGGCTACTACTAAATCACATTTACAAATAATAAAATTTGATACGTTTCCAGCTATCTGAATCGGTAAAAGAAGCAGATGGATCTTCTTACAAATTAACAGTTGTATTAAACCTAATGATATCTTACAAAAACTTATTTTAGATATATTTATCTCTAAGAGAGAGGTTACTGTGTCATGGCTTGTAATTTAAAATCGAGGTATAATCCCTGTTTTCCAGTTTTACCCGTGACTTTTTATTTAATTTTACAAACTTGTTTAATTAACTGGTAATTATTTCGAAATGAGTAGCCTGGTTTGTCCTCAGCATTCTCGTTCGTTGGTGTCGTGATTTCATTTGTGTCCAAAGGCTCGTTATTCATGGTCTCATTTTTGGGCTCCTCCTCCAGCTCATTTTACTGCTTGCCTCTCCGGCCCCTCAAACTAATTGTTCTCTGGCTCCCCGAGCTTTTTTATTCTCGATTGCCAAACCTAACATCTCCTTCTTTCCCGACTTCTAGATTCCTCCTTCCTTTCTTCGCTTCCCTTTATCCAATCGTCGAGTTTATTAATTTCCTTGTCGCTCCTTTGATATGAGAATGTACGGCTTTCGCCGACAAAGAATTTTTTTTTGGTAATTTTGGACTCATGGGTAACCCCCCATAAATCTACCTGTTTTTCACCTTTTCGATCTACATTCCAGTTAAGAAGTGTCTATAATTTTGTATATCTTTAATTTTTTAAAAAATTCATATTTTTTAAACGCAACAACCTTCGAGGCTATAGATTTATATACGACTTAAGCTCATTTATTTAAAGTAGGCTTTAAGAAAGGTCATTTCATACCAACTACATCTGAAAGTACTAATGATTCCTACTATATATATTCTTATATAAAATCTTCAAATATAAAATTTCCTTGGTTTCCTATTGAAATATGTTATTCATATAGGATGTGGAATTTGACTTAAGAATAAATAAGAAGGTCGGGTAGAATGTGTGATTAGCGCACGTTGCATCTTGTTGAGACTTTCATCATTGTTACCGCCGTGGCAGGGCTTAGTAGCTAAGTTATCCCCAGAATAGAATTTAGAATGTCCCACTCCTCAAAAGTAATTTTGACAAATAGCCCTACTCGGGCTGTGGATGTTGTGCGTACTTACAATATGTAACATATGTATAAATTTAAAAGTCTCAAAATATTTACCTTTGTGACGTAGACATTAGGAAAAAGGCTACCTCAGAGTAGCTGGATTCACAAGGGCAAGACGGATCAATCAGTGATGCTCTCGCTGTCTCCAGCAAGCACTAGCCTTTCTTGCCTGGTATCTTGCCGACACTCTCTCTTCGACTTCGCTTATCCGACACAACCTACCTTGATCTCTATTTTTAAAAAGGACCAGAAAATTCAGGTTTGTAGCAAACAGCTGATTTTAGGGGATGATGGGAACTTGGAACCCTCGTGAGGTAACTATTGAAATTAGCAACTACTCTGTCTCAATTACATTTATCAGCTGTTTGGTGGTAATAAAAAAAAAACGTTACAACATAATATGGCTAACTATATGTTACTATATATTGCACTCCAAAAGTACTTTACCTGAACCATTTCAAGAAGCATACAAATGATAAATATCTTCGCTTTCTCTCCGCAAGTTGCACCTTCCCCATACGAAAGGAGAGCCTTTGATGTTAGAGTATTGGCTGCATACACAAAAATTAATTTGTTACCGTTTTATTTTTAAAATTATTTTTTATAATAAAAATTAATGGTATAATTTGATCTAGAAAGTAGTAGTGAAAAATATGTTGCCCGGTAGTTCTCCGCTATTAAGTCAACTTAGAAAAATCAAATTAACATTTGAAAATATTTTTTAAGAAATTCCCTTAATTAATTTAAAGTATTTCGTTTTCTCAAATGTGATCCTACAATAAATGTGAGCTAAATGATATATATATATATATATATATATATATATATGTGTGTGTGTGTGTGTGTGTGTGTGTGTGTGTGTGTGTGTGTGTGTGTGTTTGTGTGTGTGCGTGTATGCGTGTGTGTGTGTGTGTGTTTGTGTGTGCTGAGTTTGTAATTTTCGTAACATTTTTTTATATATTTGTTCTGTTCTATAACTTCAAAAGCCTTTTTAACCTTACCTGTTTCGTTATTCAAACACCTGTCAACAACTGTGAATCCAATTTCCTTCAAATTGTCAAATAAGAACACTTTATCCCTGAAAATTTCCTTTACTTTGGTTTTTTTCAAATTTCCTTCTGAATCGATCTGTGAAATATTATACTATAACTAATTAATGGTGATCAAAGACAATATATTTTAACATTTGTACAAATGGATATTTTATGTAATATTCATAAGAATATATTTAATGAATGATGGGTTATATTTTTACATATAACTCATTATATCTATAAGAAAATATAACGTTTTTCAAACATTATAATATTATAGTAATAAAGGAATTAATATAAATTATATCATTCCTAATTTTTTTTAATTCAGGAAATAAACAAATTTCAGAATTTGAATAAAATGTTAGAGAATATAATGTACATAGTGTGTTTTATTGTTGGGATACATCTTGTATATGTTTTCTTACAAATTCTTCTGAAGAGCCTGTACTCGAAAAATTAAAACACAGGTTTTTTTTACTATATTTTAATTCATTCAGACGCAATTGTGTAAAGATTATTGCGGAATAATATCGTTATTTTATTTAAAAAATTAACCTTTCTTTAAGAAAACTTTTCAACCTCTCTGTTTTCATTAAATAGTGGCCATTTATATTACTTACCAAATTCAGTTTTTGGAATATGCAGTCGTACGCACACTGAAATATAATAAAATACATTAAATGTAACTTTAAAAGTTTTAAATATCGAAATTTTAATTCATTAGTTACTCTACTAATGCTAATATATTATTGGAAAAAGTTATTCTAGTAGGCTTAATGCTAATATATTATAAAATAGCTGATATATTATTGCTAATAATAGCAATATATTATTACTAATGCCAATATATTATTGTGAAACGTTATTCTAGTAATGCTAATATATTATTGGAAAAAGTTATTCTAGTAGGCCTAATGCTAATATATTATTGAATAGCTGATATATTATTGCTAATAATAGCAATATATTATTACTAATGCCAATATATTATTGTGAAACGTTATTCTAGTAATGCTAATATATTATTGGAAAAAGTTATTCTAGTAGGCCTAATGCTAATATATTATAAAATAGCTGATATATTATTGCTAATAATAGCAATATATTATTACTAATGCCAATATATTATTGTGAAACGTTATTCTAGTAATGCTAATATGTTATTGGAAAAAGTTATTCTAGTAGGCCTAATGCAAATATATTATTGATAGCTGATATATTATTGCTAATAATAGCAATATATTATTACTAATGCCAATATATTATTGTGAAACGTTATTCTAGTAATGCTAATATATTATTGGAAAAAGTTATTCTAGTAGGCCTAATGCAAATATATTATTGAATAGCTGATATATTATTGCTAATAATAGCAATATATTATTACTAATGCCAATATATTATTGTGAAACGTTATTCTAGTAATGCTAATATATTATTGGAAAAAGTTATTCTAGTAGGCCTAATGCAAATATATTATAAAATAGCTGATATATTATTGCTAATAATAGCAATATATTATTACTAATGCCAATATATTATTGTGAAACGTTATTCTAGTAATGCTAATATATTATTGGAAAAAGTTATTCTAGTAGGCCTAATGCTAATATATTATAAAATAGCTGATATATTATTGCTAATAATAGCAATATATTATTACTAATGCCAATATATTATTGTGAAACGTTATTCTAGTAATGCTAATATATTATTGGAAAAAGTTATTCTAGTAGGCCTAATGCTAATATATTATTGAATAGCTGATATATTATTGCTAATAATAGCAATATATTATTACTAATGCTAATATATTATTGGGAAACGTTATTCTAGTAATGGTAATATATTATTGAATAGCTGATATACTAATGCTAATATATTATTGTGAAATGATATTCTACTAATGCTAATATATTATTGAATAGCTGATATACTAATGCTAATATATTATTGTGAAACGTTAATCTATTAATGATAATATATTATTGTGAAAATTTATTCTAGTAATGCTAAAATATTATTGTGAAATGTTATTCTAGTAATGCTAATATATTATTATGAAAAGTGATTCTAGTCATGCTAATATATTATTGTGAAAAGTTATTCTAGTCATGCTAATATATTATTGTGAAACGTTATTCTAGTCATGCTAATATATTATTGGAAAAAGTTATTCTAGTAGGCCTAATGCTAATATATTATTGAATAGCTGATATATTATTGCTAATAATAGCAATATATTATTACTAATGCCAATATATTATTGTGAAACGTTATTCTAGTAATGCTAATATATTATTGGAAAAAGTTATTCTAGTAGGCCTAATGCTAATATATTATAAAATAGCTGATATATTATTGCTAATAATAGCAATATATTATTACTAATGCCAATATATTATTGTGAAACGTTATTCTAGTAATGCTAATATGTTATTGGAAAAAGTTATTCTAGTAGGCCTAATGCAAATATATTATTGATAGCTGATATATTATTGCTAATAATAGCAATATATTATTACTAATGCCAATATATTATTGTGAAACGTTATTCTAGTAATGCTAATATATTATTGGAAAAAGTTATTCTAGTAGGCCTAATGCAAATATATTATTGAATAGCTGATATATTATTGCTAATAATAGCAATATATTATTACTAATGCCAATATATTATTGTGAAACGTTATTCTAGTAATGCTAATATATTATTGGAAAAAGTTATTCTAGTAGGCCTAATGCAAATATATTATAAAATAGCTGATATATTATTGCTAATAATAGCAATATATTATTACTAATGCCAATATATTATTGTGAAACGTTATTCTAGTAATGCTAATATATTATTGGAAAAAGTTATTCTAGTAGGCCTAATGCTAATATATTATAAAATAGCTGATATATTATTGCTAATAATAGCAATATATTATTACTAATGCCAATATATTATTGTGAAACGTTATTCTAGTAATGCTAATATATTATTGGAAAAAGTTATTCTAGTAGGCCTAATGCTAATATATTATTGAATAGCTGATATATTATTGCTAATAATAGCAATATATTATTACTAATGCTAATATATTATTGGGAAACGTTATTCTAGTAATGGTAATATATTATTGAATAGCTGATATACTAATGCTAATATATTATTGTGAAATGATATTCTACTAATGCTAATATATTATTGAATAGCTGATATACTAATGCTAATATATTATTGTGAAACGTTAATCTATTAATGATAATATATTATTGTGAAAATTTATTCTAGTAATGCTAAAATATTATTGTGAAATGTTATTCTAGTAATGCTAATATATTATTATGAAAAGTGATTCTAGTCATGCTAATATATTATTGTGAAAAGTTATTCTAGTAATGCTAATATATTATTGTGAAAAGTTATTCTAGTCATGCTAATATATTATTGTGAAAAGTTATTCTAGTCATGCTAATATATTATTGTGAAAAGTTATTCTAGTCATGCTAATATATTATTGTGAAAAGTTATTCTAGTCATGCTAATATATTATTGTGAAATGTTAATCTACGAATACTAATATATTATTGTGAATTGTTATTCTACTAATACTAATATATTATTGTGAAACGTTATTCTACCAATACATACTAATATATTATTTTGAAACGTTATTCTACGAATACATACTAATATATTATTTTGAAACGTTATTCTGCTAATACTAATATATTATTGTGAAACGTTATTCTACCAATACATACTAATATATTATTTTGAAACGCTATTCTGCTAATACTAATATATTATTGTGAAACGTTATTCTACGAATACATACTAATATATTATTTTGAAACGTTATTCTGCTAATACTAATATATTATTTTGAAACGTTATTCTACCAATACATACTAATATATTATTGTGAAACGTTATTCTACCAATACATACTAATATATTATTTTGAAACGTTATTCTACTAATACTAATATATTATTGTGAAACGTTATTCTACCAATACATACTAATATATTATTTTGAAACGTTATTCTACCAATACATACTAATATATTATTTTGAAACGCTATTCTACTAATACTAATATATTATTGTGAAACGTTATTGTACCAATACATACTAATATATTATTTTGAAACGTTATTCTACTAATACTAATATATTATTGTGAAACGTTATTCTACCAATACATACTAATATATTATTTTGAAACGTTATTCTACTAATACTAATATATTATTGTGAAACGTTATTCTACCAATACATACTAATATATTATTTTGAAACGTTATTCTACTAATACTAATATATTATTGTGAAACGTTATTCTACCAATACATACTAATATATTATTTTGAAACGTTATTCTACTAATACTAATATATTATTGTGAAACGTTATTCTACCAATACATACTAATATGTTATTTTGAAACGTTATTCTACCAATACATACTAATATATTATTGTGAAACGTTATTCTACCAATACATACTAATATATTATTTTGAAACGTTATTCTACCAATACTAATATATTATTGTGAAACGTTATTCTACCAATACATACTAATATATTATTTTGAAACGTTAATCTAATAATACTAATATATTATTATGAAAATACTTAGTTCAAAGATGAAACCTAGTTTTAAAAAAATATTTACTAGAAATGAATGAAGAAAGAAAATGAACACTGATTCTCCATATTTCGAGCATTGACATAATATTATAATGTTAACAGTAAGAGAGTAGCTAGCAATGTCTCACAAGTTTTAAAGTTGAGGAAAACTAAACTCAACTCTATAAAGAAAACTGAATATCGTTATTAACGTTCTTCTGTAATAAGCACATTATTACCACTGACAAAAGAAATTAGGATGATATTTCTGATATAATATTTTATTTATAGTATTTTATTTTCCTTCAATTTTAATATTACTAACTCGGGTAGCCCTTCCAATTGTAGCTACTAGGGTACGTGAAACCGGTTTTCCTCCTGAAAAAATAAACAGTTGTAAACATTTGATATTGGAAATGAACTGAACATTACTACATATCTGTATCTACTTTTCTATATTGTGTAATTTAGAGGGCGTTATATATTCATATATAGTAATACTGTAGCTACAGTTATATAGTTTTTAATGCTTTTTAAACTTAAGTTGTTTTAATAAAAACAAAACAAACAAATACCTTTAGGGCGGTTTGTATTTAAATCCGAACTAAATGATTTCTCCCAATAAAATAATAAAATTTAACGTTTTTTCAAAGTATGCATTGAAATTTGCGATAATGTTTTCCAAAAAATATTTACTTTTTTAACAATACTGTAATAGACAAGACAATATCTGCATATAAAAGAGATATTTAATTGTTATACGACATATTATTGAATATTGAGATTACTGAGATCAATTGGGTACCTTCAATAAGAAATTTAACTTTTCCCTTCAACAATGAATTCATTATTCAATAAAAAAAACCAATATTGATAGTTATTAAATTTTTGGTACGTATTTGAAAAAAATTTTATATAAATTGTAATTAGAATATATTTTATATTTTAGAAGCAACTGATATCATTAAAAAATATTTAAATGGGTGTTTAACGCACAACCTTGAATCACCGCTATAGTTATCTTCTAACACTCTGTCCGGAAGGTAAAGATATTTAGAAAGAGGTTTAAAATATTAAGTTTTGTAATAGATCACAGTTTTTACCAAAAATAGATAAATTTGATAGCCGTAAATAGTAAATAATTTAATTTTAAAAATTCTAGTAGAATAAATTAATTTTAAAAGCCAACAAATTTCTTATTTTTAAGGGTAATAAATATTTGTTATATATATATATATAAAGAACTGAGTCAAATTACAAATACAAGAATTATAATTGAATTTACAATTCTTTAAACAAATTATAAAAAATAAACAATATGGAACTTAATCTCAAAAAATACATTCACTTCTAATTCACACAAAATACAACCCTGTAAGGTTATAGAAATAAATATCACAATATGTAGTCTTGTGTATTAATAAAGAACTGAGTCAAAATACAAATACAAGAATTATAATTGAATTTCCAATTCTTATAATTCTTGTATTTTTATTTTGACTCAGTTCTTTATTAATACACAAGAATACATATTGCTATATATATATATATATATATATATATATATATATATATATATATTATGTATTATTATATTTTATTTATTATATACTTCCTATTTATTAGAAAAAGCTGTTAATTTGAAGGCTAAAATAAAACATTTTCAAAAATTACTTTCCCAATATATAGAATAAAATTGAAACGCCCAATCGTCATTAGTATCGCTATTCTTTGTAGAAACGGTTTGTGTTAGCGAGACCTTTCTTTCGTAACAAGTTCTAGGAATAATATCCCAGCGATTATTTTTAAGAAACATAGAAAAACACTTGACTAACCTGCGTAGCTGATAAATAAGTCACTTATAAAATAGTTTGTTATTAATATTAAACACAAATTATTGAAAAATTATTATTAAAAAAATGTTTGTTAAATAATATGAAAATCATATGTTATTTATATTTTACCATAAACACTTTATATGTAACCCTGTAGTTATTTAAAAATATTTTCATGAAGTTTGACCATAGACTTTTCGTGAATATTTTCGTGAAGTCTTGAAGAAATATTCAAGACTACTTGAACCTTAGTACTGTTTTATCGATATTTAAAAATATTTTACCGATAGTGTTTATTCATTACAAAACACTTAAATCAAAAGAAAAAAAATCTGAGTATTATAAATTAATGAATTATTACAACTTACTAACTGCTGCCAAATTTAGCTCTGAATCACGGACGCATTTCTCTGATTCCTCCAAGTTCACTTTCATCAAACTTGTTAACCAGCTTTCATTTCCACAAAAGCACTGTAAAATTGAATAAAATACTACATTACATGCTTTTTCACATATAATATTTTCAACAAACTTTGTGGTTGTTGGGTACTGTTATTTGATGATATGTAAAAGTAAATTAAATCTCCTTGCAATTTATTAAAATTAAAAAAATATTTCTCTCTCACTCTCTCTCTCTCTCTCTCTCTCTCTCTGTATATATATATATATATATATATATATATATATATATATATATATATATATATATATATATATATTATATTAAATATGGTGATATGTTTTCTTGTATATATAGTTAATAAATTAAAAATATTTCAAAAACAAGAATACTTTTAATGAATATATTTATTCTGAATGAATAAATATATTCATTAAAAGTATTCTTGTTTTTGAAATATTTTTAATTTATTAAATATATATATATATATAAATATAAATATATATATATATATATATATATATATATATATATATATATATATATATATATATATACTTCTCTAAATATATACGTAACTGATAAAAAGTTGCATAATTTTTCTTTTAAAATTCTGTACTATACGAATGTAGAACAACGGTTAACATGTTGGTTTTATCTAGTGATAATTTATACCCTAATCTGTGGTTTTGTCTTTCTTAGGACCTTTGCAATTTTAATTTTATTTCGCCCTCATGTGTAATATCAGTGCATCAAGTACAAAATAATTTCTAGATGTGGGGACATGGTTTGTAACCTTCGATAGGTTGTCTGTGTTTCTGAAAGTATGATGATGGTTTCACCTAATATGTTGCTGGGCTTTAAAAGAATCTCTTTGATTATGGTTAGAATATTTAATAATAATATTTTTTGATTTCTGTTAAACAATTAGGAAAATAAAATAAGTTTTCTTCTGTAAAAGTTTCTCCTTACTTTATAATTGTTTATTAGAACAATTTACCCACTATCAAACTATTCAACCGTCTCATATTCAAGGTTTTATATTTTGATTTACCCTACGCATTTTTATAAAGTCTCTACTTTTCATTTCGCCTACGTTTTTGCTCTTAGAAAATGTTTCTTAGAAGAATCCTATTTTACCAAACGAAATAAATTAACAAAACAACTTCAAAAACTCAACAACCGGAATAATATTATTAAACTAAAAATTAAATTAATATTTAATATCTTTAAGAGCAAATCAACACCTTATGTACGTTTTGGATACTAGTTAATCATCTTAAAACGATCTTAAAGGCAGTAATACTTTGTACTGATAATTTACAAGGTATAATTTGACAATTAGGTTATTTAATTTTAAGAACACTCTTCTATTCAGTTCTGATGTCTAGAAAATTCTTTGCTTTAAATGAACAAATTCTTCATTAGCATATGTTTGATAATAAAGCAATATGGGTAACGTAAGGGAAGGGGGTCAACTTACCCATGGTTTATTGGGTTGAATGAACCAGTCAATCTCTTTCTGCAGGTCCCGCCTACCCCTATTTAAGGGAGAAACGTGGCTTACGGTCTCTTTGATCACATCTATCGCCACTATAACATAAAGGAATATCATTGTAGAAACATTGAACACCGCATTGTCTTTTCTCTCTTCCACTCTCAAATCAACATCATACTTTTAAAAATTAATTTACAAAATATTTCGCAAAATTATTAAGATCATATTAAAAACTTGTAATGGACATCTGCAGTGAATATTTAGCTACATAAACAAACAAATTGTACAGCAATATGTTTCAAACATTAGGTAGAAGCCTAGATATTAAAACCAAAAACGTACTAACGCGGAATTACCTACTGATACTACTGCAGTTCAGATGAGATAATTCGCATATTAAAAGCTGAAAAATTTATATATGACAAAATTTAAATTGGATTTATTTATAAACATATATTAATCTTCTTTTACTAGTTTGAAGTGGAATATAAATTTTTCGAATACCATCGAATTATTTCCCATCTAAGAAATTATTGGAAATTACCCACACACATTAAAATTTGTTTTTAATAAAAGGAATATATAAGATCTAGAAATGTACTTAGCATTTTAATTGAAATAAACATATTAATATGTGTGCTTATAATAAGCTACAGAAATTCTCAACTGGATAGTGAGGAAAACGATATTAATACATAAAAGAATGCATTAATCTGCTTGAAATAGTAAGTGAATTATCTTAAAGATGTTTGAAGGGAAACTATTCTTGTGGTTACATAAATAGAAATATCAATGTTTTGAATTCAGTAATGGAATATGACTTTGTTGACCGAATAAAGAATATTTCAAAAAATACATGACACACATTAATCGGCACTTTTACTTACATACTATAGATAAATTGTATTTTAAAATATCTGGAATTTACAAAAACCAAAAACATCAAACATTACGTAGACAGTTATTTAGAATGTTTTCAATATATAAACATGCTTTTCTTGCTTTGAAATATTTATTTTCATTAACTATATTACAAGAAAACGTATCACTACATTTAATACACACACACACACACACACACACACACACACACACACACACATATATATATATATATATATATATATATATATATATATATATATATATATATACAGATAGATAGATAGTTTGATTGATAGATAAATTATGTAAGTAAGAATTACTAAATTGCTACTAAACGTTTGTATGATTATGTAGATTTGTTTATACAAAATATTTTTTATTTTATTTCAAAACGAATATTTAATTTATGTATTAAATAATAATATATATATTTTATGTTATACATTTAAACTACAAATACTTTTGAACACTAAATTTAATTTAGTATTAAATATGTATATTTTATTTTATACATTTTTATTGTTATATTTAATTATACTCTTTTGTACATTACATTTATATAACACTCTGTGTTATTACGAACATATATCATAAAGACCTTTATCTAATTCATGCTCTGAAGTTAAGCCTCCAGGTAGCGCTGCAAGTCCTAACAGAAGACACCCTAAAACAACCGAAGACACCATGATGACTGTCTAGGTCTGCCTTCTGCTGTGGCTTATATACTTTAGCTGGTCTCTCATCGTTATTACAGCACTGGTTTCCTCTTACAATTATATAACTTCTTTCCTCGGGCAGGAAGTAAGCGTTAACACTGGCGTGCTTTGGAACAATGTAAGCCTAGAAAATTCTCGGGGGACAAACAAGACTCTGTTTACTCATTTATAAATATTTAAAAAAATTGTATTGTTTTATACAAACGTGATTTAAATATATTTACCATTACTTATAAAATTGCTGTAGCACGTCAAATATTTTATTTAATTAGTTACAACCGTAAACTCATTGACGGAACGAACGTACCTATCGTTAAGTGGTTCTAGAGGTAAAAAAAAAGATTTCTCATTATATATATATATTTTTTTTGAATGTGTAAGGGCGGGGATTGAGTTATCACAAACATAAGAAATATTGAGGTACTGCGCTGTCTTTTTCAGCCTGGGCAGATGAAAGATCGGCATTGGCTGTAATTACACTTCTCTGTGTTAGATGACTTGGTTAAATTTTTAGATTGCTTACTTTACCACGTAATATATTTCTCATATCTTGTACCAAGCAGAATTAAATAACTATCTTATGGTATATAAGATAGAATGGTGAAAAAACTGTTAAAGTGACAAAATACTTTCAAAATCCATTGTATTTCAGAGCTATCAACGATTTTCGAAAGGAATACACTGGATTATTTATTGGTGAATAAATAGATAAGTAGAATTGACACAGACGCCAAGACCAACTAGGCCAATGATTTATTTCTGTTATGTTTTAGAGATAAAAAACTGTTCAGTGGCATATACCCATAAAATACCTTAACTAGTGGCATCGGTTATTACACTAGAAAATTGCAGAAGTATTTTCTCTGAACACAAAAAAACGTTAAAAGTTTCGTAAATATAATCTATACTCTCTTAAAATTCTAACTTATTTTATTTCATTACAAGATTTTGATACAAATTCAGCGAAATACTCATTGTAGTCAACTTACATTGTAAAGTAAAATCTACAATTCTTAAAATACTAATGTAGCAATGGTAAACGTAAAACTAGTAAAGAACAATAGTGTTCGATGACAAAGCAGAATTCTTCAAAATAATTAGAATACTTCCGTCCCTTTGTGTCATTTCATGGGACAGTCCGTTAGACCTAGTAAACGCTGTTTCCAATAATAACTCACGTCGGAAACTATCCCACTTAGTTCTAGCAACTTTGTCTTAAATTGCATTCTAAGGTTATCTTTACCTATATATTTTCCCACTTCCAGTCCATGGTTGTGGACAAGGCTTCCTCCTATCCTCTTTGGTTTTTTCTAAGTTTCTTTGAACAAAAGAAAATCGTTTCCTACTAAATCTATTTATTTTAATGAAGTTTCTGAGTTTTCTCTCAGAATGAGTTTATCTTTTTTTAAATATTAACAAAACTATACGATAAAAGTATTGAAGATATAATGTTTTAGCAATCGTGTACTTCTATCTTTGCTTGAAAAATCTCTTAAAAATATGACAATGACATGAAAAAATTGTGTCTATTTATTAATTTTATTTCTAATAAAACTATTAACAATATTTCAACACGAAAAAATCTTAAAAAGTAGCTATACATAAGTTATGTTAGATTAAACCCCAAGGAAGCCTACATTTCCACGTCCTTGTAACCACCGTTAGAGAGTCCTCATATAAAACCATCTAGGTAGTTTATTACAATACAAATATGGTCTAGAAAACCTATTACAATATAATTACAAACTACTCTAACTATATTATTGTATTAAGGTTTATGTATTGTATTTACAATGTGTTAGAACCCTCTGATGATGAAGACATGTATCGAGTACAGAACCTCCTCTTTCTATGAAGTCGGTTGTAATTGTTTATTTTGCTTATTAATTATCTTACAATTCATAATCTTTATTAAAATTTTTGTTTTAATTTTGCCTCAAAAATTTTGTTTTTAAAATATAAAATAGCTTATTATTGTCTCAAAATCAGACGGATTGGGATGTAACTATAATGAGGCCACCGAAAAGATTTCCTCTGTCGTTTACAAAAAAAAAAACACTTTGATCTGTTAAATACTTCGAAAGTTATTGTGGAACAAAGAGGGGAAAACGGATCAATTATAGAACCTCCAACATTTTTGACGTGGATTAAAAATTAACTAAATCTATTTAATGAACTCATTATAAAGTGGGTTTGTAAGGATAAATGATCAATAATTAAGTTGTAAAAATTCTCTTTTCGACTGTACGTAATCTCACACTCTAACCGCGACTGCTACGAGAGTCAAGGCCTACCGGCGTGACGTCACAGTTGACCTGTAGATGGCGCCAGAACCCGATCTATCACTGATACGAGCCGTGACCAAAACTCACGTGACCCATGGTTTGTGACGCACAGGGCCTTCTTTGTTTTTTTTTAATTATAACCAAATATGATCCTATATGTGCTGCGTCAATTATATTGAACCTTTGAAGTGTGGAGAATAATGACAGTTGATCTACAACAACAAATCTACATTAAAATTACAATCTAGAACAGCTATACAAACTTTCCCGATGTTTTTCTTTCATTCTAGTATCTGATAAATATTCCATTAAAATTAATTCTATCTTATTCAGAAATAATTCAGACAGGTGACTTATAATCTACCTGGCGTTAAATTCTACAGCATTTTATAAATAAAAGCCTTATTTTTCACATTTCTTAAACAGGGGACATACAGAAGGCAACTGATGACAGCAACGCAACGTAAACTTGAGTTGCAATTAGAAACTCTGCTAGTCGGTTTACAAGGTTGTTCATATAGAGTTGCTAGTTTAGTTGCCAGTTATGTTGTCGTCAGAGGAAGATGGCGTTCTATATTTTAAGACAGAAACTACAAAGACGTTATAAAAAAGACAATTCCGTGTAGGCCTACACCTCTATAACGTTATTCATGCGGGACAAGGTTTTGCATGCGGGGCATATTGCTATGCAAAATTCACGAAACTACACAGACCAATTTTTTTTAATTATTATAGTATGATCATTAGTAGTTACGACTACCTTTCAAAGCATGTATTTGTGAACATCAAGAGAGAACACATAATTGGCGAGAACCGATTTCAGCTGCAGAAAGATTAACAATAACACTCAACTTAGGTTAATTGCTAATTTATGTATTTCTTTTTATATATAACTTAAACTTATAGTTAACTTATATTTAAGCAAAACTTAAAATAAAATTACATTACAATGAAATAAAAACTAGTTTTTAAAGAAATGAAATTTTATAGTTCAAGTGGCGATTTTATATATTTTGAAAAAAAATGTTAGTAGGCCTATTCATTCTTATCGTCTTGACGTTGTTGGATACAAAAATCATGACCAGAATCAGCAATATTTTGTTTTTCTGACGTACTATACTAGTATAATAAACGACTATTCAAAGAAACTGAAACACAAAAATGCAATAAAAATAATAAATATTTAAATACAGAAGCACTCTTGAAAAACGCATACACAACACAACAAATACTGCTGGCAACTGAGAAACTGAGCAACGAGTTTACAGCATGTCGTGACCGGAGAAATTCTAGTTTCTATGTCACTCGCTAGTCGCGTTGCTATCACTTCGCTATGAATATGTGCATTAAACTCTATATGCCTTGAAAATGCAACTCAAGTTTACGTTGTGTTGCCGTCACCAGTTGCCTTCTGTATGTCCGCAGCCTTAGTCTCAACACGTTAAATGTAAATTTAACACATAAAAGAATAATAAAACGATAAAATGAGATGAAGCTATGCATCAAGAGGTGGTTTGTTCTATATAAACGCCAGGAAATGGGTCACGACAACAACGCGTTTAAACCGACTTAAAACTTTTTCAATCTTGCTGAACGCTAGGAACTTCATACGGACACGTTTTGAAACTTTCAAAAGATGAACTTTTACCCGAAGATGAGCATTTCGTGTTTTGTCAATTAAACTACAACGATAGTGTAAATTATAAAATCTAACAAATGTATAATAAAATTATAATATCTGTTTCTAACAACTAGAACACCGTTATAGAATTTATATTAATCTTATTGATAAAATGGTCTGTTATAATTATCATATTTTATTGTTATTATTTTCTACTCCTTTGCCATTGAAGACATGAATAATATTTCCATTAATTTTCTATTATATCTTTAACTAATTGATTTATACAAATGTTCAATATGCCTATACAATCTAAGCCAATCAATAATCTATCCTTTACAAACAAAAAAAGTTTACAGCCTGTATTGTAACTACTTCAACTATTTAAAAACAATGAAAACAATTGTTTAAACATTATTGAAACCATTATCTTCTATTTAAAAATCTAAGTTAACCAAGTGTTTATGTTACAGTATTTAAAATAGGCTAATATAAAAAACAAGCTGTTTTAAAACACCAATTTCAATTGCGAGTTTATAATGAGCTCATACCTGAGGATATTCAAAAACAAGAATAAGGTCAGAAAATAGAATGATAATAGAAAATGGTTATATAAAGAAAACTGTCGACAAACGTAACTATTATATTTTTCAAAAACATCATAATAATTTGATTTACAAAAATAATTATAGTAACACAATATGGACTTCTTTTGTATTTACACGCAATGGAATGAAAAATATCACCAAAATATTTGAAAATACACATGTCAAAATTGCATATAAAACTAATAATAAAATATTAAGTATAATGAATAACAATAATAAAATAAATATTATTAATGAATAGGTGGTGTTAATAAGTTATATGAAAGCTGTGATAAAACCTATTTAGATCAAACAAAGAAAATTTATAAGAAAGACATAAAGAACATTTAAATAGTTATAAATAATTAGATACATACATTTAAAATTTTGCACATCATTGTGTTTTTAATAACTATAAGTTTCCAAATATAGAAAATATGAAACTTATAAAAAAAATTGTGAATGATTACATATGAAGCATTCGCAATATATAAATATAGTATTAATAACAAATTAACAAATGCAAATACGATCCAAAAGGGATAATAAAATCAATGCCTATAATGTAACGGCAACAAGATAAACTTGGCAATATTCTAATAAACTTGATAACAATGATGCTATACGTTGCATAGCTTTATTATTGCATTATTCATTCCTAATGATATTGGTACTGTTTACCAACGAGAAGCTTTGAATAATAAAAACTTAATAAATATATCTTGTGTTTGAATACCCTCTGTTGTATTATTTATTATGCAAGAAACCTGCATTATATATATATATATATATATATATATATATATATATATATATATATATATATATATATATATATATATATATATATATATCGCAATATGTATTCTTGTGTATTAATAAAGAACTAAGTCAAAATACAAATACAAGAATTGTAAATGTAATTATAATTCTTGTATTTGTATTTTGACTTAGTTCTATATATATATATATATATATATATATATATATATATATATATATATATATATATATATATATATATACACAACTGTAATAAATGAGCTTATTGAAATAACAATTATCGTTGTTGATCTCTAGCTTGCATTTTCGTCAATTTAAAAAAAAATAAAACTATAATACATAGTATAGTTGCAGAAATATTTTTTTCGGTAAATAAACTTTTCATTTAAACAAGGTTATATTCTAGGTCTATATTATTTAAAGAAAGTTTCTCTCCTATTAACATAAATAATAGCACTGTCGTTGGCTACAGTAGTAATAAATAAGTGAGTTTTCCTAACTTCAAAACACGCAAGTTCAACGAAATGTAGCCGAAGTATAGGTAATTTGTTGAAATAATTTATTTACACCTCTAATATTTCAAAATTGCCTTTATTTATTCGTAAATAATAAAAGAAATACCACTCTCAGAACGCCCTGTCATAGACTTTTATCCTTGAAAACTAGGTTATATAGTCTCGATTGAACTGGTGACAGGTTTTTGTTACTATTTTAATTTTTGTAAATGTTCCATACGAGAAAATTTAATTATTTAAAATTAAAAATATTCATTTACTATGGACAAAAATGGTGCTGTTGAGGTAAATAGAAAGTAGTCTTCTTCAATTACTAATTGGAAAAATACATCATTGAAAATTTTGAGAACTACACTGGTACACTTAATTGCACATAAATAATTTGTTGGTATATATATATATATATATATATATATATATATATATATATATATATATACATATATATATATATATATATATATATATATATATATATATATATACACGTAACTTACAAATTGATTTAAAATAATAACGTTTATAATTTACAAATAATTTTTCCAAATTTTGTTTTTTATTTACCAACCCCTAATTTTAACGTGTATAGCCTAAAATATTATTAATAATAATTATTATATTACCAAATTAATTTATAACGGAAGAAAACAATTTAATTTTATAAAATCGACACAGTTGTATGTAACTAGACAAAATTCATACACGATGAACTGATGTTTGTAAATGAGTCGGAATTTTGTTTTTTTTAATATCTGTGTCGTATCCGCTTTTAACGAAGTGTAGAACTATGTTTTAAATGTAAAGTGAGAAACAAGGTAGGTTTTAGGCCCCTTATATCATATGTTCTGTACCTGAATAGAACGTACGACTGATTGGTCTAAGGGTTCCCGCCAAGTGAACTTTTCAGTTCCCATGGTTTAACTTGAGCCACAAGCCAAATGTCTGACACAAGCAAGGGTAAAGAATTAATAGATATTCTTTATATTATTAGAATAACACATAAATGCTATTCTACAAGAGTTTAATTCAAAATGTTAAAAAATTTAGTTTATAGTTATAAGGAAACAATTCTCCAATTCTCTTACAGATTTTCTCGAACTATCTCCTTATTTATATTATTGGGTGATATCATTCAATTCATAAATATTATACAAAATAAATCATAATATTTTTAGTCTAGATCTTAAAAACACATAAACATACGCGTAAAATATTTCTACTAAATAAGATCCCTATTACTTTTATCATTTTAAATTACTTGTAATATATTATTTCACAATACCAACAATTAAATAATCTATAACTAACAATGTCCCGCTTTACCACACCCACCTTCTCCAACCTCTTTTCAGTCAATTAAAATCCAAATAATATCAACTCTAAATCACATCACGAAAGAAAACCTTATCAGGGCCTCACACAACAGAATTTGGGTCACAAATGTCACCGAGGAACCAATAACCCGTATCCTTCCCCACCGCACAGGTGAAGCACTATTCCGTCTGGCTACGGGCCATGACTACCTACCAGCACACCTCCACAGAATTCATGTCCTCTAATCGTGTTGGCACTATGTATGCAGATCAGCTCCTCAATGCACTTCCTTGGACCGCACCCAATCAGGCGAAGAGGACAATGAAAGTAGACTCTCGCGCCTGTACTGGTCAGCGCGCCACCAAACGGCTCAAAAGCCAACGGTGGGAGTTGGCTAGTAAGTAGGTATAACTTAAAACTAATGTATGGATGTATTGAAAAAAAAAACTGGATGAATTAATAATTACATATTTAAAGAGGTATTTTGAAGTTTGTCGAGGTATTATTAGAGACTTTTACGTATATAACAATAAAGAGGTATTATTTTTAACAATGGTATTAGTTTAAATGTAGACTATATAGAGCTAGTCTGTACTTAGTTGGTCAACAAAACTAGAAGTAAATCAATACTTTTATTATTATTATGAAAAATAAATATAAATCTCATTAATATAAAATAATTATTATTATTATGTGATAAATTATATTCTTTAAAAACAAATAGACAATATTTTGGGGTTTTATTGTGTTTACGTATGCACATTAAACAACAACAACAACCCTTGCTATAAATATTTAAACAACCTTGATGTACAATCCATAACACAGTTAGCATCATCAGAAGGTTGAAAACATTTTCGGTTACAAAGAGTATGTGTTGTAACCTTCTGATGATGCTAACTGTGTTCGCGAAACGTTCATCAAGGTTGGTTAACAACCTATTTGTAACAAGGTTTATTGTTGCTTAATCATTATAATTACGCTACTGTGCGTTGTATAAATGTGTGTATATGAATGGTGAATATTAAGACTTAAAAAAGGCAGGTAAATATTACCTGAACATTTAAACAACTGTCAGTATAAATACAGTAATAATAGAGTATGAATGGTAACTAGTAAAATCCTTGCTTTACAATTATAGGACACAAACCTCTACGGTGATGAGTTAAAACCAAACGGCTCATGTATTCGTGCTAAGAAAATAGAATTATACATCGTTTTATATTGTTTATAAACGAGTTGTTTAGAGTTGTTTATGATTTAAAACGTTTACATGGCTTATAGTTTAAAATAGTAATTTCTCAAGAGTCGAATTTTAATATGTTGAAAATGTCATAATTACTAACTCTCGTGTCCACCACAAATCTACCACCTATTTATGAATTCCTTTACCGTCAGAACCTTTTTTCCAACATTTGCAGTTTTTAGCAATTTAGGAGACTAGTATAAAATCAAAATCACTTAACAAAAATTACGGTTGCTATTTACGGACAGGGAAAATATGTAATAAACTGTTAATACTCTAGCAAAAGTATTGTCTCAAAGTTTTTAAATTGACGTTAAAACATTTCGACAACAAACCTCCATTTCCGCATGAGTTATGAATGAATAATTTTACGTTTTTACTTTAAATCCGCGTTTTTGCGTTTCGATCTGCAATCTGATTGAATTCAGAAATCCATCTAAAAAAGAACCTTCTGTAAGTATAAGTATTTTCTTCCAATTCGTATAGTATTATAATAATACGAACAGTGTTAGAAACGTCATGCTTTAGCAAGTTTTCAAAACTACTAATAACACAACTGAAGTGAACAAATAAACCTTTAGCAAGATCTATTCACTAAAATTAGAAATAAATATTTATGAAATGCTTTGAATTTTTCCCCTTCGTGGTACCTCGGATAGGGTGCCCTGCACATACAAGTGTTAATATGAAAGTTTAAGATGTATAAAGCATTGTAAGCGACGGAGGTTTGAATAATTTAACAGAGAAACGGAAAAAGTAAAGGCCACTTTGCAGAGCTAACGGCGCATATCGTGGAGAATGGATGCTCTAGAGTCTCGAGGACCCCATAAATGTACGTGGAGAGACTAGAAATCGTTGATCTGGTGGTTTGAGTTTAATTTCTTTTGTTCCGAATCCAAAGTAATATGAATTTTCTGTATAATTTGCTGAGAACAAGTCCCTAGTGTGTGCGGTTACTCTACTTGTCACAGATGATTGTTCTTACTAATTTTAAGCATAGAGTGTTTTTATTACAAATTGGTTAGTGCTAAGCACTTTAGTTCCCGACAGCCAACGTAGACAACCTTTGACAGTGACACATATTGATATACTAGTTTTGCCTGCACTTGTTTAAAAACAGCACTTTATATCAAAATTAGTAAATTTAAAAACAACTAATAATTGATAATGATTTTGTAATGGCTGTTTTGTGATAAAACGTTATACTAATTATAAAACAGACATATTCTCTGAAATTATACTTTCTCTTTGTATTTAATATTTTTGCAACTTTTAGCCTTTAAAATCCACATTTTGCCAAATCATTTTTCAGTTTTCTCTATGTAAGGAACGGAATGTACCCTGGCATTTTCAAGTCTCTACCTTTTATAGTTTTGATTCTACGTTGAATCTCAGTCAGCCACTGAGGACAAAGATTCTTACATATAAAGTTTTCGTCGACCCCATTAAAGAGTAGAGTTGCAACATACCTCTCTCGCTGTCTCAGTGCCAATAGAGAATCACGTTTATGCAATATAACTCAGTAATATAATTTGGTTTATGTTTAGGAAAGCTTTCAATATCTCCAGCAGGTGACCAAATATGGCCTCAATAATTGTGTCTTATTAAAAGCTGCCAATACATATGTAACTTTAAAGTACAATCTTAAAGCCAAATAATAGCTTCCATAGTTTACACATTCCTTAATAGATCAAAACAATATTCACAATCTAGAAGGAAAATCAGAAGATTTTCTTTTACTCTTTACATTGTTATAAACCGCCGTAGGAAGGTTTGGTAGCTAAGTTATTATCGAAAATAGAATTTAGAATGTTTCCCGAAAACGAATTTTGACAAATAACCCTCTTCAGGCCGAGGACACACACACACACACACACACACACACACACACACACATACATATATATATATATATATATATATATATATATATATTATAACATAAAGTACGAGGCTTTAGATTAAATTAAAGTAGTTGCTAAAATAAATCATCTGTAGAATTAAGCAAGGGAAGATACAAATTGTTTTCTAATGCGGACAAAGCAGGTACTATGTCGTTATCCTTTGCAGGAAAGTTATAAGTTGAGTCCGGCAAATTGACAATAGAAGGTCCAAAGCTTGTTAAGACGGGAAATCCAGCAGCCGATATAGCCTGGGGAATTAACCGTGTACCGTTAGGTTTAG
This sequence comes from Prosapia bicincta, assembly GCA_036971475.1. Lineage (NCBI taxonomy): Eukaryota > Metazoa > Arthropoda > Insecta > Hemiptera > Cercopidae > Prosapia > Prosapia bicincta. The sequence continues at coordinate 92,476,362 of JBAIZL010000002.1, forward strand.
CTAATTGTAGAACTGTGGGAAACTTACAAAGAACGTATTGGTGGTAGTGGGAAAGATTAGGGATTTCATAAAAACTAAATTATCGGGAGTTTAGAGGAAGATTTGTGGAGAGTCTCAGAGAGAAGAAGGCAGGTTGGTGGGGACAAGGATGTAAGTGTTGTAAAGGGAGAATTTTGTTAAATTAGGTAGAGTTTTTTTATAAGTAAAATTTAAAAGTGCGACGTAAAAGTTTTTTTTTTGAAATATAAAGTAAGTTTTTTTGTTGTCAAGTGTAAGTGCGGAAGTGAACAAAGCCAGGATTCCAGGAACTCTTCAGAACAATAAGTATAAGTGTAGCCAACAGACATCTATCTTTTAGTTTAAAACACATTTTAAGTTCATCAAAATTTAGGAAAAATTATTCTAGTCACCATTTCTAATTTAAAAGCAATGTTCCCGTAATAGTGACCCCGAGAGCAAGAATAAATTTTTAGTACTGTTTTTTTTATGTTATTCTATTATAAATCTAAAGCCTCAGAAGTCCACTTTTTATGATTGTAATTTTAGTTAAGATATGAAGCCTGTCACTGCAAAATATTAATATAAATTTGGAATAATGTGTAGAGTTAATTAAAGAAAATAAGTGCAAGTGATGTTTAAAAATTTGTAAGATTGTTAATTCTTTTATAAAACTGAAGGTGTGACATTAAATGGTAAGGTAAATAAATAACATTTAAAAATAAATTTAATTATAACAAAAGTTAAGTTATAATATATAGACTATATATGTATATATATATATATATATATATATATATATATATATATATATTAAAAGATTTACTTTGTGTTCGTGATCTTTAATATGAGTAAGGTTACCTTCCTTTGTATTCGCTGGTTTCCTTGGGAAAGTCTAGCCGACCAGAGATGTTCCCGCAAATCACCTACCTCTGTGTATTCTTGCCTGGTTCCTTACGACACTTTCTCTTCGATTTCTCCCATCCGACTCCCCACAACTTGATATTTAGTTTTAAAAAGGACCGGAAAAATCAGATTTTTAGCAAATAGCTGATTATAAACGGGAAACTGGAATGTGCTACCCTCTTGCGGCGACTGTGGAGTATAGCGAGTACTTTGCCTCAATTACCTTCTTATGCTGTTTGACGGTAATTTTTAAATAAAAAGTTACAACATGTATACATATCTTACAAATACTATGTTTTTAGTTTAATTAATTAGAAAAAATAATTTACCCTAAAATATAAGGCTATTATGCAACCCGCTTTAGAATAATTTACAAATAAACAACATATTCGAAACCGATAGACTTACAAACATATAACCTAATAAGTGAAAATGAGTTTTATATAATCGTGACTTTAATAGCCTAAACGTTAAGCACTAGTAGGGACAGTGTAGAGCCGTCTTCCTTTGGGGCATTAGAGAAGGTAATATCATTGCGTTTCAATCGTCTGTTATTAACTTATATTTAACCCTATGTGATAATATTTAAAATGTCAACCCAAGATGTGAAAACCCATACAAAATGTCTTTGGTAATACCCAAAACCAAATTCAGGGTTTTTATTTGGTAGTAAAGCCTTTACTAGACCATTCGGATGCCCTAAATTGATTTTCAAATGGAAACCAGAAAAGAAGGAAACAAAAACATGAAATGAACTTCTAAAAATTAAATGACATTTACTTTAGAAAAAATGTAATACATAACAGTTTAAACTATATACAACGACTCTTTAATATACATAAGTATTCTCTTTCTTACATTTTATTATTATTTAAACAAACACTATTACCAAACTCACATCCACTACCGCACATTTTTAACTATCTCAGGTTACAATTTTAAATAATAAACAAATTTTCATAAATATTGTTCTGTGATGTGGAATGCTTGGTGATAACGTTTACGGACAAAAACAATAAACTCACTTATCGTTGTCAAAACAAAAAGCTCAAACGTTTAAATTTAATAAACCTAAAAAACTAATCATAAAAAACAAATTTATTAGATTTAGTTTTTGCAGGCTAATAAACGTTAAGAGTTAGAGCTTTCATATAAAAGAAAAAAACAAAAATTATTTGTTGCATTTTCTTTAAAAATTTATACTGCTTGAAATGTTTTCAATACAGAGATAAAATAAATTCCTAGAGATTTTGAGTAGAACTGTAATCGATCTCCTTTAGACAAAAATCCACGTAAATCAAATTGGCATTGACAGGTTAATTTTATACGGAGTTGAGGATTCCTTGAATTTAAATAACCTTACCTTTAGCTGAAATAAATGTATAATAAATAAGATGATTTTACTTCGAGTTATCAAAGATTTTTTTTGAAGTAAAACAAACGTTAAAATCACATATCTTTTAATTTCCCAATAGTTTAACTCTAAACAATTAACTCAGAAATCAAGGACGTAGAAGTTTCTCTTTATTAAAAAGAAAGAAAGAATGGGAAAATAGTGGTAAGATGTGCCGCGAAAATATGCGGGAATGTAAAAGTTTAATCTAATTGTTTTACCATCGGAATTTCAATTCGTATCGACGTAGACGGTCGCTTGCATTCCATGGGATTTCTCAGAGATTTTTAATTAAAATACGATTTAACCCTTTATGAGTTTTATTTTAACGTGATAAAATGTGGTAAATTTGATATCTCTAACTAATACACTCTTCTTGAATTTAAAAATTCGCAAATATATATGTATGCAGTGTATATATTTACTTACGTATTTATGTATATATATATATATATATATATATATATATATATATATATATATATAGATAGATAGATAGATAGATAGATAGATACACATATATACTCATGTTTTAAAAATTAGTGGTTGAATAAGTCAACAAATAGGCCTATCTTTGGGGCTATGGTACTGCTCGCGGGTTTGTGTTTACCATGAAGATGAGAAAGTTTTATCTTGATATTCTGTAACAACAATGTCTTCGTCAATGTTTAGTCATTCGTCGAGGGAAATTTCAACATTTACCGTAATTCCTTCACTGTCTAGGTCTCCGGATAAGCTTTAGTGAAGCAATCTTTATTATTGATTTTACTTTGATATATTTAAATAACAAAGTCTAGAGTAAAACCATTTTTTCTGTTTTAGTTTTTATTCACAGCAAAAATAATCTTTTCACAATTGGTTTCCTGTAGACATTTTTAGGATTTTTTTATAATTACTTTGTCCATTTGTTGAAGCATGGATGTATTATTTAGTGGAGAAAATAATACAATTTTTATTAGCCCTCCTCCACAGAACACATACGACCAGGGACAGTTTCAATAATAACTCATTTGTTTTCGACTTATTGTAATATAACCCTCCAGTACACGCGCGGCGCTGAGTAACACCGGCACACGCGCGCGGACTGTTAGTCCGCGGTATTGATTTTTACCTAAAAACCAGTTTAGGCAGAAAATATATATATTTATTCATTGTATTTATGTATGAAATATGTACGAAATGGATAATAAGCTTACAAACAAAATATAATATTATTTTTTTTTACAATTAATCGAAATCAAAGTCTGTTTGTTAGCAAAACTGAATTTTATTTGAAATTCACTAATGAAAGAAATATACAAAGTGTATATTGTAGTAAAATATATATAGTAAAAGTGTTATCTAATACAAAATTGGAATACATTGTTTTGTTTTTAAAACTAAATATAGAATATTAGTGAAAATATAGAACCGGAAATGCCATGCAAGTTTACAGTGAAATCACAAATATATAACAGACAATTTCTTACAATTACATCAAAATTTCTATCTCTATGCTAATTACAATAATTCACTATCTCCATGCCCATGTTCAATAAATTGAGCTTGCAAATATCAATAACCACACACATATAACGCCACATGTTCCAGACATATGTACTTCCTGCAATTAGTGCACATAAATTTTGTTGGCCGGTTTTTTTCTGTCACAGAAATTGCACCTCCCTCGACCTCCTTCTGTCATGGGTCTTTGTTGTGATGGCCGTTCTCTTTCAACTCCTAGAAGCTCCGACAGGCGCATTCTTAGCGACGTTGGTAGATTTTCTTGATACAATCTTGCTCGTAAGAAATCTTCTATTAGTCCCTTGGCTAGTACTTTCATAAATTCGTTTCTTTTTATATCTAAAAGCTTATTTCCCTTGCACACAGCATAAGCATTTACTACCCCAATGTTTAGTAATGCAAAGAAAATTACTAGCATCGGGCGAATCATAATCAGATTGCTATCTATCCGTGTTGTGGTCGCTTTCCTCCACTTTGTCATCGTCACTGTCATCAAATCTTCCGATTTCATCAAGCGATCGTTCAATTTTCTCATTATCCATGATCAGTCATAGTAAAACACTAACTTAATTGTCAACACAAAACTTAAATATCCAAAGCATTAACACACGCGCGTGGACTCACAATCCAAATATCGGGTAAGGCAATACACGCGCGCGGAGCCATAGTCCACGACTTCGACAATCGAACAACTGAAACAAAATGATGGCAGCCGAGGTAAAAACAACTATCCCCCCGTCTCTGAAAAGTGGAGGAATGAAGGTAGACGACCGCAGAGGAAGCTGGGACATGACTAACTGAAAATATTTACAAATACGGAATTTTGCGGACTGTGAGTCCGTGGCGCGTGTACTGCAGGGATAAAACGTAAAAAGGCTAGTATTTTTTTTTTTTATGAAAAGCCACGTCTTAAATTCATGCTTGTCGTCTATGACCATTTACTGGATTCATTGTTAACCTTTATTCCATAAAACCTTCTTAGAGACTGGCTTTTTCTGAACGTATATTCACAAAAGAACAACATACAAACACGCTTTACTATGTTTACCTGCAAACCTTTTCTTACGGCCAAAGTTGTAACTGGAGATGAAATTTGGGTCTATGTATATGACCCTGAGACCAAAATACAGACTTCCCAATGGAAAACCAATGCATCTACTCGCCCTAACAAACCACGTCAGTCACAATCGAACATCAATGTCATGCTCATTGTTTGTTTCGGTAGTGATGGCGTAGTGCTATCAGAGTTCATTCCAAGCTGAACAACTGTGAACTGTGAATTTTGTAAGGGCGTACTGCAACGTTTGCGAATCGACACTTCTCATTAATATTTGTTATTCGCGACAGTGATAGGCCCAAGACAGAGCAGCTAAAATTATTCACCGTATTTTTTTATCTGAGTGATATGTTAGTGTCAAACACTTAAACACTTGTTGTTTATTTCAAGTTTGAAAATATATCATGTTAATATTCTTCCAAACCTAATTTAAAACCTGTAGTTTTCCACTGGCAACAAGCTGGGCCACTGCCACCTTGTTCAGTAATAAGGGATTCACGATATTCATTGCGCTCCTTAAATAATCGACCCATTCAAATCTAGCATTACCTTCTTTTCCAATTCTATGTTTTTTTTTATGACAAGCCCTTAGATGAGGAAGTTTTAATCATAAATTATTTTCAACAAATTTAAAACAGTTTCATCTGCGTTCTTATAGACGTTTTTGTCGTTTTACTGCGACTGCTGCAGATCACCGATTTCTACAAGATTGTACTAGTGGACGCAAGATAGTATTACGTTAACTATATACAAACTAATGCAATATGTTAACAATGATTTTATTTCTAGCAATTTATAGCAAATGGTCTACAGTATTTAAGTGATCTAAGAAGCATAATGACACAACAATGAGTTATCATTTAACAACGTGCTAAATAATTAAATATCATTTAATATGCTACGAAACTCGTGCTACATTTCAGTGCTGCTGCTTCTTACTCAAAACCAGAAGTATATTGATGTAAGAATATGATGCTTTCATCACCTGAAACAGCAAACATAAGAATGAGACAGCATTGTTTTAGTTGGTATTTTGTTTAAGTTTAGAAATTGTTTAGGTTATGTGTTTAAATTTAGAAATTTAATTTTCAACTTTAGAAATTTAAAGCAATGTACATAGAAAACACAAATAAACGGTTCAATTGTTTTAATAACACCTTAGAGTATTATAGTAATTATTGTTTTAATAATGTCTTAAAATTATAAAAAAAGAATCCCTCTTGGCACTGGAAAGTTGGCATAGTGCCAAAGTGCGCTAGACTTTGAACATGAAGATTCTCAGTTCGAATCCGGCTGGACCAAACAAATTTTATTGTTTTTCATTGAATAAATATTTGAAAAAAACTGTATTAACATTCATCGTCATCCACTATGGGTTAAAAAATATATATTTGAACTTGACTAAATGATTAAAAACGTATTTTATTAACGAATGAAAATTTCTACAAGATATAAGCCTATATCAGGAGAGTGTGGGCTAATAGAAGGAATTAAATACGATCATATCAATAATAAATCCATTGTATTTTCATGAATACTAATAAATATTCTGAGGTAGATTATATTGATTCTTATTGTTCGCACACAATATTCATAAATATTATAAGGTTTTTATTACGTTTAATTATCTAATAAAACTTTCAACTACAGTAATTACAATCTTATTTCAGGCAATCTTCAAAACAAAACATAAAATACCTCAGTGGAATCTATTTTAGAGAAACAAAATAATGTTCTTCTCCTTTTATACACCTCATTGTTTAATTGTTCTCGTTGAAGCTACGTTAAAAACATGCGAGACACTAGTTCAAAGAGAAGAAAAGGTATTTCTTGACAAATCACCAAGAAAGTTTTTTGAAGAGATAATTGTTTATTTTTAAACGTTATTCCATATAAAAATAATAAATAATAATGTCAAAATTTTGGTTAATACAAAAGTGTGTTGTTAGAAGTAATTGTAGCTTAATTTCATATCAACTAAATCTTTAAAATATAGGTAGGCCAATATATTTGATTAGTAATGTAACAAATACATATGTTTACCCTTATGCATTACCCTATCTGTTATCTGTTCAAAGCTCAATGCATTAACTACACAGATGCTCAAAACCCAATTACAATAAAACTCTTACACATAAGTTTGTGATCATAACCCCAAAACTCTCTAGAAACCCACTTAACATAACTATCCTACCAATCCCATGATATCCCTTCTAAATTACTTTGGTTACATTCTGATTTGGCAATAGGATGCAACTCCAGAGATTGCCGCCCTTAATTAACAAAAATTTAAGTGCTACTATAACGACGTCAACATATAAGTTATGCCCAAATGTTTTAGTAATATTTTTATATAGGTTTAACGAAGATGAAAAAAGATTAGATTACAATAAATATTGCAAAATATGAACGAATGTAGAATCCTGAAAGTAGATATATTATCAAATTCATCAATTTATTGTCAAAATTACTATGTCATTAAACTCTCATAAAACATACTAATTTTAACAAAAAAATTATTTATTTGACTTAAAAACTTTGTTAATCTGAAAAGGTTTATATCATGTTTCAACTACAATTATTTATCACATGTATTAATGAATGATACAAAAGTAATAATGATAATATTAAGTAATATCCAAACTACCTACGATGACGTTATGTTCATGTCGAATTGACAGAAATAGAATAAAAGAAGATAAATTATTTTTTCAAAATAGAATAAGACAGAATAACTCATTAAATGCCTTAATGCATTGTTCTAGAAATACTGAAAATTTTGTTTATGGAACAAAGATACAGAAAAACAAACGTACCTGAATAAAGGTGTTCAAAGTGGCGCTAACTATACCATAAGGAAATATTTTCACAGTTCTCATTGTGTTTAGCAGGAAAACATTGAAATATCTTTTAAAGGACAGTGGAAAGTTGTACCATTCGCAGCAGTAGGCGTTGAATGTGAAATCAAAACTCTGAAAGATATTAAATTTTTTTTAGTATTTTCCCATTATAGTTTAAAGATATAGTAATTTATTCCAGAAATACAACCTAGTTATAAATATGGCCTTTGGAAAACAATAATTTATACAATTTAAGTGAAGTCCTTGAATGCGAATATGTTATGCGGACTCGCGTTATGAGTCCTTCATTCCAGTAGGACTCGGCCAGAGAATGTCGTCTAGGTTAACAAACTTACAATTATTTATCCAAACATTTAATTTTCAATAGTTATAGTTTAGGTCTTTTAAAAACAAATATTTAATTTTTCAACATTTCAAATACAGTTTAATAATTATGTTAGAAAATATTAAAAAGATTCCAGATAATATTACATTCGAATTTGTTTTATTTTAAAATTTTAATCAACACAAAACAATTACCAAACAACCAGTAAAAATAATGTGACTTTATTAAACTTTTACATGGTTGCGGCCTAGCGAAATAGGACCATAAAGTAGCATTGAATAAATAATAATGTAATATGTAATTCTAAAAGTACAGTAAATTAATCTATGCCTTTTAAAACATTTTTTCTAGGGATATTTTCTATCTCAATATATAAAGTGGTTTATGGTACACCTGTTATAATGGCATCTTCAGCAACTCACTTTGCTAGAAACCATCTCTCCATACCAGCAGAACACAAACAGTTGTATAGTAACGCCGATAAAGATGGACACTGAGTAGAACATCCGTTGTGAGTCCATATTGAGGTAAGCCTTTAACATAAATTACTTTTAAAGACAACCATTGTATCTACAGAGTTTCTGTTAGATCTAATGTGTACGTAATTAAACATATATTTCAAACTTTATAATATAGAAAGTACTAAATGCGAGTAGTATTTAATGAATCCTTATATTAATTTTTTTTTTTTTTTTTTTTAATTCAAGAAACCTAAAGTAGTTTTTCGGTTCCATAATGTGATTTATATATATATATATATATATATATATATATATATATATATATATATATATATATATATATAAAGAACTAAGTCAAAATACAAATACAAGAATTATAATTGAATTTACAATTCAAAGCTTTTCGTTGGCTAACAGTACCAACATCATCAGGAATATTAAACAATTGTTGTTTAATATTCCTGATGATGTTGGTACTGTTAGCCAACGAAAAGCTTTGAATTGTAAATTCAATTATAATTCTTGTATTTGTATTTTGACTTAGTTCTTTATTAATACACAAGAATACATTTTGCGATATATATATATATATATATATATATATATATATATATACATAAAGAGAGAGAGAAAGGTGGTTTCTAATGAATGTTCTTAAATACACACAATGCCAATTACTATAAAAAAGAAAACTTAGGATATATGTATTTAACTTAGGCACACTATTTTCTTTTATTCCTTTATCTCCTATACTTTTATGTGCTTAAAAACAGTTTACCAAGTAAAATTCCAAGTAAGATATTCTACTGGAAACCGTTATCATAACACAATTAATAATTTTATACTTCCAGTAAAAAGGAATATTAGCCTAGTAAATGTTTTATGATAATACTAATTATTTTACCAGTAATATGAACAAAAGTTATTTAAAGTCAATTCTTACTTAGGTCAACAAAAAAATTTTTGTTCTAGTTACTTTTTATTAAATAACTACAATCAATATAAATCAATTAATATGACCCCTTATGCGTAAAACAGCTGTTCTACCATATAACCTATATAATAAAATCACCTGTTTTATGAAATCTTATGTTATCACTTATTTCAAGCCAATTTGAAAGAAATAATAATATTGCATACCTTGCCCCTTTTATGAAACGTTTTTCTATCATACAAAAGTAAAACTAATTTAATAAATTTAATTACTAAAATAACATTTGAAAAAAACTGTATTAACATCAAGTGACATCCACCACAAATTCAACGAATTATATTTCAACTTGATTGGGTCGAATAGAAAGTTTTTAATTAACGATTGAAAATATGAACAAGGTAAATATATATAGGGAAGTGTAAACTAATAAAAGCAATTAAAAACGAGCTTTATAGTTAGCATGATATCTGTAATAAAGATATTATATATTAGCATATTCTACATCACTTAATAAATAACTAGAGTGGTGGTTCTAAAACTAAATCTTATCATCTGGTAAGATATATACATAGGCGAAAAAACTTATAATAAAATAAAATTTACAGATACGTTAAAAGAAAAGTGTGAAAAGTTATGAAACGGCAAAGCGTTTCACAGTGAAAAACCTCATTATATTCACTGTCAAATAAAATCGTTTTTCTATTACAAGTTAAAAAACATAACTTCTTCGAAAATTAATAAATATTTAAACTTAAAGAAATTTGAATAATATTGTGATGAATTATTTACATGAATTGAAAATTATGTTTTAATTTGGGTGAAATTAAAAGACTATGGTGTAGAGCCAATATAAGAAAACAGTCATTAAATATTCCTTTAGTAAATAAGTAAGTGTGAAGTAAAGATATTAAAAGTTACGACTTTATGAAATAAAAGTAACAACCCTCAATTAACCTGGGATAAGGCAGTGAAATATCGAGTACATGGATTTAAATAGAAAGTTTAACGTATTCAGGCACTAATCGAAAAATATTTTAAAAATCATACACGATTCAACAAGAAGTATTCAACAAAATAAAGCAAATAAAACTAATTCATTAGCAATAGTTTTAGGATCAAGAACTATATTATCTTGAGAGGGTCGTATCTTTAAGCGTTTTGGGAGATGTCTCATCTAGATTTCGAAATAGTTTCCTGGTGCCAGGGTGTTGTAGATACAGGATATATCGTTAGTATAAGGTAATTCTTTATACTAGATTCTGAGGGGTAATTTACGCAAGTACACACACATACACACACACACACACACACACACACTCTAACACACACACACACACACACACACACACCACACACACACACACACACACACACACACACACACACACACACACACACACACACACACACTAACACACACTAACACACACACACACACACACACACACACTCTAACACACACACTAACACACACACACACACACAAACTCTAACACACACACACACACACACTCTAACACACACACACACACACACTCTCTCTCTCTAACACACACACACACACATACACTCACTCTAACACACACACACTAACACACACACACACACACACACACACACACACACACACACACACACACACACACACATAAACACTCTAACACAAATACACACACACACACACACACACACACACACACACACACACTAACACACACACACTCTAACACAAATACACACACACACACACACACACTAACACACACACACACACTCTAACACAAATACACACACACACACACACACACACACACTAACACGCACACACATTAACAAACACACAGACATACACTAACACACACACAGACACACACATATACACACACATTAACACACACACACACACACATCATTTTATTATTTTTAGGATTAACTTAAATTCTGTTTTCATGGATTTTATTATTGTTGTTCTTATTTGTAAATGGGAAGCTCTCAGTCGTTTTACACTGTAGTATACAATATCAAGAGCACAGTGGTACAATATATTACAAAAATATAGGTAAAAATCCCCCAAAACCACAAACATGAATCAAAAGATAACTAAAATAAGTTACCTAAGATTAAATCCTTATGTACATTTCGATGACAAAGTCATCATCTTCAGAGGATGACCTTTGTCGGTCTAGTTTGTTAATTTCTTTGTATTCTAGTTGTACTTTTGTAATAGTAACCTCGGAAGTTGATGAATTTGTCATCGAAATGTACAATAAGGATTTAATCTTAGGTAACTTATTTTAGTTATTTTTTGAATAAATTTTGTGGTTTTGGGGTTTTTCACCTATATTTTTGTAATTATACTGTAGTCCCAACATATTGTAAGTAACTAATTTAAGTTTTACTACTTTAGGACAGGTTATTTACTCTTCGTACTTGATTTCACATTTTTATGTTCGCTCCTTGGTTTCCTATCTTCAATCACACATTCATGTAAATACATTCATTACACATTTGAATCTCCACCCTTATTCACTACATCTTTCACTATGCTTTCTAACACTTACTGGCGCACAGGTCTCCGTTGAGGTAATGCCCCAATTCTGTTATTCGAAGTGAATGTCGAAACATGTTACTTCCTAGCTTGGATCTCTCAAAAATAAATTCTAATTTCTATAAAAACATTCGTATCGCATTGTCTCAGCTAATAAATACGCTGTGGTACGCTTGATTAAAACTTCAATATCCGTTGATAGTGAGCATATCCGTCTTTGAATTTTTAGTGTGTTATTTTTAATTAAATTGAAATTAATTTTTTTATAATATACTATTTTTATACTTTTTCATTAAACTTATATTTAATTACGTAAATACATTTTGTTTATCTTTCTTCTAATATTTAACAGTTTTTGTTTAGACAACTATTCTATTTAAATATTTTACAAAATTTTATTTATTCCAATGAAGCCATTTTTAGTTTGAAATTAGCTTTTCTTTAATACATTATTCCACAGAAAAAACAATGTTGAAATTTTGTATTTTAATAATATTATAACTTCTTTTCTTCTAATTCGCTAATCATTCCAAGTCAAACCTACAATAGTCCTTTGGTCATCCTGGGTTTGGTCTTTGTTCCTGTCCTTCATCTTCTCTTTAGAATATAGCTAAGGCGCCCGGTTTGCTAACGTCTTTGGCTCAATCACCTTTTTAAATTCTCCATAAATTCTCTCGTACCTCACATTATATTTTTCAATTGTTACAAGTGACTTTTAAATTTAAATGGCTATTAGCAAACAGTGGATTTAAATGTAAATGTTTTATTTTAAGTAAGAATCTTACTTTATTTTCCAAGACATGTTGAATATAAATAAAATATTTTGCTACCTCCATTTTAATTTAAGTATAGTTAAAAACGTGAATAAATTTTTTAAAAATTTGAAGTGGAAAACTGTTTTTTTCCAAACAAGAGCTAATATACAGAAAATGTTAATATACAGAAAATGTAGGTTATAAAATCTATTATGATAATTATTTCAATGGTGAGAGGTAGAGTAAATTTTATTTACGAGAGATGCGTAATATAAATGGAGAGATGTATTTGTGGGTATAAATAATAAGAAATTTTTTTAAAAATTCCTTTACTAATTTTTAAATAGAAATAAAACTTCAAATAAAAGTATATTTTCATTTTATAAAGCATATATTAGGGTAAATACTTATGCTTAAATATATCCAATGTATTTATACATTATCAATAGGCGTGTAGGCCTTATTGTTTGGTTATATTACGTTTATAAAATTCTTTTACCGGTTGATATATATACATACATATATGTTGTAATTACGAAATTTTATAAAATGAGAACAAAAACGAGTAGCTAATTTAACTTTATTAAAGAGTTTATTAGTAGGTGAAAATGCGAAAAGTAAAATAGAACTTCATCAGTTGAAAAGTTGAAAGATTATTTTCATTTAATAAAATCGTGTAAACGATAGTAAGTGGGGAACAAGCCACCTAAAAAAAATTTTATATTTCAATTATCAGCTAATAGTTTTATGTAAATTATTAACACATAAATTCACAGAAACCTTAATCACAAGGATTTAACAAGAATCTAAAGCAATACAACCCAGAAACTCATTTTGCTATCTGTAATAAATACTTGGTGTTTCATTCACGTCTAGAAAGCTATTTTCCTAGGAGATGTAAGATTGGGAGTTTTACAGGTTTTGATATTTATATAACATTTCTCAAAATTCCACAAAAGAAGATAGTTCAAGGTAACAATAGTAGAGGTTATCATACCACTTATAAGCAAACAATAATTATTTACCTCTGATGCAATGAAATATGTTTATAAATATTACCTGAACGCAGTCATATCCAGTAAAGCAAAGTATAATTTGAATCATAACAACTTCTTCAAGAAAAACCGTGGACAATATCGAAGTGCTCTTCCTTGCAAATCTAAAAACAAAAAAAACACACACAGACAGACACGCAAATTATAATTTTAACTTATATATACGTATAACATGAAATAGAAATTAAGGGTTATATAAATATATGTTATAAAATATATTATATTAAATATATAATATTATACATTATAAAATATATTGTATATATTAATATATATATATATATATATATATATATATATATATATATATATATATATATATATATATATATATATATATATATATATGTGTGTGTGTGTGTGTGTGTGTGTGTATGAGAGAGAGAGAGTGAGAGAGTGTGCATTTGTGTGTGTGTGTGTGTGTGTATAATTACAATATTAATACATATAATAATATTATATATTAATATTATTATATATATATAATATTATATATTAATATTCTATATAATATAGAATAATATATGCATTAAAAGTATTCTTGTTTTTGAAATTGAATATTGTTAATGTATCAATTATATATATATATTAGATATATAAACTATTATAATAATATATTAAACTATTTATGAACTTTTAACATATACATATGTAAATCTTTACACACAAACGCATGTATATATATAATACATTTTCTTGTTTAATAATATATATATATTAATAATATATATATATATATATATATATATATATATATATATATATATATATATATATATATATATATATATTAAATTTAAAACATTTCAAAAACAAGAATACTTTTAATGCATGTTTTTGAAATTTTATTAATTTATTAACTATATTACAAGAATACATATCACCATATTAATTATATATATATATATATATATATATATATATATATATATATATATATATATATATATATAATATATATATAAGCTTTTATAATAATATATTATAATTATTTATGGATTTTTAACATATACGTATGTAAATCTTTATTACTATTTGTGTGTTTATGTATGGTTTTCTGTATTTATGTGAATAGCCTACATTCTTAATAATGTAAAATATATACTACTAATAAAAAACATATATTTCAGTCTAAGTAATACGATGGTCACCCAACTCTGTTACATCCTCTTTTTTAACAATCGTTTAATATAGATAAAATATCAATATGTTTGTTTAATAAATCAGAAACCTTTTAAGTTAATATAGACTTACATTTATTATTGAATGGAAATAGCATGAAGAAACAAAATTACTTACTTTTGTAGCAACACATGTTGATTAATGCATTTGATCAGTAAATAATTTCCAACGGTTTCCCGTGAAGAACTTTCTCTATTGTCTGAGGGCAATTTGAAAGTTTCAGCAATATGAGCATCTTTAAGCAAAGCAGACATAATATCAGCCATAGAACCATACATGTGCGTACACCCAATGCAAAAACTAACTGTCGTCATGTATACGGTGGTGTGAAGGTAGTAAACGCAGATTTGAAGAAATATGATCAAAAAGTATGAGGGATGTTCGACTGGTAGAGGATACCATATAGGGTATATGAACTTTCTGTTCGCTGAGTCCCATGAATAGAAACGGCTCTGCAGTATGTGAAAGCTGTTTGAGAAACAGACTAAATAGAAAAATAAATCTGATTTAAAAACTGCACGAGATTCTTCCAATTTCCAAACGTTGCTTTTCTCTTTGAAAACATCTTTTTCAAAATCTTCAAACTCAGATTTCAGAACGTTTAATATCCACGTTGCCTTTTTCTGTTTGTAAATGAACGTGAGAAAATCATATAATGTATGAAATGTAGCCACAGTGTGGATTAGGATTTCCGTGTTGATCTCAAAGTTATCATAGTTCAAGTAAAACAAGCAAACCCCATTACAAATGGATACCATTAGAAGTATCAGAAAAGGTGTGACAATCATCCAGTTAATTTCTTGTTCAGTGTTGCTTTTCCACAATCCAGTTTTTGTATAGTACCAGCGCATATTCTCGAACAATATCTTATCAGAATCTTTACGTCTCGGACGACACAAACGTCGTATGAAAGGAATGATGGACATCTTGAAGCGGTGTTAAAATGTAACTCTTTAAATATATATTATGTAAATATTACAGACTTCGAAATTTATTATATATAAACTAATACTCTCTAGATATGTTAACTTGATTGATACTAACATAGATTGAAACCCTAACTTGAATCAGTGCTTTAAATCAAGTTCTGAGTGAGACTGAAGGCTAGGCAGTGTATGTCTAGTCTTTAAAGGCTTTCGTAAGTTTAAAAAGTTTGCGTGTCAGGTGGCAATCATGGAAGTTCGAACATTTATGGATATTTATTGATTGAATTTACTATACAACACTTTTCTTCTAACTTTAACGTTTTGCCTTAATTTAAATATTAAAAAAGTTGTTTTCAGTTCTGAAGCCATATACCGATGGGTAATAACCTCGCGATGAACCCTGAGGTGCGTGGAATTAAATTGCCACAAGTTTTTACAAATCGATAGTAGAGTAATCGATACTCGATTACAAATCGAACTGAGCTTAGTTTCGTTCAATTTGTCCAGATTATAGAGAATTACTACCAGCAACAAAATCCGAATATTTTATTAACAAAAGCTGTAACCAATGGTATAAGAAGATGAGATATGAAGGCCAGATAATGGTAAAGTTAAAATGCGCACTGCACAAACCCGAGAAACGAGCACCTCGTAGCTTGACTGGAAACTATTCGAATACGGGTTCCTCTAAAGAGTCTTTATGAAAATACGAGCAAGAGGAAGGTAGGTTGGAAACGTTTAGAGAATCCACTGCTATAACGCATACGCATGGCATAAAATAATAATAAAATGAAATTTACAAATATAGGTGATGATACGTAAGCTGGCACTAGAAGCGGGGGGGGATATTAGGCAAAAACCGTTCTGGGAACATTTCCGCAGATCTAGACATACTGGTGCGCCTTAACTAGGGCTGCAAGTGCTATTCACGCAACCCGCGTGTCGGCAGACATGTTTTTATCTAGGCTAGTACAGACGATAGGTCAAGTGCCAGCTTACGAGTAAATATCTCAGAGTGCCTCCGTTGCTCTAAAATTTCTAAATGAAAATCCTTAAAAGAAATAGTGCTTACTGAAACATGAGGATATTTACCGTAAGACATGGCTATATTCCTCATTTAACTACCAACTTTAATCTCATAGCTAGATTATTGAATGTAATATGCAATGCATAAAATGAGAACTAATTGGTAAAAAATATCATATGTGCTACCTGATTGTACTTATCTATTTTATTACTTTATGTAATATCGTACCTTAAATAATACAGCAATTCATGATGATGAAATTAATTGAAAAAATTAGAAAACTACATGGTCAGTTATAAAAAAGAAACCATCAAACAAAAAACATATTTACTTTAAAATAATTTCACAAAAGAAAATTCATAGTCTACCATAAGGTAGAAATAGGTAGAAATTAATTTTGAACTTGAAATTATTCAGAATTTAGGTTAACTGGTATCGTGCTCAACCGTTTGTCGATTTCAAAGTTACGTTAGTAAACTGAATATGTTTCTTAACCTAACCTATTCACACACTATTAGGCATGTTGTAAAATAGCTATATTTTACTGTAGGATAATATAGTGTTTTTTATATAAAGAAACATTTACTTTACACAGTTTTCTGTGTGTTGGTACATTTAGGTTTAGTTTAAAATGTAGGCATTATTTTCGTCAGTTACAATCACTTGTTCCTTTCTTAAAATATATTTTTGAGCAAGACTGTAATGAGGAAAAAGTAAGATTAGGCCTCATGCCTTAAAGGGATATAATAAATGTGTTTAGTTTTAATAAATATTTACCTCGTCTCACAAACTAAGCATGCATACTATCAGCGATGTAAAAATCTGAAGTGTAATTATATTTGAAAAATGCTTATTTCGATATTGTAAATGTGTGCAAATATACGTACAATCCTTTTTGACCTTTTCCCAAAGCTAAATATGTGTAATTCACCTGAATAAACCACAAGTACAAGGGAGACTATACTTCAAATCTTGCTCAAGTTTGGTTGAATTATTTATGGGGAAAATATAACCTATCTTTAAAGTTTCGAAAAACCATCATCGATTGTTGACCTAAATGCACACTTTCACAATGTCCTATGGTTTCATGATTATCAAGTATTCAAAAGCCTTTCCAGAAATAATATTAGATTAGAGTATAGACCTTCTGTTTCAATTTGTGTGCACACATCCTGACTCTAAAGAAAGGGCTTCGTGCATTGTTGACCTTTAAACTTAGAGCATGTTCATAAAACTTTCCTCGCATACATTAGTTACTCCTTCTATTGTACTTTCCTTTAAGAAATCAATATCCGAACAGGCCTGATTCTACTTTAACAACATGTCTGTGTCACCTGGTTGATACATTACTTCGGTCGTTCACAATAGTACTCACAAAATAATTTTGTATTACATCAAAACATTCACTGCAGTTGTTACATGTCCCATAATGTAACGTTTTGTTTAGTCAACTTTTGAATAGTATTCAGAGTATTTCAAAAATTGTGAAGAATATTTCAACTTGTGTGTTAGGTTAGGTTAGTTGTCTTCATATTATTATGGTAATGCCAGTACTGCGTTAAGATGAACATATTGTAACTATATGTAACAATATGTAAACAACATTGAACAGTTTTTCGTTGTAACTCATTACAAGTTTATTGTAAATCAATTCTTAATAAAAAATAATCTAGTATTTCTAAAAGAATTTACCACGCGTCCTATATGCAGTCACCTCATATTTACTTAAATTTTCCTATCGCAATATAACTTATATAGGTCACAATATGTTTTATGTAAGTCAGCTTTTCTTGTAATGAACATATGTAAAAATAGTCTTATATTTTATGTGAATATATAAGACTATCCCTCCGTATCCGCGGGGGTTAGGTTCCTGAGGATTACCGCTGTTGCGAAACCACCGAAAATTGTACCTTATTTGAACGAAATAGGTTATAAAACTACTGAAATCTACAAATTTGAATACACATAACTGGTTTTAGTACAGTTTTATTAAGTAAACGTGTACAGAAGGCAGCATTAAGGATTGCTAAAAAAACTTAGTCATAGGTTTTTCTTTCTTGTTGTTTTCGAACTCCTTTTAAACCTCATCATATGGTTTCATGAGCTCCAGGAGTCCTCTATTACACCAAAGGGCCCTTTCCGTAATTAAATCCGTCTCCAATACGCGACCCGCAAACTACGTTTCCATTTGGAGGATCCCATCAATGATTTTGGAGGTAAATCCTGGCCTTATACAATGATCATCAGGATCTTCATCTTCATCTTCAGGGTATTTGGCTCTCTCGTTTTGGGATGTCACCATGTCCTTCAACTCTTTCACTGTTAGTTCCTCGTTATGACCTTGTTTTGTCATTGGTTATTAGTTTTATTGATAATGGGCAAAGTTCCGATACCCCTTATATGGAGGGTTTACTGTACAATATTTTAAAACAACATTTTGTACTAAGTTTAAACAAATATTTATTCAGACATATCTGGGTTAAACGGCCTAAGCTAAGAAGTGACTCGTTTGATGCCTCTGCTTGCGGTTATGTACAAGAGAACGTCTCAGTCAGTCCGTGGCAGCCGCCGGCACAAACGCGCCAGTGTACACACATAATAAAGTAAAGTAAATTTAAATATATTTTCTACTCCGGGAAATATATTTTGCTAGGCTACAACGAAATTGCGAAAACACATTGTTCACGAGCCAAGAAATTACATTTTCAACATTTCCCCAGGGATAGTTTACCTAACGAAAATTATATTACGATGAAGAGAATAAATATGCACTTGCTTGAGTGGAAGGAAAACAATTTTTGCATCAAGAAGTGCAGTATTTGTTTATGATTGTGTCCAAGAAGGACAATGGAAAAAATATTTCACTTGAGCTGAAAGAACGACGAAACAATTGAAGGTAGTAACGAGTAAGTTGTTAAACTGACAAACTCAATGAGTAAAATGTATGAGTTCAGTTATTTAAGTGTTTTTTAGTTGCAGTTACCCGACAAAACGAACATCTTAGCTGGTTAGGTGAAATGCTTTCAAAACGATCTAAAACATTTAAAATACTTAGTTATTCATTATTTTATAGATATAAATAGGAAATAAATTGGTTCCTGCATGGGGGGGGTTCCCAGCAGAAGAGATAACAAAATATAGCTAATACTTTCGCAAATGTTTTTACAAAAATCACCGAATATATAAAATTAGACATTTTTCATTAAATTTTTACATCTTATTTTGAGGAATATAATTAAAGACTAATATTTATTGTAGTTACCAATAAAGTAATATGGGTAACAAAAAAAACTTTAATTAGGTGTAGACTGAATACAAATGTTTTTAACAAACTCAATCCAAATCAGTTTTTTAAAAACTATAAGACGGCTCAAAGAATGTTTTCCATTTATAAATTGGATTAAAATTACATAACTTATTATTTTAGTTACATTGAATAATTTGTATTGAGATTTATCAAAACTAAAATAAATTGTTTATATTTATTACCTGTACAAAACTATTTAATAAATACATAATCTATGATTATAAATTAATAATAATATACATTTAAAACGGCTGCACTAGGTACTACATAACTTATAACAAAAAATCAGCTGTTTCATGAAGGCATATGTTGTAAGGTATATATGCTGTAAAGTGTCCGTTTCAGAAATAGCATGACGCAAAAGTAATTACTGTCACCGGCGCACGAGAATAGCCCTGGTGAATAAATGAGTCAACGCTCGGTTTTCAGTTGTGCGCATGCGCTGCTGATGTATTCCTGACTTAAAATATAGCCTAACATTACGGTAGTTTTTTAGTAGTTATATTTTAGTAAGTAATAAAAGTATTTACAGATAGGTAAAAATACTAATTTTAATAAGGAATAGTGCCCAAAATAAATTATATATATTCCCATGTCTGCATTGTAAGTTTCTGTAAATCTGATGTTTTGTGTTAGAAAATGTTTTTAGGAATGACCTTACCGTTTCGACCCGCCTCAGGCCAGGGCTTTTATCGTGCTCCGATGGCAGTATTTAATCTCATATTTTCACGGGTATAGAAGTTATCATTTCAAAAAAATTAATGTGTACTCTTGCATGGAGTTTTCACGTAATAAATTTAGACACGGGTACCTACAGTAGTTGGAACTGTCAATATTAGTTTTCTTTAGGGGAAACCAACAAAAATGCTGTAATTGCATTTATATTTGTAGTATTCGATAAGGCATCAAAATATAAACCAATGATGTAGTGTTGACCGCTCTTGATTCAACTACAGAGTGTTCGACTGTACAGATCGATTCAATGCGCCGGCGCCACTGATTGGGTAATGAACTTCCATTGTTACGCTGATTAGGCTACATCTATTGCCGTAAAATGTAAACACATTGTGAGGTTTCAGCGTTTTAGAAATGCCTCAATTACTAAAATTACTGATTTCAACCTAGTCCTGAATTTGTTATTAATTCATTTTGAAATTAATTTAGTTTCTGATCAACTTGATTGAACGGAAAATTTTCATCTTCTTTTTCCTGTCTCTAAACAAGAATTTTTGCCTGACGATTTATCCTAAAGCGGTCTACGTGATTCTTTATTTATTTCTAAAATATGGTAAATTCATAGTTTTTTTAAATAAAAGTAGGTATAAACATAAAGTGTTTTTCTAGATAACGACATTTCATATATTGCCATTATAAATTCCCCATCAAGAACAATGCTAACGATAACAAAACAAAAATGTCCAAATATAATGAACACAGAATGAGCAACAAGTAATAGCACATAAGGGGTTTTTTGTTTGTATAGGATTTATTTGTATTTATAGGATTTGATCATTGCCAAAAGAACGAAGAAGTATGACGATGGTTTAATGGATTAGTGAATAACGCACAGCTATGTAAAAATAAATCTAACTTGCAATTTCGTTATCCCGAGACAATTCTAGGATGAAAATATGTTTGGTTGACACAAACATTCTGAGGTTTAACTATACGTCTAGCTGTAATTAGAATAAACATAATTTATAATTTGAAAATGAAAGAATTGTGCACACAAACACACACACACACGCGCTAACACACACACTCACACACACACACACACACACACACACACACTAACACACACACACACACACTAACACACACACACACACACAAACACACACACACACACACACACACATCCTCACGCACTTAGTCAGGAAAGCAATTAATGCGGTGAGTCTTTTCAAAGTCTAAAGAATAATAACGAATTTGTGAATAAAGGTAAAGTTTTTAAAATAAATTAAAGGTTAATCACAAATTATCACATAAACAATAGTTTATGGCTATCCGAACTGTAAATTTAAGTTCGGATAGTCATAAAATATTGTTTAAGCGATTAATTAAGATTTACCAAACGTAATGAACTACAAAATTCAAGAATTATCAGAGTTACAAAATAACCACGATTACAAAGTTATAATAAAAATTGAGTTTGGTATTTTTTAATTTGCATGATTTTTCTACATCACATTATATTAAAATATAAATATGCTAAAAAATGAATGCATTACTGCAGGCAAAATCGGGTCTGATCTTACAGGAAGAGTAGACAAGAGTTTTGGCTTGAGGTTACCCCTCTTGTGCTTCCATATGGATTGTGTTTTATGCGGGCCTTTAGCCGATGTATTACGAACGGAATAGTCACTGCGACCTAAACTGAGCAACACAGTAAGGGTTAAAAATGAATGTTTACAGAAATATATATATATATATATATATATATATATATATATATATATATTTCTAAAACTATTTGTTTGGACTATATTTATATTCCCACATTTCAAAGATTATAATTAAACAAAATAAGTTTTTAACAAAGTAGATTATAATCACAGAAGACTTCGTCACCCTGACCGTTATTATTAGATTCACGTGTCAAGATTCAGCTTTACAAAGCAAGCAGTTGTGATTAATGGATCTACATTGCCGGCCTGGACTTTATATTGGACAATCTGTCTTGGAAATGTTTCCAGGTGGTGCTGCGTCAAATGGTGTGTTAAGAAAAGTCATAAGGGAACATGATTTAATAAAATGTATCGTAATTTCTTTCTGACACAGG
>JBAIZL010000002.1:92504386-92516886 GCA_036971475.1 Prosapia bicincta
GTAAAGAAGCAGGATGTAAGAAACAGGAAGTAAGAAACCAGGTGTAAAGAAACCGGATCAAACAACGGAATGGTATTTGAATAGAAACAACAGAAAATTGATTATAATGGATAAAACGTGATGCAAACCAGGTTTTTTTTTCAATTGGGCAGAGAATAATAAAAGGTATTCAAATCTTGTTGCTGTTCATGACGAGCTGGTTGTTGATTACTTATTACATTTTGCTATTACTTGCGACCAGTCTTTTTGTTAAGTAAAGGTTGTTAAATAGTTAACTTACACTTGGAGGAAACGCTTTCGACCTCACGACTTCTTTGAACATATAAGAAGGAAAAATATAAGGCTGAAGAAGTCGTAAGACGTTTCCTCCAAGTATAAGTTAACAATTTAACAACCTTTAGTTAACAAAATGTCTGGTCGCAAGTAATAGCATAATTGTAATAAGTAAAAGATATTCTTATAACAAATTTTAGTTTTAAAATATATATCTTTTAACATTGAATCTATTATATAAGATATTAATTTCTCTTGACAAATTGTATTATTATAATTTACCCTTTGACCTTAATTATTGGAAAATAATTTTTATAAAACTTTCTCAGTTATTGAAAAGATTTGTGTTTAGAGTAATGAAATATGTCGGTGGGATTATATATAGCTTCTATAAGGAAAAGAGATTTGATTGTTCCTGAAGCACGCTTCCCCCTTTGGATTTATTTTCATCTCTCCAGGTTATAGCTTCTGATCTGCGATAAGTATCCAGGTCAAATAATCCCTCTTTCATCCCTTGGGGATAGAATCAGTGAAATTGAATACACGGCTAGAGTTCGTAATATAAGGTCTTACATTTTCCAAATTGTTAGTTTAGAATGTATGCTTTTTGATTCTAAATTTTTTTTTTTGATATATATTATAACGGACCATAGCCATCCACGTTGGGCGCAAATTTTATATAACGTACCTTCACTTAATGCTTCTCTACAGGATATTTTGACTCTTAGGAAATTAAATTAATAATCCAGCTACTTGCTTTTATAATTACAGATTTATTTTATACTGAGATCAATATTGCATTTACAGGTAGTTCATATATTTCGTTTTACTAACTCTAATATTTGCCGATAGGCATCAAGACTCTTATTTGACTATTAATTTTTTGACCAATCCTAAATTTACTTTCTTTAGCTATCTAAGGGCGTGTATAAGTTACTGTACTTGATTTGATAAATTTTATATTTCAATTAACTATGACTTTTTAAGGAATTTCTAAAGTTTAAAAGATTGTTACTGTTTGTTAATTTAAAGAGTTGGCTTTAAGTTAAAAATAAATGTATTACTTATTACTTGGTACCTTGATTCACTTCACTTGACACAAATTCACTTATTAATATTTTCCTATCATTTTCACTTTTCTTAATTTCTCGAAATGCTTCTATGCCGTAACTGACTTTATTAATCACTCCCTTATTTTAATCTCACTTGTTACCCTTTAATCTCCCTCTTTATACTTCACTTTCTATTTAATAATCTCCCTTATTAATCTCCCTTACATTAAATTGCCACGTTACTTTGTTTGAATTTGATATTTCTTACTAAAACGTAACATTACTTCTCCCTTGAGTCCTACACATTGACCCTTTCGAGTACTGAAAATTGACTGCCCTTTCTCCTGTTTTCCTTGGTTGGTATCCGTATGGGTTTCATCCCCTCTTCAAATTTGATTGGCTCCCTTATGGCACTCAAACTGTGGCTAGCCTATGAAATTTTGATACTTCCCTCACTTTCTTTTGGGCTTCGTGGGAATTTGTTGAACTTTCCCAAAGGTGCATGTATTTTTCTGTATTCTCAAGGATTCCTAGTCATAAATCTCCCTGGTCCGTGGATGTCTAGGTAAAGCTTCTCTCCCATGAACGAGGCACGTCCTGGTTTACTTACAATGAACCCCTTTCGAATTATTTTTATTTATGACTTGCAGGTGTGTGCAGTAACTTATTTCGGCCGATAGATGTGACAATAGACTAGCGCTAGCTAAGTATATCTCACAAGTTCAAATAATTTCGTTATAATATATATATATATAATTTTATAATATATAATAATCTGAGGATATGTAGTTTTCGTCATACGTCAAAGTTTGTTCTCAAGCACATGAAATATATAAAGGCCATAACATATGTTCTTATATATAAGCCGTTCTTATGCAATGATGATTGTTTTTTTTTTCGACATCCGTAGAGTCATATGCACAAATTGGGTTCCTGAGGGTCAGACAGTGAATAATGAGTACTATCTTGAGGTTTTGGTTACCCTTCGTGAGCGAATAAGAAAAAAGCGACCAGAGTTGTGGAAAACAGATCGTGGGTTATGCTTTCAGCTCACAGTGCACTGGCTGTGAAGTAATTTTTTGGCCAAGCACAGCATTCCTGTTTGAGCATCCACCCAACTCACCTGACCTTGCTCCGTGTGACTTTTATTTTCCCAAAAGTGAAGGAAGCCTTAAATGGAACCAGACTTGATACAGTGGTCGCAGTGATGGAAAAAGCGACAGAGCTCATGAACAAACTTTCGGATGATGGTTTAAAACCCTGCTTCTAACAATTGAAAACTCGAAGGGAGAATTGTAGGGATAGGGACGATATAATCGAAGGGGATGAAAAAATGGTATCTAAAATTAAAGTCTCGTTACTTTATAGCTACACGTTGTATAGTATTTTAGAAAGTTCCAGTAGGCTTCTTCTGAATTCAGCTAGTAGTCTGTATAAGCATTAACATTAATAGGTATAAAACTACCGAAGCAGGGCTGCCCGGAGATATAGCTAACGCTAGCACACAATTTCAACTGTACTTCCTGTATGACGTATTCAGAATGTAAATGTTTTATTCTCAACCTATCCATTACAGATCCAACAAAGGTACAGATTGTTAGAGCTGCTGTCCACGTCCTGCGCATTACCTGAACAAGGTCCGTCATTACCTCCACGTCCTGCGCATTACCTAAACAAGGTCCGGCATTACCATCACGTCCTGCGCATTACCTGAACAAGGTCCGTCATTACCTCCACGTCCTGAGCATTACCTGAACAAGGTCCGTCATTACCTTCACGTCCTGCGCATTACCTGAACAAGGTCCGTCATTACCGCTTCATCATCAACTCCTAAAAACGGATAAATCACTCTAAATGACCGTAGCGAGAAATGGAACTATTTTCTAAAGAACTAATATCAAGATTCAGTTTAAACTACCGGTGATCTGGCATTCCTATTACCAATTACGTTTCGAGCAATTCACTTTTATTGTACACATAAATGATTCAATTTATAACGACACCGAAGATCCGATTCATTTACACCGATCTTTAAACTATATTTTGAATTTAATATTTCACCTAACCTTTTCTGTAGAAGTCAATCAGGACAACAATAATCTTATTAAACCTAAACAATATTTATTACATTGCCTAGAGAGGAAGAAACTTGCAAGCAATGTATAAGATGTCATTGTAAATATTTAAATTTTAAATATCTTAATTCATTTAAAATTTAAATACCTTAAATTCACCAAATTTAATTTGATGAGTTAGTTAATTTGTACTTGAGTAGAATTTGAGTACGCTTGATCGACCCCCAGCGTTCTCGTGCACAGGCTCGATCCGGCATTGTTCACTTGGCTTCCAAGATGATAAACGATCTTTTTCCTCTGTCGGTCGAATGTCTCTTCTTCGGAACTTGTATTCCTCACGAATTCCCGATTCCACCACCTCTTGTAACCATGGCTGGCAGATCTTCTGTCCTCGACGTCTCTCAGAAATGACTTGTCTTTCTCCTGTTCCCCAAACTTAACTCCCCTCTTTGGCTCTAAATTCTTGAATCGTCTCTGGCTCCACAAACTTCCTTGAATCCTTGATGCGCCTCCCTTTAATCGCTTCCCTTTCTCACAACTTGTCCACCAATGGTCTTCCTTCCCTTATTTCACCCAATTCTATCTGATTTCCATCTGTTGTCTCTTTTCAAGCGAAAATCATTTGTGCTTTCCTGATCTTGTAAATTACGTATTTCACCGAACAAAATCTACTTTAGGAACTACACGTGCTGTGATCTTTTCCCCTCATATATTATTCTCATGCAAAAATATATATATATATATATCGCAATATGTATTCTTGTGTATTAATAAAGAACTAAGTCAAAATACAAGTACAAGAATTATAATTGAATTTACAATTCAAAGCTTTTCGTTAGCTAACAGTACCAACATCAATGGTAAACCAACATAATGAATTGTAAATTCAATTATAATTCTTGAATTTGTATTTTGACTTAGTTCCTTATATATATATATATATATATATATATATATATATATATATATATATATATAGATATATATACATACATATATATATATATATATATATATATATACATATATATATATATATATATATATATATATATATATATATATATATACATATATATATATATATATATATATATATATATATATATATATATGTGTGTGTGTGTGTGTGTGTGTGTGTGTGTGTGTGTGTGTGTGTGTGTGTGGGTGTGTGTGTGTGTGTGTGTGTGTGTGTGTGTGTGTGTGTGTGTGTGTGTGTGTGTGTGTTTGTGTGTGTGTGTGTGTGTGTGTGTGTGTGTTTGTGTGTGTGTGTGTGTGTGTGTGTGTGTGTGTGTGTTGTAACGGAAAAAATTGGTTCCGTAACAATTGAATAGAAATTGAAAAATCTTAAATTTTATTGAATAAGTTTATCTAGTTTTGCTAAGCCATGAAACTCAATTGCTAGTTGAATAAGATTAAAACCGATTGTAATGTACACAAATGATGACTTTGCGAGTGCTTTGTGTGCTAAAACCAGAATCAAGTTCCAACAGAATATTAAATAAGCACGCTTAAAATCAAAACTGTGCATGAAAATCAAGTAGTGGGGGTAAGCAGCTAGTAAATTGGTTGCAGGTTTAGAAAAGAGGACTCTCGTTTGAGCATTCGACCGAGAAGGTCACTGTTTAAATTAAATTGCAGAGAAAGTCATAATGGACTTTTAAATTTCATTGATCTGGCCGCGGAGTGCGCGATTTGGCCGTAAAATGTCTAACAATAACGACTAGCGCAAGCTAGCTATCGATCATGATAAAATCCCGGTTAGAATTCTTTTCTTGAAGAAGATGACGTCGCCTTGTGCCGCTGCCTGGAAGGAAAATCCTGCAGACGAGAACAACTGCCAGTCTGAAAGGAAGGATCTGGCCACCCAGGACATACAAGGGGGATCCAGGAAAGTGCGAGTCGGGCAAGTCATAATTTCTGTACAATTTTAAATATTATAAACCAGATTATTTGGAAAAATTTCTAAAGTCAAAAACGACAAATTAAAGGTTTAAATAACTAAGTAATGGCTTTATTTCTTGAAAAATAAATTAAAATATGAAGCTTATTAAATATATATAAAAGATTTATGTGAAATTTTAAATGATTGATAAATGTTAAAGTAATAACTGTTATAATTTGGAAAGATAAACTTATAAAAGCACAATCATTAAGATGTTTAGAAATTGATATGTTTTATTAATTAACGTAAAATCATGTATAACTTGTTTGATAATTTATAAAGGATTGTTGTGAATCCAAACTCAGTTTATCAGAAATTTAAGGTAAATTGTATATGTCCAAAAAAAAAATTGGTAAACAATTCTTAAGTGTTAACAAGTAGTGTTAATAACAATTTTATTCTCTAGTAATTTCATATATAAATAAATAAATGTCAAGTAACTGCTGGTGCAAAGTCAGCCCATAAATTAAATGAGTGCAGCAATTTGATATAGGATCTGTCAACCTCCCTGCAATCAATGAAAATATGTATTTGGGTAGTAAGAGACAATTTAATTTATGTTCTAATATGTATAAACGTCATGAAATTATGTTGTTAAAAGAATATGATCCTTTTATTTAACAATTATTATTTTTCACGCGATTAAATTCAAAAGTAAAACTAGATGTCAAGATATTATTTTGATTTAAAGAATATGTTCATTTGTTTAAATTTCGTTATTTCAATGTTTATTAAATTCAAATATAAAACCAAATATCAAGATATTATTGTAGTTAAAGAATATGATCATTTGATTAAATTTCGTTATTGTAATATTATTAAATTCATATTTCAAGCAAAGGTTAGTGAAAAATTTTATTAAATAATCCTGTGTACTAAGTAATAAATGTAATATTTCCCAGCTAGAAAATTTATCTAATAAAACCATTGAAAGCTTTAAATGCCATAACAACAAGCCTAATAGGGTCATTTATTTTAATAAATTACATATAATAAATGATCGTAGTGCCTCTTGTAATAATCGAGGAGCCCACCCAAAGAATT
The DNA here is from genome assembly GCA_036971475.1 of Prosapia bicincta. NCBI lineage: Eukaryota > Metazoa > Arthropoda > Insecta > Hemiptera > Cercopidae > Prosapia > Prosapia bicincta. Next base: position 92,510,776 of record JBAIZL010000002.1, read on the forward strand.
AAATTTAACAACAAAATCAGTTTGAGCTAGGCCAACACTAGCTGGTTTTATTTCCAAGTCCAGGGGTTGATACCCACTGGCAGATCTTATCGTATATAGCACAGGGCCTCAGTAAAGAGGATATGGTAGGATGTTATCTGACACGGACTTCACGAGAGCAGGAACATGGAGCAAACAGGTCTACAAAGCATGGTAAGGTGTTAATTTGTGTGATAAATTTCTGTGTTTTCAGATACCCAATGTTACACCGTTTGACACATCACTGACATGACCATGCCCTTTTCAATCTTAGTAGACAGAATCCACAGGGTGGGTTTTTAATTACGATTTAAATTCATGTTCTTGTAATTACGAGTTGGGCAAACGTCGACAGGTTTGTGGCAGGTCGAGTTTGCTAGGGTCGGGAGTGAGTGAGCTGGGTGAAGGTCCGTTGCAGATATGGCGCCCGCACTTGGGACGCGAATAAGGAAGGCACGATTAGGCAAAATCATTAATAAATTTTAAATTAATTTAACCCAGCTAAAGAATTTTAGTGGGTAATTAATTATAATAAAAACAAAATTAAAAAATAATAATAATAATAATAATAATAATAAAATGTCAAAAAAAAAAAACAAAAAACAAAAAACAAAAAAAAAAAACGAGAATAGGCAGGGAGTAAAGCCATTAAATAAAAAATAATTAAAAAAAAAAAAAAATTTAAATTAAAAAGAAATAACTAAAATCAAGAAATCTAACTAGGTACGAGAGTACAACACCTTAGGCGTTATCTACGACCCGCACCGAACGGCCAAACCAAATATAAAATAAATTTATAAAATTAGAAATCACATATAAAAATAAATATCTAGTCGCATCTATAAATTTAGTTAAACAAACTTTAAATTTAAACAAAATGGCAAAAGCCGAACCGAAATCCGACATGGATAAGCTTTTAGCCTATATGAAAGCTGAAAATGCGACTAGGGATAAGCGCGAGGAAGAGAGGCGCGTAAAAGATAAGGAAGAAAGGGAATTAGAAAATGCGGCTAGGGACAAGCGCGAGGAAGAGAGGCGCGTAAAAGATAAGGAAGAAAGGGAATTAGAAAATGCGGCTAGGGACAAGCGCGAGGAAGAGAGTCGCGTAAAAGATAAGGAAGAAAGGGAACTAGAAAACGCGGCTAGGGACAAGCGCGAAGAAGAAAGACGGCTAAAAGAAAGGGAATTAGATAAAGCGGTAAGAGAGGCCGAAAGGGAGGAGGACAAGAAACAACGTCGACAAGAGTTAGAGTTAGCCGGAAAAAGGTGGGAGTTAGAGAAATTAGAACGCCAAAAGATCATAGAAGCGTTTCACGATGAAATGAGCAAATATAGGGTGGATTCGGAAAGTCGAACGAGCAACCTAGAAGGGAAAATGACCGAACAGGCCACCGTGATCGAAAAAATAAAAAACGAGGTAGAGATTCAAACAACGCAGTTAAGCGAGAAAGTAAATAAAGTAAGGGAGGACGTAAAGTCTGTAAACCAACAGGTGAAAAAATTAGAAAATAGGCTTACTAGTTCAGGGACGGCAGGGCCAATAACACAAATATGTTTGCCTACAGTGTCAAACAAATTGAACGAGGCATCCTATAGGAAAATAGAGTTTTGGGGTACATCGCGGGAAGACCCGATCGAGTTTCTCTGTGAAATGGAGTCGTTATTTTCTGAAATCGATAATACGATGGAGGAAATTACAAAGCTCAAGATCATAGAACGATATATACAGGGTTCAGCCGACAGTTGGTGGAGAGCTATAAAGAAGGGGTCTGAGACATACCAGGATTTCCGCAAGGAATTCACTCAGCACTTCTGGAGCTTCCACCAACAGGAAAGGATTCGGAGGAAATTAAGTCAGGGCAAATATAGTAATAACGGACCTTCCAACATGGCGGAATATTTCGTCATGATGGTAAACAAGGCGAAGAACTTAGATCCAGTAATTCTCGAAAAGCAATTAATCTTCATGATCATGAAGCATTTCGGGACCAACGTTCAATTAGCTAGTGTGGGCAACCCCACGCAGAACATTAAACAAGCTATTGCGTTTCTAATCCAACTCGACAACGTGACGGAGAACGACCGCGCTAACGGAAATGCAAACCGGGCACCACCGCGCTTCGTCACTTCTAACCACCAAAGACCCGACCATAACCCAAGATCCTATGGTGAACACCAAAAAACAACCCCACCGAAGTATCCTAAGAAACCCAATCCGCCACGTTCTATCCCCGGACCTAGTGACACACAGCAAAAAAAACTAGAAACGAGGATCTCTAGCAACAAGGAGCATTGTCCGTTAGCGCGTCTAGGGATCCGAGGAAAGAGATCGCCGGAACGCAATAGCCCGAAAAGCAAAAATCGTCAAGTTTACCATCGTGACGAGATAGTGAGCCTGAACGGTTTAGCCTTATTTATGCGGGACGAATTGTTAGAGGAACCCGATAGTTGCATAAATAAAATTGAGCAAGTAGAGCAATGCCCATTGATTAGCTGCAAGATAAATGGTATGGAGATATTCGCAGAAGTGGACACTGGTGCACAAATGTCCGTGATTAATGCGAACAAATACCTGGCCTTGAAACAGCAAGGAAACATGTTTTACGAACTACCAGTAGCTAACATGGGGGTTCTAACAGCAATCGGCTCGACATGCAAACGGGTTAAGTTACAAACTTTCTTACCTCTAACTCTTCAGGGTCACACAAAGGAATTTGTATTCCTAATAGTGGAAAACTTACGAGTTGACCTCATATTGGGGATGAATACTTTGTGTGAGCTTAAGACCCGCATAAATCTTTAGAAATCGTTTATCTCCTATGAGCTGGACGGGGAAATGCTCTGGCAGGATTTCGAAAAAACGGGAAAAGACGGAAAAATATGTTTACCCGATAAAAATAATAAACAAAGGCTAGAAGCCAACAGGGAAATAGAAAATATAAATCAAATAAACAATGTAAATGAAGAGAATGTAGGCGTAAAAATGAAAAGTGATAAAATGAATGTAAAACAAAATAAACAAGACAACCCAATTAACCAAGGCAAAATACTATCTTACCAGCCGGAAGTGGAGGGGTTGATTGCCAACGGCGAGAATATGGGGCTGTTAGCCGTTGTACATCGAGAACAAAGGGATCTCGATATACAACATACTCTGTCACAGACAGGAGAAAAAAACCAAAATTTAAAATGTAAACAATACAAAAATGTAAAGAATCCGAAACTAGGACCAAAAATAAAAGTTAATGCAAATATATCAGTAGGCGGTAATCCCCGAAATAGCAGGGAGCGAGAGAAGTTAGAAAATCAAAGAATAAATGTAGGATGTAATAAAATGAGCAACTCAAATCCATTAAAAAATGGTGAAACTAAAATAAATCAGGGTATAAACCCAACAAATATAAATAAAGGGAAATTAAGGAAAGAGATTAAAGGAGGAAACGGGATAAAGAATCCACAAATAAAGGCCATGAGCCACAAATAAAAAAATTAAGTAACTTGCAGGATAGACCTGAAGTCACAACAAAGAAAAAAGCTAATTATAATAAATTAGCCAAATGCTCATTTTATACACAGTCTAATAACATAAATTCGTCAACTAACGAATCGCTAAAATCAAAGCCCACTGATCGCGGCAAAATTGGAAAAACCTTAAATAAAGATAAGGAAATAAATTACAAGGAACGGGCCGAATGGAAGAGGTTCCGTAAAAAAAAAAAAAACGGGACAAAATTAATACCGATAAGCAATGTGTAAAAATAAGTAAAATTGAACTACAACATGTCCAAGATAAAATAGTATATTAAGTGAAAATCAACAGGCAAAATTAAATAATTTATTAAATGAATTTAAAGATATATTTAGTGACAAGCCAGGCAGGGCGACTAAATACAAACATGCGTTAAAAATTCAAGAGGATAGCACGTTCATAAATAGGAACTATCCCATCCCTATGAATTTTCGAAAACATAATTACAAATAAATATAGGGGAATTTACGATGTAAGGGACATCAAAAAATTTCATCAATAATTATAAATATGTAAAAAGATTAATTAGGCTACGAAGTATTTAAATGTACAATTATGAAAGGTTTTTAAAAATTTAAAGGGACAAAAATAAACGTAATGTAATAATCTGGATGGATTAGGTAACTTCTAATAACTTTAGAAATGGAATTTGAATAGGCTGCGATAAGTTAACAACAAATTTGCGTATTGAACAACAAATAAGATAAGCAATCAGCTGCTTGGACGGACATGGGGCGACGGCCTAGAGTAAATCAAGCTAAATAAAACTTGTAGGATATAGCGTAGCATTGCACAGATAAAGTCGAAAACAGCAAAATGAAGTGCGGTAGCTGACCTGCTCAAAAGAGAGGGGATGCCCAAAGTCCAACTAGCGGACGTTGCCAAGCGCGTTCAAGGCTACTGGCTGTCAGAATCAGCTGTAGTTATCAACAGCGCGAAAGTCGCGTAATTCAAACATATAAATTGTCCAGATAACAGATTAAGTATAAACTGTAGGTGAAATTGAAATAAATCCATGTTAGTTCTATGTAACTTATAAATATAAAGAATGTAAATGTTAAAATATGAGTACAAGGTATAAAAAGAATTTATGGATCAAGAAATAAAGCATTGTTTATGGGTATTAAGTTCAAATAAATTGTATGATATGGAAATAATGGCTTGCATCGTGAGTGCAAGGAGACAAAGTTTCAATGTGTTGAAAGTGTAAGATACTAATAATATATGTGTTATGTGAGTTTCAGGGAGAAGGACGCCTGAGGACATGAAGCCAATATATAATAGTGTTAAATAGTAGTAAGTAGTATTAAGCTCAATTTGGGAAAATGATCCCAAATTTCATTTAATAGCAGGGAGGTTGTAACGGAAAAAATTGGTTCCGTAACAATTGAATAGAAATTGAAAAATCTTAAATTTTATTGAATAAGTTTATCTAGTTTTGCTAAGCCATGAAACTCAATTGCTAGTTGAATAAGATTAAAACCGATTGTAATGTACACAAATGATGACTTTGCGAGTGCTTTGTGTGCTAAAACCAGAATCAAGTTCCAACAGAATATTAAATAAGCACGCTTAAAATCAAAACTGTGCATGAAAATCAAGTAGTGGGGGTAAGCAGCTAGTAAATTGGTTGCAGGTTTAGAAAAGAGGACTCTCGTTTGAGCATTCGACCGAGAAGGTCACTGTTTAAATTAAATTGCAGAGAAAGTCATAATGGACTTTTAAATTTCATTGATCTGGCCGCGGAGTGCGCGATTTGGCCGTAAAATGTCTAACAATAACGACTAGCGCAAGCTAGCTATCGATCATGATAAAATCCCGGTTAGAATTCTTTTCTTGAAGAAGATGACGTCGCCTTGTGCCGCTGCCTGGAAGGAAAATCCTGCAGACGAGAACAACTGCCAGTCTGAAAGGAAGGATCTGGCCACCCAGGACATACAAGGGGGATCCAGGAAAGTGCGAGTCGGGCAAGTCATAATTTCTGTACAATTTTAAATATTATAAACCAGATTATTTGGAAAAATTTCTAAAGTCAAAAACGACAAATTAAAGGTTTAAATAACTAAGTAATGGCTTTATTTCTTGAAAAATAAATTAAAATATGAAGCTTATTAAATATATATAAAAGATTTATGTGAAATTTTAAATGATTGATAAATGTTAAAGTAATAACTGTTATAATTTGGAAAGATAAACTTATAAAAGCACAATCATTAAGATGTTTAGAAATTGATATGTTTTATTAATTAACGTAAAATCATGTATAACTTGTTTGATAATTTATAAAGGATTGTTGTGAATCCAAACTCAGTTTATCAGAAATTTAAGGTAAATTGTATATGTCCAAAAAAAAAAATTGGTAAACAATTCTCAAGTGTTAACAAGTAGTGTTAATAACAATTTTATTCTCTATTAATTTCATATATAAATAAATAAATGTCAAGTAACTGCTGGTGCAAAGTCAGCCCATAAATTAAATGAGTGCAGCAATTTGATATAGGATCTGTCAACCTCCCTGCAATCAATGAAAATATGTATTTGGGTAGTAAGAGACAATTTAATTT
>JBAIZL010000002.1:92521886-92571886 GCA_036971475.1 Prosapia bicincta
TATGTTAACTGGATTTATTTTATATCCATTATTTTATTTTTAGAAGTAAGCGCAAATATACTTCCAAATAATTTAAATTTACATTTGTGCTCCCGAATGTAAATCTAAAAGATTCGTACAACAATTTTATAGCATTTTCGTTATTACATAATTTTATTACTAGCTGTATGATGTAATGGACGTAAATTAAACGACATTAAAAAAAGTTAAAGCAATTTTACTTTAAATTTTTTTTATAGATATCATTCAATTTTTCTTGTTAAATTTAAATATATAATTTTATTATTGACATTGGATTTTCTTTGTCTTAACTTGTTAAATTTGACCTTGTAACAATTTGATAATCTTTAATCTTGATATTAGTAATTTAAATTTGAATAATTTATATTTCATCTCCACCATTTAGATACTTTTCCAATAAAAAGTCAGTTGCTTACATACTTTTTATTCTAATTAAAAATCAATTTGAAAATAATTTTGTATTTAATGGAATCTGTATTTATAATTTTGAAATTTGTATTTAATTAATAAATGGTTATTTTGTTATTAAAATTTTGACTTGCCTCAAATATCTTCATTGCAACCTCTTCTACCAAGGTTGGTTCCCTGGAGTCTGCAATTTTCTATCGGACGTAAATGTACGATTTTAATGTCGTCTTTAATACTGTTTAGTTACATTAAATAAAATTTATTTTCGAATCGTGGCGGTTGAAGAGCTGACCACCTCCACTTCCATCTTGGGCTATGGATTAAGGCTTAGCCTCGGAACGGCATCTGCCGGTCCATGGTTCTGGATGTCAAGCCTACTTGTCCTACAGCTGAGTCACATCTACCTCTCATAAAACAGAGTCCTCCCTCTTTCGTTTAGTTAGCCAAAACCAGCTCTGTAGACCGTTTTGTTTACCTATTCTAATAGCGAACAGGTTTGGCCCGCTACTTTCACTTACACTATTGTGCTTTAAAATCTTTATTTTGAATAATTTTACCGATTTTGCCTTCTTTTGTAAAATCTATATAACTTGAGATGGTTTTGGGCCGTTACAGTGTGTGTGTGTGTGTGTGTGTGTGTGTGTGTGTGTGTGTGTGTGTGTGTGTGTGTGTATGTGTGTGTGTGTGTGTTTGCGTGTGGTGTGTGTGTGTGTGTGTGTGTGTGTGTGTGTCTTTGAGTATGTTTGTTTTTTGTGTGTGTCTATTTGTGTGGGTATGTGTTCGTGTGTGTGTGTTTGCTCTTGTGTGTGTGTGTGTATATTTGTGTATGTGTGTGTGTGTGTGTGTGTGGGCGTGTCTGTGTGTATTTTTGTTTGTTGTGTGTGTCTGTATACGTGTATATGTTTGTTGTGTGTGTGTGTGTGTGTGTGTGTGTGTTTTGGCTTGTAATAACAATTCATATGAGTGCTCCTACGTCCAGTCATCTCCTGACATTCCTTTTGGAGGTATTTTTGTATAAAACCATTAAAAAAATTAAAGTATTCCAGTCGAATATGCTAGGGCTCAACCACGATTTCTCACACATACCAATAACTCCACACGCCAATCCTTTGGTCCTCCTACACTTGCGGAGTACATCCTCTCTCTCTCTCCGTTTAGCTAATTGCCCAAAGATAAAGTTCTTTTTATCTGCAAATATAAAGATTTTTTGGAATATCATCCTTTTTACAACATTCGACACAGTTCACCAAAATTCTCAATAATGTCTCAAAACAACCGCCCCCCCTTTACCTTCTAGTTCATTCCCAAGAACAAAAATTGGCTATTCAAAATCATAATAAAAACATATTCATATAGGTTACTAGCTAATTTAAATTTGCTTATAAACACACACTACCCTTAAATATATAAATTTTTATGGGGTTCTCAGTTTTATCCGAAAATATTTTGTAAATCAAGGATAATTGCAATATTAATCTGTGGAATTTGCTTCTATGCTTATTTTGTGGGAGAATAAACATAGAGCAGTACACGTTACATCTTGCCGCACAGTAATGGTTACTAGCATCGTAGGGTTTACTCCAACACATAACTCCAGCCACAGATGATGCAGTAATGTTCAAACAGCTGTTACCACAAGTAATTCAATTAGCAATCCTGTGTAATACATACAGAGCAAATATGATTTACTTGGTAAACAAATCTTTAAAAAACATCTCACACAAAATAGGTTTTATTGTGTCATGAATGTTTAGAATTAAATAGTTAACACTGCATTGGTCGCGCCTGGAATGGTCGCGTGTACTACTATTGTAGAACACAGTTATTTTATTTATTTTTTTACCTTTAGTTATATTTTTATCAACTTTTTAGATCGTGGGTGTATAAATTATATTCTTTGAAATCATTTTCTAATTAATAAATTGTATATTAACTCAAAACAAAATTGCATAACTTCATAAAAAGTGTTTCATACATAGTATTTTAGTAAGGTACTTACAACTATGAAAAGTAAAAAAAATCCAAAGATATTTAGGTAGGTACGGTACAATTTTTAAAAACACAAACACAAACAAAAATATATATCATTTTACTGAATATTGTCTATTCGTAGCAGTAATCACTAACACTCTTTTGATGTTCAGGACACACCCATCTTTGACATTTTCCACAAGTTTTGCGGGTTGATACATGTCTACTTCTGCTGCAAAGGAAACACTTTCCTACTCCAACAGGTTGTTCTCTACGTGCTGGGGCTTAATCTGAGATGCCAAGCAAAAGCTTTCCTCTCCTTCGAATTTCTTTTGGCAAGGTTTCCATTGTAACTCGCCGTCGAATAGCTGGATCAATCAATTCGAAAAACAAATCCATGAGAAATTTTTTTCCGATTGATATTCACGCTGTTCCTGTTTGCTCTGTAAATATTTATGGCATTCACGCCAGCAACATTCAATAGATGAAAAAAGATTGTGAGAGGCCACCTCCGAGAGTTTCTTGATACATCGAAATGTCTACACATTGTATCTAAAATGTCAACCCCATGCTTTGTCTCATTGTACGTAGTGATTATGCAGGGTTTCTTTTCTTCTCCTGTGTAATCATCAATTGCATTGTTATAATGCATAGTTGAAATTGCACATACAGCCTTTTTTTTCTGTGGAACATAAGACACGAGCGTACATTTTTCTTGGAAGCCAAACAAACTGGATTTTGGTCCCCTTTCATAGTCTGGAAGAAAGCACTCAGGAATCTCAGGCTTATTTTTTTTAAGGTTCCTACATAAGTCAATGACTTTTGTAAGAGCATTCTAGCCATAGGTATTGAGGAAAAAAATTGTCAGCGGTGATATTTCTCCGTGAACCCCTTACTGGTTCAACCAGGCGACACGTTTTGTTGTTTTTGCGAAATGGGCCCTCTGGCTGTTGACCCACATACACCTCTAAATTAGTGGTATAGAAGTTTGATGAAGCTACTAAAGCATAGATTTTAATTCCAAACTTCGCAGGTTTCTTCGGCATATACTGTCGAAACGGGCATTTTCCACGGAAGGCCACAAGTTGCTCGTCTATAGTAAGATAATCAGTGAGCTTGAATGCAATTTGGGAATTCAAGACAAATTTGTCGAAAATAAACCTAATAGCAGCTAATTTATCCACAGCTTTACGGTGTTCTCTGTCGCGTATGTCATCAAATCTTAGACATCGCATTAAAAATCTAAATCTATGCTCACTCAATGTGACGTAGATAGCCTCACAATCTGTCCGACGACTGTTGTTCCAGAGCTCAAACACGTTTCGTCTACCTGACTTCAAAACACCGCACATGTAGAGTCCCTGGTCTGTGGAAAGCTGGTATTATGTTCAAATTTGGTGTTTGTGTATTTCTTGGTATTAAGGGTTCTACATACCAGCGAGATGGTTCTTTTTTATGTCGCTTTTCTCTGCCAGTATAAAACTCAAGCACAGGTCTTCCAGTAGTTGACCTTTCTTCTGCATTAGGTTGTATTTGCAGGTATTCCTCTTCTTCTTCATCTTCTTCCACATAATTATTTCCTGTTTCGTCAGAATCACTGTGCTCGACCATTTCTTCCACGACATCTTCCTCGAATTCATCTTCATCTTGAACACCAAGCACACTTTCATCGTCATCTTCTGTTTCCGCCAACCACAACCGTATCTGTTCTCTATCACGTTCAGACATTTTTCAAACATAAAAGACGTAAATAAATAAATAAATATATATATATATATATATATATATATATATATATATATATAACACAGAACAAAAAAACTATGCAAAGGAATCAAATGAGAAAAATGGTGCACAAGTGGTCGCGCAATCTACAATAGTAGTACAGTCTAAATTTTTCGACTTCTAGCTGGCTACGTGACAGCTAGATGAGTGAAACTTGTCTGAAGCAATGAGACGGGTATACGAGAAAGGTATATTGACCATCAAGGTCACAAGTGTTGCCAACCCCACAGGGCGGGAAAAAATAACTACCTGTACTATAATAGTAGAACATGCGACTACTGCAGTGTTAATACAGTAGACTCTCGAAAATCCGAGTCCCGATTTTCCGAGCTATCTTTAAATTCGAGAATTTTTCTACTTGCGCCTATTTTATCTATTTGAAAGGAAATGAGTCTTGCGTCCAAGAAATAATTATAGCAATAAAGAAAATGAATCGGGCCTTCAAGAAATATTTATATTATTACGTCATGCAGAGGAAATGAGCCAGGCTTCCAAGAAAGATTTATATCAATACGGTATTTTCTTCCCCCCCATTCTATTGCATCATTTATTTTACTGGTGTTCAAAAGATTGGTGCATTACCTAACTTCATCAGTTGTATTTGAATGCCCTTATCACTTATGCTTCGATGTCTGACAGAAGGTCAGTGGGACATAAATATCTTTCTTTATTTACGCTGTAAGTTTCGATAGTCTACAAATATCCCTTTGAAAACACAAAAGTCTAGTCTTCAGCGTGACATATCAGAAAATAAACTCTCTTGAAGCAAACAAATCAATCAAACAAAGACGACACTCATAATTATCTGGACTGGTCCCTATTCCCTCTATTAATAAATCCGGACTGCGCTGTCACCACATTGATCTGGATATGAATTATCGAGACTCTACTGTATGTTGAATTATTTTATTTTAATTAAAGTTAATGTCATCATTAATGATTTGAAGATTTACGGTACCATTTATTTAATACACTGTCCGTGACAATAGAGTCTACCATTTTTGTTCTTGTATTTTAAAAAATTAGTGTTATTTTTAACACTAATATAGCATTATTGCTAAAATAACTTCTCTTTGTTTTTTTATGAAAATAACCGGATTGTACTGATACAAAACAATAGAGAAGTAATATGCAGTAGAAAAAGTTACATACAAAAAATATTTTTCATCTAAGTTCCGTTTAGATGTTGCATAAAAGCATAGGTTAACGCATAATTTAAGAGAATATCAAAATTACTAAATATATAGAAAACTTAAATTTAGAATGGTTTAAATATAACCTCCAAACTTAAAATGAAGATGAAAACAGCTGTTAGTGTTAACTGCCATCTTTTCTTTAAAAATTGTTTGGGGGAAAATACGCTGATCTCCGGGTACTGCTCATTTTCGGTAAGAACTCTTAACGCTTTTTTGCTCGCCCAATTCAATTTCATTTAAAGATTTTATAAGACATTACCTTATAACCATTCAAATATTGTACAAATTTTCTAACCTCAAAACATTTATAAGTAATTTTTCAGGTGGCTCGTAACTAAAGAGGAGTATAAATAAAAGAGCACAAACTCACAACTATGAATATTTAATTCTCATAACTGCAAAGAAACTCATTTAGTGACAGTTGTGATTACGTAGTTGGCTCACTGTTAATAATTAACAATTTATCCAAACGCGTATGAGAATTAAGTGTTTATAATTGTAAGATTCCGGACAGTTATTTAGTAATTCAAAACACATATTTGTAACATTTAACAATTTTCTTAATTATTACAAAAAATAATAATTTTTATGTTATTGCAATATTTCATTAAATCCTGGAATAATGGTGAATAGAAGAACGTTTTTCAGCTTCTTTATGCTTTAGCTAAATTTAATTAACTGACTCAATGATCATTAGAGGGAGCCGGCGGAGGAAAGAGCGAAACGAATTAAATGAACTTTTGGATTAAATGATGCACTGGACTCTATCAGTTCACTAATACCCGTCGCTTTAGTAACAACACAAAACTTTGTCAGTTTATACCAATACCGAGGCTGCTTATTAGTCAAACTATTAATAAAACTTGACGTGTGAGAATTTAATGCAAAGCTACCAATCACTGCACAATACAACCAACCCCCTTACACGGGCGTCAATAAAGCCCAGCTATCTGAACGTACGTCCATTTCGATTGTTCTGCAATATGACATTCACCAAAATGTATGATTCCTTCCTGCACAAACATAACCTCTAAATCAAACCACCTGTTTTATCTGACAGCCGTAATTAATTGATGTAGTGTTCTACTGTTTACATGACAGATACGCTGCGCTTAGTGCATGTAGTTTTATCTGTGTGCAAATGAACGATGAGCGCATATATTTTACTAAACGTCACATCTCTGAAACGTTAAATTGTCTTGTGAATTTTTATAATAAATAAAACTGTGAGTTAGATTATGTCGATGGAAAACAGTGACCTAGAAAAATACAACAAAGTTATTAAAAGAATTTGAAAAAGAAAACTTTATACATTTTTTTATACAAATCAATAAGTTCGGTATTATCTACTTTAATATTTTCAAACCTTGAAAAAATATTTGATCAGTTTAAAAAAGATATAAAGTAGGTTTTTACAGCACTCTAAGATAGGATAGGCACCGTAAACGACGAAAATAATAAATAAACTCCAATACCGAAGAGCCAGACTTTTGTTTCACTGAATAAAATCACTGAGAACAAACAAAAAGTAAACAATGCCTACAGAATTGTGCGCGTTAAAAAGATCAGCAAAAATACAAAGAAAGAGAGCAAAGACCGTTATAACATTAGCGTTATAATTAAGTAAAAATAATAGACAAAACTGAACGTTTATAAGATGTATAGCAAATAGTACAACAGAATTGCGTTAAAATATTCCGTAACTTATTTTGTAAATACAGTATCTAACTTTTTTACACGTTTTTCACTTTTTCACCCTACGCTTTTACTCGTATTCGGACATCCCTACATCAAAAACTCAGATCTGTAAAATAAGAAGAAATAGTCTGAGAATTAGCTGAAAAAATCCAAAATGTCAAAAGAAAAACAAATCTGTCGTAAAGAATTTTAAGCAATAAAAACGCTTGAAGATGAAAATCATGTGGCTGTGGTAGACGATATGGAATAAAATATTTCGTCAAATTCTTCTTTTTATATGTTTTTTACTGTAAATATTTAATAAACTAGAACAATTTTTAATTCAATACAGTTTTAAATTATCTATATCATCTTTCTTAGCATTAATAATAGCCAAATAAACCTTTTATGTGATCGTACACACAAAAGTTTTCAAACTGTTAACAGGATCTTGACAATGCTAATAATGACACTTTCCTAAAACCTATAGTAGTGTGGGATAAACAATTATACTTGTTTATAGTAATAAATACATACAGTAAACATAGTTCACAATTTATTATATCACAAACAAATAATTATTTTCCCTTTAAAAAGATCGGGTTAGTTGTTTACCTTACCAATTTTATCTACGATTTGGCATAAGCAGACTCGCTGTCTATTCAAATCCTTCTGAAGGAAAATAGGTTACATTGAAGTGCACGTTTAAATTTTCACAAAAAAAGATTCAATTTTATAATAATCTTTTTCTTTAAATAACACTTTAAATCCTTGAACAATATTAATTTTAATTTTTTTTTTTTAATTTTAAATTACCCTTTTCAAATTATTTTATTAGACAACATTTGGTTAGATGCATACCGGTATTATTTTATGTACTTACTGATTTAACCAGATTACTTTGAAAAAAAAATTAATTTAGAATATACCTTGGCAGCTAAAACACCTGTTAAGTAACCGTACACAGTCTCCGAAGGTTAACAGTATCTTGAGAATGCTAACTATGGTACTTGCCTAAAACTTATAGTAGTGTGGGTTAAACAATTATACTGTTTATAAGAATAAATACATACGGAAACAAAAGTTCACAATTTATATAATTTACAAACATAAATATTACTGTAGTTTAAAAAATAACTCTGGTAAGTTTAAACCACGAAAGGTAAGTCGTTGCTAACAATTCCTAAAAGTATACTAAATAGCCCTATGTCTTGTAACTAAACTATTTTAGAAGTAACAATTTTATGAGAGCTGTTTTCATTTCATGTAAAACAGATGAAAAATTGAATTGATTTTCCAATACTTACTTCCAGCATTTCTGTATCAATAAACTACAGATTGGTCGTAAAAGAAAGGTACAAAATACAATGTTAAACTAAATGAGGTCACCTGAACTATAATAGTGCTGCAACAAGAAAATACAAAACTGTTTTATGAAGTTGTGAATCCAATCTTTATGTTTATATCTTAGTAAGAAGTGCAAACATTATTACGTTAGAACGAGTGGAGTGTGCAAAGGTGAATTGATGTGCGCCTCATATCGATTTGGTTACGACCTTTTCAATACGCTGAGACTTACACACACGTCTTTGTAACTTTACTTTCTCTCCCTATTCTTCAAAAATGGATTGTCCAATAAATAGGCAAACTGAAACCACGAACACACTACTTTGCAAAATTTTGGCTTTACAAATTTTGTCCCCTCTTAAACACTCTAAATTCATTACTAATATTATTTATGTTTCCATCTAAATGACTCCATTGTTTCAGCCCTAAGAGACGGGGTAGTAATTTTATCTGATTGTAAATATGCTTAGAAGCAATTACCAAACGGAGACAAAAACATCACCTCTGCGATAAATGTACTGCTTGAGAATCTGCACTGTAACGGGAAATCATTCGAGGCAAAGAGTAGGCAAAGATGCCCGTGAAAACGATCAACCAGGTAACACCATTACACTTGGAGATTCGAACGCAGTGGCCCAAAACAGACATTTACTTCATAGCTTAAGAGCCAACTTATCACCGGCTTTAACTGTACCAGAAATTTGACATCGGTCATTGTCAGACTAAGAACCAACCATTTCAGAGGGCTGAAGATTCTCCCAAACAAGACCAGGACATACGGCATACATGCAGGAACTGCCCGGATATGAGTCTAACACATATCTTCGAGTACCCAGCACTCACGCAGTATATTTTGAAATTTGGGATGGTGCCATTTGAAGATCATCTGAGAGCTGTTCTCTTCAGTCAAAAGGCGCCGAAGCTGGCGGTCGCTATCGTTCAGACTTTCGATGTTATCTAAAACTCCATGGACACGAAAACAACAATATTGTTTATTTTCTCTTTTCCTCCTAGCCATTGCTAAAATCATACCTGTTTTTCCATTGTTTCTTGTTTTATATGTTACGCATGGTTCCCGTAATGTTTTTATTACTTGCATTTGTGACATTAAATGGCGAAGAATAACTACCAATATTGGTGATGATATTTTCTGGCAGAAACTCGTGATGTGCAGAGGTTTGGCATGATGAAGGAGTATCGTATTGATTCAAGTATGCTATCACTCGCGAGATCTTAACCTTGTAGGTGAGATGTATGGAAAAATAGGTGGAAAGGTAAAACCTCTTTATAAACTACTCCTAAATCTCGAGGCAAAGTATTACTTGGGAATAAAGATTAGCTTTGCCACTGGCAAATTACCAGTGCCACCGTTAGTAACATGTTCTGTGGTTAATAAGTGGCGCTAAGTGCATCTTAAATAATAAAGCATGAAATGACTTTGTAAAGCAATTTTATACCCTAGTTATTTCAAAACTTTGGTATTTAGAAGGCACTATATCATGGTTTAAGCAACAGTAAACACCTTTCGGATGATATATAAATTTGAGCACAAACTGCGTGCAAAAGACCGAAGCTACTATAGACTACGCTAAGTTTTATTGATTTTACCTTTCTTCTTTTTCATTATTTAGTACTAATTTGGCTCTAAGAACAAACATACCTGAACAGTATAAATAAACCTAATATGCAATGTCATTTTTTTACCCGCAATAAATTTGTAATAATACTTGTAAACCAATTTACAATGTTCTACACCTGGAAAAACTATCTTAATTTAGATTTGATAAAACGTCCTTGTGGTACTTGTATTTCTCTTGTATTTTTACATGTGTCGTTTAAAAAGTATAACCGAGGTAAAAACTGTGATTTGAATATATAAAAAGACAAGCTATTAAGACAAAATAAATGTTGAAGCGTTAACATGAAGCCGCACAAAATGATGCTGTTATTTAGGGTGGAGCTGTAAAGCCATGATGAAAGTAACATTGTTCTCTAATGGTGTACAGTTATACTGTATTTTTATTTATTTCGGAACATAGTGACACATACACAAACACATACATAAACAATATATATATATATATATATATATATATATATATATATATATATATATATATATACAAAATTCACGTTAGTTTTTCATGCTACCAACTCTACGATCGCGTCGGTGTGTTAGTTTATAAAAGCAAGAAAATACGAAGAAATAAATAAAACTTCTGAACATATATTTTAAGAGTGTGGATTATTAGTAGACTCTTTGAAGCTAGTAAATTTTAAAAAAAAACATACACTAATCATTTTATATTGAGACAACCTATATAGTCTATATATCTCCAAACCAGCTTAAAAACTACTTTATATTCGAAATTAAAATGTTATTTCACCACAATAAAATGTTCAACTGGACACCGGTCAATAATTATGTCTAATCAGCACTTGGCAGTTTCCACGGCTGAAAATACTGCCTCAGTGCTTGTGTTACTGAATTCCCTCCTCCATAATTCCTTCTGTGATTCTTGGGAACCGGTTAAGAAAGCGGAAAATCCAAAAGCTACTATAATTTTAATTGAATTATATACTTGAACATTTAATAATCATCTATTTTATATTTATAATAACCATTAGTCTTAGATACATGTTATAAATATTTCTAGTTTTATAAGTATATACATGTGCATTAATATATTATACTGGTTTTTTCAAGATAACAATCAGAGGAACATATAAAGTACAATGGAACAACTCGTTTAGCTTGTATACACAAAAATGCTTCCAAGACTATTATTACTTATGTTTAATTTGCGCAAGAGGAAATGACGGTATTTCTTATAAAAGTCGAGACCAACATAATAACCAAAGCGTAATGCATTTTTAATGTCTCATTTCCTTGCATCCGCTCCCTCTGCGTTCTTTAAATAATCTCTCTTCTTGCATCTGAAAATGAAAAAGTCGCAGCAAAATCATTAATAATAAGTACAACGAGTAGTGAAACACCATTTCTTGAGAAAATATTGCACGTTGCATAATGTTGCTGCAGATGTGCTGCAAGGTTGTCGCATTTCCTCCCGTTACAGTGTTGCCATTAATACAATAACAATACGTTGTAATTGTTTGCTTGTGCTTCAAACAATTCTAACAGTAACAAGATATCCAGCTGATCTAGAATTACAGACATGATACGCGAGAAACAATAAATTTAGCTTTTATTATAATGGTAATTATAGACACAAAACATAGATTAAAACCAGTTCAATATTTTACTTTATAGTATGCCTTAGTTTTTCTATGTTAGGGTAATAAAAATTGAATAAAGCTATTAGTAAGGCGTATGGGTCAGTTTTAAAAAAAACCTAATACGTTAGCTAATTCTGAAAGGTTGCAAATGCTTAAAATTTCATTTAAATAGCAAATTATGAATAGTAAGTGTTAAATGGGCAGAAAACCTTTAGTTGCACAGAGTGAAGGAAAGGATAATTCAGAACTATAGAACCTTATTCAGAACGGAAGGAGATGGGTAAGTGTAAAGAATTGAAATACAGTTTTAAAAAATCGTAATATAAATATAAACTTATTGCAAACTGATATTACTCTAGTGGACCTTAAATATTTTACTTCAAACTAGCATACATTCCACCTTACGTTACATAACCATAAATTTAAATATTTTCATATTTCATAAAAATTTCATATAATTTCCTATACTAATGAAATATACATTTTCAAAATTTAAAATTAAGACTATTTACATTTCATTTTATTTTATCCTATAAACAAATACACGAATTCTAAAATCCTGGCGAAAATTTACAAAAAATGTCATATTCATTTTGATTACAGTTATTTTATATTTATTTATTAATTATGATAATATTGAAAATCCTAAAAGAGATACGAGCTCTCGTATTTTCGCACTAGCTTTAAATTTACTAATGTGTATACCACACCCAAAATCAAACAAAGACATTCAGGAAAATACACATAACATCAATATACACAATTAAGTAAAAG
Organism: Prosapia bicincta; assembly: GCA_036971475.1. NCBI lineage: Eukaryota > Metazoa > Arthropoda > Insecta > Hemiptera > Cercopidae > Prosapia > Prosapia bicincta. The sequence goes on from JBAIZL010000002.1 coordinate 92,534,303, forward strand.
TACGAAATGAAACATAAAATATATAAGGCTTTACTAAGAAATAAACATTTTAAAACATTTAGTGATATAAAAATATTTATATAAAGTTCAATATTATAAATAATAATTAAAAACAACTAAAACATAAATTTATCCAGATTAAACCCTTATGTACGTTTCTTTTTCCATTTTATCACCATTAGAGGTTCCAATTGCAATATATTTACATACTAGACCAGTGGTCTTCAATTACATTTAGTCAGGGTCCGTTTTGGACTTTCTAAAGTCCGCCGCGGGCCTTTATATATATATATATATATATATATATATATATATATATATATATATATATATATATATATATATACATATATATATATATATATATATATATATATATATATATATGTATATATATATATATATATATATATTCATGGGGTAAAGAACTTAAACACATTTGAACAAAGAAGTAAAGTAATTTGTTTATATTTAGACTCAAAAGATACTAAAATAAGAGAACAATATATCTTGAAAGTAATATAAAATACATTTTAGTGAGAAAAATGACATTTTTTAGTTTGAACAACTTCCTTGAAGTTTAAAGTTGAGGTTGTACAACTAATTCTAAGCAAGTTGTTAAGATGATTATCTGTCAGACGTGATCTAAAACGATTTTTAATAAAGTTCATTTTTGAAAACGCTGACTCACACAGGTACGTTGAGCCAAACATTCTGCACAACTTAATTGCCAATTTTCTCATCTCCGGGTATCTCTCAGGGCTAACATACCTAATCCAAAACTGGTCACAAGGAAGATCTTTGGGGACTTGACTAAATTTGTCCTTCAAACCGATGTCTTCTTGAAAGTCGACCATCTCCATTTGCAAGGCAGCCTTATTTGAGTGGAAAATCTTAGCTGCTTCACTTGTCCATTCACCATTTGGTTTTAAAGAAAAGCATTTGTTAAGGACTTGTACAACATTTCTTATTTTCCCAAAATCAGAAAACCTAGTTTCAAACTCAAGTTTCAAATCTTTCAAAAAATTTTGAAATGGTTTGATATCAATACCATCAGTTTCGTCACAAATAGATTTTAGGTTAGGAAAGTGCAATCGTTCACCAGATATCTTCACACCAGATACCAATTTTGTTTGAAAAACTCCTAACTTCCCGTGTAAAGTTCACACACAAGCAGACCTTCCCTTGTAGCTTTAAGTGAAAGAAATTCAAATGTCTGAAGATATCTGTTAGAAAGGCAATCGTAGCTACATTCAGTTCTGTGTCAAGTAGGAAGCCTAAGTATTCACTTGCGATGTCTTCTTTGCACTCAGACAGAAACACTTTAATATCGTTAATAACTGCAAAAAACCGTTGAAGAACCAAACCCTTGCTCAACCACCGAACATTGTTATGAAGAAGCAAGTCTTCAAACTGTACATTAGTTTCCTGAAGGGGAGCTTTGAATTCACGATGGCGTAGAGAAGACTTTGAACGAATGAAGTTGATTATCTTAATCACAACCTGCATTTTACATTCAAGAGAAGGGCTCAGTTTGCAGCACAAAACAGTTTGATGAATGATGCAATGGTAGAATAGCAGATTTTCATTGAATTTAGCGTCACTTTTTATTTGATCAACCAAACCTGTGTTTTTACCAGTCATTGCACGAGCACCATCTGTTGTTATCGGAATTAACTTTTTAGGATCAAAACTAGCATTTTCAAAAAACTCCGTTAAAACTTTGTGCAAGTCTTCTCCACGGGTTTGACCTTCCATTGGTATAGTTCCATTGGAACTAGTTAAAAGTTCTTCAATGAACTGGTCTTCAGCTTTATCTAAAAATCTCACAAAAACTACTAGCTGGGCCATATCAGTGATGTCGCATGACTCATCTATGGCCAATGAATAACTGTCTGTAGCTGCTAAAACCTGCTTTAACATTTTATTATTTTCATCTGCTAAAATCTCTGTATTTATAGTAGTTGTAGCTGCTGAAAAAGGAATACGACTAATAGTGTCAACAACGTCCTGTTTGGTGTCAAATTATGCACTTCCTGCCGCTAACATACGTTCTTTAACTATTTCTCCATCACTAAAGGGTTTCATATGTTTAGCGAGAGTCCAAGAAATGCGCAAGGACGCTTCTTCACATTTTTCCTGCGCTGTCATAGATCGATTCATTATTTGAGTGGAAGTTGAATAACTGGCACTTAAGGAATCAACTTGACGTTTGACGTTCACACTTTTGACAACAGATAGTCTGCTGACATATTAAACATTCAGGTACGGCACCAGCGCGATTTGGGAGTATAAACAAATATTTATCAGTCCATTCTGATAGGAATTGTCTATTTTCGCTGTCAACTTTTGTTTTCTTACCTTCCATAGTAGCTGTTGACAACTTAAACAACTCACTTTTAAAACTTACAACACACCCGACAAAACGTTAAACACAATAAATGCAGACAACGGCACTGAAATAATGTCCACTATGTACTAGCAGCAGATAGCTCAAGAGTGACAATGACACCGACGTCCGACACCGATAGTAAGAGACTGTCGCTAGACCATACCGTCCGGGTAAGTAAGGGGACCCATAAGTAACCGGAATTACGTTGTAGGGGGAGGGAGAGGGGGGGAACCTAAGGTTTAACCACATGTCCCTTGGTGTCACGCCTCCTGCGTCAGTGTGTTGTTGTGAGACAACTCAAATATTTGGCGCGGGCCGTTCAAAACGAGCTCGCGGTCCGGACCTGGCCCGCGGGCCGCCATTTGAAGACCTCTGTACTAGACTAACCTAGCATAGCCTTGCAAAGGCAGCCTAGTCTATGCTATTTATGTTTTTACTAGATAATTAATGATTTTTAGCACTAAAATTTTATCGTAACTCTTACCTCATAAATATTTCCTCTAAAGGTACGTAATGCATTGACAGGATCGGGTTTTCGTAAGAATAAAATTGTGTTTTATCATAATATAATTTGTAACCAAAATTCACTTTTAAACATTCTAGCTAAATTGTCACTCTCATTTCCCATTATATTTTACCAAGTAATTTTTAAATATTGTTATCTTTAAACTATATTTTCAAGTATAAACACCATAAATATACTATAATATAAACTAACATTAATAAAACTTTAATTTCAAACGCATTTCAATGACTTGTCATAATCATTAGTGATGCTATCACAAGCATATAACTTTGTAACTAAAGAAAAATTTAACTAACTTTATTTTCTTTAGTTTATATATTTGTGTTATCATCACTGATGATGATGACATAAGTCTTTGAAACACGCAAGAAATTAAGGTTTTATATTTTTAAGTTCTATATATTATTTGTATATATAACCTTAACACACAAGTCAGCTCGAGTATTGTTGATATTTTTAACTATTGTAAGAACTGATTTTAGTCCATATCCTTTTCCAGAATGAGCCCTTACCGAAAATACGTTTTTATTTACTATCCAGAAGTTTTAAATAATTATCCTACACAAAGATCGTAGATCGATGATGATTCCCTTTGGTGTCATATTTTCCTGATTTTATTAAAATGTTTGTAGGTTAAATGTTTATGTGATGAAATGAATTAAAAATATTTATCTTCTAAATAAAGGTTTCAACAATCATTTTTACTTTTAACATATTTCTAAAAATCACACCCTCTCTTCTCTTAATTTAATACACATCTCTTTAGTCTACAGATATATTTGTATGCCTGTTAAACATTACGCATATACATTGGTCTGTATGTAGAATAAACCATTTTTATTGTAATGTATTTCTTTCACACGTTTTGTACTTTATTTATCTTTTAAATGTTTTCGAAATATATTACATTATATTATGATGACTGCTTTTATTAAATGTTCTTTTCTTATTCTGGTTATATATAATTACTATATAATATTTAAACCTTTCAATATATCAATCTAGTGTTGCATTCATGTTTCGTTTTCTGCTACAAAACTAAAGGCAGAACCACGGCTAAAATAAGTTCCTTTATAAAACATATAATGGAATATTATTATAAGAAAAATAGAAATCTTTTTAAATAGGTCTCATTGATTTAATGATGGTTTACACAGCACATCATGAGTATTTTAAATTTTAATATTATTATTATTATTATTGTTCTATTACATAATAGAACAATATTTTTTTGTTTTGTTATAAAAATATTATTAATGGTAATAATAAATGTGGGTTTGTATTATTTCGTTATGTATAATATAAGGTTACGATTTAAAAAGAAATACGTATTATTTAAAATATATAAATACAAAATTAATACATGGATACATACAGACCCTTCTAGTGGCTGATGTTTACTCTAGGGAACTGTTATCTAATCAAGCCCTCTCGGGCAAGAATTAGGGGATCCATAGCTTCACATTTATTTATTACATCTGGGCTTTACAATTCCCTGAGGACTTCAGACACGAATGTCAACTGGATTGATTTGGGAGTAGGAAAGTTGCGTTGAGTAAATAAAGTAGCAGAACCCACGCCCTCCCCCCGCGCCTCGTTCCTCAGCGACTACTTCTTAAACAGATGAATCAACGTACTGCATAAATAATTTTGATAAATAGAGGTAATAGGTCTCGTAAATAGGGCCAATGATATTAAAGTTTTAAAATATATTTAAAAGAAAAATTATTACATTGTACTTCATATTCAGGGAACATTTTTTATTCAAAATAATGACGTGGTAACGTTAAAATTAATAGTTCATTGAGCTGCCATGTTTATCCGTATTCAAGCAGTATAAACACACTAACACACGCACGTATACACAGACACCACACACACACACACACACACACACATATATATATATATAAAGAACTAAGCCAAAATACAAATACAAAAATTATAATTGAATTTACAATGTAAATTCAATTATAATTCTTATATTTGTATTTTGACTTAGTTCTTTATTAATACACAAGAATACATATTGCGATATTTATATATATCGTTACACATGCAATTAATTTATTTTCCAAAATATTAGGTATAAATTGAAACATTTTATAATTTTATATTTTTTCTCTTAAAATGAAATATCTCTTCTTAGATGATATATGCAAAATAAACTAAATTAAATAATGCCTTCCCCTTTCCTTCTGTGCCGTAATTACTTTAAGTGCAAGATATTTTTTATTGGGATGTAAAACGTCATTATGACAATGTTGAGTGAAATAAAGTAAATAAAGACAAGTGAAAGATCGTAGAAACGTCAGTGAAGGCTTAGTAATAAATGTTTAAGCCATCCTTTCCTAATTCGTAAATTGGCAAGTCTAAACCACCCTCTAGCCTAAGGGTTGTTCATTTGCATAATTGTTTGAGTGGTTGAGACGGTATTTTAATGGGTTCCAAAATAGCTTCTTAACAGAAGTATCGAATTACAAATTCAAATAAGCCATTTTAGGTACAGACGTTCGTAATAATGCAATACCGGAGGAGCTCTTATATGTTTTAGTCAACAGCTTCAAAATGTTTACTTTGACAATGGTATAACTCATCTAAAAAAAATTGCAAATTTTGTTTATGAACAATCAAATTTAAAGATTAAAATTTAATTCAATTTAATGAGAAATTAGTTAAAATTGTGTAGATTGTCATTTATTAGAGTTCATCTGAGTATTTGACACGATATAACTTATTTCTGTTGTACAGAAAGCGAAGAAAACTTACGTTGATTTGATAGACAATATTCAGTGTATGTTACTAATTGGTGTATTGAAGTATTTAATCAACTTTGGCACATTAGCACATTGCTGTCCTAGAGAATACCACGTTGTTTTTCAATTCGGAAATATTCAGAGGATATCGGATATCTTCGGAAATAACACTTCTAACGAACAAATAGAGCAACAATTATTTATTGAATAAAATATACATTACTTTTGTTCTATATATTTGAATTTGAATTATATAAATTTACAATGTTGATAAATAATGCAAATAAAATTGTCTAAAATTAAATATATGTAGACTTGGTTAGTAGATAATCACAGCACCAAAATATAGTTAATAGTGTACTTCGCTGGCTTTTATATTTCATTTCTAAATGTCTTTTAATAAGCCACATCGTTTTGGTTTTTGTATAATTATATGATCATATAATCATTATAAATTCCATATAATGTTAAATCGACAACGAATATTTTACTTAATGTACAGAAACTTTGATCAAGTTGTGTCTTAATTTGTCAAGTTTATACTTGAAAACTCCTCCGGGCTTGTCGGAAGTCTTGAATGGTCTTGTTAGCGATGCACGTGAAGCTTATTGGGGTTGTGCTGCTGCGGGGGGGGGGGGGTTAATGAATACAACCTGTTCCTTATTCATGACTCATTGCGAAGACAATATGATACATTATGAACCATTTAGAGTCAAGTCATAGTAAAAGTAAGCCAACATTGTCAATATTTAAATTTTAAAACAACTAATCAAATAAAATTATAAACTAGAAAATTGTTTTTTCCCAAAATTGGTTAAAAATCAAAAATGTACGGATTGTATATTAGTTTGTCTAAAATGTAAATTCAGAATTATTATCAATATATAATACTAATAAAACAAATTATATAAAATGAGCACCAAATTATTTAATTTTTACATAGATAGTGTTTATAAAATAAATTTAATGTACATATTCACTCTGAAAGTTGATAAACATTTTTATGTACTCTTGAATTTTGTAGTCCATTACGTTCGGTAAAACTTAATTATTTCTTTCACATTAGTTTATGACTATCCGAGCTTTAAAGTTTGTAAATTTGTAAAAACTTACTGTGACAGAACGTTTTCGATCGATCCGTGGTGATATTCATCAGTGTCTTTTCCTTGGATCTTTTAGGTTACGCGGTGACGGTTTTAAATTCAGGTTAAAAGACAATCACATAAAAGAAATAGGACACAAATACACAGACATTTACCATAACCTAGAAATCCTACACATCAACTAAAAAGGACCCCATCTCAAAACACTATTTTCAAACACACAAAAACACAAAATACAAACATTATTAACGAACAAACGCAATACAAATACACATACTCTTTGATACTATCGAAAACCTGCCTTTAAAACAGTCACTGCTTAACCTAACAACTCCAAGCAGAAGACACTGATGAAGATCAGCACATAGCGATCGGAAACATTCCTTCTCAGTAAGTTTCTATAAATTTACAAAATTTAAAGTTCGGATAGTCATAAACTTAGTAAAAGTGTTTAATTTTTATGCAAACAAGTAATCATAAATATAATTTATAAACAAACATTCTATCACTTTTAAAATAACAAAATACCTCTTTTAAATTTGAGACTGTAATACTAGTGAACAATAATTATACAGAAAATATTTTCAAATGATTGTATTACTTATTTATTCAATAATTTAATTTAATATTTAAATAAATTATTTAAATTATAAATAATATTTAAATAAATAAAATAATTTAATTTTAATTAAATAATAACGGACCCCAAGTCACGAATAATAGCTTATTTTCTCATGGTAGTTTCACTGATAAGGTAACCATCAGTGAGTATAGCCTACATAAAAGGTAAACTGTAATTATAAGAGTAGATGTTTACATTTTGTATTTATTACTGACCATAATATATCACTGAGACGTATATGAGCAATATAATTAATTGCGAGTTGATGTTTACGATTATGATTAAGAAGTATGATTGTTTATGTATTAGAGTACCCTAACTCAGAAGCTAAGTTCAAGACATTTGAATAGACTGGGTTAAAATGTGTGTGACTCATAAAACATATGTTTTAATCAATAGCAATTGCTTAGGTGAGATGACGCAATGCTGCCGCACTCAGTCCATAACTTACAAAAACTTAGTGTTAAGGCTTCCTTTGACCGCTCATTATTGGCTTGTTTCAGGCCACAGCTACATCTTTCCACCTTCAAAGTCGAACTGGTAGCTAAAACATGCGCAAGACCTACCTTTAAAACGACCTGAAATCGAATCCAGAACATTTACCATAATTTATATTAATGTAATAATCAAATCAATACATGAAGGCACATTATACCCTAAAAACGCTCATATTTTAAAAACAAACATAATCTCACATTGAAATGTCGTGTCATATTGGTATTTTATTGCAACTTGATATTTCCTGTGTCTGATATGTTGTCACTTTAGTGACATATGTTAACCTCATAAAATTTTTAATTTTCTCCTTTCCATTCAGGTAGTGTTGGGACGGTTACTTCAATCTAAGGATCTTCCGCTTAATCCTTCAAAGGTTGGGATATTTCTTTAAGGTATCACTTATTTATCGTCATGTTTTCTACTACTTTTGAATGTTCATCTCATCTTGTCTTTTTTATTTTAAATTTAAAATAATGTCTTTCCTTAATTTTTTTTTATTTTAGTATACATTTTATAAAAAAGACTGTACTTATATGAAAGGGCGTAAAGACGTCAGCAACATTGATAGCATTATCTAAAACTTGTGCCGGTAACTCAGAGTTTTCTTGAGTGAAGAGTGTTTTCAAAAGCATGTGTAACGAGCTCAAGTCTTTGATAAGGCTAGCAATGTAGCTGGCAGAAAAGATTGAGACCTTTTAAGTACATTCATATATATATATATATAATTAAATGTCACTTTCATAAACAATAATTTGTATTTTGGTTTTCTTTATATATTAAAGCTTTTCGCTGATTGGCAATATCAGCATTATCACAATTTTCGAAGTACCATATAGTTCTACAACTACATCAGGACTGTTCATAGTATTATCAAAGCTTCAATACATGAAGAAAACTAAAACCAAAATTGTTGTTTATGAAAGTGTCATTTAATTGTCTATATATAAAACAAGAAAAAGAAATTCATCCAAGGATTACAATATATATATATATATATAAAAACATAAAAGATAACATAAATTTTATCAACAAGTGTTTTAGCGGTTGACATTGTATTGCGGCCCTTCTTGAAGGTATTATTATACTATATTCATAAAAAGCTTTGTTAACATTGATTTATAAAATTGTTGAAGTTGAGATAAATTTGTATATACAGTAAAATATATTTAACATCAATGACGTCCTCTATAAGCCACACACACACACACACACACACACACACACACACACGCGCGCACACACACTCACACACACACACACACACACACACAAACACACACACACACACACCCACACACACACACACACACACACACACACACACACACACACACACATACACACACATACACATACACACACACATACACACACACAAACACACACACACACACACACACACACACATAAATTGTGATTTGTCTATTTCTTCGGCCCACTTTCACTTATCAGGTAAGTACTGTAAACAAACATAATATTCGCTACTGGGCTGCAGAGAACCATAGGGAACTTCAACAGCAACCACTACACATTCCTGGTATGACAGTTTGGTGCGCCGTTACTGAATGTATTTTATGGGGAGCGTATTTTATCGAAGAAGGTGGCCAAACGGTAACGGTTAAATCGAATCGCTACTGTTACATGATAGAGACCTTCCTCCGGCCTTGTCTAAACCAGTTCGTTATAGACCATGGAGAGCAAGAAGTTTGGTTTCAGCAAGACGGAGCCACATCTCACATTTCTCGGCATTCTAAGGAAATGTGTTAAGAGGGTTGGTTCTTGAAAGTATTGTCTCTGTTCGAGTTTGCAGTGCCTATCCCTCAAGGTCACCTGATTTATTGCCTTGTGAATCTTTTCTTTGGGGACACTTAATGGCCGAGTATTCAAACATTCTTTCACAAATTTGCAAGTACCTAGAGAGGCAGTTATCCAGGAAGTGGCAGCCATTCCAAGAGAAATAACACGGAAACTATGAAGATATTACGGAAAAAAACTTCGTCAATGTATCAACAATTGTGGACGTCCTTTAGCGAATATAATTTTTAAAACGAAGTAATGTAAAATGGCATAGTATTCATTGTTCACCAATAAAGGTATGTTTTCAGTATCTGTTTTATTTTATTTTGTAAGTCCTTTCTTTAAAAACATTTTTTAACCAAACTTACACGCTTTCTTTTCAAAACCAACACTGAAATAGTTAAGAACAGTTTGGTACCACATCCTTTAAAGACTTTACAATTTTTATTTAAACTATCATAGAAACCAAATCTACTCACTAAGTAGTAGGTATGATATTTTACGCTGCAAATAAGTTATATTTACTGCCCGTTCCAACAGTATCTCGTACTTGAATGGTTACACTATTTGCATACTAAGTACCTCCCGTTCCCCAAGGCACTAGTTAGAGCCGCTTCCGTGGTTCCCGTCACGCCAAGTGCAGCTTTGCTTTGGCAATTAGCCTTACGAAAGTAATGATTTACGGATTACTATAACCCCTTTTGATGCTGCGAAGCTCCTTTGAGTGCCTTATTGGCTGGATTAATCTGCTTTTCAGAATCGCTTATTAATTACTGGACTAAGGGTAGGTTTATGCTATTTTAACCTGTTTAGTTATATCTTAAAGAATTATGTTCTTTTTTGCTTTTGTAAGTTAGAAATACTCAAGATTTTCCTAAGAATAATATTAGAATAAAATAAATAAATAACAAAACCCATTTTGTATATAACATTATTCGTAAATAACACATTATTTCATACATAGTATATGTATAAAACATAACTCGCGCCGCGTTGTATGCCAACTATAAAATAAATCTCTACTCACTTACTCAAGTCAATTATAACATACTGATTTTGTTATATTACGAAATAAGTAAGAAAATTCACTGTTACAACTCTTTCCCTGTTTAACCTAACGTTAAACCTAAACCCATATAAACCTAAAGTTTATTTCAGATAAACCTAAAGTTGTAAGACATACTCGTATGCACAAATTCACTTGCAATTTATTTAATTTCTTGTCCGTTTTAATTATTTATAAGGCTTTTCTGTTTAGGCGAACTATTCCGAAAACGTTCAAAGGTGAACATTTTTCAATTCTAAGAATATTTTGTGTTGTGTAAATCTGTTTCACTTGCTAAAGTTCAGGTTCTGCGTTTAGAAAAACATTTTTTTAAAATATTGTGTTTATTTGTTTCACATTACAACAATGGCCTGAGGTTTACGAAGAGGATCTTACAAAAAGATACTTTGCTTCTTAATAGAGAATGTCAACTTATTTTTAGTACAAATGAAATGTACACAACTATCCTCAAAACCTATGTTGTAGAACAAACATATGTATGCATAAAACTAGAAGTTAGATCAACTCTAATACCTCTTTACAACGGTTGCATCGGTGTTTGGTCAATAAGTACCTATGTTACACCTTTATTTTTAAATTTTTTTGTAGTAGTTTTAATTTTGTATTTGTGTTTACATTTAATAAAGTAAACTATTTTTATAGGTTTTGTAAGAATTAATGTATCATTTATTAGTAATTTCAACGTGAAAAATAACACTTTTCTCCTGAAACACATTTTAGACCTTTTATTTTTTCTTAGTAATAGATCTAACTTAAAACGAATTGTAAACTTTGAAATTATTTAAAATTATACTATAGACACTAACGAAATTACCACATCCGGTTGTTTGCGGTGTAAATTACAGTTAAATAATCATCAACTATAGACACTCAAGGTAACAAACCAGAATTTTGACTAATAAAGATTGATTATTCGATGCAATACATATAGAGCCGCTTGTAAGGCACAAAACCATGTTTAATGACATAGGTAGAGCGTTTGACAATACGCGCTGATTTTGTACGAACCTTGAAACAATTTTTCACCTTCCTGAAACGTGGTGACTTTTACGTTCGATACTTATCCTCGTCGACAACTATCGATTTGTATCTACGAATTTAGATAAGAGAGGATATTAGTCTTTGTAATTTCGAATGTTATCTCATATTGAAAAACGTCACTACAAAAAGGAAAAATGTTTAGTTTAAAACTTATTGTGGAACGTATGTATTTTGACAAGTAGAACCTAAGAGAAAATAAATTCTAGTAATAAAGGAAAACTATTTCTAAAGACTAAAGACACTTATGTCAGTGTGAGATATCGATTTGCACCCTTCCTACACTTCGTGAAACTCTATACTCTACACAGAATTTGAATTTATGGGTTTCCTTAATTTCAATTAACTTTTAAATCATAAGATGACGTAACAATTTCCTACTCTAGGCCTCAGTATGAGAGAACCATCTGTAGGTAGCCTGCATAAGGTTTTATTAGTAAAGAACGAATCGAAGGGGACAGCATGAAGTGTAGAATCCAAAGGAAATTTAATTCTTATCGTAAATTGTAAGATATAAAATTTTGTTCTAAAACAACGCTTATTTTAAACATATCAACGTTCAACTAAGATAATTATATGCCTAACTAATGGGTTTGAAGGAGTATTAATCATGTTTGCTAACCAAGGACTGTTTGCAGAACACCAATAATCTGGTCGTGAATTAATGAGGCTCAGTTTAATCAATTTGACAATTCCATAGGAAAACCAATTAGAGAAAATAAATAACTAATCCAGACCCATTAAACTACAACACTAATTACGCAAAAATATTTTCCAAAGTGGATTTAATTAAATAATATTAATTTCAGTTATTAATATTACAAATGGATTAAATTTGTCAAAACAAAATTCATCTCTCGCATTATGGAAATGGTTCTCTACCATTACTTAAAAGATACATCAAGCTGTAATCTCATAGAAATAGGGCAATGGATAGTGATATCTTTGATTCTAGTTTCAAATATTGAAGATGTATGAAAACATTATACGTTTTTTAAAATAATTCGGCTTCAAACTGAATTGTTTTGAGTATTGTACTTTTTTGAAACAATTATAGAATAAATGTTGTGAAATATAGATCACAATAGTGAATCATTTTTAGGGGTGATCTGTCTTTTGTAAGATATTTTTCATAAGAAGTTACTAATAGACTGTGTTCAGACGGTATGAAGATAAAAGGTTACTAAATACTTCAAGATACATTCTGACTTTTAATAAATCTATCATTATTAAAATATCAGTGCCATACCCATATGCGTGAAAAATGTTTACTGTTCGTGGAGAAACATAACTAATCTTTGTTGCTTGGCAACATAGTTGGATTCACTGACTTCTGGTTGCATACAAATGAGTATGGATGGTTTGAAATATATAAAATTGTATTGCACGCATACATTATCCTGAGAAAAAAACAAAAAAATTATGTTTTAAATTAAATGTTTGACTGAAAACTTAGTTGGATTCACTGACTTCTGGTTGCATACAAATGAGTATGGATGGTTTGAAATATATAAAATTGTATTGCACGTATACATTATCCTGAGAAAAAAACAAAAAAATTATGTTTTAAATTAAATGTTTGACTGAAAACTTAGTTGGATTCACTGACTTCTGGTTGCATACAAATGAGTATGGATGGTTTGAAATATATAAAATGGTATTGCACGCATACATTATCCTGAGACAAAAACAAAAAAATTATGTTTTAAATTAAATGTTTGACTGAAAACTTAGTTGGATTCACTGACTTCTGGTTGCATACAAATGAGTATGGATGGTTTGAAATATATAAAATTGTATTGCACGCATACATTATCCTGAGAAAAAAACAAAAAAATTATGTTTTAAATTAAATGTTTGACTGAAAACTTAGTTGGATTCACTGACTTCTGGTTGCATACAAATGAGTATGGATGGTTTGAAATATATAAAATTGTATTGCACGTATACATTATCCTGAGAAAAAAACAAAAAAATTATGTTTTAAATTAAATGTTTGACTGAAAACTTAGTTGGATTCACTGACTTCTGGTTGCATACAAATGAGTATGGATGGTTTGAAATATATAAAATTGTATTGCACGCATACATTATCCTGAGAAAAAAACAAAAAAATTATGTTTTAAATTAAATGTTTGACTGAAAACTTAGTTGGATTCACTGACTTCTGGTTGCATACAAATGAGTATGGATGGTTTGAAATATATAAAATTGTATTGCACGCATACATTATCCTGAGAAAAAAACAAAAAAATTATGTTTTAAATTAAATGTTTGACTGAAAACTTCAAACAAAGTTAAAGATTTAGTTGTTTTTGTTCGATAGGTACTTTATCACACGAATACGGGGTCATCATTTTGTTGTATTGTTACACAGTGGGATTGTCGAGCCACGAACTGAAATAGTTGCTTTTATACTGCCAGCAATAGAATAACAATATTCAGATTTAATCAGAAGTTCTACCCTCCCGTTAACTAAGTTGGTTATTATGTATATATATATGGTTCTGTGAATACCTTAACGTTTAGCGTACAGTTGTGATAGCATTGTTATAGTTTAATGTATTCTAAGTATAATAAAATTGTATTTGTAAAAATTATATATTAATTAGCTTATAATTGTATATATATATATATATATATATTTTTTTTTTTTTTTTTTTCACGTACTTGAGTGATAATGTTAGTTACTTGGTATGTTTTTGGAATCCAATAAAATTTTTAAAATTGAGAGCACGTAGTTAGCAATTCTCGACAGCGACTCGAAAATAACCAAGTATACTAGCAAGTAAGTATACCAAGTCTTGTCTAACTACATTAAAGTGGTAACCGATAAGTAACTACAAGAGAACACTGTTGCTAAGTTATAAATATATATATATATATATATATATATATATATATATACCATTTATATTTGACAATGATAAATATTTTTTGCACTATATTTAAGACAATATATATCACTATTTTATATATAAATAATAAATATATATAATATGACGCTATATAATATTTATAAGAATTAAATGTTTTATAAATAAGCTATATATGACCAGATTTAATATTGACAAATTTAAAATAGTAAACAATACACTATTGATAATTTATAAGTATTTACCTTATACATGAAGTAACGTTGCATTAACAGTATATTTAATAAACTTTATTGTATATAGAACAGAAAGAGATTATTTTTAAACCATAGTAGATTGATGTAGACATTTAAAAAAACTTTAAACTTTACAGAATAATATAATTTGTAACTAATTGCACGAATTTACTCAACGCTCGGAATTTTCCGCGAAACCTTCCTACTAAGCCGTGATATAACTTTTATGTAACACTTACTTAGAGTGCACACTCACATTGGTATTTAGCTTACATCAAGTAAGCAATTACAATAAATAACTTAATATTACGTTTGTGTAAATCTTTCTACTTTCATTAATATATGTTGTTGCTAAATATATACAAATGAACAAAAACACTATATTAACGATCACTTCTGCAACGAAGGTTTTTCTGTCTTCCTAATTTTGATATAATTTCATCTTTTTTTTCTTTCGTGTTTTACTACGATCAGTCGTCTCAACTATTTGTAAATGATTTGGAACGGATTGCGGTAAGAGCTCCTCCCCCAGTTGGGATTCAGCAAACAATCAAGGCTTCAACAAGGCAGAATCTCATACTGTAGCTTTATCGAGATCATGGGGAGATACCTAATCCATATATTTCCTATTAGGAAGAATTATAGCTAATGTGAAATTAGATCCTTGAGATGTATCAAAATTGATACAATGAAAAGTAATCAAACTTTTCAATGTTATAAGAACTTTTATTTTAAAAAAATTATAATGTATTATATCAACTCACTTTTTCTTCACCTATTTCATCAGTTTCTCCTCCTTCAACGCATGACATATTCCACACGAACTAAACAGGAAATTTTTCGACGTTACCTGTGTCAAATCCTTCAGCAGAAACCCTAAAACCCTTTTTACAAACCAGAATATTTTCAGTTTCACAATGATAAGACTTCCCTATAGGCGTATTTGTAATATACCACCTAAAATATTTTGGTTTGTCATTTCCAGAAAATCTTCCACAGTTTATTTAAAAGCATCGTAATTGTAGTTAAACATTATTTTACAATCGAACAGAGGAAAACTTTTACACTAAAAGAATAATAAACCAAACCTAAAATCATGCACCAATTAAAAGTTAAATTGTGTTTTACCCGTTATATAAAAATTTTAATTCGAAGAATATTTCTTTTGAATCATTCGAAATCTTTAACATTTGTAAAAACACATTTTAAATTCTCATAAAGAAATATTTTTAAAAAATATTGCTTAATTAAATGGAAATTCCTATGATGAAATGCCACTTATAATGTCAGCGTATTAGGTCTTTGAATTACAGAAATGCTTTAAAAAGTTTTAATTAAAATTGTAATGACTATGAAAAATTACCAGAATTCATAAATAAGTAAATACGTGTTGCACGTTCTCTGCAACTTTGTGCTCGTTATACAGCTGGTTGTATAATTACAACATCGCAAGCTGCTGGGCTTAGAGGCAGGAACAAAACCTTGTCCTTGTACACGTAAGAGCGCTCTGCCATTAGTTATTTATGCAATTTGAGATTGCTTCTGGCAGCCCTGTATACCATTGTGTTATCTTTCAATGTATAACCTTCTCGACGTTAGCTAGTGGGGAATAATTTAAACAGTAACAACCAGGTATACGGAAAAAATTATTAGGTACGTAATTGTGAATAATTTAGGGTTTGTTAATTTTGGTGACGTTTTACTACCAGAGCAACTACGTGTAAGGAGAATAAAGAGGGAGGAACACCCCAATGGATGCCGAGAGGGAACATATTTAAAATTTTAACGTTTTGTGAGATTTGTTTGTTTTTTTAGTACTGCATTAAAAATGTATTTCACATTTATTAGTAATACAATATTAACACATTGAATTACTAGACCTACATATATTGACCTAACCCTCTTACTACATATAATACCCAACAATAAACAAAACCCTGTGAAAAACAAACAAATAATAAAGGTCTAAAAATAAAAAAATTTAAAGCAAGAGAAGAATAACCCGACTTTTAATCCCTCACCTCTATGCACTCAAGGTTGAGAAAACCCCATTATATTACACAAAATTACAATTTTAAACTTACCTGGATAGCATTTATTTCTTTATAATAAGACAAACAAAACAGACTTTCCTATCGTGAGCACTTATTTACCGGAAAAGTGGTTTTCATTTTGTTTTGCTAAGACATTTGTTTTGCACACACGTATCATTTCACACATCAACTGGATAGAAACTGTACTATTTTATTACGAAAAACAATGCTATTCTAACAGGACACTTTCGTTTCTATATTGTAGAGTTCTATAGTATAAAAAATAATAGTAGAAAAACTTAAAGACCATAGAAGGGAAGAAAAAAACTTTAAAAACATTTTTACTCCCTCCCAAATAACGTAATCTTCCTATGCATTTTTTTGATTGAATTAGGAGGAAAGTGTTCAATTAGTACTTATTTAGTTATCGTTAACGTAGAATCATTTACGGTTTACACCATTTTTTAAGAATAAAATAATATCATAATATTAATCTTACAATAATAAAATCAAGTTTCAACCAATACTGTTATCAAATTTATTGATCTTACAAATTTATTTATGAATGTGTCATTACTAATAATATAACCTTAAAGAATTTATTTAGAAATATTATTCTCTAGACCTTATTTCGTTGATTTTTATTTCGGTTCCTCCTACTAGTTCACACTCTCCTTATACATACCTTGTTCAAATTTCAGTCGTTAATAAAATATTTTTGATTCATGCACTCAAGGTCAAATAGATTTTTTTAAACTTGTAGTGGACGACACTTGATTTTTGTACAGTTTTTTAAATAATAAATCAATAATTAAATTAATTATTGAGTTTTAGTTTTATAATAGGAGAAATATTTTTCACGAAAGGGGCTAGGCATGCAATATAGTTATTCGTCCCATTTAACTTAAAATAAGTGATAACATGATTTCATAAAACAGCTGATTTAATATTGTAGGTTATGTGGTAGAACCGCTCTTTTAACGCATATATCATGTTATTTTATTTATATTATTTAATAAAAAGTAATTAAAATATTTTTTTCAAATTGCCCGAGTAGGTATTAACTTTAAAATTTTTTTTTTATATTACATGTTTTTATTTTAAAATGCATACCCTAATTATTCACTTAACTATAATAAAATTATAAAAAGTTTCCATTCAGTATTTATCAGAACCAAATGAACTCCTATTTAGCTTCTGATATACACAATTTATGTCAAGGTTTCTCTCCCCCTAAATCAGGAAGGAAGTAGAGTTATTGGCAATAACTCAGCCGTAATTAGAAGAGTAATTATTGACTTTCCGCGTGTAATTGGGTTACCTAGCGACGGAGATTTCCACTTTGCCTCCTCCAGTTTTAGGTTGGAATTTAATCGCAAGGAAATTTGAAAATTCCACAACAATATGACGACCTAGTTTTAATGAATGAAATTAACGATTACGCCATCTAAATAAAATATTTTCAAAAGCATTAAAAACCATCTTCTTAATTTAAAATGACATTTAAATTGAAAAGACTTTTTCATTTGTTATGTTTTGTTTCACACACTTAGATACCTAATGAGAGCAATGAATGCATAACATTAATATATTGCAATATAAAAAAGATATTTTCCAGAATTTTTTTTTTCTGTGAGTTTAGATCATTCCAAATTCTATAACAAAATTATCCTATATATATATATATATATATATATTGTACTAAATTTTAAACTCCTTTCAAAGTTTCAACTTTCTTAGGCTTTCTACTTTTTGTTTCATTCTTTCGCATTTGCGTAGTTATTTTCTTTAGCCTTTTACCTTATCTAATTGTTGGCCGTATGCAACCAATTATCAATCCTTTAATTATGAAGAAGTCAATTAGAGATAATAATTTTTTCTGCATTACAGTCGTGTTACCTCAAATTTATGTGAGGCTGTAATGGCAACCGAAATCCTGATAGGTTTATTTTTAATCATTTGCTCCTCTTGATTATTTCTTATTTTTGAAGTCATACGTCTTCGGCATACCGGACCATTTTTGTTATCAAAAAATATCTTTCAGTTCGGGTGATTAAAATCAGATTTAGCTTGACTAGAGTGAAAATTTACATTTGCATATAACTCCGGTTTTAATCGTAAAGCATTAATTTTTGAAGCGTCAAATTCTCGTTCTTTGAGGTAATAATCACGTTCGACAGTCGAATCCATTAACAACGGATTGTATGTTGTCCAGTAACTCGACAAGTGGATTTGATTTAGGCAGCACAAAAGTCGATAATCTGTCAGTATGGGAATTCGACATCCGAGGGGTTCCTGTTGAATACATTTTCTACCTATTTCACTTTACTTTGTGTTTTTCATATTACTGCTATAAAAAATATTTTTTTTCACTTGTTAAAGAAAATAATAAATTACAAGAAATAAAACAGAGTACTTTTGTTCGCGTGTGAATTGATATTTACTATTTCACGTTTGCAATTTGATTTTATCAGCATCGTAAGCCCCTCTCCGTTACATTTAATAGCCTCCTGACAGTACTAAAGAACACAGGTCGTTTCGGAAGATCTCTTTGTAATCGTCGCAGTAAATCTTCAGGTAGATCCTTCGTTCGCTGCCTCTAAGCTCTGTGAGCGCCCTTTTTACAGTAGATTACAAAAATAAATATATTATACTTTCTTCTTTTGCTTAAAATAACGTACCCCAATGCTCTTTCATTATATAGCTTTAATAATACATTTTAATATAAAAGGTGTAATTTAAAAGGTGTAAAACATTTCTTGTTCAGAAACATTTGTTATAAAATTGTTTTTAAAATTTTTAATAACAGTTACATAGTTATTTATAAATTCATAGTATCTTTTTCATATTTGAAATATGTTTTTATTTTTTGGAAGAATATTAAATAAATGGAGTCGTTTAATTCATTTAAATAGAGTCGCTAATGTTTTACTTCAAATCTTATGTAGTAGACTGACGTGATAATACAAATCTTATGTAGTAGACTGACGTGATAGTACAAATCTTATGTAGTAGACTGACGTGATAGTACAAATCTTATGTAGTAGACTGACGTGATAGTACAAATCTTATGTAGTAGACTGACGTGATAATACAAATCTTATGTAGTAGACTGACGTGATAATACAAATCTTATGTAGTAGACTGACGTGATAATACAAATCTTATGTAGTAGACTGACGTGATAATACAAATCTTATGTAGTAGACTGACGTGATAGTACAAATCTTATGTAGTAGACTGACGTGATAATACAAATCTTATGTAGTAGACTGACGTGATAATACAAATCTTATGTAGTAGACTGACGTGATAATACAAATCCTATGTACTAGACTGACGTGATAATACAAATCTTATGTAGTAGACTGACGTGATAATACAAATCTTATGTACTATACTGACGTGATAATAGAAATCTTATGTAGTAGACTGACGTGATAATACAAATCTAATGTAGTAGACTGACGTGATAATACAAATATTATGTAGTAGACTGACGTGATAATAGAAATCTTATGTACTAGACTGACGTGATAATACAAATCTTATGTAGTAGACTGACGTGATAATACAAATCTTATGTAGTAGACTGACGTGATAATACAAATCTTATGTAGTAGACTGACGTGATAGTACAAATCTTATGTAGTAGACTGACGTGATAATACAAATCTTATGTAGAAGACTGACGTGATAGTACAAATCTTATGTAGTAGACTGACGTGATAATACAAATCTTATGTAGTAGACTGACGTGATAATACAAATCTTATGTAGTAGACTGACGTGATAATACAAATCTTATGTACTAGACTGACGTGATAATACAAATCTTATGTAGTAGACTGACGTGATAATACAAATCTTATGTAGTAGACTGACGTGATAGTACAAATCTTATGTAGTAGACTGACGTGATAGTACAAATCTTATGTAGTAGACTGACGTGATAATACAAATCTTATGTAGTAGACTGACGTGATAATACAAATCTTATGTAGTAGACTGACGTGATAATACAAATCTTATGTACTAGACTGACGTGATAATACAAATCTTATGTAGTAGACTAACGTGATAATACAAATCTTATGTAGTAGACTGACGTGATAGTACAAATCTTATGTAGTAGACTGACGTGATAATACAAATCTTATGTAGTAGACTGACGTGATAGTACAAATCTTATGTAGTAGACTGACGTGATAATACAAATCTTATGTAGTAGACTGACGTGATAATACAAATCTTATGTAGTAGACTGACGTGATAATACAAATCTTATGTACTAGACTGACGTGATAATACAAATCTTATGTAGTAGACTGACGTGATAATACAAATCTTATGTAGTAGACTGACGTGATAGTACAAATCTTATGTAGTAGACTGACGTGATAATACAAATCTTATGTACTAGACTGACGTGATAATACAAATCTTATGTAGTAGACTGACGTGATAGTACAAATCTTATGTACTATACTGACGTGATAATACAAATCTAATGTAGTAGACTGACGTGATAATACAAATCTTATGTACTAGACTGACGTGATAATACAAATCTTATGTAGTAGACTGACGTGATAATACAAATCTTATGTAGTAGACTGACGTGATAGTACAAATCTTATGTAGTAGACTGACGTGATAATACAAATCTTATGTACTAGACTGACGTGATAATACAAATCTTATGTAGTAGACTGACGTGATAGTACAAATCTTATGTACTATACTGACGTGATAATACAAATCTAATGTAGTAGACTGACGTGATAATACAAATCTTATGTACTAGACTGACGTGATAATACAAATCTTATGTACTATACTGACGTGATAGTACAAATCTTATGTACTATACTGACGTGATAATACAAATCTTATGTAGTAGACTGACGTGATAATACAAATCTTATGTACTATACTGACGTGATAGTACAAATCTTATGTACTATACTGACGTGATAATACAAATCTTATGTAGTAGACTGACGTGATAATACAAATCCTATGTACTATACTGACGTGATAGTACAAATCTTATGTACTATACTGACGTGATAATACAAATCTAATGTAGTATACTGACGTGATAATACAAATCTTATGTACTAGACTGACGTGATAATACAAATCTTATGTACTATACTGACGTGATAGTACAAATCTTATGTACTATACTGACGTGATAATACAAATCTAATGTAGTAGACTGACGTGATAATACAAATATTATGTAGTAGACTAACGTGATAACACAAATCTTATGTATTAGCCTGACGTGATAATACAAATCTTATGTAGTAGACTGACGTGATAGTACAAATCTTATGTAGTAGACTGACGTGATAATACAAATCTTATGTACTGGACTGACGTGATAATACAAATCTTATGTACTATACTGACGTGATAGTACAAATCTTATGTACTATACTGACGTGATAATACAAATCTTATGTAGTAGACTGACGTGATAGTACAAATCTTATGTACTAGACTGACGTGATAGTACAAATCTTATGTAGTAGACTGACGTGATAATACAAATCTTATGTACTATACTGACGTGATAATACAAATCTTATGTAGTAGACTGACGTGATAGTACAAATCTTATGTACTAGACTGACGTGATAATACAAATCTTATGTAGTAGACTGACGTGATAGTACAAATCTTATGTAGTAGACTGACGTGATAGTACAAATCTTATGTAGTAGACTGACGTGATAATACAAATCTTATGTACTATACTGACGTGATAATACAAATCGTATGTAGTAGACTGACGTGATAGTACAAATCTTATGTAGTAGACTGACGTGATAATACAAATCTTATGTACTAGACTGACGTGATAATACAAATCTTATGTACTATACTGACGTGATAGTACAAATCTTATGTACTATACTGACGTGATAATACAAATCTAATGTAGTAGACTGACGTGATAATACAAATCTTATGTACTAGACTGACGTGATAATACAAATCTTATGTACTATACTGACGTGATAGTACAAATCTTATGTACTATACTGACGTGATAATACAAATCTAATGTAGTAGACTGACGTGATAATACAAATATTATGTAGTAGACTAACGTGATAATACAAATCTTATGTATTAGCCTGACGTGATAATATAAATGTTATGTAGTAGACTGACGTGATAGTACAAATCTTATGTAGTAGACTGACGTGATAATACAAATCTTATGTACTGGACTGACGTGATAATACAAGTCTTATGTACTAGACTGACGTGATATTACAAATCCTATGTACTAGACTGACGTGACAATACAAATCTCTTCATTTCTTCACCCCAAGCTAAATAACGTAAAGCTATTTACTAAAATAAAATTATCACTGCTTCTCTATAACCTAAATCACTAAACCGCAAAAGAGTAAATAAGCCATTTTGCACACGTATTTCTGTTATTGCTACAATTTACTTAAGGTTCATCCAAATATTTACCTGTATTAATATTACTGGTGAATATTAAAACTTGTTTGTCTGTTGTATTTAAGAAAAGTAACGCCGTCTATGTTTATGAGAAGAAAATTACATGTCTTTAACTGTAACCTTATCCCAAAATTCCCATTGAATTAGGCACGTCTCTCTAGTAACTGTACTTAGTCTAAAACTACAAAATAGCAAATATAATTAGAGTTTGGTTTCTGAGTTAAGGTCGATATCAAAATCATTTTAATGACGCAGTCTTCATTCTCGCAAATTTGAACACCACTTAAAATTTGTAAAATATAGCTTATATTCATAGGATACCATAACAAGATAATTATGTGGTTGCTTGTAAAATTTCAAATCACTGAAGATGGCGACTTGTTTGTTGAACGTAGCAAACGTAATTTTTGCAATTTTTATCAAATGAATATTAATTACCCAAAAAGCTTATACCATAGTACAAGATTTAATTAGTAATTTCATTGGTAAAACTATCTATGATCCAAATCAATTCCTCTGATGCGGACAAGACGGTCATTAATTTGTACATTAGGAATTAGTAACCTTAGTATTGTGATTTCATATTTATATATATATATATATATGTGTGTGTGTGTGTGTGTGTGTGTGTGTGTGTGTGTGTGTGTGTGTGTGTGTGTGTGTGTGTGTGTGTGTGTGTGTGTGTGTGTGTGTGTGTGTGTGTGTGTGTGTGTGTGTGTGTGTGTGTGTGTGTGTGTGTGTGTGTGTGTGTGTGTGTGTGTGTGTGTGTGTGTGTGTGTGTGTATTATAACATAAACGTATGAGGCTAGAGAATAAATTTAGTTGGTAACTAAAAACAAACAATAGTCGGTATAATTAAGCGAAGAGCGACATGAATAGTTACTAGAATACGGGCAAACTCGTACATAACTATTGTTCTATTTCAAGTGTAGTCATAATGGGGCTGTGGAAAACTTTAACAAGAGAACGTCCAAGTATTTTAAGGAGTTTCCAAGGACCAAAATACCTGGGCTATAATAACACTGTACCGTTAGTGAAAGCTATTTGTAAAAGGTGTAGGATTCGCCAAAATAACTAAAATACGTAAGAGGTAAGAGAGGATGCAAATTTGGAAAAAGTAAGTTATCTGAAGGAGAGGCTTGGAGGAACTTTAGAAGAGGGCAGACGTATTGGGGGGAGGGGCAAGTGATTGCAATGTTAATAAGGGGTAAATTTGTTTAATTTTTCATGTGTAAAATTTAAAAGTGCGACGTATATGATTTAGTAAGAAATTAGGAAAGTAATTTAGTTTATGAAAAGTGAAGCAAAACCGCTATCAACCATCAAGATTCCAGAAACTCAACAAACAATAGGTAAATTCAAAACAATTTTAAAATCATTGGTACAAAATATTAATCTAGTTTTGTTTTCACCACCTTCTAATTCATAAAAGATCCATAATAACGACCCGAGAGAAAGAGCAATTAACACCGTAGTAATTAAACTTTATTGTAATAAAAACAAGAGTCTACCTTTTAGTAATTGTAATATTAGTTAAGCAGTCAACCTTGTCTTAAAAATAGTATTAAGGTAATTTGGTAAAATGTGTAATAATTAAATGTCAGGAATAAATGCAAGTGATGTTAAATTTGATATTGGTTTAGAAACCTGAAGGTGAGACTATAGAAGGTAAGATAATTAAATATATAACCTAAAGGTAAAAAGTAATATTTTAAATAACTTAGGTTATAATATATATATATATATATATATATATATATATATATATATATATATATATATATATATTACTTAAGAAGTACTATAATGTACCTAAACAAGAATCTTACTTGGTATATATGCGAGTCAACCTTCGAGAACTTTAATAGCTTGTAATACTTTTCTAGCATCATCTGAGACTCACTTGTTTAAGTACATTAAAGTGTAAGTGGTAAGTGAATACAAGAAAACATTGTTGTAAAGCTATATATATATATATATATATATATATATATATATATATATATAAATTAAAATATAAATAATACTTATTTAACGTAATAAAAGATTTTCACACAAGAAAATGTTTTATCAGCTAGTATAATTAAAATTATATTTGTGTCATTTACTCATACAAGCCCATCTTTGACTGGTCTGACACGAGGTACGCCTCACTTGTCCTTAAAAATTGTCATCATTATTGAAGTGACACAGATGGTCAGGTAATCAGTCGTACCTTCATCTTCTAGGCAGAGATGGTCAGGTAATCAGCCGTACCTTCATCATCTAGGCAGAGATGGTCAGGTAATCAGCCGTACCTTCATCTTCTAGGCAGAGATGGTCAGGTAATCACCCGTACCTTCATCTTCTAGGCAGAGATGGTCAGGTAATCAGCCGTACCTTCATCTTCTATGCAGGGATGGTCAGGTAATCAGCCGTACCTTCATCTTCTATGCAGAGATGGTCAGGTAATCAGCCGTACCTTCATTTTCTAGGCAGAGATGACACATGGAGGAGTTCCCAAGGCCCATTCGGGTTTGGGTCATGGGATCTAAACACAGTTCAAATACTTATCTGTGGTTTAAGCTTTAGCAGGTAAATATACCTATGTAATGAAATATTAAGTTGTTCACGTTATACTTAGAGGAGATTTCAACATTTAATTATTTATAAGAAGCTGACATAACACAGATGAATTACTTAATTGGATTTGGATTATTGTAAAATTAAGACAAAGATTAATGCTTGCTATTTAGCACAACCTTCGTTTTATCCTGTTTTCAGTGTGATTTTGTCTTGACGTTTGCTTCCGTTAAAGGGTTTATTTGGGAAAATGACTACGTGAAAAAGCCATTCTTAAAACAAATATTTGTAGAAATGACAGTTCCTGGAAACGTAGGGTTATAAAGACAAAGTAAAATATATTAATAAACCTCATCTATGTGTTTTGAAATATAACAAAATTAATAAAAAGAATAACAAATGTAAAAAATTTAATAAGCAACCAAGTTTTTTACAAAAAAAACTCATTTAGTGTAAATTTAATTTTTTGGAAACGAATACCCATTCACTGTATTTTACCCCATTGTTCCGAGATAAAGTTTCTTGTATCCGTTTTAATGCCCCACATAAATTATTATTCACACGGTCCTTAGGAATTATTTTTCTTTTTGTCCGAAGCCTAAGAGCAAAAATATTTTTCCGCCACATTGTTGGGCCTTCTATTGTGGCAGTTAATCCAAGGAGGGTTTCCACCCGGTCTTGCGTGTACTCACTAATACTTGATAAGCTTTCTCTGAAAATGGAAAAATGCCGCTTTCACGCTTTGTTATCCTTTCCTTTCGGTATAGCCGTGTTCGTACGGAAATGGAATTGCACGGTAATTCCTTTTTTAATAATAAGCTTTATTACAACAATACCCGTCGCCATTATTTTAAAGTAATATTACTACAATGAAAGTATGCAAGCGTGTAATATATATTATCATACTCAACAATAATAGTACTATTTCACAATAACAAATCGAGTCAATTCCTAAAGCTTTCATATTGTTTTCTTATACAATTTTTTTTAATTGTATAATAAATGTATAGTATATTATATTATATTATATATATATATATATATATATATATATATATATATATATAAACCAGATTCTTACTTGGTATTTAAGCGAATTAACTTACAAAATGGTAATATCTCCATCATCAAGCATTACTGACCTGGGGTTGTAGTAGCTACCAAGTAAGATTCTTGTTTAAGTACATATAGTGAAAGTGACAAGTGAATACAAGAAGAAAACAGTGTTCGAACTCTATATATATATATATATATATATATGTCTATATAAACCAGATTCTTACTTGGTATTTAAGCGAATTAACTTACAAACTGGTAATATCTCTATCATCAAGCATTACTGACCTGGGGTTGTAGTAGCTACCAAGTAAGATTCTTGTTTAAGTACATATAGTGAAAGTGACAAGTGAATACAAGAAGAAAACAGTGTTCGAACTCTATATATATATATATATATATACATGTCTATATAAACCAGATTCTTACTTGGTATTTAAGCGAATTAACTTACAAACTTTTAATATCTCTATCATCAAGCATTACTGACCTGGGGTTGTAGTAGCTACCAAGTAAGATTCTTGTTTAAGTACATATAGTGAAAGTGACAAGTGAATACAAGAAGAAAACAGTGTTCGAAAGCTATATATATATATATATATATATATATAAAGAACAAAAGTTAAAATACAAATACAAGAATTATATTTGAATTTACAATTGTTGTATTTGTATTTTAACTTTTGTTCTTTATTAATACACAAGAAAACATATTGCGATATTTATATATATATATATATATATATATATATATATATATATATATATATATATATACATATATATATGTCTATATAAACCAGATTCTTACTTGGTATTTAAGCGAATTAACTTACAAACTGGTAATATCTCTATCATCAAGCATTACTGACCTGGGGTTGTAGTAGCTACCAAGTAAGATTCTTGTTTAAGTACATATAGTGAAAGTGACAAGTGAATACAAGAAGAAAACAGTGTTCGAAAGCTATATATATATATATATATATATATATATATATATATATATATATATATATATATATATATAAAGAACAAAAGTTAAAATACAAATACAAGAATTATATTTGAATTTACAATTGTTGTATTTGTATTTTAACTTTTATTCTTTATTAATACACAAGAAAACATATTGCGATATTTATATATATATATATATATGTCTATATAAACCAGATACTTACTTGGTATTTAAGCGAATTAACTTACAAACTGGTAATATCTCCATCACCAAGCATTACTGACCTGGGGTTGTAGTAGCTACCAAGTAAGATTCTTGTTTAAGTACATATAGTGAAAGTGACAAATGAATACAAGAAGGAAACAGTGTTCGAAAGCTATATATATATGTCTATATAAACCAGATTCTTACTTGGTATTTAAGCGAATTAACTTACAAACTGGTAATATCTCCATCATCAAGCATTACTCACCTGGGGTTGTAGTAGCCACCAAGTAAGATTCTTGTTTATGTACATATAGTGAAAGTGACAAGTGAATACAAGAAGAAAACAGTGTTCGAAAGCTATATATATATATATATATATATATATATATATATATATATATATATATATAAATATATATATATATATATATATATATATATATATATATATATATATACATATATGTCTATATAAACCAGATTCTTACTTGGTATTTAAGCGAATTAACTTACAAACTGGTAATATCTCCATCATCAAGCATTACTGACCTGGGGTTGTAGTAGCTACCAAGTAATTTTCTTGTTTAAGTACATGATTAATTAGTGAAAATGATAAGTGCATACAAGAAGAAAACAGTGTTGCAGAGCTATATATATATATATCTTATTACCATATTTAAACTGCAACAATATACTAAACGAGCAAACTTTATTCGGTATATATATATATACAACTCTTGTGTGTGTGTGCGTGTATGTATGTTAAGTGTAAATTGAAAGGTTTTTAAAATTCCCATTTGTTATTGCTTGCGGTTTGTTATTTTATTTACCAAATTTAAAATGTGTAGGTTTGTTGATATATTTGTGTTGTCATGGATTTTTGAGATGATGAATCCAACTTAATTTAATTTCCTGGTTTCTCAATGCTTTAAAGTACCGTATTCAGACTATGTATCAGACCTTTGCAACAGGCTTTCAGTTCACCTGACTAAGATTGGGAAATTATATTTAAACCAGTATAAATGCATTATAGGAGTTCTTTACACACCAGTCTTAAAAATATTATGTTTTTGAATTTTAATAAGGTTTCATGTGTGTGGGTTATGCTGGCTATTATATAATTGTATTTACGAACGTACTCTAAAACTTTATGTGTTTATATATATATATATATATATATATATATATATATATATACAACTCTTGTGTGTGTATGTTAAGTGTAAATTGAAAGGTTTTTAAAATTCCCATTTGTTATTGCTTGCGGTTTGTTATTTTATTTACCAAATTTAAAATGTGTAGGGTCGTTGATAGATTTGTGTTGTCATGGATTTTTGAGATGATGAATCCAACTTAATTTAATTTCCTGGTTGCTCAATGCTATAAAGTACCGTATTCAGGCTATGTATCAGACCTTTGCAACAGGCTTTCAGTTCACCTGACTAAGATTGGGAAATTATATTTAAACCAGTATAAATGCATTATAGGAGTTCTTTACACACCAGTCTTAAAAATATTATGTTTCTGAATTTTAATAAGGTTTCATGTGTGTGGGTTATGCTGGCTATTTTATAATTGTATTTACGAACGTACTCTAAAACTTTATGTGTTTGTCTTAATGTGTAAGGTATGTTTATGAACGTATTTTATAGTTTATGGAGTCGGTTCTTATTGTCCCAGTTACGAATTTTTAGAATGCTTTTCAACGATAATATATCCTACCAATTGTCAAGAGGGGCTGGCACCTATAGTTTGTGTGATTTTTAGTGTTATTAAATAAATACCAATTTCATCTAATTAAAATATTTTGAAGTAAAACAAAAGCGCTTTTTTTATTTTGCAATTTTACTAAGTCATATTTTTTATAAGTAATTTTAAACATGTGTTTTTCGGTATTATTTCAATTTCTAAACACTCAGTTATTAGTTAGATAACTATTTACATATAATCGTTATTTTTAAAATTGTAGGCTATCTTAATTGTATTTTAAAAAATCAAAATTAAATACGTATTTTTATAATCATTCAAAAAAAAACAATATGTTTACAAATATAAAACACATGATTTAAGAAGTAAATGGCTCTATTAACAGTTTCCAACAGTTATTGAATGGAATATTTCCTTTACAAAAATCCTTTAAACCTCTTCTATCTGCTCTTTTTTTTTAAAATAACTAGTTTATTCTCAAAGATTAAGAGTAGAGGTTTAAAAATCATACAGAACATCAAAGGAATAATATAAATTTTCGATAATATATAACCCTAGAAGCTATTGCATGCGTTAAAACTCTATTGATCTAATCACAATCAAACAAACCGCAAATAACCGGACGAGTATTCAAGGGACCATATCAGTTATTTACTCAGCCTAATTGGTTTTCACAGCGTATTGTTCAATTGGAGTATCCCTATTTAATTAAATTCAGCCAAATTAATTACCTACCTTGACAGTTAATTGGATTCCTAAATGTTACTTGATATATTCATATTATTAGTTGTATGGTACGTATTTTATTTCTCTTATAAAAAACATATTTTCTTATTTTATTAACAGTCTTTTCTAGTCTGGTCACTTGTTGTCTCGTGACCCTATTTTCAAATTCTTTCTATTAGGTCACACCCTCCTGATATATGTCTTGTACAAATTTTCCATCGTTAATAAAATATGTTTTTATTTATCCAATCATGTTCAAATACATTATATTCTTATTTTTTAAAAATATTTATTCAATAATTAAATTATAAAAATGTAGGAGTCTAGGTCAGATTCGAACTTAGTACATTAATGTTTGAAATCTAGCGCTTTTTGGTACTGAGGCCACTTTCCATAGCTAAAAATTAACTGCTCAAACATCTATATGAAAATCCTTCACTGCACAACTTTAAATTGTTGCCTTGGTTACCACACAATATAAATAATGCTGTAGGATTAAAAGTAAATTAAACAAAAATTGGATTAACGTTTTTTATTATTAAGAAACTAATTATAGAAATTTTGCAACAATTCCTTTGTTTACAGTTACGTTTTTTGCACTTCTTTCTCCTATTTATTTACATTGCCTTTCTTTTATTTGTCATAAAAACTTGTGATTTTTGTGTTGAATTTAAGAATTAAAGAATAAAATGTTTGTGTTATATTATTTGAAGAATTACGTAAGTTCTGTATGTAATTTATAAACATTCCAACACTATTAATACATCTTTATCTCACGAAAATAATATAAGTTATAAAATGTCAAGAAGATTGAAAATATTAAAATGTCTTTTAATAAAAAAGACACACAAACTCACATAAACACACACACACACACACACACACACACAAGAGTATCTATATCTGGGAGTAATTAACATGGACACTTTGCTGAAAATATATGAAGAAGAAACAAATTACATGGCACCATTTTCAATTGTAAATTCAATTATAATTCTTGTATTTGTATTTTGACTTAGTTCTTTATATATATATATATATATATATATATATATATATATATATATATATATATATTAATATATATATATATATATAAATATATATATATATATATATATATATATATACATCAATAAAACTACAAGAACTTGAAACCTACACTATAAATACAGTACAAGTTTTAAACTCAATTCACGACGAATTGGGCATCTTCAGTGAATTTATCGGCAGCAACTAAATTATAAGATTTAATAACTAAAATCTTATGAATAATAGCAGTAATACTTATCTGTAATCTTTGCAGACGTGGATTTTATGGTTAAAACATATTTTGGAACGTATATTTGTAAATATATTTGTTATTAATATCTCTGCTATTTAAACCGACAAGACAAGATCTCATTTATAATAATGTTTACATAATTGATCATCTCGCTTTGAGTGAGAGTATGGCGAATTATTCACTTGACCTCAGAAATCTTTAGCTTAGCAGGTATCATTGTAGTTAAATAAAGATTCAATTCTTTTTCTATTACGAATAATTATATGTCACAAAATTTATTATCAACTCTTTAATTGGTTAAGAAGTTTTTAAATAATTTTAGTTATAAGGATTTAAACCTTTTCTCTATTTTTGACAATAGTCGCCAACACGAATTAAGTTTATTCAATGTCTCTCAGTTCTTTATGTTCCTGCGCAAACATACTTTCACCTTTGTGTGTATAATTAAAAGCAATTGCGTCCCCTTAGCACGTATTTCACAATAATGGCGCCCATAAATAAGCACATTCTGCAGTATAATGTACGGACGTGTAATACAAGTTAAATTCTTTACCTAAGAACTTAGTAAAGCATGGCCACTACCTCACCAGCGTTGGCGCCATGCTTTACATGTGTAAGTCAGCAACAGAGATGTTCTGGTTTTACGTGCAGATATTTCTCTTCTGCCAAATTTCAAAGCATATGCAATTACAAGTCTCAAGTACTATACCTGAATTAAAATTCTACAATACTAAAAGAACACTTGTTTAAATGCGTATGAGGCTATAAATACAGGAATTTAATACTCCTAAATACATAGGAATTTAAAAATGATAATTTCAACATATCCTTCAATTAACCTCTAACGGTAACTCACAATTTAAACAAATAAATTCTTGAATATATTGGAATTTAAATTTGATAATTTTTACATCCTTCAAATAACCTCTAACGGTAGCTCACAATTTTAACAAATGAACTACTGAATACATATGAATTTAAATTTGATAATTTCAACATATCCTTCAAATAAGCTCTAACGGTAACTCACAATTTTGACAAATAAACTCTTGAATGCATTGCAATTTAAATTCAATAATTTCAACATATCCTTCAAACAACATCTAACGGTAACTCACAATTTTAACATAATAACTACTGAATACATAGGAATGTAAATTTGATAATTTCAACATATCCTTCAAATAACCTCTAACGGTAACTCACAATTTTAACAAATAAATTACAAAATACATTGGAATTTAAATTGGATAATTTCAACATCTCCTTCAAATAACCTCTAACGGTAACTCACAATTTTAACAATTAAACTGTTAAATAGATTAGAATTTAAATTTGATAATTTCAACACTAAAGCCGAAAGCAACTACTAACCCACTATCATGCTTTACTTTCGAAAATCTTCAAGACTTTCGGTAAACAGAGCGAAGGAGCTCGATGCTCATAAAAAAACTGGCACATACAGCATAACCTAAATGACCAATCCCGCACACGTTTATATCTGACTAAGAGCAGACTATTGTTCAAATTAACTTCATAAATGCTAACATTCTTCTTCTATTCATTCTTTAAGGCTTTCCATTACAATTTACACTTACAAAAAATAAAAGAGCAAAAACAAAATTGACCAAAATAGAAGTATAGTAAGGACATTTTTTTAGAAACAAAGACAAATAGAATAAGATGAGAAACTGTTTACAAAAAAAGTAAAGTAGGGAAATAAATAACCGTCAAAAATAAGGCGTTAATGGGTAAATGTAGAATAACGCAATTAATGAACGAACCATGGCGTAACTCTTGAATGCCAGAAAGAGAAAAATGAAACTGGATCAAAGAGGAGTTAGATCAGATCCACAAAGTCGAAACCGATAGAAGAATCATCAAGATAGATTTCCCGAGGAATATTATACTTTGCAACTTAAAGTATTTTTTTATGCAAGACAAAAGGCGAAGACAAAATAGTAAAAAAATTAAAAGTAACATTTTCGATCTAAAAAACATAAAATCTTTAAAATAGTCAATTATATGAAACACAAACTAATAATAATTAAAGGAATTAAGAGCACAGTAGCGTAATGGTAATGAATATACAATTATAAACCCTTGTTACAAAACAGTTACCCACCTTGTTTCGCCCGCACATTTAGCTTCATCAGAAGGTTACACATTTTACCGTTCATTAAGATACGAGAATTCTAAAGACGTAAATAGAATTGTTTTAATTACTTAAAAATAGAAAACCAATTAATTAATGTAGCAATGTAGTAACCGGCAATAACGTTCAGAATTTGTAAGATAAAACTAAAATAAATTCAAGACGATTTGTATACCTAGACCTAGGCTGTAGGTGTCACCGTTATAAAACTCAATTTGTAATTTTATTTCTATAACTTTATAGCTGATAAATGCATTAATTTTGTATAAAGTTTCGCGTCTAAAACTTTATAGTGCTAGTTACATTCTTAGGTTAGGTACGTCACATTTTCTTAGTTTAAGTGGAAAGTTGAAACCGCCATTAAGTATACACGTTACCATGAATTTACATAATTCCCTGAGTAACTGACAAAAACGTATTAATTTAGTTTAAAATAAAGCAACACAAGTTTTGTGTTACAAATTCAAATTACTCGTCTTGTGTAGGAATAAAAGCATTTTGAATTGAGTAGATATAAACAAGAAGAAAGATGTAGGTTTGTAGGTAATCCAATCTTGAAACAAACCGTTGCTATACTGTTGCATATGCGGTTACAGTTTTGAAATGTACTACAGAAATTATTACTTATATAATATAAAAACATTTCAGCTACTAACACCCTTTTCAACACTCAATTACATTTTTACATCTATAACCTTAAAAAACTGCCTAGAAATTACCTCATATAACCACCACTCCTAACCCATGAAACGACATGTCAAAGCTACTAAATACTATACTAAATCGGGCGAGTGGTCAAAAATTCAGCGTTGACCCATAAGTGAGGAAAGATTCAATGACAAGTGATAGACTGATACTTGGCGCTTGAACTAGACAACACTGTTCACTCAGGGTTTCCAATTGGTGCTCAAGTGTAAGCGACTTTCGACTACACCTCACGAGGCCGGTTTCAAATGTGGCAACAGCGCTAAAAAAGCCACCCGCTTCTTTTTCACTGGCTATTTTTCAAATTACTATACAAAACTGTTTTAGAACTAACTATAGACACTATTGAATTTATAATCAATAACACGCAAGCATGCTCTAACCACAATAAAGTCTCACCAGTCTTGTGTACGTTAATGTTGCAAAAGAACTATTTTCATAAACACAAAAAATATACAAAAGGGTATTTTTGTATGTCTGGAAGGAAGTGTCTTTGAAAAAAAAGTCATACAATTATTACAAACATATTTTGGTTTTTTTGTCTTAGTGATATTTGCTGATTTTACGTTTGTTAGTTTTTATATGCTTTTGCAATATTCTTAGCACTAAATTTATAATAAAAATATGAAGAATAAAATATTTAACTGCGTTAACCATCAAATAATTATATTAGATTTCAGTCTCTGTCTGGTTTATAATCCTGAAGCCTCGTAAACTAAAACTTTCTGCAGCTACTTGGGGTCACAGCTGTTCCCAACATTAATATTCTTTAATATTATGGGACGTTATTTCTTCTGAAGTGTCACTTTATAGCGTCGCCAATAACCTATCCCGCCGTTTTTGCTGGTCGCTTCAGTTTCAGCTTTCACCGAACAAGAGCTGAGTCCATAATATAGAACACAAATTTAATGAGTAATTTATTACGTGAAGAAAATCAAGGTTTAATGTTCTGCTTTCAATGCCATAAAACATTTACGCTACGATAACGATAAAACATATTATGAAACCTTTAAAATAATTTTATTAAAAAATTAATACTGACACAAAAATAAACCATTTACTGCATTATTTTTAAATTTTGCGGAACATTTTATGAAATTTTGTATCTAAAGAGCCTTACATGTTTTTAAAATTAAAGTAAATTTTAACAAAATTACAAAAGAAAACAACTATGTGTTGAGAGTACACGTATATTAAGGTGTTGTGAGTTAATAAAACCATACATGCTCTGTTTCCGTAAATATACCAAGTTTACTTTAACTTTATTTATTGTCTATAAATAACTATTTAATAAGTTTAAGGTTAATAACAGATCAATTCATACTTTATTAGAAATAATAAAATGAAGAATAGCTCATGCTTTGTTATTATTATTATTATTATTATTATTAAAAACAAATAAAAACATACACAAAACTCAGAAATTAATCATTTATTTACTCATATTTGTTTCAATGACAAAGTCATCATCATCAGTGAGTGTTACTACTACAAACTCTAACTTACAACTCAGTTCGTAGTAGTAACACTCACTGATGATCAAGACTTTGCCATTGAAATGCGTATGAGTAAATAAATGATTAATTTGTGAGTTTTGTATATTTTTATTTGTTTTTAACATAACCTCACAAGCTACGTTCAAAGAATATTTGTATTTTTATTAATATTATATTTATCAAGAATAATGAAATATTTGATTTTAATTACGTTAAAACTTTGTTTATGAATGGTAAAAACTGTAAATTATGGTTTAATATTAGATTGATAAACGTTTACGTCTTGAAAAAGATTTTTGGATAGAAAATCGAAACGTAGAGTGTATCTGTAATAGCGTGAATTGCTCTGTGATCTGTCATTAAAACCTTAAACACATTAAATATACTAAGGTTATGTCACAGAGTGCAGAAGGAATAAGGCCTGACGACGATAATGTAGTCGTCATTGAAACGTTGCCTGTGTAAATAATTGTTGTACCGGGATTTATTTAAACTATAATAAGTAGTCTTTATATAATTTATTCTTTTTTTATTCCATTCTTCTTACCTTATGTTCATTCTCAAGACAAAAATTTAACAATAGACACATACAACATAAAACATGCAATAACCAATTTCATGTTATATCTGTGCATAGTACATCGAACAAGGCCTAGTAGGCCTATATCTATATTGTCAGAACCTCACTACACAACTCGACTACCGTATTAGGCCCTACATGTTTTATGTAGGAACCAATGTTCAGGTAAAACTACATTTTTTTTTAAATTTACTTTTTGGTTATTTTTAGTAAATAAACTGAATAAAAAAATTATTATTTGACATTAATTAGATGACATTAAAGCACCTGTTAAATAATGTAAAAAATGTAAGAGGTATTTAAAAAGGGACGCACTTATTCGAATATCCTACAGTCTTCTAAAGGCAAAAGAAATTATAATGTATATAGTTTATACTTGTTAGTTAGAAGTATAACTGTTAGGATGCTATGCAACGTAAATGGTTCCATAAAGAGGCGTTTTAACGTAATGTAACTGTTACTTGTGGATGTAAAATCCGGAGATATATTACGAGACTATACCCCTTGGGCTTAGGATAGATGTGATATATAGCGCACAGTGTCAGAGTGCAGTGTTATCTGCGAGTTGTTTCGCGGCTTAAGTAAATTTATACAACTTGGACTTGCGAAATGAACTTGAACTCACAACTGCCGTGTAAATAAACTTGTTCGCAGGACTCTAAAACCACATGGGAATTTTATTATGGCAGGTCGCACATGCCATTTGATATGTTAA
>JBAIZL010000002.1:92574386-92581886 GCA_036971475.1 Prosapia bicincta
CAATAATTATTTAATTTAAATCAATAATTAAATATCTTCAAATTAAAAACATAAAACATTATACCTACATAAATGAACTGTGGTGTAACGTTTAATTTAAATAAATAAAAGATCTATGTCACAAATAGGTTTTTCATTTATTTCATATCTTATGTACATTTTGATTGCATAGCAGTCAACTTCAGAGATAATTTACAAAATTATCGAAAGTGTGTGCAATCGATATTTACATAAGGTGTTAAATAAATAAAAGTGTAACTTGTCATAATAATTGTCGAGAAAATATATTCCAAAGTTGTTGCCTGACCAACAACACATCCTGGTGAGCAAAATAAAAATTCATGAAGATTACTATAAAACGTAAGTATAAGTTTGTTTGTAAAATTATAAACTCACCTTAATTAGTTCTATATTCACTGTACAAATAGTAGTAATTTTAGTACATTTTTAAACAAAAATGGAACAAAGTTTATCTGAAATATACTTTTATACTAAGGTTTTTCAAAATGGCTGGGAAAAAAGCATTAAGAAATGTCTCGCGACAGGATGTATTGTTATTATAATTCCGAATACTTTATTATATGTGTTTTTCAATTATTTGTTAAACCTGTATTCCTAAATGTATTACAATCCAGTTTATTTCATATTTTCAATCAAGGATAAGTCATATGTGACTTTTCACATTTTTCACTTTTTTTACACAGTAATGATTTTTTTCATGAAATGTTATTTAAAAACTCTATTGAGAATAGAAGTACTATATTAAGTTTTGAAAATAAAACAAACCTAAAAAATTATTTTTTTTTTCAGTTACAGTACTTTTATTACTTCAATAAATCTA
The DNA here is from genome assembly GCA_036971475.1 of Prosapia bicincta. Taxonomy (NCBI): domain Eukaryota; kingdom Metazoa; phylum Arthropoda; class Insecta; order Hemiptera; family Cercopidae; genus Prosapia; species Prosapia bicincta. The sequence goes on from JBAIZL010000002.1 coordinate 92,575,228, forward strand.
TTTCATGTTACCTTCAGTACTCTTAATAGCATCAATAAAAATACTTTCATGATTGTAACCTATTTCTTTTTTCATAACACTCTCATTTATAGGTTTTTCGTTTTACATTCCACCCATACTTATTTTCACAAATCTAGCGCCTAATTATTAAACACTTTGTGTATAGCTATACATTTTTCTAGCCGTTCCTTCGTACAGAGCATCTTGACCACAATCGTCTTCCATTCACGGCAATCCTGCTTTCTTTTCAAGGATTGATAGAGTGGGGCAGAACAACGTTTGGGGATTGCCCTCTTCATCCACCCCTTTCTACATTTCCCACTATTAGGGATTGTCATCTTTGTGAGGAAAATATTCCACACTTCTAAGGAGACAGTTGAGAGTACGCCTGGGGTTCCTGCAGAGTTGTTGTGGGGTCTATCTGTCGTAGTGTGCTGGAAAACCATTACGTAGAATAGTTTACGGTACAATTTCATTATTGTTTAAATATTAACCATAAGAACATAACATAGAATTAAAACTATAAGTACATTTGGAATCCTACTACTATAAAAGCTGGTTGAGAGTCACTTCGCCACTACACCACCGAGGTTTTCCCTGTCACACTCCCCACAGGACAACAATGCTGAAGTGCCAAACGAGTCAATGCAAGGGGCAATACGGGCAATGGGGTCACTTTGCCACTATACCACCGAGGTTTTCCCTCTCACACCTACCACAGGACAACAATGCTGAAGTGGCAAATGAGTCAATACAAGGGGCAATACGGGCAATGGGGTCAATTTGCCACTATACCACCGAGGTTTTCCCTCTCACACCTACTACAGGACAACAATGCTGAAGTGGCAAATGAGTCAATACAAGGGGCAATACGGGCAATGGGGTCACTTCGCCTCTATACCACCAAGATTTTCCCTCTCACACCTACCACAGGACAACAACGCTGAAGTGGCAAATGAGTCAATACAAGGGGCAATACGGGCAATGGGGTCACTTCGCCTCTATACCACCGAGGTTTTCCCTCTCACACCTACCACAGGACAACAATGCTGAAGTGCCAAACGAGTCAATGCAAGGGGCAATACGGGCAATGGGGTCACTTTGCCACTATACCACCGAGGTTTTCCCTCTCACACCTACCACAGGACAACAATGCTGAAGTGGCAAATGAGTCAATACAAGGGGCAATACGGGCAATGGGGTCACTTCGCCACTATACCACCGAGGTTTTCCCTCTCACACCTACCACAGGACAACAATGCTGAAGGGGCAAATGAGTCAATACAAGGGGCAATACGGGCAATGGGGTCAAATTGCCACTATACCACCGAGGTTTTCCCTCTCCCACCAACCACAGGACAACAATGCTGAAGTGGCAAATGAGTCAATACAAGGGGCAATACGGGCAATGGGGTCACTTCGCCTCTATACCACCGAGGTTTTCCCTCTCACACCTACCACAGGACAACAATGCTGAAGTGGCAAATGAGTCAATACAAGGGGCAATACGGGCAATGGGGTCACTTCCCACTATACCACCGAGGTTTTCCCTCTCACACCTACCACAGGACAACAATGCTGAAGTGGCGAATGAGTCAATACAAGGGGCAATACGGGCAATGGGGTCACTTCTCCACTATACCACCGAGGTTTTTCCTCTCACACCAGCACAGGACAACAATGCTGAAGTGGCAAATGAGTCAATACAAGGGGCAATACGGGCAATGGGGTCACTTCGCCACTATACCACCGAGGTTTTCCCTCTCACACCTACCACAGGACAACAATGCTGAAGTGGCAAATGAGTCAATACAAGGGGCAATACGAGCAATGGGGTCACTTCGCCTCTATACCACCGAGGTATTTCCTCTCACACCAGCACAGGACAACAATGCTGAAGTGGCAAATGAGTCAATACAAGGGGCAATACGGGCAATGAGGTCACTTCGCCACTATACCACCGAGGTTTTCCCTCTCACACCTACCACAGGACAACAATGCTGAAGTGGCAAATGAGTCAATACAAGGGGCAATACGGGCAATGGGGTTACTTCGCCTCTATACCACCGAGGTTTTCCCTCTCACACCTACCACAGGACAACAATGCTGAAGTGGCAAATGAGTCAATACAAGGGGCAATACGGGCAATGGGGTCACTTTGCAACTATACCACCGAGGTTTTCCCTCTCACACCTACCACAGGACAACAATGCTGAAGTGGCAAATGAGTCAATACAAGGGGCAATACGGGCAATGGGATCACATCGCCACTATACCACCGAGGTTTTCCCTCTCACACCTACCACAGGACCACAATGCAGAAGTGGCAAACGAGTCAATGCAAGGGGCAATACAGGCAATGGGGTCACTTTGCCAATATATCACCGAGGTTTTCCCTCTCACACCTACCACAGGACAACAATGCTGGAGTGGCAAACGAGTCAATGCAAGGGGCAATACGGGCAATGGGGTCACTTCGCCTCTATACCACCGAGGTTTTCCCACTCACACCTACCACAGGACAACAATGCTGAAGTGGCAAATGAGTCAATACAAGGGGCAATACGGGCAATGGGGTCACTTCGCCACTATACCACCGAGGTTTTCCCTCTCACATCTACCACAGGACAACAATGCTGAAGTGGCAAATGGGTCAATACAAGGGGCAATACGGGCAATGGGGTCACTTTGCCACTATACCACCGAGGTTTTCCCTCTCACACCTACCACAAGACAATAATGCTGAAGTGGCAAATGAGTCAATACAAGGGGCAATACGGGCAATGGGGTCACTTCGCCACTATACCACCGAGGTTTTCCCTCTCACACCTACCACAGGACAACAATGCTGAAGTGGCAAACGAGTCAATGCAAGGGGCAATACAGGCAATGGTGTCACGTCGCCACTATACCACCGAGGTTTTCCCTCTCACACCTAACACAGGACAACAATACCGAAGTGGCAAACGAGTCAATGCAAGGGGCATACGGGCAATGGGGCACTTTGCCACTATACCACCGAGGTTTTCCCTCTCACACCTACCACAGGACAACAATGCTGAAGTGGCAAACGAGTCAATGCAAGGGGCTATACAGGCAATGGGGTCACTTTGCCACTATACCACCGAGGTTTTCCCTCTCACACCTAACACAGGACAACAATGCTGAAGTGGCAAATGAGTCAATACAAGGGGCAATACGGGCAAAGGGGTCACTTCGTCACTATACCACCGAGGTTTTTCCTCTCACACCAGCACAGGACAACAATGCTGAAGTGGCAAATGAGTCAATACAAGGGGCAATACGGGCAATGGGGTCACTTCGCCACTATACCACCGAGGTTTTCCCTCTCACACCTACCACAGGACAACAATGCTGAAGTGGCAAATGAGTCAATACAAGGGGCAATACGGGCAATGGGGTCACTTTGCCACTATACCACCGAGGTTTTCCCTCTCACACCTACACACAGAACAACAAGGCTGAAGTGGCAAATGAGTCAATACAAGTGGCAATACGGGCAATGGGGTCACTTCGCCTCTATACCACCGAGGTTTTCCCTCTCACACCTACCACAGAACAACAATGCTGAAGTGGCAAATTAGTCAATACAAGGGGCAATACGGGCATTGGGGTCACTTCGCCACTATACCACCGAGGTTTTCCCTCTCACACCTACCAAAGGACAACAATGCTGGAGTGGCAAACGAGTCAATGCAAGGGGCAATACGGGCAATGGAGTCACTTCGCCTCTATACCACCGAGGTTTTCTCTCTCACACCTACCACAGGACAACAATGCTGAAGTGGCAAATGAGTCAATACAAGGGGCAATACGGGCAATGGGGTCACTTCGCCACTATACCACCGAGGTTTTCCCTCTCACATCTACCACAGGACAACAATGCTGAAGTGGCAAATGAGTCAATACAAGGGGCAATACGGGCAATGGGGTCACTTCGCCACTATACCACCGAGGTTTTCCCTCTCACACCTAACACAGGACAACAATGCTGAAGTGGCAAATGAGTCAATACAAGGGGATATACGGGCAATGTGGTCACTTTGCCACTATACCACCGAGGTTTTCCCTCTCACACCTACCACAGGACAACAATGCTGAAGTGGCAAACGAGTCAATGGAAGGGGCAATACAGGCAATGGGGTCACTTCGCCACTATACCACCGAGGTTTTCCCTCTCACACCTACCACAGGACAACAATGCTGAAGTGGCAAATGAGTCAATACAAGGGGCAATACGGGCAATGGGGTCACTTCGCCACTATACCACCGAGGTTTTCCCTCTCACATCTACCACAGGACAACAATACCGAAGTGGCAAACGAGTCAATGCAAGGGGCAATACAGGCAATGGGGTCACTTCGCCACTATACCACCGAGGTTTTCCCTCTCACACCTAACACAGGACAACAATACCGAAGTGGCAAACGAGTCAATGCAAGGGGCAATACGGGCAATGGGGCACTTTGCCACTATACCACCGAGGTTTTCCCTCTCACACCTACCACAGGACAACACTGCTGAAGTGGCAAACGTGTCAATACAAGGGGCAATACGGGCAATGGGGTCACTTCGTCACTATACCACCGAGGTTTTTCCTCTCACACCAGCACAGGACAACAATGCTGAAGTGGCAAATGAGTCAATACAAGGGGCAATACGGGCAATGGGGTCACTTCGCCACTATACCACCGAGGTTTTCCCTCTCACACCTACCACAGGACAACAATGCTGAAGTGGCAAATGAGTCAATACAAGGGGCAATACGGGCAATGGGGTCACTTCGCCTCTATACCACCGAGGTATTTCCTCTCACACCAGCACAGGACAACAATGCTGAAGTGGCAAATGAGTCAATACAAGGGGCAATACGGGCAATGAGGTCACTTCGCCACTATACCACCGAGGTTTTCCCTCTCACACCTACCACAGGACAACAATGCTGAAGTGGCAAATGAGTCAATACAAGGGGCAATACGGGCAATGGGGTTACTTCGCCTCTATACCACCGAGGTTTTCCCTCTCACACCTACCACAGGACAACAATGCTGAAGTGGCAAATGAGTCAATACAAGGGGCAATACGGGCAATGGGGTCACTTTGCAACTATACCACCGAGGTTTTCCCTCTCACACCTACCACAGGACAACAATGCTGAAGTGGCAAATGAGTCAATACAAGGGGCAATACGGGCAATGGGATCACATCGCCACTATACCACCGAGGTTTTCCCTCTCACACCTACCACAGGACCACAATGCAGAAGTGGCAAACGAGTCAATACAAGGGGCAATACGGGCAATGGGGTCACTTTGCCACTATACCACCGAGGTTTTCCCTCTCACACCTACCACAGGACAACAATGCTGAAGTGGCAAATGAGTCAATACAAGGGGCAATACGGGCAATGGGGTTACTTCGCCTCTATACCACCGAGGTTTTCCCTCTCACACCTACCACAGGACAACAATGCTGAAGTGGCAAATGGGTCAATACAAGGGGCAATACGGGCAATGGGGTCACTTTGCCACTATACCACCGAGGTTTTCCCTCTCACACCTACCACAAGACAATAATGCTGAAGTGGCAAATGAGTCAATACAAGGGGCAATACGGGCAATGGGGTCACTTCGCCACTATACCACCGAGGTTTTCCCTCTCACAGCTACCACAGGACAACAATGCTGAAGTGGCAAACGAGTCAATGCAAGGGGCAATACAGGCAATGGGGTCACGTCGCCACTATACCACCGAGGTTTTCCCTCTCACACCTAACACAGGACAACAATACCGAAGTGGCAAACGAGTCAATGCAAGGGGCAATACGGGCAATGGGGCACTTTGCCACTATACCACCGAGGTTTTTCCTCTCACACCAGCACAGGACAACAATGCTGAAGTGGCAAATGAGTCAATACAAGGGGCAATACGGGCAATGGGGTCACTTCGCCACTATACCACCGAGGTTTTCCCTCTCACACCTACCACAGGACAACAATGCTGAAGTGGCAAATGAGTCAATACAAGGGGCAATACGGGCAATGGGGTCACTTTGCCACTATACCACCGAGGTTTTCCCTCTCACACCTACACACAGAACAACAAGGCTGAAGTGGCAAATGAGTCAATACAAGTGGCAATACGGGCAATGGGGTCACTTCGCCTCTATACCACCGAGGTTTTCCCTCTCACACCTACCACAGAACAACAATGCTGAAGTGGCAAATTAGTCAATACAAGGGGCAATACGGGCATTGGGGTCACTTCGCCACTATACCACCGAGGTTTTCCCTCTCACACCTACCAAAGGACAACAATGCTGGAGTGGCAAACGAGTCAATGCAAGGGGCAATACGGGCAATGGAGTCACTTCGCCTCTATACCACCGAGGTTTTCTCTCTCACACCTACCACAGGACAACAATGCTGAAGTGGCAAATGAGTCAATACAAGGGGCAATACGGGCAATGGGGTCACTTCGCCACTATACCACCGAGGTTTTCCCTCTCACATCTACCACAGGACAACAATGCTGAAGTGGCAAATGAGTCAATACAAGGGGCAATACGGGCAATGGGGTCACTTCGCCACTATACCACCGAGGTTTTCCCTCTCACACCTAACACAGGACAACAATGC
>JBAIZL010000002.1:92584386-92624386 GCA_036971475.1 Prosapia bicincta
CTACAATTCGAAACGTTTAATCAATGGTTTCCCACAATAGATGCTAAGAACTAAGATTTATTGGTTCTATACAGCCACTTTTAAATATTTAAATCAAAACATATCCATGAAACCAGGAAACCAGTGTTTGTGACAATCTTCAGTCAATACTTCAGTAAGCCATCGTGTCATCTCTGTATCAGCATCGTCACCACCGACTTAATATTCAGCATTTCTGAAACTTATATAATTAAAGCAGAGGAGCGAACACATAGTTCGCAACCGAGCACGTGACTGCATGCAGAGCATTTTCTGATTGTCTAGATAATTGGAATACCGAAGTGAGCCCTTCATAATGGCATTCCACTGCAAGCGTTAAAAATAATAGTTTAGCGGCAGTTTATTTTGTCTTGCCCATGAATTGTATTGATTTAAGTTATATACTTTATAAGAGGATCAATAAAGCAACTTACCTAACACTTTAATTAATTTTTTTTATATCTATGGTGTCAGTTGCGTTTTCGCAATGATTTTACTCTAATTATTCTAATCTATTGAACTGTTTGACTTGAATTTATATCATGTTGTAATAATACTAGTCATAAATTTTTACATTGTTAATTTATTATTTATAAATAGTAATTAAATGATAATAAAAGATTATTGTTACATTTATTTAGTACCCCGAACTACCTTCCAGATCCATCAGTCAGAAGATTGCTCCTGGGTTTAGGTTAAGGTACTAAGTGATTTACTAAGATAATATTATTAAAATTGTGACGTTTTAATTGGTGATTATTAGAGCAATTACATAGCGAGATAACATAGTTATTCATCAATTGAGTGAATACGTTTTAATACTCACACACACACACACACACAGACAAACACATGCACACACACACACACACACACACACACACATATATATATATATATATATATATATATATATATATATAAATTGAGGATTTACGGATGCAAGAATTATTATTCATTTTTATTATTCAAACAGTTCTAGTTCCATCATTAATGCATAAAGCAAAACATACAACATATGTCAAATTAGAGCCAGCATCATTGTTGCCAAATCTATTATAAAGTTGCCAGGTTTATCTCATTGCCGTAACGTGTATAAGTCATGTGTTCAGGTTCATTTTTGTGTACACGGTAAGGAAAGTAGAAGAGAACAAAAGATTATCTTTTTAAATATAGGGTACCTATAAATATAAACACAAAAAAAGATATTTAAAAATATTACAGCATCGTTTTAGTTCTATGAGTACAACTATAAGATACGCGGTTTCTACTTGTCAATTGCAGTAGATGGAAAGTCAATAGAAGCAAGAAATCCTTCTCCACCCATCCTGTGTCACTTCACTGTCTCTTTAAGATGAGCAGGGTCTTCTTGTAACAGTGGAATGCAAGCAAGCAATCCTTCTCCACCCATCTTGTGTCGTTTCGATGTCTCTTGAAAATGTGCGGTGTCTACTTTTCATTTGCAAGAGATGGACAGTCGAATGCAATCAAGCAATCCTTCTCCCCCCCCATCCTGTGTCGTTTCGCTGTCTCTTGAAGATGCGCTGCGTCTACTTGTCACTTGCAGGAGATGGACAGTGGAATGCAAGCAAGCACTCATTCTCCGCCCATCCTGTGTCGCTTCGCTGTCTCTTGAAGATGCGCGATGTCTACTTGTCACTTGCAGGAGATGGACAGTGGAACGCAAGCAAGCACTCATTCTCCGCCCATCCTGTGTCGCTTCGCTGTCTCTTGAAGATGCGCGGTGTCTACTTGTCACTTGCAGGAGATGGACAGTGGAACGCAAGCAAGCACTCATTCTCCGCCCATCCTGTGTCGCTTCGCTGTCTCTTGAAGATGCGCGGTGTCTACTTGTCACTTGCAGGAGATGGACAGTGGAATGCAAGCAAGCAATCCTTCTCCACCCATCCTGTGTCGCTTCGCTGTCTCTTGAAGATGCGCGGTGTCTACTTGTCACTTGCAGGAGATGGACAGTGGAATGCAATCAAGCAATCCTTCTCCCCCCCCCCATCCTGTGTCGTTTCGCTGTCTCTTGAAGATGCGCTGCGTCTACTTGTCACTTGCAGGAGATGGACAGTGGAATGCAAGCAAGCACTCATTCTCCGCCCATCCTGTGTCGCTTCGCTGTCTCTTGAAGATGCGCGGTGTCTACTTGTCACTTGCAGGAGATGGACAGTGGAATGCAATCAAGCACTCATTCTCCGCCCATCCTGTGTCGCTTCGCTGTCTCTTGAATATGCGCGATGTCTACTTGTCACTTGCAGGAGATGGACAGTGGAACGCAAGCAAGCAGTCATTCTCCGCCCATCCTGTGTCGCTTCGCTGTCTCTTGAAGATGCGCGGTGTCTACTTGTCACTTGCAGGAGATGGACAGTGGAACGCAAGCAAGCACTCATTTTCCGCCCATCCTGTGTCGCTTCGCTGTCTCTTGAAGATGCGCGGTGTCTACTTGTCACTTGCAGGAGATGGACAGTGGAATGCAAGCAAGCAATCCTTCTCCACCCATCCTGTGTCGCTTCGCTGTCTCTTGAAGATGCGCGATGTCTACTTGTCACTTGCAGGAAATGGACAGTGGAATGCAAGCAAGCAATCCTTCTCCGCCCATCCTGTGTCGCTTCGCTGTCTCTTGAAGATGCGCGATGTCTACTTGTCACTTGCAGGAAATGGACAGTGGAATGCAAGCAAGCAATCCTTCTCCGCCCATCCTGTGTCGCTTCGCTGTCTCTTGAAGATGCGCGATGTCTACTTGTCACTTGCAGGAGATGGACAGTGGAATGCAAGCAAGCAATCCTTCTCCGCCCATCCTGTGTCGCTTCGCTGTCTCTTGAAGATGCGCGATGTCTACTTGTCACTTGCAGGAGATGGACAGTGGAATGCAAGCAAGCAATCCTTCTCCGCCCATCCTGTGTCGCTTCGCTGTCTCTTGAAGATGCGCGATGTCTACTTGTCACTTGCAGGAGATGGACAGTGGAATGCAAGCAAGCAATCCTTCTCCGCCCATCCTGTGTCGCTTCGCTGTCTCTTGAAGATGCGCGGTGTCTACTTGTCACTTGCAGGAGATGGACAGTGGAATGCAAGCAAGCAATCCTTCTCCGCCCATCCTGTGTCGCTTCGCTGTCTCTTGAAGATGCGCGATGTCTACTTGTCACTTGCAGGAAATGGACAGTGGAATGCAAGCAAGCAATCCTTCTCCACAAATCCTGTGTCGCTTCGCTGTCTCTTGAAGGTGAATATCGTGAGTAAAATATCGAAGGGCACTATTGAATTCCAAACATGGATATTGTTTGCAGTTAAAAGTCGACGTTTATTTAGTATTTTGTAAAATACAAAAAACAATAATAATTTAATAAATATTTTATATTTACATTATTCGTAAGAATTCAAGTATATAGAACAGATTAAAATTTCTATCTTTAAAGTAGGTTGTAATAAATAACAGTATAGGTGAAAATACGAATTGAAAATTTTGTTTAAACCTAATGGCACATTAATATATCAGTCAATATCCTGAATATCAATTGAAAGTGAAGCAAATACAATAGGATATAAAGAAACAGAAAATGAAGCCGGTTGCCTTAGTGCAAGTGAAATCATACAAGTAAAAATTCCATAACATTATTACAGAAAGTATACACAAAAATATACTTACCAAAAAAATACTTACCATCGTTAGCAAAACGCCGACATCGAAATTAAAGCATAAACCATGGATAATCATACACATCTTGACTTACCCCTTACCTCACCTCTTGTCTGCCCCTCCGATTGGGGGGATACTAGAATTTATCAACGGTCACTGCCTACAGCTGCAATGAAATAACCGGTTTAAACGTGTCGTATTCCAGGAATTATCCGTCGGGTATCTAGAAATAAATATCATCTGAAAACATTACCTCGGAGGTATTGCAAAGCTACAAATTTAAAGAGAATCAACATATTTTTTAGTAAAGTATAATTTTTTTCAGAACCATCTGACGCAATATTCAATGCAATAATAAATAATACATTTTACGTCTTAATTTATCTAAGCCCGCAGAGATAGTAATATAACGAGCTCTAAGATAGTTGTCTTTGTATAGGAAAACAAGCAAATGCCACAGATACGAGACATTCAATCAAAACTTAATGAAGCTGATAAGAGACAGAAATTAGGTTTAATTAAAACTAAACTATTTCAAAATAGTTGTTCTGAGTGCGTCAGATATAGTTAATGCTGATTAGTTACCAATGGCGTGCATTTATCAACTGCTCGAATTGATTTTTGGACTTGTTTTAATACCAGGGAGCTTCGCAGAATCTGAAGTAATAGGTACAGTTCTATAATAATACATGTATTTGTGAATTTCTGAAAAAAACGTGTATTTATTTATTTTTACTCGCACAATTGGTCAATAATACCGACAAACTGTTCACTTATTGTACTGATTAAATTTATAGGTGAACACAAATTGTAAAAATTCAGAAAACCGAAGTATAACATCACGTAACGGTTAAAACTGTAACATACGCAAATGGCTCTGACGTATACGAATTAGGACGTGTTATGGAATAATAGCATTTTCTAATTTCAGTCTACCGCAACTTATTTATGAGTCGTCGATAATTTTATTAAAATTAATTGTTTGTTAAAAAAACATTTATTATAGAAATTTTTACTGTAAAAGTTCTTATACCTATATAAAACACTTTAAATGGACGTGAATCGGTGGAAGTGACGACATCGTTTTGGTATTGAAAGTCTTTAGAACTACGAAGATTCACGTATTCCCAGGAAATTTTGCGGAAAATGCTGTTTTCGTAAAATACATTTATAAGAATTCTCCTCGATGTTAAATAACCTCTTTTATCTTTCTGGGTTATTTTTTTATCCAATAACACCTGACTCTAAAAACGTCATGTCTGATTTAATATTTACCCCCATTTACACTGTTGTTCCTAATTTAGTTTCAATTGCTTTTGATTATGGAAACTGATTTTACTGTGCGCTCATTTTAAACAAAAATATTCATAAACATTTTGGCATTTCTACTATTTTTTTCACTCATTATATATCCTTCTATTAACCAGAAAATCTTCAGGGTAAGGAAATGTTTTTATTTTTTTTCGTTTCTGTTCGTTTTAAACCACTATATCTTTAGAATCGGTTTGGCCACAACGGAAATATTTTTCACTCATTATATATCCTTCTATCAACCAGAAAATCTTCAGGGTAAGGAAATGTTTTTATTTTTTTTTCGTTTCTGTTCGTTTTAAACCACTATATCTTTAGAATCGGTTTGGCCACAACGGAAATATTTTTCATGGCCGGAAGCTAAACACACGATGTTCATTTTCTACTTACCGGAGAGCTGACAGACACACCAACACACCTTCTCCGGTAGGTGCATATCAGGGCTTCGTTAGAGAGAAGAACTACTTCAGGTAAGCCTTAGGGAAGCTCCCTACCCACAATACCTCGGGGTCTTCTTGTCCCCCTAGTAGTAGTTCTATCAAAAGATCTATTTAACTGGGAAAACATTTATCAGATTGATTCTGGCAACGATTCGATCAATAAGGGCCTTAGATCTGTATTAACTCACCCTCTGAAGGACTGCAACATTAAACTTCCATGAACCGTATGGTTTGTTTTATACTTCATTTGCCAACAATGCAACCACAAAGTACCACAACAAAGCGTAGCAAGGTACAGTTAGTTATCATATATAGGTTATGTTTATAGAACAAACAACCTGATCATCTTAATTGGAAAAAAAGTTTTTCGACTGTCATAAGTGTATTCCTTTAAAATAATTCAGGTGTTTCCTGTGAACATTTTGGTTACCACGTTGTTTATTCACCTTTACATATTCATAATAACTAGTTTCAACCCTAGAACAATTAGAATGATTGCAGTTCAAAACTTTATGACTGAGGGTTTTATTATTCTTAATTTATTTTAGAAATACAGAACATAAATAGTAAATAAATGTAACAACGCGATTTGCCAGTCTAATATGTTTTGAAAACACAAATAACTGTATTCAGAAATGATTTCCACATACTGATAGTCATGTATAGTAGCGTTACTGATGAACACAAAACCGTTAATAAAACGCATATATCTAAGACTAATCATTTTATTTTAAAAGTGTAGAGCCACAATCCAAACCTATCATATTGCAAAATAAGTTATTGAAACTTTATGATTTGGTGAATTAAATACTCTCAAATATTAGTTGGTCATTTATATGGAAATATTTTTTGGGATTTGTGATTCATTTTTTTAAGAATAAATGAATTTAGTGTATGTTTGTATAATGATGCTTGTGTATGTATGAGAGAGAAAGAGAGAGAGAGAGAAAGTGTGTGTGTGTTATTGTGTGTTTGTATATATATATATATATATATATATATATATATATATGTGTGTGTGTGTGTGTGTGTGTGTGTGTGTGTGTGTGTGTGTGTGTGTGTGTGTGTGTGTGTGTGTGTGTGTGTGTGTGTGTTATTGTGTGTTTGTATATATATATATATATATATATATATATGTGTGTGTGTGTGTGTGTGTGTGTGTGTATATATATATGTGTGTGTGTGTGTGTGTGTGTGTGTGTGTGTGTGTGTGTGTGTGTGTGTGTGTGTGTGTGTGTGTAACAACCGCATACATACTAACTTAGACTAAGGAGCATTTAGTTAACAATTGGCACTAATGTTACAATAAATGTGATTACAGAAGATGTTTTGAAACATTGGAACGAAATAATAAACTCGAATGGCTTTAGTCATGACGATTTCAAAATCCCTGCACAGTTAATACCTAAAGCGGCGGATTTGTTCCATCATGAGGGAGAAGCATGGGTAAGCAATTTACACCTGTTTAGTAAATTTATTTTCATATAATTAATAAACCAGTTGAAATTGATTTTACCTGTTCACCACTAATTTCAAAATGTAGAGTTCTCATTTATAAGCAGGGCTAACTTTTCTTATCAATAACGAATTGGTGGTAGATTAAGATCTAAAGTGACCAAATTTGGTCACCTTAACTAGAAACACTTTCCAAAACTTTTAGCAACTCTAAATACCTTTCAAGACACGAAAAAGAAGGCAGCAAGTGGTTTACACGTTTTCTTCATCCTCCCATATTGTGGTCCTTAAAAAGGCATATTTTCCTTGTGGTGGCTACATTTAGTCCCTTTAAGTACATCAGGTGTCATAGGTACGATGAAAATAATTAATAGTAAATTACAATAGAAAGTAGAAGGTATTTTCAAATGTTTTCTACAAAATAAGGTTTTACAACATGTTGTGATTAAATGACTAAGTACTTGGTCTCTAAAGGGTCTCACTGGTACAACTTATGAAATGTGAAAAATCAACTAATTTTCTGTAAATTACTCATCCTGATTCCCAAAGGGTCCTTTTTCAAAATTGTTTACTCTTTTTACTACGGTATACAACATCAGGTCATTAGGGCCTTGTTCCCCTCTACCTGCTGCTTTTCTTGCGGAGGAAGTCCTGACTGATATATCAAAATGGAATAATTCTGCTAAGAATTCGACGGTGACGAAATCTTATGTTTTATCACACAAAATGGTTTCTACAGTCTTGAGGCTTCAACAGTAATAGATTAAACAAAAAGCGTAGATAATTTTAACACACTCAAAAACCAATCATTATTTGAAATAGTTTTCTTTTTCACAGTTTTTGAAATATGTTTTAAACTTAATTATATTTCTAAAGTTCTTTTTAAAAGAGTATTTATGTAAAAATCATCTAGAACCAGGAAATAGTGATACTAAAGACATTGGGCCAACATAATATGTGTAAACAAGAAGAGGACGTTTACACATAAACAAAGAAGCTTGAAGTTTACACAGAAACAAAGAGGCTTGAAGCTTACACATAAAAGAAGAGGCTTGAAGTTTACACAGAAGCAAAGAGGCTTGAAGTTTACACATAAACAAAGAAGTTGAAGTTCACACAGAAACAAAGAGGCTTGAAGCTTAGACATAAACAGAGAGGCTTGAAGTTCATATTAACACCAGAAATTCACATCGTTGAAGTATAGTAAATTATTCTGTGTTAGTTTCGGATAAAATGCTTGAAACCTTTCAGTGATGCAGGCTTATAGAGTTGTTTTGAAGCAACATTATTTTTTGTTTAGAACAGGTTACTATTGAACTAATTTCATTATAATTTTACTTTTTTACACAAATACTTGACTTTTTAAAAACAATTATTCAGCACACAATAGTAATGGGGGAAATTTGTAAATATAACATTTAAAAAATGTAGGATTGTATTACGTTATACATTTCAAAATATCTTTGGAGCCCAAGACACCTAAACACCCGCTCGCTATTACTACATGGTTTGCAAAACATAATTTATTTTCAAAACTATATTAATTATTTGTCTAATGAAGAAATCTCATTTCTGTTTAGATT
This sequence comes from Prosapia bicincta, assembly GCA_036971475.1. Taxonomy (NCBI): domain Eukaryota; kingdom Metazoa; phylum Arthropoda; class Insecta; order Hemiptera; family Cercopidae; genus Prosapia; species Prosapia bicincta. The sequence goes on from JBAIZL010000002.1 coordinate 92,592,834, forward strand.
TATAACAATTAAACAACAACTAAGTCATTTGAAGCTAAAATTGAAAATTGTTCTTTTCTCTTAGAAATTGTAATTATTTTAAGTACATAGGGGCAAATTAATTTGAAGGGGTAAGAAAACGTAAATGAATTATTTGTTGCAGTGTTTTTGTGGAAAAGAAAACTGGCTGTCATATTTTAAAAATCAACTAAATGGTAATGATGCCTGTTTTCTAACTCAAAAAGTGACAGACAATTTTACAAGTGAGTAGTGAAACTTTTTTAGTATATATATACTGTTCACCTCTACTACTAACAATTTATAATAAAGGTTTAAACTCTTCAGATAAATAAATTTTATTAGCTTTTATTCATTATTTATTATTAATATTTCATTTTTTATTCATTATTTATTTTATTTTATTTACTATTATTTTGCATATAATATACTACATACATATAACATACATTTTATAATTAAAATAAAAACATATAGGCTGAACATATATTTATTCCTCTTTTTTTATTTTCCAGATACAAGCTACTATTTTATTTCCAGAAAACACTATTAATTTTAAAAATTTATTATTTTTCAATATTATATTTTTTACGTTTTTTATTAATAAATATCTTTTAATTTCGTCTATTTTTGTTAGTTAGACAACAATATTATTTATTGCTCAATAAAATTATGTTTCACCATAAAAACCGAAATTAAAGTATTCACTATATGGTCTCCCAATTACACTTCAATATCTTCTTCACAGTGATTGTAGCATGACTTGAATTTAAACTATCTTTTTTCATTTATCTTTATTACTGAAAGCATTTTTTTTAAGTCATTAAAACAAACATACCTTTAAATGTATTGTTTTATGTTTTCCAGAGCCTGACATAGCTACAATATCCATGCTGTCAAGGGCCAGTATGGTTAGTATACTTGTTTAAAAAATCAGGACTGTAATTTTGTTAATGTATTAAAGTCCTAAATTTAAAACAATAAATTCCTAATAATTGGGAGCATCTCTGAAAGTATTTTTACACAAATATTTAAATATAATAGTAGAAATTAAACTACTGTTAAGAAAATAGTGTATATGTCTACTCTCCTCCCCTCCCTCTCTCTCTCTCTCTTTCTAATTAATACAAATATTTCAATTTCTGGAATAGTTTTTAATTATGTACAATATTTTTATTCAATAAATTTATTGCAAGAAAACGTATATATATATATAGGGCCTATATATATATATATATATATATATATATATATATATATATATATATATATAAATTTCGTAATATGTATTCTTGTGTATTAATAAAGAACTAAGTCAAAATACAAATACAAGAATATAATTATATTCAAGCATATATATATTTATTCAAGAATATTATATACAAGAATATACAATTATAATTGAATTGTAAATTCAATTATAATTCTTGTATTTGTATTTTGACTTAGTTCTTTATATATATATATACATATACACAGATCGTCTATTTTATACTTTGTAATCGTTGATTCTGTCTTCACGCAAAATCTACACAGATAAAGAGATCTTCGTAAACGTCAAAGATAAAGTAACTTGAAAAAAGGTGAGACGAAAGTTCAGACAACGTCAAATAGCACGCTCACATATGTACTCATTCTGTGGATTCAGCCTTGGAATAAGACATTGTTGAACCAATTCTATACTGTGGAGAAGTACAATTTGGCTCTCAAAGTCTGCATCCCCCTTTTTTTCTTAGAAAACCACCATTAAGCCGTTCCAGTCACACTTGTCGAAGATTTAACAAACCCGTACACTTTTATAGATTCAGAGAAATGCAATTCCTCGTGTAGATTTTTAAACCGCCTTCTCTATATGTATGTTTGGTACTTAAGTACTACACAGAGGTTACTAGAATACAGCGCGCTGTGCTAGTTAGGACAGCTTGAGTTACAATAAATATGTTGATCCGGGTTTAATGTAATTCTTAATTTCAGTGGTCACATGTTTGCATCACGGTTCGGAACTTTGACTAGGAACCACTGCCCTGTTTCGTAGCACAAACCCTTAAATACCCAATGTTGAGGCAACACTATGCCGGCGCTACTTTCCCGTTTTACCAGTATTTTCCTCGAAATTAAGGCTCATCGGATATCGTTCGATTGCTAATGTAACAAGGAAAGTAACAGGAACATTTAATGATAACCTAACCCAACCACCGAAGCGCTCTTTATAATAGTACCGTAATTTTAATCTTTCCGATGAAAAAAACCTCGATTCATCACTGGATTGACTGGAGCAACTCTTGCCAAGTTTGCACATAAACAGTGTTCTGAAGGATTTGTGAACTTCTAACAACTGTAAAAGTTTCTAAACTACGCATAAACATTTACATAGATACCTTAGGAGTTATTATTTGCATAGCAGACTTAATGTGTTCAACGAGAACAAACAAATATTTAGCTTTTATTGCAAACGTTATTGTTTATTCTCCACTCTTCCCTTTATAATTTCCCACTAGTAACTTGTCGGGCTCAACTCGCTAATTTCACTAATATAAATGTCGTCCTCTTCATGCCTTCACTATTCAAACTTTCATTCTTTAATAGTAATCCTACAGGATTTCGTATTGCTACTAGCCCTAGACATTACAAGCTTCACTGGTTACAATACGTACACAATATCCTAGAGTACAGGATTAAAATAAAATCTCAAAAATGCATATTCAAATACATATTTTTATATAGCCGATCATATATCTAAAACCCCCCAAGGAAATATTATCTTAATTGGAGGCTAATGTCTTAAATCAAGTTTATTAACTTACGTGTAGCAATGTAAAAGCACGGGTACTTTGATATCTAGAAAACAATAATCATATGATTTTAACAACTTGGCATTTTGCACCATGAGGTTTATTTTCTACATAAGGTGCGTAAGCTATGTTCGATAGGACTGAAATTCTACACAGATTCTATAATAGGATATATAAATTGAAAGAAATAAAATTACCTTGAAAATAAAATAAAATAATTTATGATTTTAAAACAATTTGTAATACAGTATTTAAAACTTCTCTTTTGTCATTTAGTTTGTATTATATAAAATATCTAAATATGTAATTGAATATAATTAGCAAAAGCTGTAGTTTTAGAGAAAATTTAGGGAATAATGCTTGTAAAATTAGTAACAGACAGTTTCTTAATCAAGTGGTCTGTAGTTTAAATGTCAGGAACACAATTAAAATAAAATGGCACAAAGGTTTTGAAACTTTAAAAATAATTAGTTTCTATATTTTGAAAAAATTAAATATTTCACTATTCATTTTTTTCAGTGCGGCTACGACTGCGTTTTTCAACGACACAATATGGCAAGTATCACTTACATTTTCTAACTTTAAATGTACTATAAGATATATAAACCACACATCAAGAATAAAACCATAAGTTAAATTACCCATTCTCATACTCGAATGGACAATTAATTAGACGATTAAATTTTCACATTCATGTTCACAAAACCACAAAATAGTATTACAAACTATAAATTGTAAAAGTTATTTTACAATAAAAAAATTAAATATTATTTTAATAGTGGAAATAAAATAGAAACTATACTGGACCATATTCCGTGTTATAAAAACTTTTGAATTGAATTTCTGCTTTTATTAATTGTGCCAAACAACAGGTTAATAGTGGCTACCGAGCTCATATAAATCAATATATTATATATAGATATAATCTAAATATATCATCATGGTAAATAATAAACTTATTTAGATACTAGTTAGATATTCTCCAATGTGTTTCTATTGCACAATGGTATTATTTTAAATATATTTACAACTTTAAATTAACTTTAGATGTAAAATTAACAATCAAACTATTTCTTATGGAAATTGTTACTTTCAAGAATTGAAAGCCAGACCGTGGAAATTAAATCATTTATAATTGTAAATGGTATTCATTAAGTAGGAGGTATATTTTGTATACATTATATGCACTTGTGTTAAGCTTCTTATTCATTAGGCTTAGTGTTTTATGATTGCTAAGTAATGGCTACATATCACGGATAACACCATACGTTTACATTTACTTTTAGTAAAAAAACACACCATCAGTAGTGATGGGAAACTAGTGCGAAACCAACACACACACACACACACACACACATACACACACAAACACACACACACACACACACACGCACACACACACACACACACACACACACACAAATACACACAACACACACATACACACACACCACACACACACACACACAAGCACACACACGCATACACACATGCACACTCACCTATTCTCATCCAAAACCCACACACACACACACACACACACGCACATACACACACACACACGCACGCATACACACGCATACACACATGCACACTCACCTATACTCATCCAAAACCCACACACACACGCGCATTCACACATGCACACTCACCTATAATCATCCAAAACACACACACACATTGTTTAGAGATAATATATCCACCTAAGTTAGTATTACTTTGAGAATAGATTCCCTTCTTTGCAAAAATTCCTCCTATAAGATTTTATTTATTTCTATTTGTATTACAAACCGTAAATAATTAAACTTAAATTAGTTTACATAAATGTAGAATTAGTTTCAGCTGCAGCTGTTAAATTTAAACACGTGATACATGCATTTACAACGAGGAAATTTAATATTTAGATTTTACTAAATTTTGAACAAAATCTTGTAAATATAGTATTAGATATGTGAAATGTATAACAATTTTATTTCTTCTAAATTACCCTTTTGCAGATTGGACCAGATGGAAACTTGAACCCAGTTACCACTAAAAATGTGTTTATGAAGTACGCGTTCGTTGAAGAAGGTGTTCGTGAAATTGGAGAAAGGATTTTGGACAAATGTTTAAGTGGCGGTGAAATGGGTAAGTGTAATATAACATACCAAAAAACACACACACAAACACATACACACACACAGACACACACACAGACACACACACACACACACACACACACACACACACTCTCTCTCTCTCTCTCTCTCTCTCTCTCACACACACACACACACTCACTCACACACACACACACACACACACACACACACACACACACACACACACACACACACACACACACACACACACACACACACACACACACACATACACATCTGTCTCAAAGTAGCAGATTTTTCTCTTATACAAAATCTTTAAAATATATATTTTAATTTTTCTTCAATGAATCAGCTGGAAGTTGTGTAACGTGCAAAGCCAGTTTGGTTATCTGCTTATGTAAACAAAGATTGGTCTAACAGGCTTGATTTGTGAAGGAAACGGTTTTAGTATGAGGGAAAAGTTTTATTTTTATGTAAAATTAAAAGAAAATTAATTTTTATTATTTAGATGAAATAAAATTAAAAATGAAATTATATAATAAAAAACTACTAGACTTTGAGAAAATATAAAACCTATTAATGTATAATATTGTAAACAAATATATTATTTAATAATATTTTTTTTACATAATTGTAAATAATAAATGGATACTAGATTACCCTAAAAGTATAAAAGTGTCAGGTGAGGGAATTTTCAAGTGCAGATAAAATATAACTAGCGAACGGAGTGACGTAAAACTACTGTTCAAATTTGTAACAAAATCTAAAAATATAAAAAGGACAATGCTGTTGAAAAATATTAAATTTTTAAATCATAAGCGACATTTAGAACAACAGTGTAAAACAAGCAGAAATCTCGGAAATGAAGGGTGAAAGGTCAGAGTATATTCCAGCTTAAACAGTAATTTAATCGCTAACAAGTGGTCAAGCGAAGGTAGTGGGGAGACCTGATATAGGGAGACGGAAAGCAACCCTGGATGCAGACGGTTTTCCAGGACGGAAATGCCAAGATGCTGGTCCGTGGCTAGAACCAAAATCTAGCCCACGATGGAAGAGGAGAAGGTCTGTCTTCAAACGTCCGCGATTTCAACCTAATATTATACAATGCATTAAATTAAAAACAGTCTTAAAGGCGGCCCTAAAACCGATCACTAGCGAGTGCAACATGATTCCATCCTCCAAGAACTTGGGAGAAGAGGAGCAACAACAGTGAAGGTTTTTGGGGCAAGTCAGAATTTTAATAATTATCTAAACATTAATTAAATTCATTATGTTTTGCAAAATTAAGAATTCAGATATCTTTAACTAAAATGTTGATATCTAATTTATTATCAATCATTTTTAAAAAATATATAAGGACATTACTTTCTTTTAAACAGAAATATAGGCTTAAATAGTGGTAATAAAATAAAAATAATTATTCACATATAAAATACTAGGTCTAATTTTCAAGATTAATGCAAAAGTTATAAAAAGCCAGTTAAAACAGGAAATATTAAAGTCAGTTGTAACATAACTTAAATAAGATCAAAGTAATAGAATGAGAAATTCATAAAGAAAACAAATAATTCAGAAATTACTTAAGTTCATATAATATTCATATCAAATATATTAAACAACCAGGATCAAATTATCGTAAAGGTGGAATTAATATAAATTTGGTTTTAGTAAGAATAAGATTGCAAAAGAGTAATCCTTCAGTTTTATGTTTTGGCGCACACAATATAAATTAAATCAAAGTAATTGGGAAGTAATGTCACCAAATACATCTATAAATAAATTTAAGGAGAAAATACGTTTTTATTAATTTTTCTCAAGTGTTATATAAACATGTGTCCCCTTTATGTGTGTAATTTTAAGTATAAAAAACCAAAATGTCAAATATCTATAAATGTTCAAGAATTTAAAAAAATAGTGTCAATAATATAATTGATGAACTTCGTGCAAACATTACAAAAGCATTTATGAACTTTATGAAGTATCAAGTTTATTTCAAATTAAATAACAGCTTGTAAAAATTAAAATAAATAGCAAACATTTAGTAAAGTTAAGATAAATTTCATAACTTATTTTGAAGAGAAAATTTTAGTTTTATATAGAATGTCAATTTAATTAAATCAGGTTATAAGAATCAATGTTTAAAATTATGATAATTACCCTACTGTAGATCAACAAAATAAAATGCAATTTTTCCAACCAACAACATGAGTAGAAGTCAATAATTCAAATCAAGCTAGAAAAAGATTTTTCAAGTGGTATTCCTGCAATAGCAAATTAGTACAATATTTTTACAACTAAATTAAATAATAGTTTAAACAAAAATTAATATAATTACCTAATTATGGTTGAACATTTTGGTTGGTCTTTCCATGAAGTCCAGTGATTTATCCATTGGCACATTACAAGTACCAGGATCTGGTAAGTCGGGTGGGATCATATTTTGATCGCTGGTTGAATTGGCGAGTTTTAGCTCTACAGTAACCATCATCAGCATGTGCAAGACATGTGTAATAATCATTAATATGGTGACGTTTAGGGTGGGGAACGCGTATCTGAGGCTACGCCCCATCGTAGGATATATTGTTAATAAGGGTTTGGCCGCGGCAATACACACACACACATACACACACACACACACACACACACACACACACACACACACACACACACACAAAATGAAACGTTTTTGTACAGAAAAAAGTTGTAATATAAAATTTATTTACAAAATAATCATTTAAAATAAGTAAGACTTGCAGGTTTTGTAGAAGTCCTGAAAGTATTAGCTGGAGAGTAAAGGAATTTCTGTTTTGTATAGGAAACAGCTGTTCTAACAATACGAGTAACTCCTATCTTTTGTCAAAGGAATTATGAAAAGTAATAGTTTTTTATTTTAATAAAGTTATTCTATTAACGGTTAAAAATTAATAATTCATTATAAAATATAAATAAAATAATAAATAAAATACATCAGTAAAAAATAATATTAATAATAATCAAACTGCACTTTCAGTAAACAAACTATGCTAAACCGTCCGCTGAACTGTTCACAGTTAGTCCAACATTCTGAAGCCCAGATGTAACAGCCCAGCGTCTATCTTAGATTTCGGCATCCGTTCCGGACTGAAAAAGGGACACCGTGGACCTCTTTTTTATAATTAATAGTAATTTGAAGTTCTTGAGTGTCTTTTTCAACAATAGAAAAAATACCTAAGATTTCAAAATTCCTTTGTATAATAAAGAGACTGCTTCCGATATATGCATATATATATATATAAATATATATATATATATATATATATATATATGTATATATATATATATATATACATATATATATATATATATATATATATATATATATATATATATATATAAAGATTTTACTAATAACTTACGTTATCTATTTTCTAATTTCTAATGGTCTTACATTACCTACAGAAACACCTTAGAGTTGTCATAATAAATTTACCATAATAATTTAATATCATCTAATTTATTCAGTCTGACTACAGTAATTTACAATTTATGCTTTTAACTACATTACGATGGTTCAATGACAAATCTTTGATTGAATAACCTATGGTAATATCAATAAAAAGGTGTACTCGTGAGGCCTTTGCTCTTTTAATACAATTAATCAACATACATTGTATTACTCCCTAGAGTCGTTATTGGGATCTTTCTACGAAGCTAAAGTGGTGTTATGAAAATAACATTTTATAGTGATGGTGAATTAAAATTATAAATAATATGAATTTATATTTATAAGAAATTTACTTAGTCAATAATTTGTCTATTTGATGAAATCTAATCTAAGAAAGTGTGTACTTATTTGTTTAAGTCTCCTTGGCTTCAACATTTTGCTTGGAATTTAACTTTGACACTATCACTTCTGCACAGTGATAATATATTACTTTCCTCCCCTTTCTCATTATTGCCTTAGTTAATTAATTACTCCTTGCTCTTTTTAAATATATTTTATATAAAATAACTATTACCACTAATTATCTTTATTCATAATTCCCCTATTTTTCTAAAAAAACATTTTTATAATCAATCCCTTTTAACTTGCTCCCCAAACACGTCTGCACTCCCCTGAAGTTCAAAATTGATACACAAGAATACATATTATAGTATGTGTGTGTGTGTGTATGTGTGTGTGTGTGTGTGTGTGTGTGTGTGTGTGTGTGTGTGTGTGTATGTGTGTTCTGTGTGTTGTGTATGTTGATTTAAAAAAAGAATTTTTTGTGAGATTTTCTGTTCACTATTTTGACTTTTACCTTTGTGAGTAGTTAGTTCTCACTAGCTAAGCTCTAATTAAGTATATATATATATATATATATATATATATATATATATATATATATATATTGTGCAACTATTTTACTCATTATTTATTTGACTTTTTATTGTTGCAGTTGATGCTGCTTTGTCCTTCTTCAGCGTCTTCTTTGGAGGCACAACATGCAATGCGGAACCGTACAAACTAATTGTATGCTTAAGTAACGAAATGACCGAGGTAAGATGGTTTTACACGTTCTTATGTGAATTAAAGCTTTTTTAATTTTTAAGCAAACGTAATAATTTTGGCGTATTGTAGTGACAAAGATATATTAGTATTACTAAAAATTTAGCAAGAGGAAGCATTTTAATCTTGTTTTTAATTGTTGCAAAGTTCTTTTTCTAGTTTCAGAATTACTTCAAATAGTGACAGAAATGCAAAAGTAAATTATAAGGCTAGAGTATTACATAGGGTTGTTGAAATTTGACTCTCAGTGTGACTAAAAGCAAACGGAAAAGCTCCTTGCGGTGGCCACGCTAGACCACGTATACAGTAACGGCTTCTTTTTAACGTACTCGTCCTAGGACCCAAACTTAACTTTGAACATGTCTATCTCAGTAGAATTTCCTCCTCAAACCCTGCATACACTGGAGATAATCTATTGAGTTTTGTAGGAACCTAATGTAAGCATCGTCAATGGACCTAGGTCTATCCAACCAGCGTCTAACCTTCAAGGTACTATTCCTATATCCTCTTTCTCAACTATCGCTGAGGTGGATTATTCTGAGTCCTATACAGCCTGCCTGTAAATGTAGCCACTTTTCACGTTGAGTGTCCACCTTCAAAAATATGCAACATGATCGTGTATACACTTAACGTGACCGTGTTTCTTGTTTTGTTTTCAATTACCAGTTTTCCCGTAAATAGTGCCACAAATGAAAGCAATATCTTTGCAAATACTGGTAGAAACATTGTTCTATGGCAGACGGAGAGCATTAAAGTCTCTCTAAACGCGTCATTCTTCTCAACCTCTTATTGATAATCAGATGTGTCCTTTTTTTCAAACCTACCTAATATCCTACCCTTATCCCTACTCGGGGTAGGATTAGGTATTCATCAGGAACACTGTATGGTTCAATCATGAAACTCAAATCCTTTAAAAAGATAAAAATAATAACTACACTACTGTAATTAAATATGTTTTTGACGCACAGTCTCTCCACATTTTAGAGAAATGCTCAATTTACCACCTCTACGTTACGTAACTGTTCACACTTTCATTTATGTTTTATAATCATTCGTTTTATTACTTTAAGAAGAAACCCTTCGGCACTTATGTTCTGAATAAGGTAAATTAGACTCAACCCAGGCATTTATCTTACACACATTAAAAATTGTTTCAGATTTTAGATAACTCGATAAAGACACTTAATGTTTATTAAATATCAATGTTCGTTCGTTTTTAAAAGCAATATCCCTGACTTGAACACTTTCATTCAAATAAAGTATTGGTCAATTTTCGCTCTCACATGTCCCTTGGCTTATCCAAACATCTGTGTAACACACCAATAAAAAAACAAGTAACTGTTGATTGTGATACAATTTGAAAGTTGAAAGTGAAAGTTAGATTTATTTAAGTTAATAATCCATAACCTCACTTTATTTATGTATTTAATTATTTATTTATTTGTAAATTTATAATATTTATTTGTTATTGTAATATTTCACAAAAACCTTAATGTTTCAGAGTTGCCCAGTAAACTTACAAAATACAGAAGGTAAGAGGGGTTTTCTTCAGCTTAACTATAAATATTGCAGCACGCATTACATTTCCATATAATTTTGGGATTTCTTTTATTTTCTAGATTCTGAATGCAAACATTTATATGAGAACAAACATATAATAAAAAAACTCCTGAAGCATGTATCTCTTGGACTCTTGTAATACTTACGTTCGCTAATGTAAGAAGAAATTGCGTTATATTGTAGCTATAAATTTGTAAATTAATAATAAATAGATTTAATTTATAATAATTGTAAATTATTAATTATTTATTGTGAATTTTAATCTATATTTATTCAACAAAATATTTTTTAACAATAAAAATCTTATGTATTATGTATTTAATAAATTCAAGATGTAAAAATATTTAAAATGTTTTATAGATTATTTTTAATAAAACATTAGTTTTGAGATAGAAGGAAATTCGAATAACATTCGTTTGATCATTCAATTTGGAACAGAACAATAAATACACAAAAACCTCTTAACCCGTACCATCACAGGTTACATTGTGTATGCCACAGTCTCTGGTAGACCTATACCACAAATAATTCTATCTGTTTACAAAAATTATAGTGTAATAGTTGTTATATTTAATAGATTTTGTAATAGTTTGATTCCAGGATATTTTTAATTACTTTTTCATATGTGGCTTGGAAAGAGGGGCGGAAGGTAAAAGGTAACTTACACTTTGTATAAACAGCAATATAATTTTAAAAACGTCATAAAAGTTAGAAATGTCCATAAACAAAAGTCCATAGGTTCTACATAGTACATAAACAAAACATCAGTAATGAATAATGTAAAATTACTAACAATAAAAGTTAATTACAAAATACATTGTTTTCAAAAGTTAATTGTAAAACAGGAATGTTTTTTCTATCTCTAAGAATCAATATGTGTAATATATCAACTAGCTCTATCACTGGGTTTCAAGCCTATAAAGTCAAGCCTATAGAAAGTTTTGATAACAATGAATCTTTCATAGAGATAGTTAGTCGAAACATTAGTCGCTCAAACTCATCATTCCTGAATATCGATTTATTATTCTCTCTACCCGACTTCATAATTGCGCATAACATTAATAATGCAATAAATGCCAATAGCTCATTTTGTGATGTCCTGATGATAGTATTTCGATCTTCGTGAGTGACATTTTGTCTTTTTCCTAGATGAACATTTCTAGTTCATTTCAAAGTGTTTTCTACCATTTCTTCATCGAATAATAATTTTCAAACATCCATTTCTGTCGGAGGTCCGTCAAATTGTATTTTGAAACACCTTTGATTCCAGATATTTTTATTATATTATGTGAAGGAGTGCTCCCAGTTTGAGGTTCTACAGCATTCTAAACATCTCCATCTTTACCAACATACTTTGAAACAGCTTCCTCTTGAGACTATATCCCATCATTCCTCCGACGTCATCCTCATCTTCAGTTGCATTAGAGAGTTCCTCATCTATAACTTTCGAAGCAATTTCTTCTTCGCTGATGTTGTCGAAGAAACTTAGAATCATCTGGATTTGAATCATCTTAAAATAGAATCATCTGGATTTGAATCGAAGTAATTTTCATCCTCAGTCAACAGTCGTCGAACCACTTCAAGAACGACGGGATCCGAACTTCGCATCAACACAGCTCACGATTTTCTAAACGCCTCCATCTTCTAAAAAGAATATATAAACACAAAAATGGTTGTACTTGAAAAATACATGCTACGAAACGCAAGTCAATAAAAGTTTTGTAAAATGAATCTGGTTTGAAGAGGTAAACATTTTTTTTCCTTCTTTTCATCTTGGCACTTATCTTTATATTCATATCAATATGAAAATAAAAAATACTGTATATAGCGTAAAATTGACAATGAGACTTCAAGGGGGATCTTGAATAATAATGTTGTTTACATTTGTTTGGTAATAAGTAATTCAATTCCTATAGGCTATTATTAGATGTTTGAGAGGAGTCTGATACAGGTAGCCCTCACAGACCTGGTACATATTAGAAAAAAAAAAATACCTACCTCACTGAAATAAGATGAGACCTTGAGCACTAGAGGTCGTGCGGAACGAGGTGAGCCCTGAGTAGGGGAGGAGGTAGGGTTTGGTGGGAGTGATCGCCGGCGTAGTGGAAACGCCGGCACGGCATGCCGACAAAGCGGCGATGTACTACCCTGAGTTTAAATATTGCCTATAAATAAATAACTACTGCACGCATAAATACTGCACGTGTAATATACCGTTTATAAACCAGTAAAAACAAAAAGTACTGCTGATAAATTTAAATGAAATAAAGTCTTGTCGAAGTCGTCATAAGATGTTTTTTTATTTTTTTTATTCCATGTTTTCCTTGGCGTTGAAAAGCGAGGTCCTGTTGCCGGCGCGGTTCTATGTTCACTCAAAATTCGTTTCACAGTTGTTTTGGACACTCCCACAGCATTCGAAACACGTTGTTGAACTTGTTTCAACAATATTGGTCCTTCTTCAGCTTCTCTTTTCATAAAATTGTGCAAATTAAAAATTATTTCTCTTGCTTGGCTACGTATAATTTTACCACCGACCTTATTGTTTGGCTACACTACACTAAAAATTAAACTTAACACTAACTAATCAAAACAAGTAAGACTAGATGTTTAGCTAGACGCGTATTTACGATGTGAAACCAGCGGGTGAGAGTAGCAGACTGACGATCTGCCGCCCCACCACTCCAAAACCAGTTGTATAACTGCTTTCCCGTTCAAGGTCAGAGCTCGCCTCGTTTCGCACGACCTCTAAACTGCTTGAAGAATACATAGGACTTTCACTCTCACCAACCATGCAGAGGTACCAACACGTCAAAACCAAATTTACCTGTAGGCCTCTTAGACCTACCTGTGATGATACGGGTTAACCACAAACCTTCTTTATTTTACCCTTATGTACATTTAAGAGTCTTTGTATGTTATCCCTCTGAGGATGGTTACTTGGTAACTGAAATGTACATAAGGGTAAAATAAAGAATGTTTGTGGTTAAGAGGTTTTTGTGTATTTATTATTAAATTCAACCACAGTATATTCCTAATAAATAGAAAAATTAACATTTGTATACTTTCCTACGTGGAATTATCTGAAACTAGAAGTTGCTGTTGGTAACACGGACCTATCAAGATACGGGTAGACACTTTTCTTCCTTTACGCAGCCCCCGTTCAGAGAAGATGTACAATGGAGTGAGTACAATGGTTCATGTAAGTGAGTCTGCTCACCCGGTTGCATAATTTCCTATATTTGCAGTACCAATTGGTGGTTTTCCTTATATCGTATCATTTCCTGAAAGCATTCTCTTCTATTTTATCCTTCAATGTATAACAGGGTGTAACGGATAGACATTCCCTCATGCCTCGACAGACAGTAGCTTTAACTTGAGTAGATCCATACAGACCACGTGACTGTACCCTGCCTTATATCCTGTACCACTTGGTTTTATGTCCTTACATCGATCCTGTCTATATCCCCCAATCCTTTCCTATACTCTCAAGCCAATAAGACATGGAGACTGATCTCTATAAGACATATGTAAGTACAGTAGTGTGGCCAAGGGGCACAAGGGCACCTAACCCCTCCCCCACAGACCAATATGATTTTTTGAGGTAAAGATGTTCAAACATTCCCCAGGAGGGTCCCTTTCACCCCCATGTCGGACCCACCTCAATTCATCAAACTTGTATTGGTAATTAGGTTAGTGAATACTGTAAAGTGCAATCTTTATATGCGCTCTACAAGAACATTTACAAAAAACATAGATTCACAAAAACTATTAAAAGTGGTAAAATGGTAATATAAAATAAAGTTAGGAATTCAAATTGCTTCTTATCAGAAAAAAACATAATTTTCAAAAATTACAATTTTTTAAATATGCAATATGTTATATCATCCATTAAAGAGTAGCATGTGAAACACTCGCTTAAGAAGCATAATAGAGCGTATGAAACTTCAGTCTCTAGAAATAACCCTGGAAAGAACTAAGACACTGGAATTATTTTGAAAGAAAAACTTATTATCCCAGAACATGCAGCATCTCTATAATCGAGATGATCCAGTAATACAACTCTTTTGAAGGATTCCTACTGATTCCAAAATGCCGACGTTTATCTTTTCGATGTATACATTCACTTATCAACTGGTTAACAAAAATGATTTCGTACCGAAGATTGTAAATTCGTAGCGCGTTGCTGTGCATAATGCAGTATAAACATTTTTATCTACACAGTCTCAGTATTAGTATCTACTCTTGGTGATAAAACTATATATTTGTTTTTACTGCTTAAGAACTATTTATGACACAATTTAGGACCTCACAAATCCCTGTACAGCTAGCTCTGGTTGGTCCCACCTCTCAAGACATTTAAACAAATATTAGGTAACTCGTGTTTATCTAATCCCCAACAATAAAGTGACGCCATAGTGACAAATATTCAATATCAATACAGAAATATAATATTTTTTTTTTTATTTTCCTTTCAAAAACATTGTTTAGACAATGACAGTGATCTTCTTAAAGTGGAAGTGGAACACACGACGTGGGAAAGCTTACGTACCGCCTGTGATACGTCATTTTATACGGCTTTTATCGCCTTAATCAACTTCAAACATTTTCCTGGATTCTTACAACATGTGAAGCAACATTGGTAAGCGAAAACTCTATTTGTATGTTTCTTTTCAGTGGGCAAGCCCGCAGCGCATATAAAGCTGCAAATAGCGTGTTTACCTCCCAGTAATCCGGCATTTCAATTAAACCTCAAGTGTTTTGAACCGTTACATGCCGGATTTTAGAGCACTTAGTGTATAAATTATAATACGTACCCAATAAAATGTTTAAGAATATCTAATAGAACTGCAATGTCGGAGCGTAAATTTACGATCCCCCGTAACCACTATAGTCTATCCATTTTGGGAAGGCGGGTAAAAGATTAAGTCACCGCCCGAGCTCCCAACAATAGCTTGGGTCAGGCGCTCGGCGGCCGGCCGCCCGCGCTAATGAGGCGTAAAAAGCACTCCACTCCAAAATATTATCACATAAAAGTAAGCGTATTTTTTAATTTGTTATTACAGTTTTGATGTCTACGTGTGATTTCATGAAAAACTAGTCCAAACACGACGGAGTTATGTCAATTAGTAAAATTAGTGGTTACAAAAAATTGTAGTGAGTACAATTTTACTAATTGACATAACTCCGTCGTGTTTGGACTAGTTTTTCATGAAATCACACGTAGACATCAAAACTGTAATAAAAAATTAAAAAATACGCTTACTTTTATGTGATAATATTTTGGAGTGGAGTGCTTTTTACGCCTCATTAGCGCGGGCGGCCGGCCGCCGAGCGCCTGACCCAAGCTATTGTTGGGAGCTCGGGCGGTGACTTAATCTTTTACCCGCCTTCCCAAAATGGATAGACTATAGCAAGTGGTTTATGCCCCACCTCCATCCAGTCGACAAAAGACAACAAACTAATCGCATTATCCATTCGTCAACAATATAACTTTATCTAGTTTTATTATAGATTAGCCAATTATAACAGTTTACAATTATAATGATTGAGCAAGCAAAAATATAAAATTTTGGTGAACCCATTATTTTTCAAGGGGTGTACAACTATATGGAATTACAAATACAATATTATATGTATTATGAAGGTATAGAGATTTGCTTTCTAATTAAAATTCAGTAACGATTAATTATGAATATCAATTTTCAGTAAAAGATATAATGTATAGTTTAATATATAAATGGTGAAGAAAATATCGAAAAATATAAAACTTTGTATAGTAATAGTTTTTTATTAAAAATTATTTTCTTCTTTTTTATAAAAAAGTAAAAACTGAAATTTGTAAATATGTATTTTTTAATTGTAATTGTTTTATTTTTCAATAAGTTGATTATAAAAAATTGCCCTATAGACTTGTGTTTTGATTAACAGTATTGTTGTATTGGTAAGGACATAAATAATATTATAGCCTGGTTTGTATTGTTGGTATTATTATTATCTATGGTAATACTTGTAGTGAATTTGTAACTGCAGTAGTTAATCAGATCCAACTACGCTCAGATTCAACCGTTAGAAGTAAGAGAAAACTGACCGAAATGTTACGTATTCTTACTCACGGGTTTTTTTTAAACACGGATCAGTTAGGGAATGATAGCCATGTTTGGTTTTTCGCCTGGTATAAAAAAACATTTGTGAGAGACATGATTAAAATATTGAAATTTATCGTAGCAAAACAATAAAAACTACAAAAACATACAATTTTCTATTTAATTAAACTTATATTAAATAAAGCGCTTTTTCTTTTATCAAGCATCTAGTGTGATGAAAACCTTTCTCTGAGAATAAATCAAAACGTCAATTCGGTCACATATTGAAGCTGACAGTTGTCGTGTTTTTGCCACCCTTACTGTCAACGCCCCTATACTCCCTTCCAAATAGTGTTCCTTCTACCCTCCGAAAATCCAGTCGACGTCTGACAAGTTTGAAACATTATAAACCTTTTAAATTTCAATGTTATATATTAAAAAAATATATGAACTCTCTTACTAAACATGATGTGTGCAACGTGTATTTTACCGAAATACGAAAAGGTTTTTTTGTAATAAGCATGACTTGGGGAGAGGATGTTGGGCAAAGTATGGGAAAGCAATATAGAGAAAAAGATATAACTTACCTCAGTTTTCAATGCTTCACAATAAAGTATCGGCATCCTGCACTTTTTTTTTTTTTTTTTTTTATTTAACTTGGGAGCGGGTTTGAATTGCCCGAAGCACTGCTACCTTAAGGTATATTGTACTTACCTCCCTGATCTAGTCAAATAACCCCTTCCCTCTTACCAGGTTTAGGCGTCTCCTGACTAGAGTTTTACCTTCAGCATCCACCGAAGCCGTTCCATCACCAAAGAGGTTGAAGCGCCTCTCAGCAAGTACTTCACATCTGTAAATAATGTGTGTGGCAGTCTCGAGTTCCTGCCCGCATAATCTGCACACTGGTTCATCTTTGTAGATACCCATTTTATGCAAATGTTTCCTTAGTCCACAGTGTCCTGTGAGTAGACCTGTGGCTATCCTTAATTCCTGCCTAGACAGATAATTGAGACTCTTCTGCAGCCCCAAGGAAGGTTTCCTAAGGGTTAGCTTGCTGTGTCTCATCCCTTCGGCCCTGATCCAGTGCTCACAGTGTCTTTCAGCCATCCACCTTCGCACTGTCATCCTGACCATGGATTTGGAAATACCTACCGCAGGCTCCGGTCCAATCAGGGGAGTGGAAGACCCCTCCCTGGCCAGCGCATCTGCGGCTTCATTTCCAAGTATTCCCCTATGCCCTGGCACCCAACCTATCATGACTTGATTGTGCCTTGCCAGAGGTTTAGGTTAATTAGGCACTCCCTGACTATGGCCGAGGTGACCACGTGTCCGTTTAGTGCCTTAATTGCTGCCTGACTGTCGGAGGAAATAGCAATCCGGGTCCCATGTGTTTCCCTTCTCGCTATCTCTCCCAGACAAGCATTTATAGCATATACTTCGGCCTGAAAGACAGAGGTATGCCTCCCCAAGGAAAAAACTAGTTCTACCCTTGGGTTTTTACAATACACCCCCGCTCCAGTGCCGAAGTCCATCTTGGAGCCATCTGTGTACCAGATCTGAGCTCCCGATGTTAATGTCCCTGACCATTCCATCACAGTTTGGTGGACCTGGTCAGGTGCAAACATTCGAGTAATGTGGTCGCTGCCCATTTCCAAGACGGGTTCTTTGACCACGCACTCGATACTCATATGTCCCGAGACATCTGGAAGGTTAGCCCAGTTGCTCGAGTTGCGCAATCTCCATGCCGCTAGCCTCGCCTCTCCCCTAAGGACAAGCTCAAGGGGAGGGAGGTTAAGCATTACTTCCATTGCTGCACCTGGTGTAGTTGACATCGCTCCCAGTGTGCACAGACAGGCCAATCTCTGGATAGAGCTCAGTTTAGCTCTTGTCTGTGCCTGGTTGGCCTTTGTCCACCACACCAGAGCTCCATAGGTAATCATAGGTCTTATCACCCTCAGATACATCCAGTGCATCATTGATGGCTTCAGTCCCCATTTCTTACCCACCATTCTTCTCACAGTCATCAGTGCCCTTTTGGCCCTGTTAACTGTCCTCTCAAGATGTGGGTTCCAGGTGAGTTTCCTGTCCAGAGTAACTCCCAGGTACTTCACCTCCCCCACAAACTCAAGGTATTCACCAAACAAGCGGGGCATCCTGGTCGTCAGATCTTTTCGCTGTCTGGTGAAGTTAATGAGAGCAGTCTTTTTTGGATTTACCCTAAGGTTTTCCTTTTTACACCACTCTTCAATCAGTCGTAGAGGATCTCTGATTACCTCAAGGACTGTATCAGGGAATCTGCCCAGGATCAAAACAACTATGTCGTCCGCATATCCTAGACAGAAGTACCCCTGTTCATTCAGGAGTTCAATAAGGTTGTCAACCACTAGGCACCACAACAGAGGAGAGAGAACCCCCCCCCCCTTGTGCACAGCCCAGACTTGTCTCCGCCCTTCTGACCTCCCCTGCCACCTCTACAGAAATGCTTCTGTTTATTAACATGGACCTTATCCAACCACAAGTGGTTGCATCCACTCCATGACGTCTTGCACCACTTACCATCATCTCCACTGAGGGGTTATTGAAAGCCCCTTCAATGTCGAGGAAGGCACCTATGGCACAACCTTTCTTGGCGATCATTTGCTCAATCCTACCAACCACTTGATGGAGAGCTCCCTCGCAGGATTTCCCCAGTTGATAAGCATACTGGTTCCAATGCAGTGGTTTTATGGCCAAAGCACCCCCCCTAATATGCCTATCAACCAGTTTTTCAAGTCCCTTAAGAACAAAGGACATGAGTGTAATAGGTCTGTATCCTTTCCCTTCCGATTGGTTACCGGTGGGCTTAGGTATAAAGACCACCTTACTAGCTTTCCAGGCTGCCGGCACATGCCCTAAAGCAATGCTTAGCCTGTATAATTTAGTAAGTACCAGTACCAGCAAATCCATTCCCTGCTGCAGCAGCACAGGATAGATCCATCTGGACCTGGAGATTTGTAGGGTTTAAATATGCCAATAGCCCATCTTACCCTTTGTGGAGTTACTATCCTCCTTGCCACTTCCCAGTCCTCCCTTTTACCACGTCTTGTGGAGAGTTTGGCAACTGGTTCAGTGTCTGCTCCCCCAAGTTTCCTCAGGGTACTGGAAGGGAAATGTGTTCTGATTAATTCTTCCACAGTTTCCACTGCAGTTTTTGTTATATTTCCCAGTGGGGTTCTTAGCATCCCCACCGGGTTAACTGGGTCCTTAGATAGCACTTTTTGCAGTCGTGCCCCTTCCCGAGTTTTGTCAATCTCTTGACAAAACTCCTTCCAGGACTTCCTGCGTGCTTCTCTAATTGCCCTGTTGTATTCGGTTAATGTTTTCCTATACTGGTCCCACTCCCCGTTCTTTTTTGCTCTATTAAAGAGTCTCCTGGTGGTCTTCCGAAGTTTGGCTAGCTTCTTGCTCCACCATGACGGATCCCCTACTTTTCTCCCCTCACTAAGAGGGCAGTTATCAGTAAAGGATTCTACTATAGCCTCGCCAACCAATGCGGCAGAGTCTTCTAGCTCTCTCCTCCCACCATACTCCAATCCAGCCTCCTCAATCCGAACTCCCAGGTCCCTCCTGTAGGAGTCCCAGTCTGTTCTTCTTGGATCCCTGGTTGGCCGAAGCATGGCTGGATTTAGAGAGATATCATACCTAATATGTCTGTGGTCAGAAGAAGATGGTTCATCCGACACATGCCAGTTTAGTACATACCTAGCCGTCTGGTTCGATGCCGCCGTAATGTCCAGGACCTCCTGTCTGGCCCTAGTGACAAACGTCGGCTCTTCCCCCTGATTTAAGACTAGTAAATTCTTAGAGCTAAGATAAGCTAAAAGCTCCTCACCTCTAGTGTTGGTACCTGTACTTCCCCACGAAGTGTGATGGGAGTTAGCATCCATCCCCACCAGCAGCTCCTCATCCACAGCCCCGCAGTGCTCGACCAGCCTCCTCAGCTCTTGTGTTGGTAGAGCCCCCTCGTAGTCAAAGGGGAGATATGCCGTGGCAAGGTTCAGCCTCTTCATCCTCCCCTCCGCCCGCAGCTCCACCGTCACTGCTATTAAGTCCCTGCAGCAGAAGTCCGTTAGTACAAAAGCACTCAACCCCCTCCTAACCAGGATGCACGTCCTGGGAACACCGGAGTCCTTATCGTACAACAACTTACCTCCAGATGTCGCCAGCCCGCATATTCGTCCTCCAGAAATCCATGGCTCCTGGATGAGAACCAAGTCCACCTCTCCCCTGTCCAGCATCCTACACACGACAGCACTCGCCGCCCTGCTATGCTGTAGGTTCACTTGGAGGATCTTGATCATTGTTCTGCTTAATTTGCAGTCGCCTGGGTCCGCAGAGCAGCCCCAGGACTAGACATCGTGCTCAACTCTACAGCCACTTCACCGGTTTCTGCAGTCGGCAGCTTGACAGCCGCCCCCGCACCCCCAGTGATGGTTGCCGTTGACACATCTGCTACAGACTCACGGTTTGCCGTCTCATTGGCTCCCACTGTCTGTGCAGTCTCGAAATCAATTCTTTTACTTACTTGGTCCATTAAAGTCCCACGAGTATGGGGGAAATAACGGTCGACCAGAGCAGAGCCCCCACTGCCCTGGCAAGACAACATACAATGAGGTTTTGTCTGGTTCCTCAAGGGGATCGTTTGGGACTGCATTTTATACCCTGCAGCCATTCATCCTTCGGCACGATGCCTTCCACCTTGGATTGGGTATTCAGTCACTGACCTTGAAGCACACCCCAAGTTCAGGACATTATTAACTGCTCAGACGAACAGCCTGCTTTACTCTCTTTTTTACAACTGTGTCGTTTGGGTAGTTTCCCGCCCATACTTCACTGTCGCATTGCCCTTGGTTCACCCGGGAGGTGAGAGTAGCATTGTGAGGACTTAATTCCCAACTACCCCAGTCTCCCCGGTCAGAGCACTCGGTTATTTCTACCACGCCCAACCGGTTGACTGACGAGGAGGGATAATTCCTCACCTTTGAACCATAGCCTTGGTCCAGGCCTGCATATTCAGAAACCTTCCGGAATCCTTATTCACAGGTAACATACATTTCTGTAGGCCGTCCCACTATCCGCCACCTGTGGACCCGCCCGGTTGCTCAGGCCAGCTTGCCGGGATCCTGCAATTACAAGCTAAGACAATCTTGTACAGACAAGGTTGATTAAATTATTTCCAGCCTCATATGCTTCTAAAACCTTAACGCTTGCGCCTTCTTCAAGACACCAATTATCTCTTGTTTTGAATTTATTTTGAACAAAATTCGATTAATATTATGTTTTATACGTTTAGTTTTGTTTTTTACTACTTTTCTTTCTATTGTCTGGTGGTCACTTTTTACTTCCAGACAAAATCAATTACTTTCACTTCAATCTCTCATCGTTTCCTCACAAATAACACAATTACCCAATCCTTGTAGAATACGTTCTTTCTTGAAAACGCAGACTATCTTCACTTTTAAAATCTCGTCGTTCAATTGTATCTCAAACCATCTTTACAACCACGTCCAAAGGAACTGCCTGATCCCTCATAACATATCCCCTTCCTGTAAGTGAGCTTTTATTCCCAGATCACATCTTTTCTATTCGTATAGGAAGCCATTTTTTAAAAATGTTGCAAAAAAATTGTACAATGCTGTTATGACGTAACTCTTATGTATATTAACTCTTTACAATACCGCACTAATAATACCCCGACCATATTATCCTTATTTATTACTAGTGCCAGTGCCCAAACCCTGTCCCCATATACCTATCCGAAGTCTGTAGAATATTACTGTACTGCCAGCGCAAATCTTCTGGAACCCTTCTACGACTGCCTGACAGTTAATAAACCGGTAAGTACCCTGCAACATTTTACCCTTTAAATAAAAATATAAAATGGTAAGTGACTGATGAATTGCTTAGCGCGCACACACACACACACACACACACACACACACACACACACACACACACACACACACACACACACACACACACACACGTACACCACACACACACACACACGACACATACACACACACACACACACACACACACACACACACACACACACACACACACACACACACACACGACACATACACACACACACACACACACACACACACACACACACACACACACGACACACACACACACACACACACACGCGCGCACACCACACACACACACACACACACACACACACACACACACACACGACACATACACACACACACACACACACACACACATATATATATATATATATAGACACATACACACAGTTGATCTCAAGTTAGTGGGCATCCACTGGATATCCATAAGACACTAGCAGTAGATGAGGCAGCAACTTGAGCTGTAGATTGTCACCTACACAACACCACTCGCATATTGCGGTACTAAATACCTAACTGTTAAGCTTTCAACTCCTAAGCGAGTCAAAATATTTCTATTGTGAAATTTTTAACTTTTAAAATATTTTTAGTAAGTTATACAATTTATTTTCCTTTGATACACTCTTGGTAATAATAGCATTAACCTCATACTTTGTTGTATAATTGTTTGTTAATTAAAATAAAATTAAATTATTATTTAAATTTATAAGATATTATAATTATAAATTATTTTAAAATGACTTACCATATATTGTAACTATTAGCATTTATGGCAAAAACATCACATAGGTTTTTTTTAAAATAATGCGTAGAGATAAATTGCTTTATAAAACGCATTGAAACTGAATAGTTTGTTGCGATTAAATATGCAGGACTTTTATGTTAACAAAATGATCTAAGGAATCTTACTCTTTGGAAATTCAATGGATTATTAAAAATGGTGAACGTCTTGTCATCGCTCGTATAAATTTAAAAAAATATTTGTAAGGCCTTGGATTACTTTTCAGTGCAGACGTAAGAGCATAAAGAGGCATTCGTGACTACATCATTACGACTTTACCAAGCTGGTAAATTCATTAGACGTCGCTCCTCCCACCCGCATTCACACATATTTCCGCAGACATGGCTGTGTTTAAATAGGATTCAAATGCATCCTTTATATTCAAATTCAGCTTTAAAATTTTTAAAAAAACATATTGCAAGACATATTTAATACTGTTACTTTATCTTCTTTTTAGGTTAAAACATTTCCTAATATCTTTTATTGTTATTTTTGTGAATATTTCAGTATTTCATTTCTCATCTCACTTTTTACATCGTTTTCTATTAAGTTCGCAAAATGTAAAGAGGTGAAACAACATAGGTGTATTAGCGAAGTATTTTACTCAAAACCTTTATATAATTTCCTGCCAGAACAGCCGTTTTTAATAATAGCATTTATATCTTTAATTTTCATTATAGAAAGTTAAAATATATTTATTTTACAAATATTGACTTTTACATGCCTCCAACAAACCTATGATAGATATAAAGTGGTATTATTCGTAGATTTTGAAATAAATATAACTCCATAAATATTTGTAATAAAAATAATATGTTTAAAATAATCTTCAAATGTTAAAGTTCAAAAACTATTAATTTCACTAATCAAGTAATTTCTACTAAACAATAGATACGTGAACTTTCCTAACAATACACGCTATCTATTGCTTTAGTCAACAATATTCAATGCTTGGAGTACTTAGACATACAGATGCAAATCTAAGTACGTACAAAGTCTTCTATAGGTAATATTTTATAATCTGGCAGTTGGGGGCTGCTGGCCTTGGCAAAAGGCCGATAACGAGTGGAGGGTGGAGGTGCTCTCAGGTCATTTTCAAAAATATCGTCCCTTGGGCTTCCGCTGACTAATAGAGTTGACCCATTATTTTGTCACTTATTAATAGTTTTATTGTATAGAAAAAACTATAACCAAATGTAAATAGGACGTCACGGAAGCGTTATAAGGGGATTGTCCAGGGTTTGGGACGGCAGACCGCGATTTACGACAGTGCCTGATGTTTTCTAGACGACGAATACACAATTTTGTACCTAAGGGCCAAGTGCCAGCTTGTTAAATTTGACCTATACTTTTGCCAATGCCTACTCAAACCTATTCTGCCATCCGGTGATGAGCATTCCAGTGGAAGATGGTGACAAACGTAAGGTCGTTATGAATAGCAACGGCAATTTGGTTTTGTATTTTTACCAAATCTGTGCTGTGTGAAAGTTGTGCGTTTATCTCCGAGTCCGCTGAGGTCAAAAATCAAACCTAACATACGTATGTCGTAAACGTTTTTAAAACAATTATGCAAAAGGTAACTGTTGCTGGTTGCAACGTAGCACTTTAGTGCTCGATACAAAATACTGGGTAATTATTTTCATTTTCTTCTAAATCATTACTTATATTTCCGCCCCAACTCATATTTTTAATTGCATTTTTAGATTATATTTGTTGTATAAAAATAGAAATACATATCATATATAAATATGTTTCATGTTATATTTTTAATTGCATTTTTAGATTATATTTGTTGTATAAAAATAGAAATACATATCATATATAAATATGTTTCATGTTATATTACAAATATCCACAGTAAACGAAAATAGTTATGAAAATCAATTAAAATTTTACAAATACACATAACTTGAGTAAAAAGATTAACATATTTGTAGTTGAAACATTTTTTTCATTTAAATAATGTTTTGCCGAGTTTTTAATAACGCTATTTTTAGCGACATATAGTTTATTCAAATATAGTGTTTTAAAATTATCTTTAGTAATTAAATAAAGTGGACTGTCTTTTTACAAGGCGTTCCAAAACGGGCAGCTAGTAATGCCCCTACAGATATATAGCCTACATACGAGTATTTAATTCAGGAACATACTAAAACATTGTATGTCATGAGGGGTTGCTGTATGTTTTTTTTTTTAATTAGTATTTTTTATGTACTAAAGTTTAAAAATATAGTAGGCTGGTAAATACTATATACCGATTTCATACCTTTTTCAATTTTACCTTTTTACCATTTAAAATTCAATTACGTATTGGTATGTTTATGAATTTTTCAAAGGTAACATTTCTTGTTGTTTTTGAAAATATTTAATTGAACGCGCCAAGTTTTTTGGAAGGTTTTCATAAACGTAAACTGCAAACATCTCGCAAAAAGAGAAAGGCAATTTATGTCAATTTGTACAAATGCCACTGTGACACGGCTAAAGCCTCTCCTATAAAATAAGGGTGAGTCAGGCCCAACGAGCAACTTCCGCTTTGATCTGCTGGAAAAACGTTTCCGCTTTCACGCTCCATTGCCGCTAATTTTGAAATTGCTTCTAGCCAAATACTTAGTATTTGTGCTTTCCAATATCTGCAGATTTCTCAAGCATGTAATGCTTGTAAGCATCCCCACGAGATTATACTAAACCATTTCACTGTTTTTAAATGATTTTAATGCCTAAAACTAATATTTCTATCTTATTTACTTCCTAGTTTCTTCTCGCTGTGGTGATGGTTTCTTCCTTTTAACACAGCGAGAAATAAAAACTGGAAGTATAAGCTAAAGGAAAACCACGAAACATGTTTTTGTAACATATTTTTCTTCTTGGGTTATGAAGAAGATACTTTCTCAGGAGCAAAGATTAGATATTCATAAATCCATTTCAAAAACATTCCAATGTCTTATACTATTACACTGCACATAATTATATACTATTATATTATACTATACTCGTATAATAATATACTGAACATATATAATTACAAATTATCTATAATTTAGCTGTACAAAATAACTGTATAGTTGCATGTAATACAATACATTGTAGAGTGTTGGAGTTACGTGTAGTACTGCATTGCTGCATAGATTGGGCGTTAGAGTTCACTAAATTAATTGTAATGCTTAGTTGAAAACAACGCTGAAACAACACGTGAATCAGAAAAAAGCTAACTCACTGTCTCCATACAGGTCAGTTACATCTGAGGTTTGTGACAGGATTTTTGGGGAATTCGAAGGGTTTTCCAGCTATTTATCGTAATGTAAAACCCATAAATAAACATTGTTGTAAAAATAAATAATAGTGTTAAAAGTCATAATTCTAGAACCAAATAGTGCAAACATAAACAAATACATATGCATACATATATAAATACAGACACTCTCACATACACACACTCATACACAGACACACACACATACACACACACACACACACACACACACACATATATATATATATATATATATATATATATATATATATATACAAACACACACACACACACACACACACACACACACACACACACACACACACACATACACACACACACACACAAACACACACACATATATATATATATATATATATATATATACAACACACACACACACACACACACACACACACACACACACACACACACACACACACACACACACACATACACACACACACACACAAACACACACACACACACACACACACACACACACACACACCCATAACCCGTGTATGAAAATTAATAAAAAAACTAATAAATAAGTTAAGAGAGCAGGTAAAATCCAATATAGATATGATTATGAATACGGGATGTTGGGTGCCTAAATTCGAAAATAGGGAAAAAGATAGAAAGGTCGTCTACCTAATGTAGACGTATTTCCACCCCTTATCGATACATAGAAAGAAACCCTCAAAATTGATTATAAACGGTATAGAAATAACTAAGGTGTTTTGAATAGTACTGGTTTCATGTTTGACTGTGTTTTCTGAGAGTATTCGGAAGCCCTATTTAGTAGGATCATCTAGTCGGCCTCCCCTACTTGTTTAATGTACTTTGATTGATATTATTTCTTAAAAATAACCTGCTATAATGTTTGTTCTACTATGGAGTTTGATTAAACCAATCTCTCGTAAGATAAGGAAATTAAATGAGTAAAACCATGTTGGATTGCGAGAGCTACCAACTGGATACTGTTCAACCTATCTATTTGGTCAACTATTTCCCTGATCCGTTTAACCCTTTATATTGCAAAGTTTAAGCAAACACATGAGCAAAGTTCTACAGACGAAACTAATTTCAAAGTTGCAAAGTTTGCAGCAGAACCTGTAATGTGGGGCAATTTTCTACTGAGCGTAGTCGCGTTTTGTTTAACCCAAGACATATTGGAGCGTTTGTTTCAAGCGAAGCTCCCGTTGTATAACTTCTCTGGCATCCCGATACGGTACAGTCTTAAAAATCGCCTTCAAATATATGATATAAAACTGCAGAAATATTCAAATACGCTGTATGTTAACGTATTTGAAGTATTCAAGTATATTAACTAATATCAAGTATATTATATATAAGGTTCTGATCAAGCTATTGTTTAAAATATTGGTGATTCGAATAAGTGCTAAAAATGTGAAAGTCACCACTTTTCAGGAAGGTGAAAAAACTGTTTCATGGTTCGTACAAAATCTGTGCGTATTGCTCAAACGCTGTCTACATATGCCATTAAACATGCTTCTGTGCATTGTAAGAAACTTTATATGTATTTTATCAATTATTGAATCCTAATCAGTCATATACATACTCGTTAGTTTTTTATCTAAAATTGATGATTTTTATTTTATAATTTACAATGCAAACATATTGATGTGGTATTTTCGTTAGTTTCTATTGTATAATTTTAAATTATTTCGAAAGTTTGAAATTCATTTTATGTTAGATCTTAATATGTTTCAAACTCAAACGGTCAAAAATAGACTATGTTTTTACACATAGATATCATGGGGTAAAATACGTACTTAACATGGGGAAATTAATAATCAATCTATACCTATAAAAATGAATGTTTGTGTTTATGTATGTATGTTATAGACGCCTAAACCGCAGAACAGAAATTGATGAAATTTGGAGTGTTTGTTTTACATACTCCCAGGATGGTTTCTGTGAAATTTGTTGTAGATCCATCATTAGCACTTTTCCCCCAGGGGCTTAGGATGGTTCAAAAACCGAGGTAAATATCTATGAGTGCATGTATGTATATTATGGACGTCTAAATAGCTAAACAGAAGCTAATGAAATTTTAAGAGATTTATTAACATATTTCCAGAATGGTTCGTGTGAGGTTTGGTTCAGATAAATCCACAGTGCTACGCCACAGAGGCTTACTATGTAAACTGATGTAGGTATCTGAGTGTGTATGTATCTTATAGACGCCTGAGCCGCAAAAAAGAAGTGATGACATTTGGAGGGTTTGTTTAACATACTCCCAGGATAATATCTGGGACGTTTGGTGTGGATCCATCCACAGGACGAGAGGTCTCCGCCACAGAGGCTTAGGACGGTTAAAAAACCAATGTATATATGTATGTGTGTGTGTATATGTAACTTATTGACGTCTAAACCACTGATCAGAAGTTAATGAAATTTGCAGAGATTTTTTTAACATATTCCCAGGACGGTTCTCGGGAAGTATGGTGTAGATCTATTCACAGCGCTCCGCCCTGCTCATAGGTTCAAAAACCTATGTATATAATTATGTATCTTATGAACGCCTAAATTGCTGAACATTTTAATAACATTTGGAGAGATTGCTTAACATATTGTCAGGGTTTTTGTGTAAAGTTTGACGTAGATGCATCTACAAGGCTCCGCCCAAGAAGCTTAGGGTGGTTCGAGAACCGATGTACATATTATGCGTGTATGTAAGTATCTTATGGACGACCAAACCACTGAACAATTCTATAGCCTGTATTGTTGCCATTTACTTTTAGTTCACACCTTTAGAGTACAGTGTTAGCTCACACCGTTAGCGCAACTGTAAGGTTACTCCGTTAGCTTACACCGTAAGACCTCACTATCAGTGTTACTGTTAGCTCTCATCGTTAGCGCGACTGTAAGGTTACTCCGTTACCTCACACCGTTAGTCTTCACTATTAATGTACACTTTTAGCTCACACCGTTACCATAACTGTAAGGTGACTCCGTTAGCTTACAACGTTAGAGTAACTGTAAGGTGACTCCGTTAGCTCACACCGTTAGTCTTCACTATTAATGTACACTTTTAGCTCACACCGTTACCGTAACTGTAAGGTGACTCCGTTAGTTCACACCGTTACCGTAACTGTTAGGTGACTCCGTTAGTTCACACCGTTAGCGCACACTGTTAACGTACACTTCTGACAAAAGTGATTATCTATAATAAAGAAGTTAGTTTTGATTGTATTGAGACCTTAGTTCATATTGGTTTAAATTATGCTAATTTTTTTATTCGATGGTACTAAGTTAATGAAACAACAGAAGAAGGCATTTAAATTAGAGTGGGATGAACAGAAACCTCAATAAGTTGGTTGCTAGAGGAGACGCTGCAGAGTAGACGGGTAGAATTATATGTAAAGATAATGAATATTTAATTTTTGTTGTAACCACGGCTTTAAAAAGCAAATGAAAGCATGCTAGAGAGTTTAATAACGAAAATAAACGTACATTTTCATTGAGCGAGAAAAATTATGGCAATCAATATTCCTACAACTGCTTGAAAATTTGACAAGCTAAAGTTTATTGTTCTTTAACCCAATCTGTTTGACCCCAAGCCCCACGTGAAAAACATTTCTAAGACAGATTGTCCAATATAAAGTCCAGGCCGGTAATGTAGACGCATTAATCACAACTGTGCGCTTTTCAACGCATTCAATCGGCGTATGTAAGCAACTACTAAACGATTCCAAGAGCTTTCTACAAAACATTAACAGGTTATTTACCGTGCGTTACAGTTATTGTTACATAGGTTCGATTATTATTGCACCTATATTTATGCCATCTTAGTCATATTTGTCGGCTGGATGTATTTATGGAAATTATATAATATGTATTGATAACTTTTCATTTCCCTATATACGCTAGTTTTGTATATTGAAAAAAAAGTGTCTTATCTGTTGACAATGTATATAAATATATATATATATATATATATATATATATATATATATATATATATATATATATACATATATATATATATATATATATATATATATATATATATATATAATTAATAAATTAAAAATATTTTAAAAACAAGAATAATTTTAATGAATATATTTATTCAAAGCTTTTCGCCTATAAAATAGTACCAGCATCTTCAGGAAAATAATTATCTAATATATATATATATATATATATATATTTCTGCGGATCACATTCCTTATAATACTTTCTTGGCCTACTTTGCAGGTAATTACCTAATTACACTTTTAACTTATTCCTTATATTGCATCTTCTTGCAGTATTCACACCTACCCTTCCTTGTTTATACGTCAAATAAGGAGACTTGCTGTAAAGCTGTCGATAGCAAAAGTGATAGAAATATAACACGTTTTTATGAAACAAGATAGCAATTGTACATTTTGGCTTCATATATATTTCCGTATATCACATTTATTGTATTTTGTTGTTTCCCATTCGTTTTCCTCTACGTTATTATTTCCAATTTGTTTTTCTCTATGTTGTTTTTTTAACTCATTTCATTCAACTCAAACCAAATGT
>JBAIZL010000002.1:92629386-92636886 GCA_036971475.1 Prosapia bicincta
AAAAGCGACTTAGGCGTTGAGAATGATAGATGGATGGTGTGGAAGGAGCATGATGGAGCTGTCGCAAGCCAAATCGGTAGGATTAATGGTTAAGGGGAACTTTGAAGCGGAAAGGCAGCCAGGGGTTTTGCAGGGGGAACGGTCTTGAAAATGGTACAAAAAGTAATAAATCTGGGTGTTACATGGGGAAGAGAGACAAGCATAAATCGTCATTTAGAGGCTGCAGAGATAGGGCCGGAAATAGTGGGGCTGTTGCGTTTGGCTAGAAGGTACAGGGTATGATACGGGAGGGTAACAGAGGCTTAGCCATGGTAAGCCAAACCGTGTACCTATACACCCTATTTACCTATAATTTTGTATGGGGCGGGAGCCTGGGAAGATTTATTTAGGGCATATCATAGCAGGGTTCTCTTGACGCAGTAAAGGAGGATTGTGCTAATGATGGGAGGTCTGTATAGAACAGTATCAACGGAGGCAGCTCTTGTCATAGCTGGGGTGCGTCCGGTGAATGTGGAAGGGAGATGGGGAAAGATGAAAAAGGAGGGCATGATTCAGGGGGTGGCGAAATTGTGCGGGGGGAAACGTATGGGAATTATTAATGAATGAATGAGAAGAGAGTTGGGTCATCACAAGTGTGGATGCGTGGAAGAAATGGTGGTTTAAAAGTGTG
Organism: Prosapia bicincta; assembly: GCA_036971475.1. Classification (NCBI taxonomy): domain Eukaryota; kingdom Metazoa; phylum Arthropoda; class Insecta; order Hemiptera; family Cercopidae; genus Prosapia; species Prosapia bicincta. The sequence goes on from JBAIZL010000002.1 coordinate 92,630,057, forward strand.
AGACTAAGGGTGAGAATGAAATGGGTGAAACCAAGTTATCATGTTTCTCAAGTGCTGATAGGACTTGGTGACTTCGCTGAGTTTAAATGGAGAAGGAAGATTGCGAGTGTGGATGAAAGGTGTGAATGTGGGAAATATGAAACGTGTGAGCATGAGGTGTTTGAAAGTACTACGTGGGAGGGTAGGCGTGACCGACTAAAGGGAAAAATCGGGGAAATTGAAAACAATAATAACACTGTAATGTTAAGTAAATTGATAAGAACAGTCGTTGAGGCTTGGCCCAATAGTTAGGCTTACCTTGTGTCTTTACTGAATAAATTTATCCTTTTTGACGTTTAACGCTCCTGATTTCTTTCTCTAGGTATACGAAAAGAATTATAAGTCACTAATGAATGTGGGAATGTGGTAACAAGTAGTTAATATAGTGGAATAAAGAGTGGAATACATAACCGTGCACTTGGCCTTGAGAGATCACAGTAGATGAGACGGGGCTAGAAATTCAGTATAAAAACTTTCCTAAAAACATGAACAGGAGTGTCAAAACACTCGTGGTATTTATAAAACTACTGATGCTAGTCTTCTGTAATTTTGTGATTACTGATTGTTTTTAGCTTAAACTGTTGAAGTACAGCCGACTCTTGAATAAGTAACATATTTTCAGAAGTGGTAGTCTCTCAAGGCCAAGTTCACAGTTACCAAGTCCACACTAAACTTGAATTTCGCAACACTGAAAATGCATAAAAAGACTAAAAATACCACTAAAAATTAATACATTACTAGCAATAATTTTGTGTGAATTACAAAATAACCATAAAACCTCAACCATAAGCAAAAATAATTAATTTTGTTTGCTAGTTGAGTAGGCCTATACTTGTCATAGGTTAAGACCTTTATGTTAGAGCAGCGCTCATGAAATGGTTAAAGATTGCTTCAAGTTTATAAAGGCTAATACAAACGTCTTGTAGTTTACATTTGTTACTTATTATTTTAAAAAAAGTATTTATAATTAAGTTAAGAAAACAGTTAGTTACTCCCGTATTAAGTCTAACCAGTTTAATATTTTATTCAGGATTTTATTTTTAATCCTTAATTCCATCCTTAATAATGAAATGATGTGTTTTGTTTTGACACGAAACGAAATAGGAACTTCTGTATTGGCATATTGCTTTCTTGCCGTTCCACTGGCAAGCAATATATTACATTTATAGGCCATTTACTATAACTGTATTCGTGTTTTTAGTATATCGGAGCGTTTATTCTGATTTATTTCCGTTCATTTCTCGTTTCTTGGAGTAATAAAAATACTTTTATATATTTTGCACGATACTGTGACGTATACGGCACAGTTATATCACACTTGCTGTGCAATCTTGGAGCGCTCGGCAACTTGATATCCGTCACAGGCGATACTATTATGGTTCTTACATTTTTCTTATATATAAAATACCTCATAAAAAGGAAATCATGTTTATTTATACATTCGCATGACACGTTTATGTGAAAGATAATTAAATGATTGATAAGTGAATCAGGTAAGCTGTAATAACAGAGACGGCTGGTTGCCTTTATCAAGTTTGTTTTACTATAAAAACCGTAGTACTGATACTAAAATGACTGACATGAAACTCAAATTATCATTCGTTCTACATTTAAAGCAATATTTGCCCCCTCATATTAGCTATTTTAGTGTTCCATTAGGACTACGTTTTTTATACTAAAACAGGCGTCTTAAGGACAACAAATTAGACGTCTAAACCTAGTTTAAGTTATTCGACTAACTTGATCACCAACTGTTTCAATATTCTTTTTAAGAGAGATTTAACAACAATAATAATTACTAAATTGTACTACCAATTGAGTTTTAATGTTTGAAAAGAAAATATAAACTCTACATTTTTAATTTCCGTCAGTTCTGTGATATACTATTTGATATAATAATGTTCTAATAGGGGTAGAATCCTTAATTTGGCCCCTTAAAGGAACAGGTCCATTATAACATAAAGTTTCCTACGCCCAGGAATTTTTATGTGGTCTGACCTTTAACTGAATTTAACCTCTCTCATTATTCCCCTTGTTGTACCTGGTAGATAACTCCCTGACCCCTAACCTCTGATACTAGTTATACTTCAGTCGTGCAACCCTTGTCACGTGAATCATAATTCCCAGAATATCCTATCTGAGATTATCATGGTCCCACTTTAAAATTATATATTAGTCACAAGTATTTTCCTATTTGCATTTGCTGTAAACTCATATCGCTTTATTCGTTAGAATAATATTACTATAAAATAACACATGATTATGTTAGAAAAAAAATGAAAACGTCAAAAGTTCAATGAAGACGTAAATTATACCAAGGTTTTGAAAGAGTTGAAACACCATTTGCTAATGACCATTTCGCCCCCTAAAGTAATGCCTAACGAGGATCCCAAGGGATAGTAAGAAGTGGTGTACAGAAGTTCGATTTGGAGGTTTTTGGTCTTCACTGCAGTTAGAGTCTGTACCCATGAAATAATGCTGAACAGCCAAAATCCCGTGCTGGGCCTTCATGTCAAGAGGTTTTTTTGCTGTTTCAATGGTTTGTAAGATCGAAGGTCGAATCTTAGTTTTCCCTCCAACATATTGAAAAAAGACACAAACACACACACACACACACACACACACACACACACACACACACACACACACACACACACACACACACACACACATACACACACACACACACACACACACACACACACACAAATACAGGTATTGACTTACATTATTTTGAGACACAAGCATGTTGCAATCAAAATTTTCAATAACTATTATTCGCGCAATTATTTACGTTCAAATTATTTACGTTCAATAGTTGATTTTTGTAATTCATTAACAAACACATTTTTATAAACAAATCTGCATTATTTACAGATTTAGGAAGAATAATTAATATTATTATTATAGTTGAAACAATTATTTATTCAGAAATCCTAAGGTTGTGCTTTCGTAATAATTTAATAACTTTTATCGGCAAGTTTAATTTACACAATGAAATCCCTTCCCTCATACTTCTACTATTTGTATATATTCAAATAACAGTGAAGAATAGGGTTCCATTGAATCTATTTAAACGCATATTCCTGACACATGGAACGAATTGAGCAATATTGTAACTCCAAACTTCAGTAATATTGATTTAAATTCTTTAGTAGTGGGAAATATTTTTAAAATTATAAACGTTGGAGTGTTTTTATCCGACATCACACAGTTACATCTACAACTGTTGTGTGTTAAAAATAACAATAATTTATTTATAACATCTATCACATATCAAATAGATCTGGAAGTAGAAATATACCTAAAACAATTTGATAAGATAAACCAACCATAAATCCACCCCTGATGATCCCCCTCCTTGATTTCGCTATGACTGTTTGTTTGACACTCAAAGATCTTCTAGATTGGTAAAAGTACTAAGCTCGACAAAGTCCAACCTCTCACAACTAAATATATAACCAACTGTGATGGCGTGTCCTTTTGCACCAGGGGTCCAACATTCAAATCAGGGTATTCAACCAGGAGTCCAACAGTCAATGCTAGATAAATTTGACAGATCTGTAATTTTGGAAAAATAATAATAAAGTGTATCAATAGTGGAGTCCTCCCAATCGGCGACCGAAAGGTTAAAAAAACGCTATTTGGTCAGTCACATCTGATCAGAGACTTCAATGCAGTTAAATAGATTGTGAGGAAAATGATAAGCAATTCTTTTTTACTCACAAACCTTACTAATCCATCCTGAACTAACGCTATGAAAATAATCCTCCCTGAAACATCTAATCTGAAACATCCCTGAACATCTTTCAATAGCCGCTAAGGATATCATTTTACATACAGTGTCCACTTAACGAGTGGCACGACACCCACAAAGATCAGGTATCATATCTGCTTGTAGTTTTTCGAACTAAAAGAAAACTGTATGAAGAGTTGAAGGTACTCCTTATACACTGGCATTAAAATCGCTCTTTTTTATATTAAACTAACATTGTTAATCATTTACAATATTTCAGGGGATAATTCTATATAGACGTTGCAGCTTTATACAAATTTGTTTTGTAATAAATCTTACCTGACAAATAAATAGGTATTGTTTTCTGTTAAGATCCTATGAAAGTTGTCGACAAATAACTACTATATCGGAAAAGTCATTATTTAATTTATGACGCGAAGAATGATATGTTTGGATGTAGTTGTGAATTAATCCTGAAAACAATTTACGATGTCGGCCATTTTGACTATACACAACCAAGATTGCAACGTAAATTTACACAGACATAAATTACGTCCATGAGCAATAAACCGCCAAGTAGAACAGTGTTTCGACGTATTTCTGCCATAATTTATAACAATTTACTCGTCTCTGACACTGACCTGTTTTTATAAATCGAAAATAATTTGTACTAGTTTGAAAAATACAAACCACAACTAGAACTTTTTTAAGAAAAGAGAATTTTATTTAAGGACAGCATGAATTGACTAGAGTTGCGTCATGAAGGTAAGGCTACGAATACTAAAAACGTTAAGGATATCATAACCAGAGCGCACACCTAAACAAATAAAATTATAAGGTTTTCGACCGTGTATGGGTGTAATTGCAGTTGGAAATACCTAAACGTAAACCGATGAGTAAATACAGTATTTTTAAAAATAAATATTACAGTCAGTCAGAAAAAAGTATCAAATCAAAGTCACAATAACTGTAAACGTTTCTTAAGAAAAGTGAAAATAAAAACAAATAGAATTACAAAATTGTTCATTCATTATTTATCAAAAAAGCAAATAAAATAAAATTTTCTCTCAATATCCATAAACGAACGAAACCTGAGTTTTCCTTTAGAACGTTTCTACTAAACTTTTATTAACATTCTGGTTGCTTTAGTGTTCATAAGGAACACGTTTTATGGCCACAACTCCCCAGACACTGTGGACCTTGTTCATGTAAATGAGGTACAGGGATGTAAATAAGGGGAAACATACCTCCCGCAACACACGGTTTCATGTTGCTACATTTACCGGAAGGGAGATCTGTTTCACAAATAAAAGAAGACATTTTCCTCAAGTGAGTTCCATTAACTGATTAATTTTGAAGTGGGTAATCAAAAGCATTTAGTCAATGCGGTTTTACTTTGTCTCTATGTTTTATATTTTAAATCTCTCTCTCTCTCTCTCTCTCTCTCTCTCTCTCTCTCTCTCTCTCTCTCTCTCTCTCTCTCTCTCTAAATATATATATATATATATATATATATATATATATATATATATATATATATATATACACACACATATATATATATATATATATATATATATATATATATATATATATATATATATATATATATATATATTAAATATGTTGATATGTTTTCTTGTAATATAGTTAATAAATTAAAAATATTTCAAAAACAAGAATACTTTTAATAAATATATTTATTCAAAGCTTTTCGCCGATAAAATAGTATCAGCATCTTCAGGAAAATAATTATCTAATAAAAAACTCTGATTATTATTAGATTATCAGTTTTTTATTACATAATTATTTTCCCGAAGATGCTGATACTATTTTATCGGCGAAAAGCTTTGAATAAATATATTCATTAAAAGTATTCTTGTTTTTGAAATATTTTTAATTTATTATATATATATAGGCTAAAGAAATTATTATTTCCATTTAAAAAATTCAATTTTCTTTCAATAGTAAAAGACTTTTCCGTACACTTATTTGCTGAACAAATGTTATGGGTTGTAGTTTGCATAATATATAGTTTATTCATATATTATATAAGTGAGTACATATAATAGGGATTCAAAAACTATCACAATTTAAACTTTTTTGGAGGTTAAAAATACTCAATTGAATGAAACATAGTATAAAAACTCTCAACAGTAATGAAACAACAAATTAGGTTACAGCGTTGCCATATTTATAATTCATACACACTTTTAACGTTGTCAAATCGTTACTAGTTATATAATGTGTCAATTTTGTAATGTACAAGTACTTCTTCTTTATTGGGTTTTTATTATTGTGTCGAAAGGCATATTATTTATAATATTAAAAAATAAGTTTTAATATAAATATATATTGTTTATAGAATATTATTTAAAAATTTCAATTATATAATAATAGTTCCATAAACTAAGTAGTTCCTAAACCTTGAGCTTGTTTTTCTTCTTTCTTTTACTATTCCCTTTTCAAATTACTTTCTTATCTTCAGTATTTAAAAAGAATAATTATTTTAGCAGCTAAATGTCTGTAAAAATAATTTTCTCTTCTTTTGGGATTACACATATTTAGGTGTCATTATCATATTTTTAATTTGTACATAGTGGTTTCAACATTATAGTTGCCTTTACATTTTATTTTATAACCCCACTTCTATGCATATTATTACATCTATAACGTCAATATTAGTTGCACTAGGTACACAAATGTTTGTAATGTAAACATATACACTATGTATATGTAAATATATATATGTATGTATAAATGTATATATATATATATATATATATATATATATATATAGGCTATATATATATATATATATACACATTCATACATACATATATATTAATAAATAAATATATATATATATGTGTGTGTGTGTGTGTGTGTGTGTGTTGTAACGGTCTCAAATACCGTGACAAATAGGAAATAAATAATTTCCTGTTTTTAAGTAATAAAGTTGATTTTTAAATTAATCAAGTTTGGAGTTATAAGAATAATAAAGAGTGAAGAAGTAAATAAAACCATAAATAGAATAATTAAGCTAAATTAAAAA
>JBAIZL010000002.1:92641886-92676886 GCA_036971475.1 Prosapia bicincta
AATATAAACTCAGTCAACTCGTAACACCACGATTTAGTTTGCTATAAAATAAATCCATAGCCCAAATAAGATAAGTAATCATAAAACGTTGTTGGAATCTGTGAATACTGACGGAGCCTGATATCCTATGTATCCACCTAACCGACAAGATGTGCACACTTATTAGACTTTGTTGTTTACACCTGTGCATGCTCTGACAAAATATATTGAAGACAAAGTAAATACAATATTTCAATATCAGAACTATTGGTTCTGGTGAAAGTTAACGTAGGAAAAATATGACTGTGTCTGAAGACAGACATGTTTTACTTCTTCAGTAGCATTGAAGTCAAAATTATATTTCTGCAAGAAATTTTATACATGAGAAGCAGCAGTAGTGTATACTTTACTAATGCCCTCTCCTATTTTAAACATTCCTCTGGTTTAGCCATTTAAATTATTTTTAAGAAAAAGGATAGCTTTTGTCTACAATGCACAATAAAAGAAACGTAACAGGAGTTCTAGTTTAAGGGCCCAGGTTTGCCATAAGTACTCAATTTAATAATGTCCCTTTAATTTAGGGCCAAACTAGCACCAATAATCGTTGGCTCTACTAGTGCTAACAAATTGGATATTTTGTTAGTTGGTAAATGGATGCCAACATGTCTTATTCACTTACCCTCTAATAGTAATGTTCACCTACACTGCAATAACTTCCACCTACCCTAAATTCATGTTCACCTACTCTACAATAATTTCCACCTACCTTACATCAATTTTCACCTGCCTTATATTAATTTCCACCTACCCTACATTATCATTCACCTACCCTGTAATAATGTTCACCTACACTGCAATAAGTTCCACCTACCCTAAATTCATGTTCACCTACCCTACAATAATTTCCACCTACCTTACATCAATTTTCACCTGCCTTATATTAATTTCCACCTACCCTACATTATTATTCACCTACCCTGTAATAATGTTCACCTACACTGCAATAATTTCCACCTACCCTAAATTCATGTTCACCTACCCTACAATAATTTCCACCTGCTTTACATCAATTTTCACCTGACTTATATTAATTTCCATTGACCCTATATTATTATTCACCTACCCTGTAATAATGTTAACCTACACTGCAATAACTTCCACCTACCCTAAATTCATGTTTACATATCCTACATTAATTTCCACTTACCTTACATTAATATTCACCTGCCTTCTATTAATTTCCATCTACTCTACGTTATTGTGCATCTACCCTAAAATTAATGTACACCTACCCTACATTCATTTTCGTCTAACCTACATTTAATTAACGCAACGAAATCCACACTTCTCAGTGAAAGTTGGTATTCCATTATAAAACAAATAACAGCAAAATATTACGAACATTCCCCCCCACAAGTAGGCTCCAGGGTTGCTGATTAATCTGCGTAGTTGTCAAAGGGACGCGTAAATATCGCTATAATTTACTTTATCTAAAATTTCATTTACTTTTACCCCTTGCAATGAATAAAACATTCATTAAGGGTTGACCCAGTAATCTCGATCCAGGAAAGGTTTTTATATCGTGTTTCATTAAGAGTTACAAAAACATTGTCGTGTAGATTCGATTATGGTTTTCAAGTAATGAAAAAACATTTGTATATGCGTAACCCGCTATGCGGCACACACACACACACACAAACACTTTTATAAACACTTGTAATATATTGTTTTTGTAAATTAAAACAAGTTTGTTTGAATTTTTTTTTAATAATTCATATATATGTGTGTGTGTGTGTGTGTGTTGCGACGGGTAGAATTCTGATTAGCAAATACCGTCGCAATAATATTAAAATTTGAAAGCAACGCCATTAGAAGGGATAAGGGGTTCTGTATATTTCAAAAAATATGTAAATTACATGGAAATGAGAGAAAACCTCAAAATACTCCTACAACCACCATCGACATTCGAGAAGACGCAGATTGTCAAGAGGGAAAGGAGCTGCCCTGTACCAAAATTCGCGAAAACGCCGGATAGAAGAGTTAAACCCAAATTAAAGAAACATACAATATTTTGATCATTTTTGAGTGAGCTTGATTTGTGTGACAAACCGGAAGCCCAGCGGGGGAAAAAGTCGCATGATGTCGTGACGTAGATTTTAGAAGGAAGATTGGTTGACAAAACATGGTAGGATACGTTTCGTGGGAACGAGAAAGCCCAGCGGGGGTTAAAAGAAACAGCGTTATTCGGGACTTCAAAGAGGGAGGACGTCGGTTCAGTCGCTCCAGGTCACAAGCCTTTGTTTCAATTTGTGATCTGTAAATGACGACGAGGAAAATGACGTGCTAAGCGCGAGACTGGTCGTCGCTAAAATGTAGTCGCGTGTGGTTTGGAACACTTTTGGAGGAGGTAACCTCTTAAAAGGTGGTCTTCGAAGTTTAACATCACTGTGGCGGCGTTCTTAAGAAGTTTGTGTGTGTTAGAGGGGAACAATATAAAAAATTATTAGAGTCAGTAAGGTAATTTATAAAGAACAGCGTTTCAAAATTTATATAAAACAGTGAACAGTGAAGAAATCCAAATTTAATTAAATGTCAATTTTTAAATCAATCTTTTATATATGAACAGTGAAAAATAAATAATTAAATAAATAATTGAACAATAAGAACTTAAGAACTGAAAGGTTGAGAGCAAAATTTTATAAATTTTAAAATCGGGATATAAAATTCTACTCCGTTAAGTCAACGCAGAAGGGAAGTACTGGAAGGGTAGACAAAGGAATTCGCAGCAGGGACGCCACGGTCAAGATCGGGGCACTCGCAAACTAAGATGGCCAAACCCAGAAACAAACTATCTCGAGGGAGAAGAAAGAAAAATCTGCCAGGATTTAGGAGTGACCCTGCAATTAAGGTCAGGTTAATTTCTCTCGTTTTCATTTAATTAAATTAAAAATTCTATATTGAACAATTTTGGGGGAAAGTTAACATTTTAAATAATTCAATTTCAAATAAAATTTCTTTTTAAAAATTTAAAGATGTAAAGAATTTCAAACAATGGCTTTATTTAATTCTTGAACTAGAGGGGGTAGTGGTTAGTGGGGGAAATCCCCACCACAAAATGGAGGAGTCCTCCAAACAAGTTTATAAATATGAAATAGAATTAAATTGTTAGTAAATTGGAATTTTTTTTTTTAAATAGAGAAGGTTATAAATTGTTTTGGAAAGAAATTAATTAAGTAAATGTTAGAAATTAAAGGCTTTTTAAAATATAAAAAAATTAGCGATAAATGAATAAAATGTAAACAGGTGGTAAGAATTTTTTTTGTTTTGTGCAAAAGAAGTCATATAAGACAAAGAATTTAACAGAAAGGTTTTTTTTAGTATTTTAGACTAACGTTAAATATGTAAATTATTTAATGATAATAAAGTAAAATTATTAAATGAGAAAGGGTTAAAATAAATGGATGATAATTAATTAAAATTAATTCATAATAAGCAATTAAAATTAATTAATGAGAAAGGGTTAAAATTAATTAATGGGAATAAATTAAAATTAATTAATGAAAAATTAATTCACATAAATCAGATTTAATTAAAATATAAAGGAGTTTAAGGGTTTACAATATTATTTGGAATTAAAATAAAAGGGTTGTGAAATAGAAAAAAGGGGACAAAACTAAAATGTGAAACAATTTCTTTGATTTAAAGTAGACAATAAAAATAAAAAGTAAATATTCAGCAACGATTATGTGGGTCTAGTAAATCAATTTTTAGGCTAAGAATTTCAAGTTAAGATGTAATATGTTTGTTTAATTAGTTATAGAAGTATAAAAAATTGTTGGTTAATATAAATTATGTTTTTCAAAATATTAATTGTGTTAAATGGATAAAATTGTTTAGTGATATAACTTATGTTTTTTCAAAAAGTGTAATGTTTTTTTTATGGGATAAAATTGTGTATTGATATAACTTATGTCATTCAAAGGATCAGTTTTTAAATTAAGAGGGTTAAAGTTATTTGTTGATGAAGTCAAGTTTTAAAAGTTCCATTGTCTAATTTTATGCACAAGAGTTTAAAATCAAATGTTTAAGATTTGCAAAATCACATAAAAAGAATTGTTTATTTCAAAGGGTTTGAAAAAGGTATTGTCAAATATAAATACAGTTTTATTTATAAAAAAAAAAATGAAACAAATTTGATTTTGAATATAATAATAGTTAATATAACTAAAAATTATTTTTCTCATAACTTTTGGTGTTAATATAAATTCAGTAAGAAGTTTACTTAAATTTTGTATAGAAGGGGTAAAAGAAAGGGTTAACTGAGTAAAGAGTTACCACTGACATTAAAATGTGTATATTATAGAATATAAAAGAAGAGATAAAGTAATACTAAACAGAAATGAATTGCTAATATTTTAAAGAACTAGTTAAAATAAGAAAATTGCAAAATGTGCTGTAATTTCAAAATTAAGGGTAAAATAAAAATGTAATTTTTACTAACTTGCCAACAAAACAATAGTGTTTTTATTTAAAACAGATTTCTTACACACTCCTAAAACCTAAGAGTCATTTCGCCAAAAAGATGCCTTCAAAGAACTCATTCCCAGGGAAATACGTACCCAAAGGGTTAAATTTCAGCAAGTTAGGTTTTTTATAATAAAGTCCAGTGACTTGTTCTCTGGTAGATTTTGGCGGGCCATTACACAGTATCCTAGTTTGTCAGAATTATTCTGAGCTTGCGGTGGGGTGAAGGGTGGAGGCGGCTGCAACGGTGGCCCGTGCGGGGAGGGTTTGCCCGCTCTGCTGCAGTGTGTGTGTGTGTGTGTGTGTGTGTGTGTGTGTGTGTGTGTGTGTGTGTGTGTGTATGTGTGTGTGTGTGTGTGTGTGTGTGTGTGTGTGTGTGTGTGTGTGGGTGTGTGTGTGTGTGTGTATACATATATATTTATAATATAATAAATAAAATAAATTATATTGTATACATAAATTTTAAATAGTAAAGTTTTCCTTGGTACACTTTTATTATTGTAATAGCACTTTATGGACCAGAAAGTACTTACTGAACGTCTGTCTTATTGGTTATAAATTGTTCTACTCTTTCAACTTTAACACACATCAAATGCATTTAATACCTTGACCATTATACTCAGATTATAAAAAGGTTATTGTATCATGTAAAGCATGTATCTCTGCATAATAATGGAGTTTTACGCAGCGAGTAATGTAGAAACCGTCAAGGGCAAATCCTTTCAGTGTACATTTTATTTTCCTTATAATTGGTGATAACCAGTTACTCTTTTATTTTTATTACCTTTACTAGATAAATGATCCTTCTGTAAGGACATATTTTACTAGCAAATAATTTGTAAACTACAGGAAAAAAACTTTATTTATTATAGTAATACTAGCCAAAGACAGGGTTAGCTGAGATTTTTTACGTTTGGTGCAGAGTTAACGGGAAAATAAGGGTCTAAATTTATAGGAGGCGCCAGGTTTTGTAGTACAGTCTCAAAGTGGGAAGTGACAACGATGAAAATTACAGAAAGTCTATAGGCTGTTGAAAACAAACTTGTACGTTATGCTGAAAAGAATACAGTAAATATGTTTATTATTCTTTCCGTGTATAATCTGTGTTTCTCTAATAACAGATTTGCCCTTCATTCGACGGTTTACTGATCTTTAGATTTTTAAAGTTTAACAATTTCCTTCCATTCGTTTGTAAGATTCACTTCTATCTGACTATACTACTATTACTAAAACTCGGAGGGAACTTATCCGTGTAGTGCACGTAGCTGCAGCCTTTGTACTCTCTTCCCATCCCTACCACAGGACTATCTGTAAGGTTCACTTCAATCTGACTATACTACTATTACTAAAACTCGGATGGACCTTATACGTGTAGAGCACATAGCTGCAGCCTTTGTACTCTCTTCCCATCCCTACCACAGGACTATCTGTAAGGTTCACTTCTATCTGACTATACTACTATTACTAAAACTCGGAGGGACCGTATCCGTGTAGAGCACGTAGCTGCAGCCTTTGTAATCTCTTCCCATACCTACCACAGAACTATCTGTAAGGTTCACTTCAATCTGACTATACTAGTATTACTAAAACTCGGAGGGACCTTATCCGTGTAGAGCACGTAGCTGCAGCCTTTGTACTCTCTTCCCATCTTTGCCACATGACTATCAGTAAGGTTCACTTCTATCTGCCTATACTACTATTACTAAAACTCGGAGGGACCTTATCCGGGTAGAGCACGTAGCTGCAGCCTTTGTACTCTCTTCCCATCTTCACCACAGAACTATCTGTAAGGTTCACTTCTATCTGACTATACTACTATTACTAAAACTCGGAGGAACATTATCCGTGTAGAGCACGTAGCTGCAGCCTTTGTAATCTCTTCCCATACCTACCACAGAACTATCTGTAAGGTTAACTTCTATCTGACTATACTACTATTACTAAAACTCGGAGGGACCGTATCCGTGTAGAGCACGTAGCTGCAGCCTTTGTAATCTCTTCCCATACCTACCACAGAACTACCTGTAAGGTTCACTTCAATCTGACTATACTACTATTACTAAAACTCGGAGGGACCTTATCCGTGTAGAGCACGTAGCTGCAGCCTTTGTACTCTCTTCCCATCCCTACCACAGGACTGTCTTTAAGGTTCACTTCTATCTCACTATGCTACTTTTACTAAAACTCGGAGGGACCGTATCCGTGTTGAGCACGTAGCTGCAGCCTTTGTAATCTCTTCCCATCTTTGCCACAGGACTACCTGTAAGGTTCACTTCTATCTGACCATACTACTATCACTAAAACTCGGAGGGGCCTTATCCGTTTAGAGCACGTAGCTGCAGCCTTTGTACCCTCTTCCCATCCCTACCACACAACTATCTGTAAGGTTCACTTCTATCTGACTATACTACTACTACTAAAACTCGGAGTAGAGCACGTATCTGCAGCCTTTGTAGTCTCTTCCCATCCCTACCACAGAACTATCTGTAAGGTTCACTTCTATCTGACTATACTACTATCACTAAAACTCTGATGGATCTTATCCGTGTAGTGCAGGTAGCTACAGCCTTTGTAATCTCTTCCCATACCTACCACAGAACTATCTGTAACGTTCACTTCTATCTGACTATACTACTATTACTAAAACTCTGAGGGAACTTATCCGTGTAGTGCAGGTAGCTGCAGCCTTTGTACTCTCTTCCCATACCTACCACAGAACTATCTGTAAGGTTCACTTCTATCTGACTATACTACTATTACTAAAACTCTGATGGATCTTATCCGTGTAGTGCAGGTAGCTGCAGCCTTTGTACTCTCTTCCCATACCTACCACAGGACTGTCTGTAAGGTTCACTTCTATCTGACTATACTACTATTACTAAAACTCTGATGGATCTTATCCGTGTAGTGCAGGTAGCTGCAGCCTTTGTACTCTCTTCCCATACCTACCACAGAACTATCTGTAAGGTTCACTTCTATCTGACTATACTACAATTACTAAAACTCGGAGGGAACTTATCCGTGTAGTGCAGGTAGCTGCAGCCTTTGTACTCTCTTCCCATACCTACCACAGGACTGTCTGTAAGGTTCACTTCTATCTCACTATGCTACTATTACTAAAACTCTGATGGATCTTATCCGTGTAGTGCAGGTAGCTGCAGCCTTTGTACTCTCTTCCCATACCTACCACAGAACTATCTGTAAGGTTCACTTCTATCTGACTATACTACTATTACTAAAACTCTGAGGGAACTTATCCGTATAGTGCAGGTAGCTGCAGCCTTTGTACTCTCTTCCCATACCTACCACAGAACTATCTGTGAGGTTCACTACTATCTGACTATACTACTATTACTAAAACTCTGAGGGAACTTATCCGTGTAGTGCAGGTAGCTGCAGCCTTTGTACTCTCTTCCCATACCTACCACAGAACTATCTGTAAGGTTCACTTCTATCTGACTATACTACTATTACTAAAACTCTGAGGGAACTTTTCCGTGTAGTGCAGGTAGCTGCAGCCTTTGTACTCTCTTCCCATACCTACCACAGAACTATCTGTAAGGTTCACTTCTATCTGACTATACTACTATTACTAAAACTCTGAGGGAACTTATCCGTGTAGTGCAGGTAGCTGCAGCCTTTGTACTCTCTTCCCATACCTACCACAGAACTATCTGTAAGGTTCACTTCTATCTGACTATACTACTATTACTAAAACTCTGAGGGAACTTATCCGTGTAGTGCAGGTAGCTGCAGCCTTTGTACTCTCTTCCCATACCTACCACAGAACTATCTGTAAGGTTCACTTCTATCTGACTATACTACTATTACTAAAACTCTGAGGGAACTTATCCGTGTAGTGCAGGTAGCTGCAGCCTTTGTACTCTCTTCCCATTCCTACCACAGAACTATCTGTAAGGTTCACTTCTATCTGACTATACTACTATTACTAAAACTCTGATGGATCTTATCCGTGTAGTGCAGGTAGCTGCAGCCTTTGTACTCTCTTCCCATACCTACCACAGGACTGTCTGTAAGGTTCACTTCTATCTCACTATGATACTATTACTAAAACTCTGATGGATCTAATCCGTGTAGTGCAGGTAGCTGCAGCCTTTGTACTCTCTTCCCATACCTACCACAGGACTGTCTGTAAGGTTCACTTCTATCTGACTATACTACTATTACTAAAACTCTGATGGATCTTATCCGTGTAGTGCAGGTAGCTGCAGCCTTTGTACTCTCTTCCCATACCTACCACAGAACTATCTGTAAGGTTCACTTCTATCTGACTATACTACTATTACTAAAACTCTGATGGATCTTATCCGTGTAGTGCAGGTAGCTGCAGCCTTTGTACTCTCTTCCCATACCTACCACAGAACTATCTGTAAGGTTCACTTCTATCTGACTATACTACTATTACTAAAACTCTGATGGATCTTATCCGTGTAGTGCAGGTAGCTGCAGCCTTTGTACTCTCTTCCCATACCTACCACAGAACTACCTGTAAGGTTCACTTCTATCTGACTATACTACTATTACTAAAACTCTGATGGATCTTATCCGTGTAGTGCAGGTAGCTGCAGCCTTTGTACACTCCTCCCATACCTACCACAGGACTGTCTGTAAGGTTCACTTCTATCTGACTATACTACTATTACTAAAACTCGGAGGGAACTTATCCGTGTAGTGCAGGTAGCTGCAGCCTTTGTACTCTCTTCCCATCCCTACCACAGGACTGTCTGTAAGGTTCACTTCTATCTCACTATGCTACTATTACTAAAGCTCGGAGGGACCTTATCCGTGTAGAGCACGTAGCTGCAGCCTTTGTACTCTCTTCCCATCTTTGCCACATGACTATCAGTAAGGTTCACTTCTATCTGCCTATACTACTATTACTAAAACTCGGAGGGACCTTATCCGTGTAGAGCACGTAGCTGCAGCCTTTGTACTCTCTTCCCATCTTTACCACAGAACTATCTGTAAGGTTCACTTCTATCTGACTATACTACTATTACTAAAAAACTCGGAGGAACATTATCCGTGTAGAGCACGTAGCTGCAGCCTTTGTAATCTCTTCCCATACCTACCACAGAACTATCTGTAAGGTTAACTTCTATCTGACTATACCACTATTACTAAAACTCGGAGGGACCGTATCCGTGTAGAGCACGTAGCTGCAGCCTTTGTAATCTCTTCCCATACCTACCACAGAACTACCTGTAAGGTTCACTTATATCTGACTATACTACTATTACTAAAACTCGGAGGGACCTTATCCGTGTAGAGCACGTAGCTGCAGCCTTTGTACTCTCTTCCCATCTTTGCCACATGACTATCAGTAAGGTTCACTTCTATCTGCCTATACTACTATTACTAAAACTCGCAGGTACCTTATCCGTGTAGAGCACGTAGCTACATCCTTTGTAATCTCTTCCCATACCTACCACAGAACTACCTGTAAGGTTCACTTCAATCTGACTATACTACTATTACTAAAACTCGGGGGGACCATATACGTGTAGAG
Source organism: Prosapia bicincta (assembly GCA_036971475.1). Lineage (NCBI taxonomy): Eukaryota > Metazoa > Arthropoda > Insecta > Hemiptera > Cercopidae > Prosapia > Prosapia bicincta. The sequence continues at coordinate 92,651,920 of JBAIZL010000002.1, forward strand.
CACGTAGCTGCAGCCTTTGTACCCTCTTCCCATCTTTACCACAGAACTATCTGTAAGGTTCACTTCTATCTGATTATACTACTATTACTAAAACTCGGAGGGACCTTATCCGTGTAGAGCACGTAGCTGCAGCCTTTGTAAAATCTTCCCATACCTACCACAGAACGATCTGTAAGGTTCACTTCTATCTGACTATACTACTATTACTAAAACTCGGAGGGACCTTATCCGTGTAGAGCACGTAGCTGCAGCCTTTGTACTCTCTTCCCATCCCTACCACTGGACTGTCTGTAAGGTTAACTTCTATCTCACTATGCTACTATTACTAAAACTCGGAGGGACCGTATCCGTGTAGAGCACGTAGCTGCAGCCTTTGTAATCACTTCCCATCTTTCCCACAGGACTACCTGTAAGGTTCACTTCTATCTGACCATACTACTATTACTAAAACTCGGAGGGGCCTTATCCGTTTATAGCACGTATCTGCAGCCTTTGTACCCTCTTCCCATCCCTACCACACAACTATCTGTAAGGTTCACTTCTATCTGACTATATTACTACTACTAAAACTCGGAGTAGAGCACGTATCTGCAGCCTTTGTAGTCTCTTCCCATCCCTACCACAGAACTATCTGTAAGGTTCACTTCTATCTGACTATACTACTATCACTAAAACTCTGATGGATCTTATCCGTGTAGTGCAGGTAGCTGCAGCCTTTGTAATCTCTTCCCATACCTACCACAGAACTATCTGTAACGTTCACTTCTATCTGACTATACTACTATTACTAAAACTCTGAGGGAACTTATCCGTGTAGTGCAGGTAGCTGCAGCCTTTGTACTCTCTTCCCATACCTACCACAGAACTATCTGTAAGGTTCACTTCTATCTGACTATACTACTATTACTAAAACTCTGATGGATATCATCCGTGTAGTGCAGGTAGCTGCAGCCTTTGTACTCTCTTCCCATACCTACCACAGGACTGTCTGTAAGGTTCACTTCTATCTCACTATGCTACTATTACTAAAACTCTGATGGATCTTATCCGTGTAGTGCAGGTAGCTGCAGCCTTTGTACTATCTTCCCATACCTACCACAGGACTGTCTGTAAGGTTCACTTCTATCTGACTATACTACTATTACTAAAACTCTGATGGATCTTATCCGTGTAGTGCAGGTAGCTGCAGCCTTTGTACTCTCTTCCCATACCTACCACAGAACTATCTGTAAGGTTCACTTCTATCTGACTATACTACTATTACTAAAACTCTGATGGATCTTATCCGTGTAGTGCAGGTAGCTGCAGCCTTTGTACTCTCTTCCCATACCTAACACAGAACTATCTGTAAGGTTCACTTCTATCTGACTATACTACTATTACTAAAACTCTGAGGGAACTTATCCGTGTAGTGCAGGTAGCTGCAGCCTTTGTACTCTCTTCCCATACCTACCACAGAACTATCTGTAAGGTTCACTTCTATCTGACTATACTACTATTACTAAAACTCTGATGGATCTTATCCGTGTAGTGCAGGTAGCTGCAGCCTTTGTACTCTCCTCCCATACCTACCACAGGACTGTCTGTAAGGTTCACTTCTATCTGACTATACTACTATTACTAAAACTCGGAGGGAACTTATCCGTGTAGTGCAGGTAGCTGCAGCCTTTGTACTCTCTTCCCATCCCTACCACAGGACTGTCTGTAAGGTTCACTTCTATCTCCCTATGCTACTATTACTAAAACTCGGAGGGACCGTATCCGTGTAGAGCACGTAGCTGCAGCCTTTGTAATCTCTTCCCATCTTTGCCACAGGACTACCTGTAAGGTTCACTTCTATCTGACCATACTACTATTACTAAAACTCGGAGGGGCCTTATCCGTTTAGAGCACGTATCTGCAGCCTTTGTACCCTCTTCCCATCCCTACCACACAACTATCTGTAAGGTTCACTTCTATCTGACTATACTACTACTACTAAAACTCGGAGTAGAGCACGTATCTGCAGCCTTTGTAGTCTCTTCTCATCTCTACCACAGAACTATCTGTAAGGTTCACTTCTATCTGACTATACTACTATCACTAAATCTCTGATGGATCTTATCCGTGTAGTGCAGGTAGCTGCAGCCTTTGTAATCACTTCCCATACCTACCACAGAACTATCTGTAACGTTCACTTCTATCTGACTATACTACTATTACTAAAACTCTGATGGATCGTATCCGTGTAGTGCAGGTAGCTGCAGCCTTTGTACTCTCTTCCCATACCTACCACAGAACTATCTGTAACGTTCACTTCTATCTGACTATACTACTATTACTAAAACTCTGATGGATCTTATCCGTGTAGGGCACGTAGCTGCAGCCTTTGTACTCTCTTCCCATACCTACCACAGATCTATCTGTAAGGTTCACTTCTATCTGACTATACTACTATTACTAAAACTCGGAGAGAACTTATCCGTGTAGTGCAGGTAGCTGCAGTCTTTGTACTCTCTTCCCAAACCTACCACAGATCTATCTGTAACGTTCACTTCTATCTGACTATACTACTATTACTAACACTCTGATGGATCTTATCCGTGTAGTGCAGGTAGCTGCAGCCTTTGTACTCTCTTCCCATACCTACCACAGAACTATCTGTAAGGTTCACTTCTATCTGACTATACTACTATTACTAAAACTCTGATGGATCTTATCCGTGTAGTGCAGGTAGCTGCAGCCTTTGTACTCTCTTTCCATAACTACCACAGAACTATCTGTAAGGTTCACTTCTATCTGACTATACTACTATTACTAAAACTCGGAGGGAACTTATCCGTGTAGTGCAGGTAGCTGCAGTCTTTGTACTCTCTTCCCATACCTACCACAGGACTGTCTGTAAGGTTCACTTCTATCTGACTATACTACTATTACTAAAACTCTGATGGATCTTATCCGTGTAGTGCAGGTAGCTGCAGCCTTTGTACTCTCTTCCCATACCTACCACAGAACTATCTGTAAGGTTCACTTCTATCTGACTATACTACTATTACTAAAACTCTGATGGATCTTATCCGTGTAGTGCAGGTAGCTGCAGCCTTTGTACTCTCTTCCCATACCTAACACAGAACTATCTGTAAGGTTCACTTCTATCTGACTATACTACTATTACTAAAACTCTGAGGGAACTTATCCGTGTAGTGCAGGTAGCTGCAGCCTTTGTACTCTCTTCCCATACCTACCACAGAACTATCTGTAAGGTTCACTTCTATCTGACTATACTACTATTACTAAAACTCTGATGGATCTTATCCGTGTAGTGCAGGTAGCTGCAGCCTTTGTACTCTCCTCCCATACCTACCACAGGACTGTCTGTAAGGTTCACTTCTATCTGACTATACTACTATTACTAAAACTCGGAGGGAACTTATCCGTGTAGTGCAGGTAGCTGCAGCCTTTGTACTCTCTTCCCATCCCTACCACAGGACTGTCTGTAAGGTTCACTTCTATCTCACTATGCTACTATTACTAAAACTCGGAGGGACCGTATCCGTGTAGAGCACGTAGCTGCAGCCTTTGTAATCTCTTCCCATCTTTGCCACAGGACTACCTGTAAGGTTCACTTCTATCTGACCATACTACTATTACTAAAACTCGGAGGGGCCTTATCCGTTTAGAGCACGTATCTGCAGCCTTTGTACCCTCTTCCCATCCCTACCACACAACTATCTGTAAGGTTCACTTCTATCTGACTATACTACTACTACTAAAACTCGGAGTAGTGCAGGTAGCTGCAGCCTTTGTACTCTCTTCCCATACCTACCACAGAACTATCTGTAACGTTCACTTCTATCTGACTATACTACTATTACTAAAACTCTGATGGATCTTATCCGTGTAGGGCACGTAGCTGCAGCCTTTGTACTCTCTTCCCATACCTACCACAGATCTATCTGTAAGGTTCACTTCTATCTGACTATACTACTATTACTAAAACTCGGAGGGAACTTATCCGTGTAGTGCAGGTAGCTGCAGTCTTTGTACTCTCTTCCCAAACCTACCACAGATCTATCTGTAACGTTCACTTCTATCTGACTATACTACTATTACTAAAACTCTGATGGATCTTATCCGTGTAGTGCAGGTAGCTGCAGCCTTTGTACTCTCTTCCCATACCTACCACAGAACTATCTGTAAGGTTCACTTCTATCTGACTATACTACTATTACTAAAACTCTGATGGATCTTATCCGTGTAGTGCAGGTAGCTGCAGCCTTTGTACTCTCTTCCCATACCTACCACAGAACTATCTGTAAGGTTCACTTCTATCTGACTATACTACTATTACTAAAACTCGGAGGGAACTTATCCGTGTAGTGCAGGTAGCTGCAGTCTTTGTACTCTCTTCCCATACCTACCACAGATGTATCTGTAACGTTCACTTCTATCTGACTATACTACTATTACTAAAACTCGGAGGGACCTTATCCGTGTAGAGCACGTAGCCGCAGCCTTTGTACTCTCTTCCCATCTTTGCCACAGGACTATCAGTAAGGTTCACTTCTATCTGACTATACTACTATTACTAAAACTCGAAGGGACCTTATCCGTGTAGAGCAGGTAGCTGCAGCCTTTGTACTCTTTTGCCATCTTTGCCACAGGACTATCTGTAAGGTTCACTCCTATCTGACTATACTACTATTACTAAAACTCGGAGGGACCTTATCCGTGTAGAGCACGTAGCTGAAGCCTTTGTAATCTCTTCCCATACCTACCACAGAACTATCTGTAAGGTTCACCTCTATCTGACTATACTACTATTACTAAAACTCTGATGGATCTTATCCGTGTAGGGCACGTAGCTGCAGCCTTTGTACTCTCTTCCCATACCTACCACAGATCTATCTGTAAGGTTCACTTCTATCTGACTATACTACTATTACTAAAACTCGGAGGGAACTTATCCGTGTAGTGCAGGTAGCTGCAGTCTTTGTACTCTCTTCCCAAACCTACCACAGATCTATCTGTAACGTTCACTTCTATCTGACTATACTACTATTACTAAAACTATGATGGATCTTATACGTGTAGTGCAGGTAGCTGCAGCCTTTGTACTCTCTTCCCATACCTACCACAGAACTATCTGTAAGGTTCACTTCTATCTGACTATACTACTATTACTAAAACTCTGATGGATCTTATCCGTGTAGTGCAGGTAGCTGCAGCCTTTGTACTCTCTTCCCATACCTACCACAGAACTATCTGTAAGGTTCACTTCTATCTGACTATACTACTATTACTAAAACTCGGAGGGAACTTATCCGTGTAGTGCAGGTAGCTGCAGTCTTTGTACTCTCTTCCCATACCTACCACAGATGTATCTGTAACGTTCACTTCTATCTGACTATACTACTATTACTAAAACTCGGAGAGACCTTATCCGTGTAGAGCACGTAGCAGCAGCCTTTGTACTCTCTTCCCATCTTTGCCACAGGACTATCAGTAAGGTTCACTTCTATCTGACTATACTACTATTACTAAAACTCGAAGGGACCTTATCCGTGTAGAGCAGGTAGCTGCAGCCTTTGTACTCTTTTGCCATCTTTGCCACAGGACTATCTGTAAGGTTCACTCCTATCTGACTATACTACTATTACTAAAACTCGGAGGGACCTTATCCGTGTAGAGCACGTAGCTGAAGCCTTTGTAATCTCTTCCCATACCTACCACAGAACTATTTGTAAGGTTCACCTCTATCTGACTATACTACTATTACTAAAACTCGGAGGGAACTTATAGGTTTAGACCACGTAGCTGCAGCCTTTGTACTCTCTTCCTATCCCTACCATAGAACTATGTGTAAGGTTCACTTCAATTTGACTATACTACTATTACTAAAACTCGGAGGGACCTTATCCATGTAGAGCACGTAGCTGCAGCCTTTGTACTCTCTTCCCACCCCTACCACAGGACTATCTGTAAGGTTCACTTCTATCTGACTATACTACTATTACTAAAACTCGGAGGGAACTTATCCGTGTAGAGCAGGTAGCTGCAGCCGTTGTACTCTCTTCCTATCCCTACCACAGAACTATCTCTAAGGTTCACTTCTATCTGACCATACTACTATCACTAACACTCGGAGGGACCTTATCCGTGTAGAGCACGTAGCTGCAGCCTTTGTACTCTCTTCCCACCCCTACCACAGGACTATCTGTAAGGTTCACTTCTATCTGACTATACTACTATTACTAAAACTCGGAGGGAACTTATCCGTGTAGAGCAGGTAGCTGCAGCCTTTGTTTTCTCTTCCCATCCCTAACACAGGACTACCTGTAAGGTTCACTTTTATCTGACCATAGTATTATTACTAAAACTCGGAGGGACCTTATCCGTGTAGAGCACGTAGCTGCAGCCTTTGTACTCTCTTCCTATCCCTAGCACAGAACTATGTGTAAGGTTCATTTCTATCTGACCATACTACTATTACTAAAACTCGGAGGGACCTTATCCGTGTAGAGCACGTAGCTGAAGCCTTTGTACTCTCTTCCTATCCCTACCACAGAACTATCTCTAAGGTTCACTTCTATCTGACTATACTACTATTACTAAAACTCGGAGGGACCTTATCCGTGTAGAGCACGTAGCTGCAGCCTTTGTACTCTCTTCCTATCCCTACCACAGAACTATCTCTAAGGTTCACTTCTATCTGACTATACTACTATTACTAAAACTCGGAGGGACCTTATCCGTGTAGAGCACGTAGCTGCAGCCTTTGTACTCTCTTCCTATCCCTACCACAGAACTATCTCTAAGGTTCACTTCTATCTGACTATACTACTATTACTAAAACTCGGAGGGACCTTATCCTTGTAGAGCAGGTAGCTGCAGCCTTTGTACTCTCTTCCTATCCCTACCACAGAACTATCTCTAAGGTTCACTTCTATCTGACCATACTACTATTACTAAAACTCGGAGGGACCTTATCCGTGTAGAGCACGTAGCTGCAGCCTTTGTACTCTCTTCCTATCCCTACCACAGAACTATCTCTAAGGTTCACTTCTATCTGACTATACTACTATTACTAAAACTCGGAGGGACCTTATCCGTGTAGAGCACGTAGCTGAAGCCTTTGTAATCTCTTCCCATACCTACCACAGAACTATCTGTAAGGTTCACCTCTATCTGACTATACTACTATTACTAAAACTCGGAGGGAACTTATCCGTGTAGACCACGTAGCTGCAGCCTTTGTACTCTCTTCCTATCCCTACCACAGAACTATGTGTAAGGTTCACTTCAATATGACTATACTACTATCACTAAAACTCGGAGGGACCTTATCCGTGTAGAGCACGTAGCTGCAGCCTTTGTACTCTCTTCCCACCCCTACCACAGGACTATCTGTAAGGTTCACTTCTATCTGACTATACTACTATTACTAAAACTCAGAGGGATCTTATCCGTGTAGAGCAGATAGCTGCAGCCTTTGTTCTCTCTTCCCATCCCTACCACAGGACTACCTGTAAGGTTCACTTCTATCTGACCATACTACTATTACTAAAACTCGGAGGGACCTTATCCGTGTAGAGCCCGTAGCTGCAGCCTTTGTACTCTCTTCCTATCCCTACCACAGAACTATGTGTAAGGTTCACTTCAATCTGACTATACTACTATCACTAAAACTCGGAGGGACCTTATCCGTGTAGAGCACGTAGCTGCAGCCTTTGTACTCTCTTCCTATCCCTAGCACAGAACTATGTGTAAGGTTCACTTCTACCTGACCATACTACTATTACTAAAACTCGGAGGGACCTTATCCGTGTAGAGCACGTAGCTGCAGCCTTTGTACTCTCTTCCTATCCCTACCACAGAACTATCTCTAAGGTTCACTTCTATCTGACTATACTACTATTACTAATTCTCGGAGGGACCTTATCCGTGTAGAGCACGTAGCTGAAGCCTTTGTAATCTCTTCCCATACCTACCACAGAACTATCTGTAAGGTTCACCTCTATCTGACTATACTACTATTACTAAGACTCGGAGGGAACTTATCCGTGTAGACCACGTAGCTGCAGCCTTTGTACTCTCTTCCTATCCCTACCACAGAACTATGTGTAAGGTTCACTTCAATATGACTATACTACTATCACTAAAACTCGGAGGGACCTTATCCGTGTAGAGCACGTAGCTGCAGCCTTTGTACTCTCTTCCCACCCCTACCACAGGACTATATGTAAGGTTCACTTCTATCTGACTATACTACTATTACTAAAACTCAGAGGGAACTTTTCCGTGTAGAGCAGGTAGCTGCAGCCTTTGTTCTCTCTTCCCATCCCTACCACAGGACTACCTGTAAGGTTTACTTCTATCTGACCATACTACTATTACTAAAACTCGGAGGGACCTTATCCGTGTAGAGCCCGTAGCTGCAGCCTTTGTACTCTCTTCCTATAGCTACCACAGAACTATGTGTAAGGTTCACTTCAATCTGACTATAATACTATCACTAAAACTCGGAGGGACCTTATCCGTGTAGAGCACGTAGCTGCAGCCTTTGTACTCTCTTCCTATCACTACCACAGAACTATGTGTAAGGTTCACTTCAATCTGACTATACTACTATCACTAAAACTCGGAGGGACCTTATCCGTGTAGAGCCCGTAGCTGCAGCCTTTGTACTCTCTTCCTATCCCTACCACAGAACTATGTGTAAGGTTCACTTCAATCTGACTATAATACTATCACTAAAACTCGGAGGGACCTTATCCGTGTAGAGCACGTAGCTGCAGCCTTTGTACTCTCTTCCTATCACTACCACAGAACTATGTGTAAGGTTCACTTCAATCTGACTATAATACTATCACTAAAACTCGGAGGGACCTTATCCGTGTAGAGCACGTAGCTGCAGCCTTTGTACACTCTTCCTATCACTACCACAGAACTATGTGTAAGGTTCACTTCAATCTGACTATACTACTATCACTAAAACTCGGAGGGACCTTATCCGTGTAGAGCACGTAGCTGCAGCCTTTGTACTCTCTTCCTATCACTACCACAGAACTATCTGTAAGGTTCACTTGAATCTGACTATACTACTATCACTAAAACTCTGAGGGATCTTATCCGTGTAGAGCACGTAGCTGCAGCCTTTGTACTCTCTTCCCACCCCTACCACAGGACTATCTGTAAGGTTCACTTCTATCTGACTATACTACTATTACTAAAACTCGGAGGGAACTTATCCGTGTAGAGCAGGCAGCTGCAGCCTTTGTAATCTCTTCCCATACCTACCACAGAACTATCTGTAAGGTTCACTTCAATCTGACTATACTACTATTACTAAAACTCGGAGGGAACTTATCCGTGTAGAGCAGGTAGCTGCAGCCTTTGTACCCTCTTTTCATCTTTACCACAGAACTATCTGTAAGGTTCACTTCTATCTGACTATACTACTATTACTAAAACTCGGAGGGGCCTTATCCGTGTAGAGCAGGTAGCTGCAGCCTTTGTACCCTCTTTTCATCTTTACCACAGAACTATCTGTAAGGTTCACTTCTATCTGACTATACTACTATTACTAAAACTCGGAGGGAACTTATCCGTGTAGAGCAGGTAGCTGCAGCCTTTGTACCCTCTTTTCATCTTTACCACAGAACTATCTGTAAGGTTCACTTCTATCTGACTATACTACTATTACTAAAACTCGGAGGGAACTCATCCGTGTAGAGCAGGTAGCTGCAGCCTTTGTAATCTCTTCCCATACCCACCACAGAACTATCTGTAAGGTTCACTTCAATCTGACTATACTACTATTACTAAAACTCGGAGGGAACTTATCCGTGTAGAGCAGGTAGCTGCAGCCTTTGTACCCTCTTTTCATCTTTACCACAGAACTATCTGTAAGGTTCACTTCTATCTGACTATACTACTATTACTAAAACTCGGAGGGGCCTTATCCGTGTAGAGCAGGTAGCTGCAGCCTTTGTACCCTCTTTTCATCTTTACCACAGAACTATCTGTAAGGTTCACTTCTATCTGACTATACTACTATTACTAAAACTCGGAGGGAACTTATCCGTGTAGAGCAGGTAGCTGCAGCCTTTGTACCCTCTTTTCATCTTTACCACAGAACTATCTGTAAGGTTCACTTCTATCTGACTATACTACTATTACTAAAACTCGGAGGGGACTTATCCGTTTAGAGCACGTATCTGCAGCCTTTGTACCCTCTTCCCATCCCTACCACACAACTATCTGTAAGGTTCACTTCTATCTGACTATACTACTACTACTACTAAAACTCGGAGTAGAGCACGTAGCTGCAGCCTTTGTACTCTTTTCCCACCCCTACCACAGGACTATCTGTAAGGTTCACTTCTATCTGACTATACTACTATTACTAAAACTCGGAGGGAACTTATCCGTGTAGAGCAGGTAGCTGCAGCCTTTGTAATCTCTTCCCATACCTACCACAGAACTATCTGTAAGGTTCACTTCTATCTGGCTATACTACTATTACTAAAACTCTGATGGATCTTATCCATGTAGTGCAGGTAGCTGCAGTCTTTGTACTCTCTTCCCATACCTACCACAGAACTATCTGTAAGGTTCACTTCTATCTGACTATACTACTATTACTAAAACTCGAAGGGACCTTATCCGTGTAGAGCAGGTAGCTGCAGCCTTTGTACTCTTTTGCCATCTTTGCCACAGGACTATCTGTAAGGTTCCCTCCTATCTGACTATACTACTATTACTAAAACTCGGAGGGACCTTATCCGTGTAGAGCACGTAGCTGCAGCCTTTGTAATCTCTTCCCATACCTACCACAGAACTATCTGTAAGATTCACTCCTATCTGACTATACTACTATTACTAAAACTCGGAGGGACCTTATCCGTGTAGAGCACGTAGCTGAAGCCTTTGTAATCTCTTCCCATACCTACCACAGAACTATCTGTAAGGTTCACCTCTACCTGACTATACTACTATTACTAAAACTCGGAGAGAACTTATCCGTGTAGACCACGTAGCTGCAGCCTTTGTACTCTCTTCCTATCCCTACCACAGAACTATGTGTAAGGTTCACTTCAATATGACTATACTACTATCACTAAAACTCGGAGGGACCTTATCCGTGTAGAGCACGTAGCTGCAGCCTTTGTACTCTCTTCCCACCCCTACCACAGGACTATCTGTAAGGTTCACTTCTATCTGACTATACTACTATTACTAAAACTCAGAGGGAACTTATCCGTGTAGAGCAGGTAGCTGCAGCCTTCGTTCTCTCTTCCCACCCCTACCACAGGACTACCTGTAAGGTTCACTTCTATCTGACCATACTACTATTACTAAAACTCGGAGGGACCTTATCCGTGTAGAGCCCGTAGCTGCAGCCTTTGTACTCTCTTCCTATCCCTACCACAGAACTATGTGTAAGGTTCACTTCAATCTGACTATAATACTATTACTAAAACTCGGAGGGACCTTATCCGTGTAGAGCACGTAGCTGAAGCCTTTGTACTCTCTTCCCATCCCTACCACAGGACTACCTGTAAGGTTCACTTCCATCTGACCATACTACTATTACTAAAACTCGGAGGGACCTTATCCGTGTAGAGCACATAGATGCAGCCTTTGTACTCTCTTCCTATCCCTACCACAGAACTATGTGTAAGGTTCACTTCAATCTGACTATAATACTATTACTAAAACTCAGAGGGAACTTATCCGTGTAGAGCCGGTAGCTGCAGCCTTTGTACTCTCTTCCTATCCCTACCACAGAACTATCTGTAAGGTTCACTTCAATCTGACTATAATACTATTACTAAAACTCAGAGGGAACTTATCCGTGTAGAGCAGGTAGCTGCAGCCTTTGTACTCTCTTCCTATCCCTACCACAGAACTATGTGTAAGGTTCACTTAGATCTGACTATAATACTATTACTAAAACTCGGATGGACCTTATCCGTGTAGAGCCCGTAGCTGCAGCCTTTGTACTCTCTTCCTATCCCTACCACAGAACTATGTGTAAGGTTCACTTCAATCTGACTATAATACTATTACTAAAACTCAGAGGGAACTTATCCGTGTAGAGCACATAGATGCAGCCTTTGTACTCTCTTCCCATCCCTACCACAGAACTATCTGTAAGGTTCACTTCTATCTGACTATACTACTATTACTAAAACTCGGAGGGACCTTATCCGTGTAGAGCACGTAGCTGCAGCCTTTGTACCCTCTTCCCATCCCTACCACAGGACTACCTGTAAGGTTCACTTCTATCTGACCATACTACTATTACTAAAACTCGGAGGGACCTTATCCGTGTAGAGCACATAGATGCAGCCTTTGTACTCTCTTCCCATCCCTACCACAGAACTATCTGTAAGGTTCACTTCTATCTGACTATACTACTATTACTAAAACTCGGAGGGACCTTATCCGTGTAGAGCACGTAGCTGCAGCCTTTGTACTCTCTTCCCACCCCTACCACAGGACTATCTGTAAGGTTCACTTCTATCTGACTATACTACTATTACTAAAACTCGGAGGGAACCTATCCGTGTAGAGCAGGTAGCTGCAGCCTTTGTAATCTCTTCCCATACCTACCACAGAACTATCTGTAAGGTTCACTTCTATCTGACTATAGTACTATTACTAAAACTCGGAGGGAACCTATCCGTGTAGAGCAGGTAGCTGCAGCCTTTGTACCCTCTTCTCATCTTTACCACAGAACTATCTGTAAGGTTCACTTCTATCTGACTATACTACTATTACTAAAACTCGGAGGGGCCTTATCCGTTTAGAGCACGTATCTGCAGACTTTGTACCCTCTTCCCATCCCTACCACACAACTATCTGTAAGGTTCACTTCTATCTGACTATACTACTATTACTAAAACTCGGAGGGACCTTATCAGTGTAGAGCACGAGGCTGCAGCCTTTGTACTCTCTTCCCATCTTTGCCACAGGACTATCAGTTAGGTTCACTTCAATCTGACTATACTACTATTACTAAAACTCGGAAGGGCCTTATCCGTTTAGAGCACGTATCTGCAGCCTTTGTACCCTCTTCCCATCCCTACCACACAACTATCTGTAAGGTTCACTTCTATCTGACTATACTACTATTACTAAAACTCGGAGGGAACTTATCCGTGTAGAGCAGGTAGCTGCAGCCTTTGTAATCTCTTCCCATACCTACCACAGAACTATCTGTAAGGTTCACTTCTATCTGGCTATACTACTATTACTAAAACTCTGATGGATCTTATCCGTGTAGTGCAGGTAGCTGCAGTCTTTGTACTCTCTTCCCATACCTACCACAGAACTATCTGTAAGGTTCACTTCTATCTGACTATACTACTATTACTAAAACTCGGAGGGGCCTTATCCGTGTAGAGCACGTAGCTGCAGCCTTTGTACTCTCTTCCCATCTTAGCCACAGGACTATCAGTAAGGTTCACTTCTATCTGACTATACTACTATTATTAAAACTCGAAGGGACCTTATCCGTGTAGAGCAGGTAGCTGCAGCCTTTGTACTCTTTTGCCATCTTTGCCACAGGACTATCTGTAAGGTTCACTCCTATCTGACTATACTACTATTACTAAAACTCGGAGGGACCTTATCCGTGTAGAGCACGTAGCTGCAGCCTTTGTAATCTCTTCCCATACCTACCACAGAACTATCTGTAAGGTTCACTCCTATCTGACTATACTACTATTACTAAAACCCGGAGGGACCTTATCCGTGTAGAGCACGTAGCTGAAGCCTTTGTAATCTCTTCCCATACCTACCACAGAACTATCTGTAAGGTTCACCTCTATCTGACTATACTACTATTACTAAAACTCGGAGGGACCTTATCCGTGTAGAGCAAGTAGCTGCAGCCTTTGTTCTCTCTTCCCATCCCTACCACAGGACTACCTGTAAGGTTCACTTCTATCTGACCATAGTACTATTACTAAAACTCGGAGGGACCTTATCCGTGTAGAGTACGTAGCTGCAGCCTTTGTTCTCTCTTCCCATCCCTACCACAGGACTACCTGTAAGGTTCACTTCTATCTGACCATAGTACTATTACTAAAACTCGGAAGGAACTTATCCGTGTAGAGCACGTATCTACAGTCTTTGTACTCTCTTCCTATCCCTACCACAGAACTATGTGTAAGGTTCACTTCAATTTGACTATACTACTATCACTAAAACTCGGAGGGACCTTATCCGTGTAGAGCACGTAGCTGCAGCCTTTGTACTCTCTTCCCACCCCTACCACAGGACTATCTGTAAGGTTCACTTCTATCTGACTATACTACTATTACTAAAACTCGGAGGGAACTTATCCGTGTAGAGCAGGTAACTGCAGCCTTTGTTCTCTCTTCCCATCCCTACCACAGGACTACCTGTAAGGTTCACTTCTATCTGACCATAGTACTATTACTAAAACTCGGAGGGACCTTATCCGTGTAGAGCACGTAGCTGCAGCCTTTGTACTCTCTTCCTATCCCTAGCACAGAACTATATGTAAGGTTCACTTCTATCTGACCATATTACTATTACTAAAACTCGGAGGGACCTTATCCGTGTAGAGCACGTAGCTGCAGCCTTTGTACTCTCTTCCTATCCCTACCACAGAACTATCTGTAAGGTTCACTTCTATCTGACTATACTACTATTACTAAAACTCGGAGGGACCTTATCCGTGTAGAGCACGTAGCTGAAGCCTTTGTAATCTCTTCCCATACCTACCACAGAACGATCTGTAAGGTTCACCTCTATCTGACTATACTACTATTACTAAAACTCGGAGGGAACTTATCCGTGTAGACCACGTAGCTGCAGCCTTTGTACTCTCTTCCTATCCCTACCACAGAACTATGTGTAAGGTTCACTTCAATATGACTATACTACTATCACTAAAACTCGGAGGGACCTTATCCGTGTAGAGCACGTAGCTGCAGCCTTTGTACTCTCTTCCCACCCCTACCATAGGACTATCTGTAAGGTTCACTTCTATCTGACTATACTACTATTACTAAAACTCGGAGGGAACTTATCCGTGTAGAGCAGGTAGCTGCAGCCTTTGTTCTCTCTTCCCATCCCTACCACAGGAATACCTGTAAGGTTCACTTCTATCTGACCATACTACTATTACTAAAACTCGGAGGGAACTTATCCGTGTAGAGCCCGTAGCTGCAGCCTTTGTACTCTCTTCCTATCCCTACCACAGAACTATGTGTAAGGTTCACTTCAATCTGACTATAATACTATCACTAAAACTCGGAGGGACCTTATCCGTGTAGAGCACGTAGCTGCAGCCTTTCTACTCTCTTCCTATCCCTACCACAGAACTATGTGTAAGGTTCACTTCAATCTGACTATACTACTATCACTAAAACTCGAAGGGACCTTATCCGTGTAGAGCATGTAGCTGCAGCCTTTGTACTCTCTTCCCACCCCTACCACAGGACTATCTGTAAGGTTCACTTCTATCTGACTATACTACTATTACTAAAACTCGGAGGGAACTTATCCGTGTAGAGCAGGTAGCTGCAGCCTTTGTAATCTCTTCCCATACCTACCACAGAACTATCTGTAAGGTTCACTTCTATCTGACTATACTACTATTACTAAAACTCGGAGGGAACTTATCCGTGTAGAGCAGGTAGCTGCAGCCATTGTACCCTCTTCTCATCTTTACCACAGAACTATCTGTAAGGTTCACTTCTATCTGACTATACTACTACTACTAAAACTCGGAGTAGAGCACGTAGCTGCAGCTTTTGTACCCTCTTCCCATCCCAACCACACAACTATCTGTAAGGTTCACTTCTATCTGACTATACTACTACTACTAAAACTCGGAGTAGAGCACGTATCTGCAGCCTTTGTACCCTCTTCCCATCCCTACCACAGAACTATGTGGTAAAACTCGGAGGGACCTTATCCGTGTAGTGCAGGTAGAAGCAGCCTTTGTACTCTCTTCCCATACCTACCACAGAACTATCTGTAAGGTTCACTTCTATCTGGCTATACTACTATTACTAAAACTCTGATGGATCTTATCCGTGTAGTGCAGGTAGCTGCAGTCTTTGTACTCTCTTCCCATACCTACCACAGAACTATCTGTAAGGTTCACTTCTATCTGACTATACTACTATTACTAAAACTCGGAGGGACCTTATCCGTGTAGAGCACGTAGCTGCAGCCTTTGTAATCTCTTCCCATACCAACCACAGAACTATCTGTAAGGTTCACTTCTATCTGTCTATACTACTATTACTAAAACTCTGATGGATCTTATCCGTGTAGTGCAGGTAGCTGCAGCCTTTGTACTCTCCTCCCATACCTACCACAGAACTATCAGTAAGGTTCACTTCTATCTGACTATACTACTATTACTAAAACTCGGAGGGAACTTATCCTTGTAGAGCAGGTAGCTGCAGCCTTTGTACTCTTTTGCCATCTTTGCCACAGGACTATCTGTAAGGTTCACTCCTATCTGACTATACTACTATTACTAAAACTCGGAGGGGCCTTATCCGTGTAGAGCACGTAGCTGCAGCCTTTGTACTCTCTTCCCATACCTACCACAGAACTATCTGTAAGGTTCACTTCTATCTGACTATACTACTATTACTAAAACTCGAAGGGACCTTATCCGTGTAGAGCACGAGGCTGCAGCCTTTGTACTCTCTTCCCATCTTTGCCACAGGACTATCTGTAAGGTTCACTTCAATCTGACTATACTACTATTACTAAAACTCGGAGGGGCCTTATCCGTTTAGAGCACGTATCTGCTGCCTTTGTACCCTCTTCCCATACCTACCACAGAACTATCTGTAAGGTTCACATCTATCTGACTATACTACTATTACTAAAACTCGGAGGGACCTTATCCGTGTAGAGCACGAGGCTGCAGCCTTTGTACTCTCTTCCCATCTTTGCCACAGGACTATCTGTAAGATTCACTTCAATCTGACTATACTACTATTACTAAAACTCGGAGGGGCCTTATCCGTTTAGAGCACGTATCTGCTGCCTTTGTACCCTCATCCCATCCCTACCACAGGACTACCTGTAAGGTTCACTTCTATCTGACTATACTACTATTACTAAAACTCGGAGGGAACTTATCCGTGTAGAGCAGGTAGCTGCAGCCTTTGTACTCTCTTCCCATCCCTACCACAGGACTACCTGTAAGGTTCACTTCTATCTGACTATACTACTATTACTAAAACTCGGAGGGACCTTATCCGTGTAGAGCACGAGGCTGCAGCCTTTGTACTCTCTTCCCATCCCTACCACACAACTATATGTAAGGTTCACTTGAATCTGACTATACTACTATTACTAAAACTCGGAGGGAACTTATCCGTGTAGAGCAGGTAGCTGCAGCCTTTGTACTCTCTTCCCATCCCTACCACAGGACTACCTGTAAGGTTCACTTCTATCTGACTATACTACTATTACTAAAACTCGGATTGACCTTATCCGTGTAGAGCACGAGGCTGCAGCCTTTGTACTCTCTTCCCATCCCTACCACACAAATATCTGTAAGGTTCACTTGAATCTGACTATACTACTATTACTAAAACTCGGAGGGAACATATCCGTGTAGAGCAGGTAGCTGCAGCCTTTGTACTCTCTTCCTATCCCTACCACAGGACTACCTATAAGGTTCACTTCTATCTGACTATACTACTATTACTAAAACTGTGAGGGAACTTATCCGTGTAGAGCAGGTAGCTGCAGCCTTTGTACTCTCTTCCCATCCCTACCACAGGACTGCCTGTAAGGTTCACATCTATCTGACTATACTACTATTACTAAAACTCGGAGGGACCTTATCCGTGTAGAGCACGAGGCTGCAGCCTTTGTACTCCCTTCCCATCTTTGCCACAGGACTATCAGTAAGGTTCACTTCAATCTGACTATACTACTATTACTAAAACTCGGAGGGGCCTTATACGTGTAGAGCACGTAGCTGCACTTTTTGTACCCTCTTCCCATTCCTACCACACAAATATCTGTAAGGTTCACTTCTATCTGACTATACTACTACTACTAAAACTCGGAGTAGAGCACGTATCTGCAGCCTTTGTACTCTCTTCCCATCCCTACCACAGAACTATCTGTAAAATTCACTTCTATCTGACTATACTACTACTACTAAAACTCGGTGTAGAGCACGTAGCTGCAGCTTTTGTACCCTCTTCCCATCCCTACCACACAACTATCTGTAAGGTCCACTTCTATCTGACTATACTACTACTACTAAAACTCGGAGTAGAGCACGTAGCTGCAGCTTTTGTACCCTCTTCCCATCCCTACCACAGAACTATCTGTAAGGTTCACTTCTATCTGACTATACTTCTACTACTAAAACTCGGAGTAGAGCACGTAGCTGCAGCTTTTGTACCCTATTCCCATCCCTACCACAGAACTATCTGTAAGGTTCACTTCTATCTGACTATACTACTACTACTAAAACTCGGAGTAGAGCACGTAGCTGCAGCTTTTGTACCCTCTTCCCATCCCTACCATACAACTATCTGTAAGGTTCACTTCTATCTGACTATACTACTACTACTAAAACTCGGAGTAGAGCACGTATCTGCAGTCTTTGTACTCTCTTCCCATCCCTACCACAGAACTATCTGTAAGGTTCACTTCTATCTGACTATACTACTACTACTAAAACTCGGAGTAGAGCACGTATCTGCAGCCTTTGTACTCTCTTCCCATCCCTACCACAGAACTATCTGTAAGGTTCACTTCTATCTGACTATACTACTATTACTAAAACTCTGATGGATCTTATCCGTTTAGAGCACGTATCTGCAGCCTTTGTACTCTTTTGCCATCTTTGCCACAGGACTATCTGTAAGGTTCACTCCTATCTGACTATACTACTATTACTAAAACTCGGAGGGACCTTATCCGTGTAGAGCACGTAGCTGCAGCCTTTGTAATCTCTTCCCATACCTACCACAGAACTATCTGTAAGGTTCACTTCTATCTGACTATACTACTATTACTAAAACTCGGAGGGAACTTATCCGTGTAGACCACGTAGCTGCAGCTTTTGTACTCTCTTCCCATCCCTACCACAGAACTATCTGTAAAGTTCACTTCTATCTGTCTATACTACTATTACTAAAACTCAGAGGGACCTTATCCGTGTAGAGCACGTAGCTGCAGCCTTTGTACTCTCTTCCTATCCCTACCACAGAACTATCTGTAAGGTTCACTTCTATCTGACTATACAACTATTACTAAAACTCGGAGGGACCTTATCCGTGTAGAGCACGTAGCTGCAGCCTTTGTACTCTCTTCCCATCCCTACCACAGGACTATCTGTAAGGTTCACTTCAATCTGACTATACCACTATTACTAAAACTCGGAGGGACCTTATCCGTGTAGAGCACGTAGCTGCAGCCTTTGTACTCTCTTCCCATCCCTACCACACAACTATCTGTATGGTTCACTTCTATCTGACTATACTACTACTACTAAAACTCGGAGTAGAGCACGTATCTGCAGCCTATGTACTCTGTTCCCATCCCTACCACAGAACTATCTGTAAGGTTCACTTCTATCTGACTATACTACTATTACTAAAACTCTGATGGATCTTATCCGTGTAGTGCAGGTAGCTGCAGCCTTTGTACTCTCTTCCCATACCTACCACAGATCTATCTGTAAGGTTCACTTCTATCTGACTATACTACTATTACTAAAACTCTGATGGATCTTATCCGTGTAGTGCAGGTAGCTGCAGTCTTTGTACTCTCTTCCCATACCTACCACAGAACTATCTGTAAGGTTCACTTCTATCTGACTATACTACTATTACTAAAACTCGAAGGGACCTTATCCGTGTAGAGCAGGTAGCTGCAGCCTTTGTACTCTTTTGCCATCTTTGCCACAGGACTATCTGTAAGGTTCACTCCTATCTGACTATACTACTAATACTAAAACTCGGAGGGACCTTATCCGTGTAGAGCACGTAGCTGCAGCCTTTGTAATCTCTTCCCATACCTACCACAGAACTATCTGTAAGGTTCACTTCTATCTGACTATACTACTATTACTAAAACTCGGAGGGAACTTATCCGTGTAGACCACGTAGCTGCAGCTTTTGTACTCTCTTCGCATCCCTACCACAGAACTATCTGTAAGGTTCACTTCTATCTCACTATACTACTATTACTAAAACTCAGAGGGACCTTATCCGTGTAGAGCTCGTAGCTGCAGCCTTTGTACTCTCTTCCTATCCCTACCACAGAACTATCTGTAAGGTTCACTTCATTCTGACTATGCTACTATTACTAAAACTCGGAGGGAACTTATCCGTGTAGAGCAGGTAGCTGCAGCCTTTGTTCTCTCTTCCCATCCCTACCACAGGACTACCTGTAAGGTTCACTTCTATCTGACTATACTACTATTACTAAAACTCTGAGGGATCTTATCCGTGTAGGGCACGTAGCTGCAGCCTTTGTACTCTTTTCCCATCCCTACCACAGGACTATCTGTAAGGTTCACTTCTATCTGACCATACTACTATTACTACAACTCGGAGGGACCTTATCCGTGTAGAGCACGTAGCTGCAGCCTTTGTACTCTCTTCCCATCCCTACCACAGGACTATCTGTAAGGTTCACTTCAAACTGACTATACTACTATTACTAAAACTCGGAGGTACCTTATCCGTGTAGAGCACGTAACTGCAGCCTTTGTACTCTCTTCCCATCCCTACCACAGAACTATCTGTAAGGTTCACTTCAATCTGACTATACTACTATTACTAAAACTCGGAGGGAACTTATCCGTGTAGAGCATGTAGCTGCAGCCTTTGTACTCTCTTCCTATCCCTACCACAGAACTATCTGTAAGGTTCACTTCAATCTGACTATACTACTATTACTAAAACTCGGAGGGACCTTATCCGTGTAGAGCGCGTAGCTGCAGCCTTTGTACTCTCTTCCTATCCCTACCACAGAACTATCTGTAAGGTTCACTTCAATCTGGTTATACTACTATTACTAAAACTCGGAGGGACCTTATCCGTGTAGAGCACGTAGCTGCAGCCTTTGTACTCTCTTCCTATCCCTAACACAGAACTATCTGTAAAGTTCACTTCAATCTGACTATACTACTATTACTAAAACTCGGAGGGACCTTATCCGTGTAGAGCACGTAGCTGCAGCCTTTGTACTCTCTTCCTATCCCTACCACATAACTATCTGTAAGGTTCACTTCAATCTGACTATACTACTATTACTAAAACTCGGAGGGACCTTATCCGTGTAGAGCACGTAGCTGCAGCCTTTGTACTCTCTTCCTATCCCTACCACAGAACTATCTGTAAGGTTCACTTTAATCTGACTATACTACTATTACTAAAATTCGGAGGGAACTTATCCGTGTAGAGCACGTAGCTGCAGCCTTTGTACTCTCTTCCCATCTTCGCCACATGACTATCAGTAAGGTTCACTTCTATCTGACTATACTACTATTACTAAAACTCGGAGGGTCCTTATCCTTGTAGAGCAGGTAGCTGCAGCCTTTGTACTCTTTTGCCATCTCTGCCACAGGACTATCTATAAGGTTCACTCCTATCTGACTATACTACTATTACTAAAACTCGGAGGGGCCTTATCCGTGTAGAGCACGTAGCTGCAGCCTTTGTAATCTCTTCCCATACCTACCACAGAACTATCTGTAAGGTTCACTTCTATCTGACTATACTACTATTACTAAATCTCGGTGTGACCTTATCCGTGTGGAGCACGTAGCTGCAGCTTTTGTACTCTCCTCCTATCCCTACCACAGAACTTTCTGTAAGATTCACTTCTATCTGACTATACTACTATTACTAAAACTCGGAGGGAACATATCCTTGTAGAGCAGGTAGCTGCAGCCTTTGTTCTCTCTTCTCATCCCTACCACAGAACTATCTGTAAGGTTCACTTCAATCTGACTATACTACTATTACTAAAACTCGGAGGGAACATATCCTTGTAGAGCAGGTAGCTGCAGCCTTTGTTCTCTCTTCCCATCCCTACCACAGAACTATCTGTAAGGTTCACTTCAATCTGACTATACTACTATTACTAAAACTCGGAGGGAACATATCCTTGTAGATCAGGTAGCTGCAGCCTTTGTACTCTCTTCCTATCCCTACCACAGAACTATCTGTAAGGTTCACTTCAATCTGACTATACTACTATTACTAAAACTCGGAGGGAACATATCCTTGTAGAGCAGGTAGCTGCAGCCTTTGCTCTCTCTTCCCATCCCTACCACAGAACTATCTGTAAGGTTCACTTCAATCTGACTATACTACTATTACTAAAACTCGGAGGGAACATATCCTTGTAGAGCAGGTAGCTGCAGCCTTTGTTCTCTCTTCCTATCCCTACCACAGAACTATCTGTAAGGTTCACTTCAATCTGACTATACTACTATTACTAAAACTCGGAGGGAACATATCCTTGTAGAGCAGGTAGCTGCAGCCTTTGTTCTCTCTTCCCATCCCTACCACAGAACTATCTGTAAGGTTCACTTCAATCTGACTATACTACTATTACTAAAACTCGGAGGGAACATATCCTTGTAGAGCAGGTAGCTGCAGCCTTTGTACTCTCTTCCTATCCCTACCACAGAACTATCTGTAAGGTTCACTTCAATCTGACTATACTACTATTACTAAAACTCGGAGGGAACATATCCTTGTAGAGCAGGTAGCTGCAGCCTTTGTTCTCTCTTCCCATCCCTACCACAGAACTATCTGTAAGGTTCACTTCTATCTGACTATACTACTATTATTAAAACTCGGAGGGACCTTATCCGTGTAGAGCACGTAGCTGCAGCCTTTGTACTCTCTTCCTATCCCTACCACAGAACTATCTGTAAGGTTCACTTCAATCTGACTATACTACTATTACTAAAACTCGGAGGGACCTTATCCGTGTAGAGCACGTAGCTGCAGCCTTTGTACTCTCTTCCTATCCCTACCACAGAACTATCTGTAAGGTTCACTTCAATCTGACTATACTACTATTACTAAAACTCGGAGGGACCTTATCCGTGTATAGCACGTAGCTGCAGCCTTTGTACTCTCTTCCTATCCCTACCACAGAACTATCTGTAAGGTTCACTTCAATCTGACTATACTACTATTACTAAAACTCGGAGGGAACATATCCTTGTAGAGCAGGTAGCTGCAGCCTTTGTTCTCTCTTCTCATCCCTACCACAGGACTACCTGTAAGGTTCACTTCTATCTGACTATACTACTATTACTAAAACTCTGAGGGATCTTATCCGTGTAGGGCACGTAGCTGCAGCCTTTGTACTCTTTTCCCATCCCTACCACAGGACTATCTGTAAGGTTCACTTCTATCTGACCATACTACTATTACTAAAACTCGGAGGGACCTTATCCGTGTAGAGCAGGTAGCTGCAACCGTTGTACTCCCTTCCCATCCCTACCTCAGGACTACCTGTAAGGTTCACTTCAATCTGACTATACTACTATTACTAAAACTCGGAGGGACCTTATCCGTGTAGAGCACGTAGCTGCAGCCTTTTTACTCTCTTCCCATCTTTACCACAGGACTATCTGTAAGGTTCACTTCTATCTGACTATACTACTATTACTAAAACTCGGATGGACCTTATCCGTGTAGAGCACATAGATGCAGCCTTTGTACTCTCTTCCCATCCCTACCACAGAACTATCTGTAAGGTTCACTTCTATCTGACTATACTACTATTACTAAAACTCGGAGGGACCTTATCCGTGTGGAGCACGTAGCTGCAGCCTTTGTACTCTCTTCCCATCCCTACCACAGAACTATCTCAGTTAATACCTACCTCTTTGCAGAAACCAAGTACCCACGTAAGGCTAAATCTTCTGATATTCTCTGGTGTACATACCTGCCAGCCAAACCACTTTCTTCTTGCTGCTCCCAAAGCAGGGCACTCACAGAGTACGTGGATTGGGCTTTCCTCTAGGTCCTCGTCGAATCTCTTGCTTACAAGAGACTTAGATCTTCCAATTTTGTATTTTAAACCCCCTCAGATTCCTATGGCCTGTGGCTAGTTTTACAGTACATCTGACAATGTTCAGCATAAATTTCTTTTTATATATGTGTAAAGAATGCTCTTCTGCATTTTTTAATTTCTTTGCGTTGTACGTTCTTCTTATTAGCGCTTTTCATCGTTTCTTACGTTTATTTTTGGCAGATTGTTTTCACGAACTCTTGTATCTGCATGCGTAATGATATTAACACTGTTACATAACACAGTTCCATTCCCGGAGCAGTGGAAATCAACGCTACGTAATGATAATGTTAGTATTTCCTAAGCCAAGGACAAAGTTTGTAGAAAATCTGAAAGTTATTTCGTACAACTTCCCAAAGATAAAACTTTTAATTCCTTTAGCTTTTCTACGTTTAAGTTGGCACTGTAATTAAAACTTTATACTTTCATCTATAATTTATATATTTTATTTTACAATTTAATAAAAATGGATGTTCATAAATACCTGTTATTTTTATAAATTGCGATATAAAACCGTTAAAAACAAACACTTAAAGCATTAATTAATAGACACACGCCCAAAGTTAGGAAATACGTTTTCATGCATGTTATACTAACAAAAGAAAGTTAAAAATTGTTTTAACTCATCACATGTCTAAAGTAATATTTTCTTTCAAGCAAAGTAATTTAGGATTTTCTCATATACATTACTGTACAATACTGTACTGTACTTAAACTAATAAAAAATAAACGACGTAAACAATTTAGATGTAGGCTAGAGTTTGTAGTAGGAACACTGATGATGACTTTGACATTTAAACGCGTCTGCGTAAATCAACGATTTGTGACTTTTGTGTACATCTTTTATTTGTCATTAACATAACCTTACAAGCTGAGTTCAAATAATAGTTGGTGTCTTATA
>JBAIZL010000002.1:92681886-92716886 GCA_036971475.1 Prosapia bicincta
ACCACTATAAAACGTTGTGACCAAGTACACAGTGTTACCAAACGATTATACACGTCGACATATCACCACTATAAAACGTTGTGACCAAGTACACAGTGTTACCAAACGATTATACACGTCGACATATCACCACTATAAAACGTTGTGACCAAGTACACAGTGTTACCAAACGATTATACACGTCGACATGTCACCACTATAAAACGTTGTGACCAAGTACACAGTGTTACCAAACGATTATACAGGTGGACATGTCACCACTATAAAACGTTGTGACCAAGTACACAGTGTTACCAAACGATTATACACGTCGCCATATCACCACTATATAACATTGTGACCAAGTACACAGTGTTACCAAACGATTATACACGTCGACATATCACCACTATAAACCATTGTGACCAAGTACACAGTGTTACCAAACAATTATACACTTCGACATGTCACCACTATAAAACATTGTGATCACGTACACAGTGTTACCAAACGATTATACACGTCGACATATCACCACTATAAAACGTTGTGACCAAGTACACAGTGTTACCAAACGATTATACACGTCGACATATCACCACTATAAAACGTTGTGACCAAGTACACAGTGTTACCAAACGATTATACACGTCGACATGTCACCACTATAAAACGTTGTGACCAAGTACACAGTGTTACCAAACGATTATACAGGTGGACATGTCACCACTAAAACGTTGTGACCAAGTACACAGTGTTACCAAACGATTATACACGTCGCCATATCACCACTATATAACATTGTGACCAAGTACACAGTGTTACCAAACGATTATACACGTCGACATATCACCACTATAAACCATTGTGACCAAGTACACAGTGTTACCAAACAATTATACACTTCGACATGTCACCACTATAAAACATTGTGATCACGTACACAGTGTTACCAAACGATTACACGTGGAAATATCACCACTATAAAACATTGTGACCAAGTACACAGTGTTACCAAACGATTATACACCTCGACATATCACCACTATATAACATTGTGACCAAGTACACAGTGTTACCAAACGATTATACACGTCGACATATCACCACTATAAAACGTTGTGACCAAGTACACAGTGTTACCAAACGATTATACACGTCGACATGTCACCACTATAAAACGTTGTGACCAAGTACATAGTGTTACCAAACGATTATACACGTCGACATATCACCACTATAAAACGTTGTGACCAAGTACACAGTGTTACCAAACGATTATACACGTCGACAGGTCACCACTATAAAATATTGTGACCAAGTACACAGTGTTACCAAACGATTATACACGTTGACATATCACCACTATAAAATATTGTGACCAACTACACAATGTTACCAAACGATTATACACGTCGACATGTCACCACTATAAAATATTGTGACCAAGTACACAGTGTTACCAAACGATTATACACGTCGACATGTCACCACTATAAAACATTGTGACCAAGTACACAGTGTTACCAAATGATTATACACGTCGACATGTCACCACTATAAACGTTGGTATTTACTTACAATAAAAAAAATTAAAACAAAAAAAACAACCTCACTTAGAACACAGGAACAATTATAAACTTTACGTTTTTATAAAACTAAGCAATACGCCATATTGCGTTACAATAGGAATTCGGTTTCATATTACAAATGAGTTATAAAGTATTTGGTTGAGATAGATTTGGTTATTTAAAGAAATAACAGTATAAATTTTGGTAAAGTTATCGATTTCAATATAATTACTTGTATTGCAACGTAGCAACGAACAAGGAGGCAGAGTTTCACTTCACACATGATCATTTTACCTATTGTATTACTAAACTTTAAGAGTTGTTAAACCACATACATCCTAACAGGATTATTTGTAGTTATGCTGTATAACATAACATTGTATATTACTATTCCTTAATACAACTTAGTAGGGTATTAGGGCCTAACTTACAACTTAGGGCCTAAATCTTCTCAACGATAAAATTTAAATCCGTTAACTTTAAACCTCACTAAATATTAGTTTATTAAAACAAACATTGCTTGGAGTAGTAGCCATGCACTGATGAAGGGTACATCGAATTCGAATTTAGTCTGTTTCAATAAATTAGTGTGTACTGAGATTTAGAGTTAACGATTTTAATTTTTACCATTATGAGTTGTTCTCACTAGCTAAGTTTTAATTAACTTAATAATTAGGAAATGTTAGTATAAAATTTTAATACAAAACTTTATTTTATACATAGGCCTAATCGTGTTGAAATGTGAGCTTAAATAGTTCTTTTTTTCTAGTTTGTAATTGTCAGCACGTTTTAATTTCTTTTTTTTGTTCTTGAGGACTTTTGACATCACTAAGAATATTTTTTGACGTATTGAAGACATATAGAAATCCGATAATTATTTTATTTTATAAACGACGTTAGCTGCCTTATAAAATATTTCATGTATAAATAATGTTTTATTGTAAGGATTAGTTTAATTCTGTAGAATTTTAATACCATTTTACTGTATTATATGAATATGTTCAAAGTATTTCCTTCAGATAATTTGCTTTTCACTGACGTATCCCATTCAAGAAGGGTGTAGCGTGCAACCCGGATAGAAAGGAGATAATATACTTGCCGACATACATCCATCATTTTACCCATCAGGTTTGAGGGAGTTAATAATGCTTCCTATATTGTCCAGAGATAATAATGTACTCCGCTCAGAGACCTTCACCTTAAGCTACTTCTATCAATAAGTTCCTTTATCCAGACCCTATTTCAAGTTTATAGTGTGTGTGTGTGTGTGTGTGTGTTTTGATACATTTATTCATTTTTTTAAATTTATTTTATCACTGTGTACTACACACACACACACACACACACACACACACACACACACACACACACACTCAGACACACAAACACCCACCTACCCACACACACACACACACACTCACACATACACCCCCCCCACACACACAAACACACACACACTTATATTTATATATATATTAAATAACATAGGTTATTCAAATACAAGAATATTTATTAATTTATATTCAAAGCTTTTCGTTGGTAAACAGTACCAACATCATCAGGAATGAAAATTATAATAATGCTTATTTGCATTATTGTAATTTTCATTCCTGATGATGTTGATACTATTTACCAACGAAAAGCTTTGAATATAAATTATTAATATTCTTGTATTTGAATAACCTATGTTGTTTTAAATTATTAAACAAGAAAACGTATTTTATATTTATATATAAACTTGTATATTATATATTTATATATTATATAAATTTGTTTTATATACAATTTTCTCATTAAAGCACAAAAGTAAATACTTGTATTTCTTATAGTTTTAATTTTTATATAAATTTCCTGTAATACTTTATGAAAATACAATAATAATTGTATTATAATTGTACGAAAATACATGTTTTGTAATAATATAAAATTACTATACTGACATTAGTTTGAACGTATGTATCAAATTAGTGATAGGCTTATAGGAATAAAAAATTTATAAGTTTAAGAATTACAAATTTCTAAATTTTAAATAATATATATTTACAAAAAATGCATTATTTGTGTAATTAATGTAATTTTTTTAACAATTCATTATGTTCTATAAATTTATATGTGATTTTCCTCCATCACATAATATCTATTTAAATTTCACTCAGTATTCTCTCTTCCATTTGCAACATTTTAATGCAATCTATTACTGTTTATTTCTTTTGTTTGTAAGTCATTACAGTTAACTACACAAGATGTTACAAACAAAAAATTTATCTGTCAGAGACTCATGACGTCATAAATTTATCTCCGGCGGTTATTTTCTTTTTACAATGTTTCCTCTCCGGCCATGCCTTAGGTAAAATTTATTACCCACTTGAAATGTAATTGTGAAGGAAATTTTGCAGTCTAACAATACGTTGGCAACATTTACGGGCCGGAAAGGTAATTAAGTTTTAATATCGTAATAACATTTAAGAATCCAATGACAAAATGGCAGTAAAGTGTTTAACTTATGATATAATTTATTAGTCAATAAAAACAGTAATATCTATATATTTAACGATTTTTACTTGTAATTGTCATTGTTTATCACGATTTTATTATCAAAATTAGTCGTTTCGCAAGCTTTAGGGCCATTTATCGATCCTAAGAATTGACCTTTCATCAAGATTACGTCAGATATTATGGCTATAAATACTATCAAATGCAATAGATTGTTTTTGGATTCCTAACAAAATAATTACACTACTTCCCCACTGTAATAAAATATTACTTGTAAACGGTTTACTATTTCAGGCTTAGGTGAATCAAGGGTACTATCCACTACAAAATGGAAGAAAACACGAGATTTAATGGATACGATCGGGGCTCGATAAGAAAAAACACCATTTTACAAAATACTAGAATCTTGTCCGTTATTTATCCGACCTATATATAGCTGATACGAATGTAACAAAATATCTCCTGGGGTAAAATGCAGTGCTTGATATATCGTGTTCAACTGTGATCGGTTTTCTCAAAAGAAAAAAATGTATGATACAATATTACGTGTTAGATTTGCCATATACCTCAGGCAAAAGTATATTCAAATTCCAAATTTACAAAGAGAAATAGGCAAAAAGGTGCTAGAGTATTACATTAACTTTTATTATAAAAATAAAGAGGTTAATCGTCCTATTGTAATAAATTAAATTGTAAATAAATATATTGAATTACGTTATGTTTATCTTGCTATGTTATGCATACGTATTATATTTATATGTTATATTACAAGTACATTACATTAAATTAAATTACACTGTACTCCATTCATTGTACTGTATTGTGTTGTAATATTCTATGTTGTTTCTTGTGTTGTGTTCTCTCGTATTGTATTGTATTGCAATGCATTGTTTCTATTTTATTGTATTGTAAAGTTATCGCATTGGAGCGCAACACGTCATATTGTCTCGAATCCTATTACATAATATTGTGCTGCTACTAATTTTTAAAAATAATGCACATAAATGATTTTTCATTTGAAACAACATGAAAGTTTGGTATTGAATTTTTATTTTTATATGAATAAATTTACTAATTTTGAAAATGTCAGGGTAACTTTAAATTATGAATATCACACAGAATTTAAACAAAGTAAAACATTCCCTGCATGAAATTTTATTTAACCTATGTCAGCGTAATGAATTTAAATAGAATAATGTTATTATTTTTGTTCAAACTATATTCTCACTATGGATTAACATATATTACAAAATCCAAAAACTTGTCAATCATAATTTACTCCTTTTGGTAATACCTTGTAACAAATGAATAAAGAAACCAAGTTTTCCGCTGGAATTAAAATTTAAAAGATAAAAATATTAAATGTTCTTTTTACAAATTACTAAATTTTAAGATTAATTTTTTAAAATACTTCTGACAACTTTAAAAAATTCAATATTTTTTAATAGAAAGAAAAGGTTACATCCATAGTGTCAGCGAGAGGCAAATGAGTACTCCATCTGTGTATAGTAATTCCCCCCCCCATCTGCGGTTAAAACTAACATTGTTAACTTTGAATAAACTCCTTGCTTTGTTTATTTTACTTTTGATACTTTTGATTACAACTAAATTACTAAGCTCTTTTATTTCCAACAATATCACACATTAATACATCTAAGTTATTGGCAAGTATTACCCGATGTAACTGATTCTAAAAGTACTTGTTCCAAGTAAAACCATCCGTTCCACGCCCTTTGGCCGCACAGTCCTATGATTATTCAGAATAATTTCCTGTGGTTTACTTCATTAAACATAGTAATTGCAGCATTAAAGTAGGAGAACTTCCTTGATCTATTCCCGACCTAGTTTAGAACAAACTTTGATTTCGATTGTTCACTACATAATGAGATGCTTAGAACCGATAATTGAGATGGCATTGGATTTTCAGTATATCGTTTGATATTGCGCATGTCGCAGAAAAATAGGAAGGTTTTAAACGAAATGCTCTATATTGATAATTTGTACTCTAATACCATGCTTGAACTTATATATAGGTTAAATTTTTAAAGCATAAAATATTTTCGGCTGTAACAACCTTAAATGGAAGTCTGATGTAAGTACGTTAATTTCATTTTATAAGTTCATGGAAGTCATTAGGTTAAAAAAGTTCAAATAAAAAATTAATTAAATTAAAAGTAAATCAACGAGTTTACCATAAAAGGAGCTGATATCTTTCTGACGATGGTTTTCCAGTTAGGAAAGATAAACGCACACGTTAACTTCTTCAGATATGTCTAACATCCACGCATGGGATAAAATAAATATTAACAATCCAAATATATAATAGCCTAGTTTAGTCGTAAAAGTTTTGTCTCCGAAGTTGTTTGTAATTATTTTAATTGCCTTCGAATTAAAAACAAAAAAAAAGTACAATAATGAAAAATAATTATAAACAATTGCTACAAACATTTACACAACCTTTGTGTATTCCTCTAAGGCAGTTAACGTCATCAGGTTTTGGAACCTTCTGATGATGCTACCTATGTTAGCAAAACGTCCTAAAAGAATGTGTAAATATTTGTAGCAAAAGTATTTAATTATTTTCAATCAAGTTTGGAATTTGTTGGCTTAAATCGTTAAATTTAAACGATTTGCAGATCATCATTTATAAAATTAAAGAAATTAGATATTTAATTATTTATTTATTTAACTAACTATTTAATATTATAATTTATTTAACTAACTAATTTAGTGATTCGAATAATCTAACAATAATTTGCACATCTAAAATAAATTTAAATTTCAGTATAAGACATAATTCAAAAGCTTACCATTTTGTCGCTTAAATAAAATTAGAATAAAAATATGGCTGTATTATTAGATCAAGAATTATTATTTGCTAGCAAAGCATTTCTTCAAGTAAAATGTTGTCCTTTTCAAGTCTCAAATACAATACAATTTATACAATATAGAATATAAGTTATACAATATAAAATATAAGTTATACAATATAAAATATAAGTTATACAATATATAAATGAATTACCGTACCTTAAATTTAATAAAGGATATGCAAACACCATATTCATTCGTAATTTATTAGCTAAGTGATCATTATAAAACTAATAAAAAAAACAATTAAAATGTATTCAATTAAAATGTAAAAATAGCAATATTTGCAACAAATATTGTGTTTTTACAAAATAAATAAGTCAAAATAATAAATATTCCATTTAAAATATGGGATGAAACAATCATGTGTACTTTTTTAAGTAGACAAGGCTAAAAAATAGTAAAAAATAAAACTAGCAGACGGAACGAGTAACTATATAAACAGTTAAATAAAATCACTTACAATCAGTATCAATAAATATCCTGAGTAATTTAAATCTTTTTTAGTAGCATTGATTTAATTTTTTTGTATTGTATTTCATTCTTGAAAAAGAGAACAAATTAGTTGTACAAAAGAGTTCCTAAAAAAAAATCTTCTCAATTATCAAAACAACCGTTGCGGCGTTTAATTATAAGTAACTTCATAATACTTTCCCCCTGATTTAAATTTAGATGAAAATCCTGTCTTTAATCTGTTCACGCTCAAAGACAATTCTTACCTTGATATATAAAGTATAATCTTTTAGTTTTATTACATTTTATCGTATTTATTATAAACAAAAAAAAATGAATTATTATAGAAAAAGTTATAACAATTTTGTCAGATTGAAAAAGTTTTAATTTAGTTTCCAGCTTAGATTGTATGGATACTTTCCTTACAAGAGTTTTAAACAAATAAAAAAGTTAACCAAGTGTAAAATGCACTGCATTTGAGTTATGATTAAAAATTTTAATCTTGTTCTCTAATGTTACGCTTGTTATACATTTTTTATTTTATTTAAGTGAATATTTTGTGTATGTGTGTGTGTGTGTGTGTGTGTGTGTGTGTGTGTACTGTGTGTGTGTGTGTGTATGTGTGTGTGTGTGAGTATGTGTGTGTGTGTGTGTGTGTGTGTGTGAGTGTGTGTGTGTGATGTGTGTGTGTATGTGTTTGTTTGTGTGTGTGTGTGTATGTGTGTGTGTGTGTGTGTGTGTGTGTGTGTGTGTGTTTTTGTGTGTGTGTGTGTCTGTCTGTCTGTGTGTGTGTTTTGTGTGTGTGTGTGTGTGTGTGTTTGTGTGTGTGTGTGTGTGTTTGTCTGTCTGTGTGTGTGTTTGTGTGTGTGTGTGTGTGTGTGTGTGTGTGTGTGTGTGTGTGTGTGTGTGTGTATCTGTATGTTTTGTATGAATAACTGGGTGTGAGTGTGTGTAGCTTTGAACTTACCTGTAGAATTATTGGATTCGCTTTTACTTTTACTAGCAAAGCTAGATCTAAATAATTTTTTATACGTAATTAATTTTTCCACAATTCTTACTTATTCATCTCCCTTTATCAATCCGTGTCCCTTTCTCTCTGTTTAAATCCCTGCTTTTCCCTTTCTATTCTCTTCCCTCCTTTTCCCTCTCTCTCTCTCTCTCTCTCTCTCTCTCTCTCTCTCTCTCTCTCTCTCTCTCTCTCTCTCTCTCTCTCTCTCTCTCTCTCTCTATCTATCTATCTATCTATCTATCTATCTATCTATCTCTCCTCCTCTCTCTCTCGCTCTCTCCCTCTTTTTTCTCTCTCTCTTCCCACTTTTGTTTACTATTATTTTCTCTTTTACTCTTTTAATTTTTCTGCCATTTTATCTCTGTTTCTTTTTTTCTTTCTGCCTACTCTACTTTCTTTCTGTCTCTCCCTTCTCTTTTCTCTATCTCCGCCTTTCTCTTTCTCTCTATTTCAGTACTACTATCCTCTTAATTTATCCCGCTTTCTTTCACTCTCGCTCCCCCTCTGTCTTAAGCAGACGTTAAATAAAACGACGCTTTTGAGTTCTTCCCTTCTGGAATCACAACATAAAGGATTGCAAATGCAATTAAACACAATTGGTTTCACATGAAAATCAAAATGTCGCTCTTCAATTCTAATACGCTTCCTGCATCTTAGAACAGCGCATGAGTTACACGTAACACTAAATAACTAATTATATATATTTTTTTTATGGCAAGTTACTTGAACCTTTCCATGTTCTTCAAATTAAATGACATTTTTTGTATTCGTTTATTAAGACAATAGTCAGACAACTTGACATTTCCTCTCAAACGTTTTATAGTAATGTCTTGAATTTGTTAATACATTTGGAATACATTCGATAAAGGTTACTCCAATAAGACTGAACTTTCGACCCAAACCCTTTTACTACCTTATGCTCGCCATAAACATTTTTATTCGCAACGCACGTTTCTGAAGGATATCTAAGAAACTTTACTGAAAACAAAAATACCTATAAAAATGACACAAATGGAGGCCTAACATTGAAAATTATATTGACTACACATTACCCTAACTGGAAAGTAAATTATGATTTGTAGAAAGTAATAAATTTACACAAATATATTATAAACAAAATCGATTTATTCTGTTAGCTAAAATGTTAATTTTTTATAAATATAATACATTCGATTATGAAAGTTTTAAATCGTCCCGCCAGCATTGCCGTAAAATAACATTTGTCATTAGAGTTTCTTCTATTCTTATATAGTGGGAAAATTGTAATAAAATAGTATAAACTTAAAATCAACGTCACTCAAACAGATTGTAACCCCTAACTATGTAAAACATTGCTTTCGTGGTTTAGTCAGCCCTTCACCATGTAACTACGCTTAACTTAGCCAAGTAATTAGGATTAGTTTTTCGTTTCATGCGCCAACAATTAAATCCACCAGGTGAATCCATGGTAACAGACATGCAAAAATAATTGAATATGTTTTCAACTTTCTTATAAGTGACACTTTAATGCTTGTATAAGTGCTTTCTTCCACGTTACACACATAAACACTCATACAAACACACATAAACTCACATACAAACACACATAATCATACATATACACATATAAACACACATACAAACACACATAAAGCCACATACAAACCCACATAAACTCACATACAAACACACATAAACTCGCATACAAACACACATAATCATACATGTACACATATAAACACATATACAAACACACATAAACTAACATACAATCACATAAACTCTCATACAAACACACATAATAATACATATACACATATAAATACACATACAAACACACATAAACACACATAAAACCATGCAAACACACATAATCATATATATACATGTATAAATACAAAAACAAACACACGTAAAATAGAAATTCAGCGTGATAAGGAAAAATAACACGTTTGTGAATAAAAATAGACTATTTAGCCATAGTTTGTGCTGTAAATTAAGTTTAGTATTGCCCCAGTATGAACGAGGAATGTTGTACTAAAAGCTACAAACAGTGCATTATGGATTCCAAACGTCGATGTCTGAAAAGAAAAAAGAAAAGTTCATTCTAAAGCTCTAAAGCAAAATCAAACTGATGCTCAGATAAATATTTTAACCCTTAAGGACACAAGATTACAATAGTTGTATCTTTAACACAGTTTAGTTGAAATGTTTTATATAGGTCTGAATAATACACTAATTTTTTTTAAAATATCTTCTAATTACCAAAACATTTTTTGGAACAAACAGATTTGTGTGTCCTTGGCTTTTATGTTTTACTTTTTATTTTTAAATATTATTAATGTCGGATTTTACAGTATTATTAAAGCATGTTTCTTGTTTAAAAATGTTTATTTCTCCAGTTTTTCTCAACATTTACGTTTATTTGTCTCTATTGTTTGCTCTTTATTTTCTTATTACCTCTTTCTCTTCGCATTCCTTCACCTTTATTTCTGCAATGCCTTTATTAACTACCAACTATGTATTATTTATGTATTAGTTGCTTTGGATGAATTAAACGATTAAAGTAAATACCGATTGAAGATAACGAAATTATTATTATTTATGAAGCAACAACAAAGAAATTCGTAACCATTTCTGCTCTTTTTATTTTCCTTTTTTCAACTATAACATCAGCGCAGAAAGATTAGTTGCATTTTCTCTCATAAACATTTAATTTTTTACCAATTACTTTTGGACGAATTACTAAAACTCCAAAATATAAGACAATTGTAAAACATAACAAGTGAAAACAAAATATTTTACTCCATAAGAAACTGTAGAACTAAAAATATAAAACAGTTTAAAGTACGATAAACTAGTTATAATTCTATTAAAACCCTGTAAACTTGATGCTCTACGTGCTTCACGTAGGTTAGCCACCCCGTCTTCTTGTTTAACTACTACTGTTCACTACAGTACAATCTAAAGGACTAAATTAAACAGCAGGCAATTTCCGTTCACAAAATACTTCAGTAGTAATAAAACAAAGGTCCAACATACAATACAGAATTTAATTTAGTGTTTAAAGCCCTCGCGAGTACGCCGTTATGGGAGGCACACTTTGGTATTCCAGTTATTTCAGCCGCGAAGCATCAACGTCTCTAAATCCATTTCGATTTCCTCATTTGCATTAGACTCAAAGTGAAAGTATTTCAAACACTTTTCATGTAAACAATGAAATTATTACTTTCAATGATTAATGAATAAGTATTTTAATTAGTTATTTAATAATTATTACAATACACATTATTAATTAATTATTAAACATTTATAATTTGGGAGATAATTAAAATACCAAATTAAAATTTTATAATGATGAATTTGCAATTATAAGGTATAGCGATATGTAAATAAAAATAGAAATATAAGCTTTAACAAGATAGGCACTAAAATTACATATAATTATAAAGACATAATTTGGTATAATACACAAATTAATTTCTTAGTGATTACTCGAGTCTTAGAGCACTTAACTCTTTCAGAACAATATGTATATGATTGTTTATAACATATAGGATTCATAAATCCTGAATTACAAAAACAAAATTCTTTTTAGCTTCTATTTCATACTTCTAAGTATATTGTTATTAAAAAGCAAATAAAAAAGGTGACTATTATCGTCTACAAAGGTATATATAATGTATACAGGTCTTCAGTTTCTGCTGAAGCTTGACCTTCATGGGCGAAAGCAGTCAACCGGTTTTGTAGT
The DNA here is from genome assembly GCA_036971475.1 of Prosapia bicincta. Classification (NCBI taxonomy): domain Eukaryota; kingdom Metazoa; phylum Arthropoda; class Insecta; order Hemiptera; family Cercopidae; genus Prosapia; species Prosapia bicincta. The sequence continues at coordinate 92,693,993 of JBAIZL010000002.1, forward strand.
GCGGGGGTACGGAGTTTGTAGATTACTGGTCTATCGTCCATTACCCATCCAGGCGTGGTCGTTCCCACTCTGCTACCTACATTCCTCTAGGACTCTAGCCGAACTTCACAATGTTCCGCAAGAATTATCGTAACCCCTGAGGGACTAGATGGTTATTATTGTACTACGAGTGCCAGGGTGCATACCAATATAGGACCAACGGTCACTCAGGACCACACAGAAATCTCTATTACTTACCTTGTGAGAAGATTAATTAGAAAGAACTTATGGCGTTATTAGAGTTAAGCACACCACAATTTTTCCTTGATATTGTAAATAGAACGTTATGCCAGTTAAAAAACTGAAGTCAGTTTTTTCAACCGGGGTAAAGAAAGGAGTCCGGAAATGTTTGCTACAATATAAGGCTAATTTGTAACACTGAACGATTGCGAAGAATGTATATTAACTGTATGCAATGGATAGTCGTTTATATGTTCGCAATGATTTATACCGCTCTTGCTAAACTTTGTAAAATAAAATTAAGGTTGGAAAAAATCCATCACATTTTTATTCTACATAGCTACAATTCAATAAATAACATTAGTGTAATTGTGTAGTACGTAAATATACCATACTGCGTTACAAGTGTACAGTATAGCATTAAAGTTAACACTTTTGAGGGGGGGACGTTCGCGGTTTCAGTATTCGTAGTAAGTTTGGGAAACGTAATACCCGCGAATAACGAGGGACCACTGTATTGGAAAATGTGGGAGATAATATTGCAGTATTGAACAAATTGAATGAGTAGGCCTATAATATTTTTTAAAATTGTTAATGTAAATTAATTCCTAGTTCGTTTAATATTAATTTATATTTGTACATTATAACACATTTACACTCTTATACTGCTTTTTAGAATGTACTACGTAATTATATAATAACTAATAACTGTATAAATCAACTGTGCCCTAATGTTTAACTTAAATAAATAAAACCTCTATACCACAAATATCTTTTATTTAATACCTTATGTACATTTCGGTTTCATTGTAATAATCCTGAGGTAATTTACTAAAAAACTTTGTAAATATTTTGTACAAAGCAAACTCTTTGAGATTGATTGCTATAGAATTGAATTGTACATGAGGTACTAAATTAGGGATTCGAGGGGTACTCGATTCTTCATTGATAAAAGTGTCGATTCCGATTCCTATTTTGTTAACTATTAAAATATGTGTGTAGAGTAATTTATTGGAAAAATATTAACTACCAACTATGTCTTATTTATGTTTTAGTCGCTTTGAATGAATTAAATGATTAAAGTAACGAAAATATTATTATTTATGAAGCAACAACAAAGAAATTCGTAACTATTTCTGATCGTTTGTCATCTCTCTCTCTCTCTCTCCCTCTCTCTCTCTCTCTCTCTCTCTCTCTCTCTCTCTCTCTCTCTCTCACCCCCTCCCTTGTTTTGCTGCCACTGATTCAAAGATGTCAGAACAAAACACAAAAAAAGTAGTTCTATATCTCAACTTTACATACTAAAATGACTTTTACTGAAGTTATATTGACTTCTTCATATCCTGCTCTATTTTATAACTTTTTCACCACTTAGCAAATGTATTTATCCGTTTAATAATAAATACACAAAAACCTCTTAACCACAAACTTTCTTTAATTTACCCTAATGTACATTTCAGTTACAAAGTAACCATTCTCAGAGGGATAACATACAAAGACTGTATGTAGAAAGAGAGTCTTTGTATGTTATCCCTCTGAGGATGGTTACTTTGTAACTGAAATGTACATTAGGGTGAATTAAAGAAAGTTTGTGGTTAAGAGGTTTTTGTATATTTATTATTAAATTCAACCACAGTATATTCCTAATAAATAGTATTTATCCGTTGATAAATATTTTTGTTTTACTAACAATATAAATAAGTTGTCATTCCTAGTGTTATACACATCACCTTCACATGACATTCCATTGGCAGTTGGCATTACTTTTCTGCTAAAGTGAATACATCGTGGTATCGCGCCCGCCATTCTATTGCGTTGTGGTTTTGTTTCAACGTTTGGTGATTGATCAGTTTTAAGAAGTTGAAGTTTAGTGTGATTATATTTTTTTCGTGGTTGTGTTGTTATCAGTTACAGATTAAGTGTCAGTTTTATTATTCTTTATATTTATTTTAATTGCCTATTGTTTATTCAAGTTTGAGTTTTTAGTTTGGGGTAATTACGACAGTTTCGAGATTACGTTGTTGTCAGTTTCCCGTTAAGGGTAGTGCCACTTTCACTCTGCCATGTTAAATAAATGGGAGTTTTAAAGTTCAGTTAGATACAATTATCTCTAAAACTATTAAAGATATCCTAATGAAATCTTTAAGCAATTAATATAACTATGGAAATACAATACTCTAAAAATATCCCATATAAAAGATTTAGGTAATTGTTTACTTTTGCCACGTAAGCGATTTTCGGCCGAAATATTTTACCGGCCGATGCAGAAACCCAACCAAAACGCACACCAAAAACTAATAATAACACTCTCGCCAAAGTCCCAAAAAATTAAAATATTTAGAAAAAAATATTTCACCCCCAAAACTCAAGGTCACCTAAAACCTCACGAAATCAATGTTTTACCTTGATTTTTTACTTTGAAACAAGCAAAATGCCTCAAAAATTATTTAAAGTCACTAGCGATGCTACAAAAATTACCACCAGATGTGGAGAAGGTATGCCATACTAATCCAGAATGTTGAGGAAGAAGGTACCCCAGGAGAATTGACAGTAGAAGAAGAAGTAAACATATATCTGGAAGTTAATCCATGGGAATTGAGAGTAGAAGAAGAAGTAAACAATTATCTGGAAGGTACCCCAGGGGAATTGACAGTAGAAGAAGAAGTAAAGAAATATCTGGGGGAACCATTAGCCAGTCCAGATTGTGATGTTGGGAAGTATTGAGCAGTACAAAGTGCCAAATATCCTCATTTGAGTGCAATGGCAATAAAATACCTGTCTGCCCCACACGCGACAGTGTTTCTGAAAAATGTTTCTCAACTTCAGGAGTTATATGTGACAAGCGACGAAACTGGTTTAACCCACAACAAGTTCAAATGCTTGTGTTTTTAACAGAAACGTACATTACCTGCCAGATTTTTAAATATTAAAAACTACCCCATTTGTATTATTTTTTTATATTTTTTATGTTGTTCGTTTGTTTTTAATTTTTGTTTTGTTTTGAGAGACAATGTAAATAGGCTTAGGTATTTTTCAAACTTTATAAAATAGTGTAAATTTCACATTTTTAACTTTAAAATAAGTTATTACTTTAATCTGATAGGCTTTTTAAACTTTTTTTAAAATTCCTATTGATAAATCAAGGTTGAAGGTTTTGTGTAGACTATTAGAATAAAACAGATCTTTTAAAAGGTTTTGCCATATGACCAAGATGTTAACTAAATTAATTATTAGAGACCTGCATGTAAGCTAATATAACTTGAAAGAATCGAGAATCGAAAAGAATATTTCATAATCGGAAACGAAAATTTTAGGAATCGGCCAATCCCTATATTAAATAAACGAAAAAGTTATTTGTCGTGTAGAGGTTTTATTTATTTAAATTTTACAAGAGTTAAATTTAAAATTTGTATAAACGCCTTCAAATAAACTAGCTTTAATTTGTTATAGGGCTAATGCTTGGAATAAACAAGTTATGAAAGTTAGGTTCTAAAACTCACAGAAATTTTATTTTCGTTAGTTTTACTTAAAAACGTCTAATGCGTAAAATAATAAGAAATAAATTTAGAAAAAAGAATGTTTGTTACATTATTAATAGATTAGTCAACTAGTGATTTTTTTAAAATTATACTTTGGTTGCCAGTGTAATTCCTAAAGTACTATAGCCGGTTATATTTTGAAACTTGGTCGGTTCAAGTAGTGAAGATATTAGGCTACTCAGTTGGCATCAGCACTAATGGAATTATTTAGTATATTTCTGAGAGTTGGGCTTTGATATTAGGTAGCTCAGTGATAGAGCTTGTTGTAAGCGGCGCAGGCCGTGTCTAGTTTGTAGAAAAGTGGAACTATTGACGCCTTTATGGAAAACATAAACACTAATAAATACTAATAACAGTTTCGAGTAAATCTGTTGTAATTATTTATGTTTTAAGTAAATAAAATCTCTAAATCACGAAAACATTTAACGTAAGTCCTGTGTGTTAGGGATTTATATAATACGTTCTTGTGATTAGAAGATTTTACATATTTACAATTTAGGAAAAAATTAATACCGTTGTAAACAAACCCAAATAATTATAAAAGGCAAAATATTTCTTATGATATAACCACCCCCTTTCCTGTAAGATTAGGATAGAATCAGCTGTCCACAAGTTTGTATATCATAATACGATTGTATGTCTAAATTTTATTCTTGAATTTTGTATTCCATTACGTTTGGGGAATTTTAATTAATCCTTTACAAATTGTTAAAGGATTAAGTAAGATTCGCCTAACGTAATGGACTACAAAATTCAAGAATTTAACACAGCAAGACATGCTGCAGTTCACGAAGAGACACTGATGAAGATCGCCACATAGCGATCGAAAACGTTCTGTCTCAGTAAGTTTTCACAAATTGATCAATTTCAATTTAGCGACCTTGAAGTTACTTTGAGGTTCAAACAAACCTAGATTTAACTTGACGTTATATGTTAAGGATTTGACATATATATATGTAGGCCTATATATATAAGCTATATATATTGGCTTTATTATGTATAATTATTTATGTTTTTTAAACTTTTTGTGTGTTTTAGAATATTACCTCATATAAAGGATGTGAAAAGACTGGACAGGTCAGTAAGGAATAAGAGGGGTCAAAAATCTCCTCTGTCCCAGGTAAGGAACGTGTCCGTGCCCTGCTGTAAAAATTCTCCCTTTCGGGATTGAAAGCTTCCTCTCTGTACCTAAATCTAGAATTTGGTTGAACAAAGGAAAGGCTTTATAAAGGTCGTTGGCGATTGGAAAGTAAGTAGCGTGAAAATGGTGACAAGTATTTCTCCTAACTGAGGACAGGATATGACATTCTAACCTACGAGGCTTTGGTTAAACCGCTTGTTAAAATCACCTAACTATTGTATATTAGAGGTTATTAAAGGTTATATTACATTAGGCTAGTATACTCTCGAGCTAGACGAGGAGCTGTCAAGAGATCTGTGTAACGGTAATCCTAGAGTCTACAAATTGCACTACCGTTCTACCTTACAGCTAAATAGTTTTCGGGAACATTAGTTCAATAATTAGTTCAAGTTTTACTGGCTAGTAACTTTATTTCCACGTAACAACACTTCTGCTTCTATACATAGCTCGTGATAATTGCTATTCTTCATCAAGTAGCTCAGCACCCTCTTCCAGGCAAAATTGTTGTGATTTATGATCCATATAAGTGTCATTGTAAACATTACTAAAAAACTGCAAACACCTAGGATCTGAAAAGTAATTATTATCTAGTTAAAGCGATGCGCTCGTAAAATATCATATAAATTAACTTTTGTAAAATTAATTTTACTTAATTAAGGAATAACTAAAAACAATGTGCTCATACATTTGCATCACACTAAAATTATACTATAATAATTTAGTTTAACTTTATTTTCGTTATACAAAATTACACATTATACACAGCACACTATTTATATTTTACCCTAATGTTTGATTTAAAACATAAGATTAAAGAATAATTATGTAATTTAATTTAGAGTACTCTATTTCCGCTTGCATTTTAATTGAAGTTTTTGCGAGAATAGTACCGACTTGGGTATAATCTCATATTACTTGGGAAAAGTCATATTTGGAACTTCAACATTATAATTTTTTCTTACCATAGTATCACATGAACAACAATACAAAACTAAAGAATAATGGTGGTATGATTACACCTACATCCAATTAAAATGTACATGAGTAAACTTAAAACTAGAAAAGTATTTTGCCAAACGACTTCTCTAAAAATTATTTAATGTTTTTTTATTATTGTTTCCATGACAACCACTTTTAAGCGTGCATTTGCCTTTACTTATAATTCATTTCCTCTTTGGTATTCTTTGTGCTGCAAGGAAGGCGCTACAATGAGAAAGTTAGTACGTCGCTCTGAGTCGCGCCTCTACCTTCTAATCTTTTAATTTATATCTTTATAGTTCAATTTTGTCAACTATTAATGGATGTTTAGCATGAGTGACAACAGCAGATTACTTAAGTATTAACGTGATCTAATCTGTGTCATCCATAGCCTAAATTTGTATACATATTATATGTAGAGAGAGAGTTGGGACAATACAGACAGACAGGTTGTCAAACAAACTAATACTTATATTAGGAGTAATTGTTTTTTACTTGCAGTTTTTTTGTTGCACATCTTAAGGTTTTCCATATAAATTACACTTTTGGTATCACTTGGCAAAATAACCACTTATTGATATTTTTCTGCAGTATATATTTCGCACTAGGTCAGAGCATTATTCAATCCTGTGAGTCACGAACAAGACTGTTGCTCAGTTGTGTTGTGTTGGTGTGAGTCTGTGGTGTATGTATGCTCTATAGTACGAGATACACAAACGCCACAAAAACTACCCACAACACATTGTAAACGACAAAACACAATCACAATCAAATACTATATTTGAACACATAATTAACAACTATGAAAAATAATACACCCCAGAACGCCCATACACCACAGATTCACACTGAGTAACAGTCTTTCCATATAAATTACTCTTTTGGTATCACTTGGGAAAAAAAACACTTATTGATATTTTTCTGCAGACGCGTTTCGCACTAGGTCAGAGTATTATTCAATCCTGTGAGTCACGAACAAGACTGTTGCTCAGTTGTGTTGTGTTGGTGTGAGTCTGTGGTGTATGTATGTTCTGTAGTACGAGATACACAAACACCACAAAAACTACCCACAACACATTGTAAACGACAAAACAAAATCACAATCAAATACTATATTTTAACACATAATTAACAACTATGAAAAATAATACACCCCAGAACGCCCATACACCACAGATTCACACTGAGTAACAGTCTTTCCATATAAATTACTCTTTTGGTATCACTTGGGAAAAAAAACACTTATTGATATTTTTCTGCAGACGCGTTTCGCACTAGGTCAGAGCATTATTCAATCCTGTGAGTCACGAACAAGGCTCAGTTGTGTTGTGTTGGTGTGAGTCTGTGATGTATGTGTGTTCTGTAGTACGAGATACACAAACACCACAAAAACTACCCACAACACATTGTAAACGACAAAACACACTCACAATAAAATACTATTTATGAACACATAATTAACAACTATGAAAAATAATACACCACAGATTCACACTGAGTAACAGTCTTGGCTGTGACTCACAGCACTGAAAATAACACTGACCTAGTGCGAAATGGGTTTATTGAAAAATGTCAGTAAGTAGAGATTTTTTTGCGAAGTGATACAAAAGGTAAACGTGTTTAGTCTTAGTAAAGTGAGCAAATCTAAAAAATATATCACTTTGTTTAGTTAAACTTTTAAAAAACCTTTTCATTGATTAAAATATTGATACAATAAAATTGTTACATTTGTATAGGTATTCAAACTTCTGTTATGTACAATACTAGAATATTTAATTTAATTTTAATTAAATATATTTCTTCATTGATTTGTAAAGGGTTTTGCGTAAATAAGACTGAAATATTTATAATTCTCAAAGAGCTCTAGTGCATTAAACGCTCCAAAACGCATTATATTATATTTGTAAAAATCTTTTATATATATTTTTAAATTACTACAACGTTTTCTACAAGTAATTCAGCACAATTACTTTTTTGGAAAAGCTCAATTTTATATATCGTTTTAGGATTTAAAATTACTTTCACAAGTGTCGGTAATACGTAATTTTATTCTCAACATTATTTGTTGGATTGAAAGACCTACAGAATTACAGGTTACTTGGGTCATTATTTATAATAAATTACATTTTTTATAATTTAATCACAATTACAGTAAATAAACGTATTTTTCTAACAAGCAATTTTGTCTTTTTCACTCGTTCGATTTACGTTTTAAAATAACAAATTATTGTTCACCTCAATCGTTGTTATCCTCGAAATAATTTTTAAAAAATTACTTTTTATTATTTTCTTTTTAGTTTCATATAAACAATAATATTCTATTGTAATATTTATAATATCGAAACATGTTTTAACTTACCTTCAGTTTTCAAGTCTTCAGGACATTTCTGAAAAACATATTACGAAATTACATTAAGAAAACAATTGTTCAAAATCATGTTAATTAAATAAAATTATTTGTTGTTAATTTTAAGCCTATGTAGTGGTTTATTGTACTTTTTATCTCAATTATTGTTAATACGTTGTATCTCAACGTATTATTAAGTTTTACAATTATCTTGCTTAAAGTATAAATGAAAAAAATATACGTTGCATAAAGGTAAATAACTTTATAATTGATATTCGTTAAGAAAGGTTATATATATATATATATATATATATATATATATATATATATATATATATATATGTATCTCAATTTAAAAAATATTAAATACAGAGAAAACATACTATCCCATACATGCAGCACCTACATATTTCTTTATAAAAATCTCTAGTTTGTTTTCTCTTAAATAAGTTTTAGGTTGAATTTTTAAATATCCAATTATTTTCATAAAAATAAAACATCTCATCAAACAAATTATCAGAATATTACAGAATGTGTTCTACTTGACAGTATGTGTTCTACTTGACATGATTTGTTCTACTTGACAGGATGTGTTCTACTTGAAATCACAAATGCGAGCAAATGATCGGCATTAACAGGAGAGTGGTTGATATGTAAAGCTTTTGCCGTATATATCTCGTATATTTCGTCATGAAAACTTTAACGATGGGGTAAACCGAAGTATGTGCGAAATAATAATGAACATAATGTTTACAATGTTTTATTCGTGTTTTTTTTAAAATTTTCAATTAGTTAGCCTCCTTGTTACGATTCATTAGTTGTTTTCAAATTCTAATGAAGTATATGCACTGGAAAATAAATGACAGTAATATATACAAAGGTGGAAAAGTAATCAATTTTCTTGCTGTTTAAACTTTTAATCTATTTGTTAAATTGTAATACAAATTGTAAAGTTTTTGGATGACAGCGTTTATGTGTTTGGTGTCACGCCAATAAAACAAAAGATTTTGTGACACGTTGAGGATATCATTCTCAATATGAAACATTAGAAGGAAATCATAACAATATCCACTCAAAACACTTTCTATTTAATGTGTAAGCTATTCCTTGCAAGAGAATCAAATGTTCAAAAATATTTTACTTCAAGTTAGAAATGTCTGTATTTTTAAATAAAGTATGAAAGAAAATTATTCGTTGATTTTATTTTAAATCAACCTGTTCGGTTTCCTTTTCTTTTGCACGGAAAATATTTTCAATCGTATAGACTCTTTAATTACCTTTTCCATTTCCAGCAACAAACAAACAAACAGAAAATGGAAGGCTTCCTGGTTACAGCCTGAATCTTCCGTGCCGCAAGTGAGGATACGGTTTTCGGGTTTGTACTTCTCTGAAACACATTTTCAAAGGTAAACGTTTTTAATTACAATGAAAATATTGGAAAGAGCCCCAATACCACAAAAATAATCAAAAATAACAAATAAAACAAGTTACTTAAGATTAAACCCTTATGTACATTTCGATGACCATGTCATCATTACATCATTCTAGTTTGTAACTTCTTGTGTGCTAGATTGTATTTTGTAATACCCTCTGATGATGATGACATGGTCATCGAAATGTACATAAGAGTTTAATCTTAAGTAACTTGTTTTATTTGTTATTTTTTATTATTTTTGTGGTATTGGGGTTTTTTCCAATATTTTCATTGTAATATATTGTACCACTGTGCTCTTGATATTGTGTAACGTTTTTAAATTTAAACCACTTTGAGTCTAATATTTGTTAAATTATCTTGTTGAATCATCAAGAACTTACCTGTTCCAGAATCGATACAGGTATCGATGACCTCTTCTGTACCCTCGTAGGTCAGGTTCACAAACACTGTGTTGAGGAAGTAAGTTTTGGTGATCAGCTTGTTCAAAGAGCCGTCAGGAAGTAACTGTGAACAGGCACGAGATTTTAGTGTCTAACCACGTTTATTTTACATTTAGAACCTAAGAAATTTAGTAATGAAATTAGTGCAATCGGTTACTTTTACTTAATTTAACAAACCATTTTCTTGAATGCCAGCTGTTGTGGCTGACAATCTTGAAATCTACTTACAAGTAGTTATATTAAATAAAAACTCGGTTGATGCTTGAGTCAAAAACACCTGATTTATTATAAATTTGCCAACGTTTCGACGACTAAATTGTCTTCCTCATTCAGGCCTTCTTCATTCCCCACCTTTGTACCATAGATCATAAGGAGGAAATCAGGCCTGAATGAAGATGACAATTTATTCGTCGAAATGTTGCCAAATTTTTAATAAATCAGGTTTCTTTGACTCAAGCATAAACCGAGTTATTATATAAAACTAAATTTTCTGAGTGTATACCTCATGTAGGTAGTTATACTTAAAACATAGGCTACATATATATATGTATATATATGTATATATATATATATATATATATATATATATATATATATATATATATTCGTACATTTTTCTTTATTTTTTAACACTAAAACACATTCCTTTGTTGGCGCGTTTCAGATCAACTCCATTCTCTAAAGTACAGTTTAAAGAAAAGTATTGTTTAAGGTTTCTAGAATGGAGATAATCTAAAAAACATCAACAAAGAAATATATTTCAATATTAGGATAGGCAGAAAAATTTACTTAGATATATACATATATATATATATATATATATATATGTATATATATATAAGTATATATATATATATATATATATATATATATATATATATATATATATATATATATACAAAATATCCTTAACATAAATGAAAGTGAACATATTAAGAGCTAACAGCTACTCTTCAATACAAGTGTATGTTTCAACTCTTCCATTAGAGTTTATTGAATTCCTTCTATTTCTTCTCACTCTCACTCCTCTCTCTCTCTCTCTCTCTCTGTATATATATATATATATATATGTATATATATATATATATATATATATATATATATATATATATATATATATATATATATATATATACAAAATATCCTTAACATAAATGAAAGTGAACATAATAAGAGCTAACAGCTACTCTTCAATACAAGTGTATGTTTCAACTCTTCCATTAGAGTTTATTGAATTCCTTCTATTTCTTCTCACTCTCACTCCTCTCTCTCTCTCTCTCTCTCTCTCTCTCTATATATATATATATATATATATATATATAATATCTTTATCAAATTTTCAATCGTTAATAAAATACATTTATTCGTCAACCTAAATTATATTTTATTAACTTGTAGTGAATGACAATTGACGTTAATACATTTTTTCAAATATTAATTCATGGATTACATTTAATAGTGAATAAATTTTAGTTTTATATGGTAGAAAAACTTCACAAAAAGGGGCAAGGCATGCAAAATATATATATGTCTCATTTGGCTAATACTAAGTGATAACATTAATAGATTTTTTTTTGTTATAGGTTATGTAGTAGAACAGCTGTTTTTAAGATATAGGTTATGTTACGTTATTTATTAAATTCTATTTATTTATTAAAAGTTTACTAAATTAAAAATTATCTTCGTTAACCTAAATAAAAATTTACTTCAAAACGCCTATGTTTATATTACTTGTTTTTTAATTAGGCAGTATAAATTTATTGTTAGGCAAGAAATTCTCAACTACGATCATTACACATTTGCGTTCTATGAAAAACGTCAGTGTCAAAACGAAGTGGAAGGCACTTCTATTTTTGCATGTGTCGAAGCTATCGTAATATATAACATCACTACTATTTCAAACCGTCAAAATAAAATAAAATAATTAAATTTTTAATATCTTTTAATGTATTGTTCTATTTATTAAATAAATAAAACCACTTCACCAAAAACAAATTTTTCATTTAATTAAATTCTAAAGTGCAACTCAATTGCAAAAAAAACTATCTTCAAAGGACTCTCTTACCGTAATGCCCCAAAAGTAATTAAAAAGTGTATTTATTATTTATGGGTTTTATTTGTTTAATAAACATTACGTCATTGTTGTTTTCTAACATTTCAACTGGAACATTATATTTGTTTGATAATGTTTACATTTCCTGTCACATTGCTCAGTAATTATGTGTTTTCCCCTTTAATAATAAACACGATAATAATAAATATGATAAATAAATCATATAATTTTACAATTACAAAATTTAAGTTTTAGATTTTTAAAATATCGAAGTTCTAAACTTTTATAGTTTTGTCAAACTGAACACAATAAACATATGTTTAGAATTTTTAAAATTCTGGTACACGTAAAAGCCAGACTAATATATGATTTCATTTTATTCACGAGAGATTATCTTTAGGACTATTTTAACCTTCTAAGCTTACCAGATTTGCTCCTTTAAATATGCACTCTGTTGAACACTGAAACAGAAAATGAAATTTACAAAAAATTAGGTACTTGAAATAATCATTTGTGTATAGTAAATACGAAATAAAAAAATACTGCAGAACACATTTACCACTGCAATTTTTCAATTAATTTAGAAAGCTTTACATTAAAATGATCTAATACTGACAGTTTAACTGTGCTTTGTATAGGTTACCATTTAGTCGTTACTTCAAGGACAAAGAATAGTGATCTCATAGGGCTTAGGTTGAAATGTCTATTTCTCGTTTAAATTTTAATAACTTGCTAAAAAGGCTATCTAGATTCATTACATCGCTTGTGTATTAAGATCAAACGCTTAGTAGGTTAGGCTATCGCTTGCTAAGAAACTCATTCAGTACCGCCAAAATAACTGACATTTTACTATCAAACACTGCTATAACTACGTACGCACAGTTCTAAACTATTGGTTAATTTCCAAAATACCTTTTCAATTCATATAAATTTCTTCAAATAACAAGTGAATAATTTTTCAAAATCTGATAAGTAATTTCTTGGGAAATATTTCCATAAATAGTTATTAATTTTCTTTGTTGGTTGTATTACTAATTAAATGTCTCAAGTGTTCTTTATCTTGTATTTCTGTCTCTTGTATGTTGGTTTCCGTGTCAATTATAATAATTGCTGTTTTTGTTTTATTGTTATCTTTGTAGTGTATATTATGTTTTAGACCGTTATTTAGTAATTCTATTTCTTCAGTAGTAAATGAACAAAAAGTCTGGTCGCAAGTAATAGCAAAAGTGTAATAAGTAATCTACAAATCTATCGCATTAACCCTCATCTCTTCTTAAATTTGTATATACTAAAGTACAATGTAGACATTCTATTTAGGAGAAAAATACAGGATATGCTTTTGAAAAAGAAATTTTCTATTTTTACTTCTTCAAAAACCCACTGTCGTTGGTCCCAAGCCGACCCTAGATCCCCGTAGTAACTGTATAGGCTCTTTTCTATAAATTCATTTTTACTCCTTTGATCCCTTTGTATTTCTTATCGCTAGTAATTATATATTTTTTTAAAATTTGTTCATCCAGATTTTCTTATAAAAATCAAGTGCAGCTCGCTCTTGTGCTCATCTTTCAGGGATATTAACCGAGTACGCTTTAATACAATACAAGTTAGATTCCAATACGTTTAACCAGAAACCACTCTATCCCAGTTTAACTCATTTTCTTTGATTACTAAAGTTTTTTATGTTGGCCTATTATAGTTATGTGAACAATGTAGGCTTGCTTCAACTTACCAAAGTGATTTTCTTCATTGCTGCAAAAAAGGTGTATTCGTCTAAGCCAGCTGGAAAAAGAATTAACTGGATAATCATACATTATTGAAACCTCATAAGAAGATCTAAATGACATCATAAGATATTAATTTCAAAATTATCAAATACCTACCAAATTATCAAATACCTGCCAAATTATCAAATACCTACAAAATTATCAAATACCTGCAAAATTATCAAATACCTGCAAAATTATCTTATCTATTTCAAAATTATTATAAAAACTGCAAAAATATATTATTGATTTCAAAAGTAACATATACTAATAATGTTATCACTTACATAATATTTCAAAATTGTCATGTCATTTCATTATTATCATATTTATTACAAAATTATTATATAACTATAAACATTTAATATTTATTTTACAACTTGATCATATTTCTTCAAAATTTTCATATTTATTTCAAAATTATATTACTGAAAAGTTATCATATTATTTCACAATTATCATAATAATGCAAAGTTATCATATTTATTTTACAACTATCATATTACTGCGAAATTTCTGCACATTATACCTATTTCAAAATTATCATAATATCTATATCGTTATCTTATATTAATATTTCGAAACACTCTAATTATGAAAAATTATTTCTACCTCAAACCTATCATATTCTACTAATAATAACTTATAATATTATTTTTAAATTGTTATGTAAATAGAGTAGATCAGAAGAATATTTTGATAACATACTTTTATATTTAACGAAATAGTCTCAAGTTCATTTCCAATTACAATAAAGATTTGTCAATCCTTTGATGTGGCAGTCTTTGATAGAAAGGATAACTTTCTTCCTCGTGCTTTGAGTGAAGTGTAGATTTTGTGAAGAGATTTCAATAGGCCAAAGATGTTGCAGTGTTCAATTATTTGTATTTATAATCTAAATGTAGAAATATTGAAAGTAAAGAAATTTGTGTTTAGGTTGTGGTAACTAAGAATGTAACCACAAATATTTAAAGATATTTATGAAGAGTTCTGGAGAGTATTAGGTTCTGAATTCAATACTAAAAACGCAGTCATGTCTGATGTAAATAAGATAATTAAGATATTATTAAGATAATAAACAATAGTGTTTATAGTTTTACTATGAATCTGCTCCTAAGTAATACATTTACGAGGTGATGGACTAAATAATAGTGACGTTTAACTTAAATATCATAATGGCTTTGATCTATGCCTTTAAATGCAATATGATGTGTATCTACCTTCCTTTATAACCTGTTACTATCTTTATAACAAATAAGTAAAGAAATTACTGTATTGAAACAAGAATAAAGGGTTTTATGAAGCCAAAATTGAGAAATTAGAAGACAAAACTAAGAACAAGTTAAGATGTATACACAGTCAGGCCGACTAGGCAATAGGGGGCAAAATTTCTTTGTCAATATAATCTTTCTGAAGAAAAGGACTTCCAAATAGGAAAAAGTCTTGAATATTGTTAAAGTCCCAACTCGAATGTAATGCTCTGTAATATACTAAAACCTGTATTTTTGAAAACCTTATTCTTTGAATTAATTTACTAAAATAAATCATAAGAAATTATTAACCTCTAACAATCAATTATAAATCTAACTTATAAAAAAATCTAAGGCCTCAAAGTAATAATTATATTTTAATAGAAACAATACTATTCCTTATATAATATAATAAAATTATTCACTGTTACAAATAACCAACGAACAAGACTATAAGAATTACAAGAATATATTTATCTGAAATCTGTTCGTCTTGTACCCAACTTACAGTGTTGACATCTTGAAGAACAACCTGTCCCATAGATATTTTTTTATTTATAAAAGCTTGGTTTACTAGTTGTTCATACATAATTAATTTTGATAGGATAAATTATAAACCATAAAACCACAGAGTAACTCTATGAACAAGTACCTTCATTAGTGGGGTCCCAAATATCTACATATTCCTCCATGCACTTGCTAGCTACGTTTTCCATGTTCTTTGAGAAAGTCTCCAGCCAGTTAGCTCGTCCACAGAAACACTAATAAAAATACTTTAATAAATTAAAGCAATAAAGACATTAAATTTTAAAATACGAACTTATATTATTTTAATTACTTTATAAAATCTTTTTTCGTTTCAACAAAAAAACCAATATTTTATATATTTAAACGTTTGCAATGAAAAATCTTCATATTTTTGTCAATTTCGGCTTTACAACTAATTTTATTTTTTTTTTTAACATAAAAATGCTAGGAACAAAAATGTCTTTAATTTAGTTATAAAGAAACAAGAAAAATAGCTGTTTCAACTGCAAATTTTTAAAGTTTTGTCAACATTTTCTAAACTGCAGATTGAATCTCTCATTGCAGTCGAGAGGTGTGCGTCTTTAATTAGGAGAACCACTGATAGACTACGTGATGTGTGCGTATTGTACTACGCCATTGTTTTATGTAGATTGTTAGTTACGATAGACTCTTGGTTATCAGGTTATGGTCACTCTGCTCAAGGACAAGAGTTCTTAATTATTATACAGTATTTTTTATTTGTCCGTTAGTAACTAATAGTTTTTTTTATATAGGCTAATGACAGCTCACAGACAATTAATTCAGGCTTTTTTAAACACTCAACGTTTCGAATTTCATTCCGAAATTATTTTCAAGAGCTAGTTTTTATCAAACCAATATACAAAATGGCTTAAAATTTATAAAACTCGTAACATTACATAAAACATAATACAAATCAACAATACAAAACTCTTAATAAATATTCTCATTTACAAAACAAATTTTTATCCACTTTGACTTGTAGATTTTTTTTTAATTTTACTTGTAAATGAGAATATTTATTAAGAGTTTTGTATTGTTGATTTGTATTATGTTTTATGTATTGTTATGAATTTTATAAATTGTAAACTATGTTGCATATAGGTTTAATAAAAACGAGCTCTTGAAAAGGAATTTCGGAAAGAAATTCGAAACGTTGAGTGCTTTAAAAAACATGAATTAATTGTCTGTGATCTGTCACTAGCCTGTATAAAAAATTAATATACAGGCTAGTGTATATGTAAATTAATACATTATTAATATACCTTTCCTCCATTACATTGTAAAAACTATGATACTTATTTACCCCATACTCATGCATTTACATACTTTATGAGTTTTTAACAATATTCTAAGATATAGTCTACGTAATGTAAGTCGGTAATTAAGACTATCACTGTAGGACTACAGTATTATCAGTTGTAGGGTTTAATTATTTATATATTATACAAATATTCATAACAAAAGCTAATTTAATTTATATGATATTTATTTGACCTAACCAGCTTCAGTTTCAAACTCAGATTGTTGTATTCTTGTAATATGTAATTTCATATTTGGTCATATTTTGGACCAAAGGGAAGACCGCGTGACCTCATCTAAGTGTTATAAAGAGGCTCTGGAAGTTTGAGAACCCCAGGTTTAAAGAATCCTAATTTAATTTATCTGATATTTATTTGACCTAACCAGCTTCAGTTTCACACTCAGATTGTTGTATTCTTGTAATTTGTAATTTCATATTTGGTCATATTTTGGACCAAAGGGAAGACCGCATGACCTCATCTAAGTGTTATAAAGAGGCTCTTTAAGTTTGAGAACCCCAGGTTTAAAGAATCATTTTTTTTTAATTTTATTTTAAATGACTTTCCTAATCGGAGAGTCCTTAATGTTTTTACTGTAGATAGTCTCTTCGCAGTTACTGTTTCTTTCGTCATGGAAGGTTTCAGCGTATTGACTGTGAGTTTTCGGCTTGAAATATCTCTACAAGATCATTGAAACTAAACAACTATAGTAAAATCAAGAATATATATACTAAAACGTCAGTTTTTATGTGTATTCTAGCCTTGTGATTTTATTAGTTTTCATTTCTAGTTTTTATTTATTTTTAAAAACACTTTATGTAAACTTTTAAAAACATTGCATCAAGCAATCCACTTGACTCGTTTCTTCATCTTTTCTCTAATAGTAATACCACAGGCCAAATACAACATCGTTTATAATCGTAGTTTAACATCGCAGTATAATATCGTTTATACTTTAATCATATAATATGACCTAAAGTTATTTTGCAATTGAATTGGAGTTTTAAGACTGTAAATAGATCAGTAAAAAGATAAAGTAAACACCCTACCGGAATGTAATCTTCAAATGGGTTATGTGTTATTTTCATAGCATCTAAGGCGCTGTTGACGTCTCTGCGCATGCGTCTTGAGCGTTGGACATCAGTTCTTTCAGAATTTTCTGGAAAATAAATTAAATATAATATACAGCATACAAATTTATAGAATAATATCCGGTGCATACTTAATAGAATAATCAATTATCACGTTGAAAAATGTCCATATTAAAAATTGTAATCAACAATTCTTTTGTATTAAGCGTTCATCCCAAAATATTTGTTCCAGGATGTACTTAAGCGAACCCGTGTTACACATTCAATCCAACGAGATACGTTATTACTCGAAAACTCTTAAATAATAACCCACATAACTTTAAATTCAAATTATGATTTCTCAGCCCATAACAAATAACCAGGTACCACTGTTTACGTGTGTTTTGTGTAGTTTTAAGACGAACAGTCAAAACGAATGTTATTATCTATGAAGGATGAGAAATGGGAGTGAATTTAGGAAGGATTAAGGTAGGTACATTAAACCCTCTTGAGGAGGATATATGTAGCATCCTTCACAAGAGGATCTACTCTTGCAGGTGATCATTGCATCACGATTAGTCTACATGGAATAGACTTGTTCTCTACCGAGGTCATAAGGTGTAACCTATCTTTTATACTCTCTTATAAGAAAAAGCATAAGAAAAAATATTGAAATAGGTAAGAATAGATATTAGGAAAGGATATCACGATCTCCTGCTTCAGGTCGAATTTTATATGCTAGCACTTGTCTCTTATGTAGACATTGTGTATTCGTCGTCTAGAAAACATCAGGCATTGTCGTCATCACTCATCAGGGCAATACCGGTCACAACCCTTAGACAAACCTATGAGCATGTTTCAGTAAACGCCATATTTACATTTTTTGTTATTTAAACTATACATTAAAAGTATTATTAGGTAATAAAATAATATACCCTTTCCAGTCTAAGTGTTGATGTCTGAAAATTACTTGCGAGCGCCTCTACCCTAAGCCCTAAGTGCCAGCTTATAAATTTGGACCTGCAATAAAAATAGGAAAACTGTTTCATTACGTGGTCAAAGTTGATCAAGCTCCAAAAAGGGGAAAGAGAACTCTCCACTCGCTATTCACATAATGTAAGCACTTGTGCTTAAAAATTGACTCCCACACGAGCTCAGATTACACAATATCGTTAGTTAGAATTCAATTCCACTTAGAATCCAGGAGTTAGCAGCCATCTAACAGATGACATCTCTAAAAGAATAGATTCTTTTCCCTTATTTGTAAATATTATACAATGTACGAACCTCATCTACATATCTAAAAGGAATATATGTCTCTTTGTCCTGTATTCATTACTACACCATCAATCCGATCAACATGAAACTTTGGAAAGTGGGATTTCGCAAAGGTATCGATCATAGTACATCTGTCCCACGGTAGGTGGCGCTCGTGTAGACGAAAGAATTAATTAAATTAGCATAGCCTCATTAACAAGCTATTTATTTAAAGGAGGATACCTCTCCTCATCCCTTGTCATAAGGATAACCTAAACTGCAGGTCTCCTGTCGCAGCATTTTTCCTGGAAGGGTTTCTATCTTGTCAGGTTTTTTCATCCCGCTCTTACCGTGACACTTACCGTACTGTTTCATTTCACTTACTCCTGATTCTCCATAGAAATACCTTATCAGCTAGGTACATGGGCAATCAATCCCGTTTCAATCCCTTAACTAGCTGTAAGAATACTACCACATGTGCGAAGGAGGCAGCTCCATAAAAATTGGCTGACACGATAGCTGGACAGGTTCTGGGGGTCTAGACCCGGGTGAAAAACAAAACAATTAAATCGAATACTGAATTCATTTGTGTCTATAATTTTATTTTCAACAATTTCCACTTTAAAAAATATTCGAGTTTCATTACAGAGGGTTCAGTTTATTTTTTTTTTACAATGAGAAGGTATATTTTGTTTTTATTTTGTATCTGATCTAGTCAAACCTAGACATGTAAAATATATAACTATGTAAATTACCTAAAAATGTGTGGTAACAATAAGCCAACCACTGGGATAAGTAACCACACTTTCAGAGTGTGTTACTATTTTAAAATTATTTAAGTGAGTTCTTTCTTTAAGTAACAGGTGGTGTGCGTGAATACAAGAAATTCAATTAATTTAATACTGTATTCAAACAGTTGAATGAATCTATAAAATTAAAACTTTTGAAAATGATTTTCAAATACAAATGAATTTATTAAAATAGGACAAATTAAATTGAATTTTTCATAACGAGTTCCTTGGAATTCATTTCTTCTGATGACGCAATAAAGAACCTCGAGTAATCCAGCTACTCGTAATAAAAGTATAAAGAATATATAACAATACAGAATAAATAAAAGTAATAAAAATATATTATTTATATAAATAAATAAATATATATATATATATATATATATATATATATATATATATATATATATATATATATATATATATTGTAAAACTTAGATGAATTATTTTTTCTTGTTGAATATGTATGGTGACATAAAATAATTTTCATAAACAAGAATATACGAATATTACTTCATTTTATTGTTCATTGAAGCTTTTCGCTAATTTACATTATTAGCATTTTCAAAATATATGAATCACTGTCCAGTTATGTGACCACAGTAAGTCCATAACTCTAAGGTCTTACTCTGGTCACATAACTGGACAGTGATTCATATATTTTGAAAATGCTAATAATGTAAATTAGCGAAAAGCTTCAATGAACAATAAAATGAAGTAATATTCGTATATTCTTGTTTATGAAAATTATTTTATGTCACCATATATATATATATATATATATATATATATATATATATATATATATATATATATATCCAGAATTGAAAGAAATTCAAATAAATCAAAATTAAGATAAGAAATCATTTTCTTCTAACCTTGTATTCACCTTTCTTTACTATTAAAAAAAAATATTCAAATATCTAAATTATTTTAAAAAATTACTATTGCTTAAATCATTTTGACAATAATTAGATTGAGATTAGCTTACCAAATTCTTCGAACACTATCCCCCGCCCTAAAACGGAAACGAAAGTTTTGAAGATAAAGATGACCAGTATCACCTGCATGATGTAGTTTGAATGCATCTCCAGTCCACAATGAATATGCTATCTAGGTTCAGTATGCGATCGAAAGCAGCAAGTTATTATTTCTCGATAGCTGCAATTAGCTCGATTAGAGTAACCGTGTTTACAGTTAAAACAATGGTGTTGTGAAAACGTACTGTGATTAGAGTTCCAAACTCAAAGTCGCTCAATTACACTTAAGTGGCAAATAAAACTTGCTGGAAATTCCAAGGCAATTATTGCGGTATAATAGTCTAAAAATACCAACGTTTAGATTTAATTGCTTCAACCATAATCTATAAAACTATAAACAATAACTGTAACCTGTTGGTTCGTAAGTGTGTGTGTGTGTTTGTGTGTGTATGCGTGTATGTGTGTTTGTGATTGTGTGTGTGTGTGTGTGTGTGTGTGTGTGTGTGTTTGTGCGTGTGTGTGTGTGTGTGTGTGTGTGTGTGTGTGTGTGTGTGTGTGTGTGTGTTTGTGCGTGTGTGTGTGTGTGTGTGTGTGTGTGTGTGTGTGTGTGTGTGTGTGTGTGTGTGTGTGTGTGTGTGTGTGTGTGTGTGTGTGTTTGTGCGTGTGTGTGTGTGTGTGTGTGTGTGTGTGTGTGTTTGTGCGTGTGTGTGTGTGTGTGTGTGTGTGTGTGTGTGTGTGTGTGTGTGTGTGTGTGTTTGTGCGTGTGTGTGTGTGTGTGTGTGTGTGTGTGTGTGTGTGTGTGTGTGTGTGTGTGTGTGTGTGTGTGTGTGTGTGTGTGTGTGTGTGTGTGTGTGTGTGTGTGTGTGTGTGTGTGTCTGAGTAGGTCCTATATATTTCTAACATCAATTCTGATTACTTATAACACATTACTTTCAGGAAATAGAATGAAATGATATAGAAACAGTATATCCTGTTTTATTCAGCATATTTATATTTTATCCTGTAGGCAGAAACAGGCAAAGACTAGTGCTCGAAACTTCATTACTTGTACTTGCTATAGCTCAAAACCAATAGATTGTCCGATAAGTTTGCGTCATGTATTATAGAAGGATGAGCTCATTTAATACATCTTTACATTTAAGGGTTTTGGGTTGTATAAGTCCGATGCAATATTACAAATGAGCACATACGTGGGGGCTTAGAGGTGAGATTGTATATAAAATACCCTTAGTAGTGCATATTCGTATTTATAGGAGATTTAGGAAATAACTTAGGCTGGAAATATTCTGAACTCCCGTCTCCGAAGTCTTGAAGGCATCCATTGTTTCTTTTATAGAGTTATTCACTGCACTTGTTCTGTATATAGGGATAATTTATTTTAACTACATTTTATGAAGACTACAAGAACAAGATTCGCATTAAGGTATAATACGATTTATACTCTGTAAAACTAGAAAATATTTTAATAATAAAATACAAATATAGTAGGGTCATTATACTAGCCTATAACATTCAAAGTAATAAAATGAAATAGTACACATTGCAAAAGCTAGAGAAAAACATATAAATATTTGTACTTAAATGCCGGTTGCATTTAAATGGTTACTGAAATTAAAAACGTAAGGAGTGAAATAAAAAAAGTAAAAATGAAAGGCGTAGTAGAAAATGCGTGAGGAAAAATGTAAATGTGTTGAAATGTGTTGAATGTGATTCTAAAGGAAGAGGAAAATAGGTTGATTTCTAATCTATCCCTAATGATGGGAAAATCAGAAAATATTTTAAAC
>JBAIZL010000002.1:92721886-92729386 GCA_036971475.1 Prosapia bicincta
TGTATTAACATAACTTCACCAGCTAATCTCAAAAAATAGTTGTACTTCTTTGGTGGTTTGTACGTTTTCTATGCACTTACGTTTTTCTATATTACGATACAATATGTTTTATTTTAATTATTTGCTCTACGCTAAATAATAAGAAATGACAATAGCACTTGGAAAATATTGTTGAAAATGGTCTCAGTGTTTATTAATTTTACAATTCTTAGAAGGCTCCCATTAACTTGTGAATGTATTCGTGTCCGTGTTAAATTAACGTGCAAATAAATTCACTTATTTATTAATTGGTAAAACCTTTCCATAAAATTGTTTTAGAAGTAGGTAATTATTTTAGTAGCAAGTGAGAAAACTCAACGTGAAATAAATATCGAGGTCAGATAAATTATTCAGCAGCTTTAAATATAAAGCACTACGCTGCTTGCACTTGGTTTTATATTAGACTTATATATAAGTTCACACACTTATTTCACTCTTCTCTTTATAAATAGGTTACTCTCAACCTTGCCTCGTCATGTATTTCTTTTTAACCACCTACCAAAAGTCTATGATTTTGTGATTAAATTTTGACAAGTTTAAAACGATTCATTTCTAACAATTATAATCAGCATAAACATTTGTAGAGGATTTGTAGAAAGAGAGGAGGCTGCCTCTTGCATTTTATCTTCCCAGAAATTGATATTTTCAAATTTGTCTGACTGTATTAAATAGCAAAAAGGTACATTAAACCTTCAGATAGATGAAGGAATACTTATAACAGAATAGTAAGAGGCCCTCTGACCTTCATTTCAAAGTATACAATATCAAGAGCCCAGTGGTACAATAAATTACATTATAAATATTAGAAACAACCCCAATACCACAAACATAATAAACAATTACTGATAATACAACTTACTTAAGATTAAACCCTTATGTACGTTTCGAAGACCATGTCATGATTAGAGGAACATCAGAGGGTCTTATTACGAAATTCCAATCTAGAAAGCAATAAGTTACAACTACACTGACTAGTTTGATGATGACATGATCATTGAAAAGTACATAAGGGGTTTAATCTTAGGTAACTTATATTATCAGTAATTATTTATTATTGTTTGGTATTGGGGTTGATTCCAATCTAGAAAGCAATAAGTTACAACTACACTGACTAGTTTGATGATGACATGATCATTGAAAAGTACATAAGGGGTTTAATCTTAGGTAACTTATATTATCAGTAATTATTTATTATTGTTTGGTATTGGGGTTGATTCCAATATTTTTATTATAAGATGAAATGTTTATATGAATATTTACGACATATGGTTTTGCAACATAACTAATTTATCTATGAGAGGTGAAAATAAGTTAATATCATTAATTAATTCGAATAATATACTGAGGTTAGTTAAAGTAACAAGTATTGCTTTAAAATGTCTAGCATCAAATATTTTTATTCTAACCTGATGTACATTTCGGTTACCATGTAACCATCCTCAGAGGATTGTTTGTCATGCGAAACGTACATCAGGTAAGAATAAAAATACTTGTTATTTGAGATTTTTTAATAATATTTTTTTAAAGTCAACATGTAAAGTATGTGCACGAACATGTGCTGTTATGTTCTGTAACATACTCGTCCGTGCGACGATATTCTACTGGGTAAAAACGTATTGGTAAAAGTCATTTTACCAGTTACAGCCTACCTCTCAACAAATTTAAACACTCAAAGTCTTATTTCTTTATAAACACAAATAAAACATTCAGGTGGTAAACATTAAAGCCATAACCGACCATGCATTATGACTTAATTTAAATGGTCATTTACGTGTTTACAAGGCCTAATGATTTTCCGCCCCTACTTCGATTACCAACAATCATTTATTATTTAAAAATTACTTGTTCCATTTCAATTTAACTTCTTCCAAACCCTCTAATATCCAGTTCTCAAGTTTTCCCGTTTCTCCCTTTGTGTAAATTGTGATTCTATCTTTCCATTTCCATTTGGCCACAAAATGTACACTTCGCTTTATTAAATTTTGTATACATGTGAGAAGTAGATTATACGTTTGGTTTTGTAGATCTGAGTGATACTAATTTCTGCATCGGTTATTCCTTCAATAATTGCCTATACTACAGGGACTCTTATTAATTAGGCCTAAAGAAATTACTTTGAGCGTTTTCTGGACACTAAGACGCTTTTGGTTTATCAGTGAACAATTACCCTAAATTGCAAAATATGTAATTTACTCATAGCTCAGCAAATTTTTACGGTTGCGTGTCTGATATCACAAATTGTTATAGGTATACAAAATTACTACCTTCTTGGATTGAATGAATGTGTTTTAAATATATTTATTAGATATTGGAATATATTTCACTGAACAATGATTGATAATTTAAATTTCACTTTAAAATAACAACTTGTTACTTATTCCTTTAATTTAAAATAATCTACAGAGTTAACTTACAGCCATCCCTTTTACATTTCACTTTATAGTAATACATCTAAAATACGTTAAGCATTGTTGGATTATTCTTCAGCATCGAGTAGAAGGGGTGGTACGCTGGCAGGGTAGTAAAGTTCGAAGGAGTTGTTACGTGGTACAGCTGTTACATAGCAAATGGCTTCTATTAGAAGTTTGGTTCGCGAATTATAGCAGACGATAAGTTCTACGCTTAGATTTCTTTTAGCAACTTCTTAGGAACGGTTATTAAAAACATTAAATAAAATAGACTGGTAGAGTGATAGCTTGCCTATATGTGATGTAGACTTACCTACAATGGTTTATTTGAAATTGTACTAAAAAAAATTTTATTTAAATATTTGTAAATTTATTTACAATATGAAAATTTAACAAAGTCAGCTTTCTCCTTTATCATTTACTTTACTACTTTTTATAATGAAAATATTATCGATGTTGAATAAGTGTTAGATATTTTTACAGTGTCAATTTGTCTTTATGAATAGTTTATGAATAGCAATGAAGATTTTTATGCAGAATGTGAATCGTCACATGTGTTGAGGTATTGATATGTGACTTTCTAGTCTAGATGTGGGGGAAAAGATCATTCATGTAGGTATAGATTCACGTGCAACGGATAACTGCTCTCTAACGGCGACGTCAAGTGGATTTACCAAATTATAGGAAAAAGGTCAACGATAGATATGGGAACATCAGCCAGTGTGTTTTGAGAAAAAGTGAACAAGAGAGAGAAAGCTAGTGAAAATAATAGAGGTGACAAAGACTATACGAATTTCTCCCGACCTGACCTCTTTGTCAAAGGACACAAAGAAGTTGCTTCGTGAGGAGAATCTTCAAATCCGTTAACTGAGACCATTCCTCTCAAGAATCCAACCTGAAATTCGTGAATATCAACCGGGTGACTATCGTCACAGCCTGTAAGAGTTTTTCGTCTCTCTTTAATTCCTGGACTGATGTCCAATCCACTAAATCTGACGGGTGGCTTGGTTACCGCTGTTGCCACGTCTGGAACCGCCCTCCTGAAGTTGGTCGAAAGTCACTTACCCATGAACACTATCTGGCAACCCTGAGCGAACAGTGTGTTCCTGATTCGAGCGTCGGGCAGTCAGTATATCGCCTGACCATGACTGGACTCTCGCCCATGTGGCAACGCTGCATTTTAGGCCACCTGTCTGATTTCGTGCAGTGGACTATAATGACCGATCATGAGAAAAATTAAACTGAAACCAGACATAACGTTTCGACCTCTTTTCTAAAACTATTCGGAATGTGAAAAACTTTAAAATATATTTCTTGCATTTAAGAATGTTATGATCGTTAAACCCCATTCATAAAATTTTATATAACTTTAATAAAAATTTCATTGAAACTATGAAACTTTATTTAAATTGAAATTTCATTTAAATTATGACTATTAAATGAATATATAAAAAATGAAAATAATAGTAAATATAATTCAGTGACAGCTGACAAAGTGCAACTACCGTCATTTGTTTTAAATGCCCAGTAGCTGAAAACTACTCGACAACACCACGCCTTGCTGAAATGGCTTCCAGAAGTTTATTTCTCGCAGTTTGCTACGAATTCGCCGAGATGTATTAAACTGTTCTACAACTGGAAAGACATAAAAAGCAATAAGTGTTAGTTGTTCTAAACGTGCAAGTGTTTTGTTCAAACTGTTTTCCAGAGACCTAAATTTTATTTGATTTTAAAATAATAAACTAAATAAACGATATTAAACAAATAAATTTAGTTAGTAATAATAAATATCTCAATAATAAATGGTAACAACGAAAATAATTAATATAAAATATTGAGGTTAAAATTGTTCTTGCGAGTCTTGATTTTCATAATCAAACCAATTAAATTGAACAAACCAAATTTAAAAGGAATTTAATTTTAAATTACAGTTATACCATACAAACTAACCAAATATACCCTAATAATACAAACTTTATCCACTCAAAAATACCTATTTCAACGTGGGCGTTACTGAAAGTTATATGGACACCGAATCACTAATAAATATATCTCGGAAATTATGTTTTAAAATATGCATATTTAATATTCCGTATTTGATTTCATAGAGATGAAAGAGGCTTTCGCAATGCGGATGGTATTTTCTAAGATGCTTCGGGGAATCCGTACGATGCATCAGTGCTTTGTAAATACAAATCTAATCAGAATTCCCAATGCAAACCGAATAGAAACGAGCTCACTGGAGTCAAATCTTCTTGTTAGAAGGTATTAGACACGGGTGCATTGAGACAGGAATCGTTGAATTTACTGCTGGAAGTCTATCCAACGGAAATTGAATTTAAAATAGTAAAAATTACTTGAATTTCGAATAAGGAGATTCCCAACGAATATGTCACTGTCCTTTATTTAAAAAATTATAGTTTTTGTTTGCAATTTATATATATATATATCATAGTTCATATACTCTTTTTACAGTAACCAATTACGATGTGGCTCGGCTATTGAGTTTTCAATTACTTGAAGTACTAAAAAGCAAAAAATTATTTTTTCAAATTATCACAATATATAGTTATTAATATGTTTCGTAAAATGGTAGTACAAGGAGTTGAAATCTCTATAAACATCAACATGAACGTATCTGGTTATTTATGGACGTATTACAAATGTCAAGATAAGTGTTTATGGCTTTGTAATTATTATAGATAAGTTTGCCTATTATTTAAAAGTAGCTCTTGGACTAACTGCACTAGACAATATCTGAATAACTAATTAATTCAGCAATAACTATTCATTCAACAATTTACTGTTTCTTATTTGCTATTATCAAGTCTAAGGAAATACTACAAACGTAAACTAGTTGAATAATTTTGTCTAGACCTGTTCGTTAGATAGTTGTATTATTTATTTTTATATACAAGATGACATATTCATTTTTTTTACTATCAAATGAGTAAAGTTCAATTTAAAAAAAAACTAGTAAATTTCAGTAGAGCTGAAAAGTTATTACTGAAATGTAAAGTAATTGTATACAACAGACTTTCTAAATAAGTTATTACTCGTATGGTCTTTTAATGACAACAGGGTTCAACTGCACAAATTGTATTCAATTTTTTTTTTAATTTTAGGAATTAAATTTTGTTACATTTTAAATATAATTCTAAATATAAATTTACAATATAAATTTACATTTCATATTTTTTGTAAAGACACTTATTGTATATCACTTGATGATTTAAATCTTTGAGAAAGACGGAAAGGTAATATGAGGGAAATGAATCTCTCCTAATAATGAAAGATGAAGGAGATTCACAGCACACTAAGAATAATAGAGAGATAATTTAGCAATAACGCTCTAATTTAACGTACAAGAAAGGTTCAAAATTTCTGCAGTGACGGTAAATAAATTTAGATATACCTTCAGGAAACCTACATCGAGTTTTCACAGAATCCAACTTCAACATACTGAGGTCTGTTACATCTGACAACTGGGAAATAAAACTGAATTTTTTAAAGAACAAAACTTTCCAGCTAGGGATTAGCTGTGACGTCATTCAAAGGAATACGATGTTAGTACAACAGTTGAAGTACAACATGTGTTTTGGAAATAGATTTCTCCAAACAAATTGTTAAGAGTTGGGTTATTGTTTAATAAATAAAGACTCCTTGTTATATTTTAACAGTTTCGTCTTGTATTTACAAATCAATCACTTAAACGCATTTAAATAATATTTAATCAATATTATTTATTGAGCAAATTCAGTTTACTGAGTACAGTTGATTGATCCTGATTTCTGATTGGGTTTATTTGTTTGATATAATTCTGTAACTCGTACAAATCTAGGCACAAGGTTGATAATTACAGACAATATTATGTTATCACATAATGTATGCTGAATAGATTTGAACCGTTAAGTATAATATTTGAATGAAGGACGAACTAAGCAGTGATTAGGAAAGTAGATCAAGAACAACTATAAAAGGTTTTACAAAAGATACCCGTGACAAAGTGGATCTGAAAGATGGATTCCATTGCGAGGATAGTTCTGTTGTATCTGTGCACAGTAGTTAGTGTACTATCTGCTCTCAGGACAGTTCCACAAGTACTGGGTAAGTTGAAAGCATTTCGGTTTTATACTGATTACGTTCTAAGTGATATATGATATTTCTAGAAAAGTCTGGTATAACACTTTCAAGATTTTTTTACGTTGCAAAAATGCTACATTTTACGTAAAAATGTTAGGAATTGACAAAGGATTTTATAAAGGTTGTTACACTTATTTAGGAATTAATAATATCTCGCTATCCTTTCTCTCTCTGTTTCTTTTTCTGTCTGTATGTCTCTTTATATGTCTGTATGTCTGTCTCTGTCTCTCTGTCTGTCTGTCTGTCTGTCTGTCTCTCTCTCTCTCTCTCTCTCTCTCTCTCTCTCTCTCTCTCTCTCTCTCCCTCCCTCCAAATTTTTCTTCATCCAAATATTTCTCTCTATATATATTTTTTTTCTTCCTTTCTGTCTTCTCTGTCTTTCTCTCTCTGCGTCTTACGGCTTTTCTCTCTCTTTCATCCTCTACCTCTCTCTCTTCCTTACTCTATCTTTTTATCTATCTACCTATTTATCTAGCAAGCTCTTTTCCAATCTCTCATTCAATAATAAACGACAAATATTATTTCCCTGTTAAACGCAATAGGTTTACTGACGTAACTGAAAAACATTTTAACTTTAAATTTAAAAGAAAATTGCGACTAGATTTGACTATATCCACTCCACACAGGAAAATAGATTGGCATATGAACCAGCAGGCAGTGCAGGTGACAAGAAATCTGTGGCGTTGAAACCAGTAAAAAGAACAACGTTAAATATTCAGTTTCAATCAAAATTTTGACACTTTATGTTGTTTCCTTTCTGTTTTAGACGAAGCGTGGAACGTTAATTCAAAAATTTTGCATCAGGTTGCGTCAGATGTTTCACGAAGCGATGGCGAAGATTTCGCCACAACGAACATAACGTGGGTAGGTTGTATAATATTCTATAGATTTTCTCAAGTATTAATATTTT
>JBAIZL010000002.1:92731886-92744386 GCA_036971475.1 Prosapia bicincta
CGGATACAGTTTACTTGTGTAATGTAGTAAATAAGTAAAGAGATAAGTAAAGAATTGTCTTAGTTATCTGATAAGTGTAATATGTTTAATATACTTATAATGGCTACCAAAATTGTTATGTGTTATTAATAATCGATACAAAAGTACGAATATAATATCAATTTACTCTCGGTTATAAATATTTATTGCATACGAAAATTTATTTCTTTTTCTGTAATGAAAGAATTAAAGTTGTGATATTTATAATGGCTAGTATTTTATATAAGTATATTTCGTACAAATATTACAAATTTTAGGTTTATAAATATATATTAGCAGTTTGCAAACCACATTTACGTCTATGAAAGTTAATTATAGATGGATAAAATATCATTACTTAGATAACATTATAAATATCAAATATAAACATAACGTATTATATCATAACTAAATATCAATTTTATATATTTTAAAATTTTAAATAGCAAAAGCCAAATAGGTAGTAACTTTTACGTGTTTTTTAAAATATTTAATTTTTTCTACGTCATAACTTGATGAAAACCACTTGCTTAACAAGAGAATTTATGTAAACTTTTATTGCAAATGTGAAAATAATTTACTTTGTTTTGTTGTGTTCCAGTGTTCATACGATTGTATTTTTCGCCGAGAAAATCTGGTGAGAAACTTTTCTTGATTTATTTTTCCAAACAAAAGAAATCAAACAATAATTAATTGCATACATTATTGTGATGCAGAAGCGTTAATGTCATAGTTGTTAAATTATTAAAAAAACGTTTTTTCCTAAGACCTTGATAAATTCGTACACAATATAAAACTGAAATTCTCAAACTTTCTTGTTGTAATGGAAATAGAAACTGAAAAATATCATTTTTCACCTGTGAGATTAACATATATATATATATATATATATATATATATATATATATATATATATATATATATATATATATATATATATCAAAAGTCGTTTTTTCTGTTTTGGGTTTTGTGTTTTCACAATAAAAGCGAGTGAACAATAGAATTATATGTATTTGTAATGAAGGTTTTCTGTATATTCCAATATGTGAAGAAGATATACAGTGAGCAAAATATCCTGATAAATAGAAAGAACGATGGAAACCCCCTTAAAGTAGAGACATTGTAGTTAACAGTAGTGTTTCTCAAACGTAGGATCATAAAATATAATATACATTTTTTTAAACATTTTTAGATATATGCATTTTTAACGTACTGTATCAGTCAGAGGATATAAAAATACTTTTAAATGAAACTTTTTTTCTGTTTTACATAATTCCGTTATGTATTTTGTAGCCTGAATTTAACTGAATTACAATGCTAAAGTAATGTAAAATTGTGCATTTTTTCTTATGAAGACACTTTACTTACGACTCTTTATTCCTTTATTTATATTTTTCAAGTGAACATACTTAACATCTGCAGTAAATAGTCTATATTATTGTAAGAGTGGGGTTGGTTACTGTACTTTAGAAAGAGGTAGTTGTAACAAACATTGAAACCCCTATCTTCTAGGCTCTAAGTATGTGTTTGGTTTACAGTTAGTAACTAAAGTAAAACTGTGAGCCTAAGGACAGAAGCTAGTCAGTGTTAAGGGTAAATCATTGTTTCAAACATCTGTTATAAATTATATTATAGAACTTATTATGATATCATATTACCTATGATGCCAGATATTCCCTCAGGACTATAAGAACATAAACATTAAGATAGCATGATAGAACTACTAGCATAATAAATTGACCCAATTATAGTATTGTAATATATTTAATATATTATACAAATTTAATATAATATATGTGACACAATTTAATATATATATATATATATATATATATATATATATATATATATATATATATGTATATATATAAATATATATATATATATATATATATTTGTGTGTGTGTGTGTGTGTGTGTGTGTGTGTGTGTGTGTGTGTGTGTGTGTGTGTGTGTGTGTGGGCGTGTGTGTGTGTGCGCGCGCGTGTGTGTGTGTTTGTTTGTGTGTGTGTGTGTGTGTGTGTGTGTGTGTGTGTGTATACTTATTTATTTATGGTATATACTACAATTAATCAGAAAAATAGATTTTAAGTAATAATTTTACAAATTAAATAAAACTTTTCTTGCTCAAAATGTTTTGGAATAGATGAAACTAAGTTTTACATTATTATTATTTCATTTTCAGTACTTTTTAATATTTCAAAGACCTGTTCATAGCTGTCATACCAAGTGGGTTATGTTTGTTATTTAATTTATTTATATATGTATATTAAATTATTAGTGTTAGTTACCAAAATAAAGCCTAGAATTTGTTTTTTCTTGCATAAAAGATCTTATTTAGGATATTACATTATCATGTAAACATTTATTTGAATATAGTTTTAATTTCTGTAGGTAAATTCCAATGGCGAAATGAACATGATGACGACAAAGAATTACTTCATGGAAAATGTATTTAATGACGAATGGATTGGAGGCATTGCCGAAAATGTTATGGACAAATGTTTAGATATGTACTCGAGTGAGTATGAAAGATTGCACAACCATAAATTATCACCACGCAACATCATAAAAAGTGCTGTATGAATTAAAATAGGGGAAAAAAATAAAACAAAAAACTGGATTAACATTATCGAACCTTGCTTCGTAAACGGGCAAATTGAAAAGAAACCAAAAAAGAAACTATAATAAAAAGTAGGCGACGAAAAATAGGGCGACGAAATAATAACAAAAAAAAATAATAGTCCAACACCATACATAAAAAGGAAAATGGAAAACTGCAAAGGAATTCGATTATGTAGGCTTATATATGCTTAATACTTTCCTAATTTTGTTGTTTGCAAGAGCTAGTTGTTATTTTTATTATTATTAAACTCCTTTTATAATCTCACGCTCGCCTGGTATATATCTTGTCCAAATATTTCAATCTGTTATAAAACAGATTTCTTTCATACAATCAAGTTCAAATGGATTTTTTGTAAACTATAGTAGATGAGAATTGTTGTTAACACAGTTTTTTTCAATTATTTATTCAATAAATAAATGTTAAAAATTTGGTACTAGGTCAGATTCGAACTGAGTATCGTCGTGTTCGAAGTCTGGCGAGATTTGGCAATGGGCCAAATTTCCCACAGCTAGTATTCTTCTTCTTAAAGATCTATATGAATTTTTTCTTTGTCCCCATTTATTTGTTAAAAACTTTTTTGCACAACCTTAAATTATTACATTGGTTACCAAACAATATCATAAATAATGCTCTAGGGTTAAAAATAAATGAAAATAGTAAAATAAACAAACTGGATTAACGGTATCAAACCCTGCTTTACAAACGGGCAACGTGAAATGAAACCGAAAAATAAACTACAACGCAATTTAACCGACGAAAAAAGAAAGCGTAATAATAATAAGGAACAAAAATAATAGTCTAACACCTATTCGCATTTTATTTTGGCACTTAATATTCTTATTCTGACATATGTAGGCCTATATACAAATTTATATAAATTGTAATTATGAAATAAAAAGTAACTAAAAAAAGTTTTCTTTGTTGATTTAAGTAGGAGTTGGCTTTTTTTATTGTTTATATTACTTTTTTTTGTTTCAGATTATGCAATGAAGAACGCTAAGAATATGTATGCATGCAACACTGCCTCCTACTACTTTATCCTATGTTTAATGGACGAAATGACGGGGGTGAGTTGAACTGAAAAAGTTAACGTTTCCAACTTAAGTAAAATGTTTAAAATATTTTTATAACTACAGGTGTTTTAATTTTTCCAGGGGTGTCCAGACGATCAGCTGAGTGAAGGTACGACGGTTAATAAGAGATATACATTTTATACGTTTTCCCGAATGCTTAAATAAAACGGTTTAATATATTTTTATTATTTTCAGATTACGGCTGCCAGGCGTACTACTATATACTGTCCATATCCAGATTATTCAATTAATTTCAAATTAAAATTTCGTCAGTTCTTCAATTGAATGGTTCAAAATAAATAATAATTTAATGATTCAGTGTTTGTATGCTATTAAAATTCTTAATATCTAATGTTAGTATACTAAATAAGTCAAAGCTTTTAGAAAGTACATTACTATGATATACGCGTGTATAGGTGAATATACATATTTTATCAACATATACGTATACGAATGTATTTTTATGTATAACTTACTTATTACACTTTTTGCTATTACCTGCGACCAGATTTTTTGTTAACTAAAGGTTGTTAAATTGTTAACTTACACTGTGAGGAAACGTTTTCCTCTTACGACTTCATCAGCCTCCTTTGGAAAGTCTGTTCGCAAGTAATAGCAAAAGTGTAATAATTAATTTGCAACCAGCTCGTCATGAACAGCAACAAGATTTCGATATAACTTCCTATTATTATAAGAAACTGATGATAATTTATTAACAATAAAAAGTTGACGAAATAGCAGGTTTTAATTTCTGTTATTTTATTTCAATACCTATCTTGGCCAAAAGCACGATATAGTACTTCAGTTGGTAACTGATTAAAATATCAATAATTCGATTTCCCTTGATAATACCAGGGTGGCCATAGCCTCACTTCACGTCGTATTTACTTTCCAATATTTCCAACATCATATAACACTGGAATACAAGCTAATTCAAATAATCCAACAACACACCAGCACTCAAAAAAACAAGCACAAAAATTATACATTAAAATTATACATTCACAGAACTCAGCATAAAACGTATCCACCTACACTGCCCTCAATGTTTTCCCGGTGACTTAAGTTCAACAATGCACTCGACGTGGACGAAACGCGTCTGCTGAGAAATGTCAGTATCGGAAATATCATTTGTACACAGTTTTTTAGAGATATTTCAAACAAAATGCAAATTACAGATGTTCCATAAATAACCAATTATAATTGAACCACTTCGAACTGAAAGGCACTAAGTAGATTCGACAACATTTGCGGTAAATAAAAAAGCTGTTTCCTCATTCACTACCTCTACCTTATTCTCTTTTCCTTACATGAATGATGTCATTATGCTTCTACTAATTGTTACATCAGGTGCTTTGGGTTTAGTTTTTTATTTCCATGGAAACAGGTAATTTTAATTGTTGTCTTTTAGTTCTATATTAACTTAGTAACGCGTGTTTTTTGGAAAACTATAAAATCCTTTTATTTTTTTTTAAACAATGTAATTAATAAACTATAATGATAAAATATATAAGTGATCAGACTTTAAATATAGCTATAAAAAAGTATGAAAATCAAAAAGTTATTGAAATATTGGGTAAAAAATTAATAATTAAAGTAAAAAAGTATATAAAACAGTTGAAAACTAAAATAATAAAACTCTATAGAAACTAAACAATAAGTAAAAATTATAATGGCGTATCGAGAGTAAAACAAAATAATTATTCAGAATCCTGACAGTCTTTTTAGTGAGTAACTCGAAAATCCTTTTAACAAACTCCTGCGCCTTTTCATCTGATTGAATGTAGTGTGTTAATATTTAAACATCTTTACTTTATTTTTATTTATTGAGCTAGTCCACGAGGACATGGTTAATTCAGCTCAAGTGTGTGAGTATTGTCATTGCAGGGATACGCTTTCCCTGTAGCTATTCAGCTACAGAATAAACAAACTGTTTAAAACTGACAATTACGAGGGTTTACGTTCTGTGTGACAAAATTGGGATACAAAAAGCAGATAAATTATCTTTAACTAGAAATGGGACTTGAAGAAAGATTCCAATAAAGTATGTAGGCCTACATTTTAAACAGTTATTTTAAACATTTTGCTTCAAGCACAACTGATAAATTCCCCTGGGCAGAATAGTGATCATGCATTTATCCGATTTCGTCTGGGATTGACAGAATCAAAGGTTCAAAAACATTGGGCAACATTTCCAGGTAATTCGCGGGCATCCATTTCTTGACTGAGACGCACGTTTGTGTACTTACGCATTAAGCGGAGACCACTATTTTTAGAGGTTATTTTGGAGGGGACGTAAGAACACCAAATACTTATACAGGACAGACTTTCTTTTGTGCCTCCAAAAAAAGCGATGTTAGCGAGATCGAGTTGAACGCATCTCCGCCAGTCGCGGTTACTCCCAATCGCTACATATTTATATATTCCGGCGGTTCCTCGATGCCTCTTGTTCCTCTATTTAACACTTCCTCACATCCAATTTATATTATCCTAACCTAACCCAACCTCCGCATCGCGCAGTGTAATAGTGGTATCCATATACTAAGTAAGTACCTACATGTGCAGGACCATGTGTATACGATTAAAGATGTACTAGCAATGTTGTTGACGTTTCGGAAAATATAAACGCTGTTGCACTCTTAAATGGTGATGTAATAATACCCTCAGTAGAGTCATATGCCTCTGCAGTGCTTAGAAGTGGAAAACGGTCTTTTACAGCAGCCAGAAAGCAGTAGGTTTATTTTGCAGCAGGGCGGTGAGACCTTATCCCTTTATCAACATTGTTGTTTCTCACTAATTTAAGCTGGATCAGAAATGTTATCCCCGAGTGAGATCTTTTTCAATATCAATGAAAAAAAATAATAGATATTAATAAATTGATGCAATACACTCCATCAGATGAAAAGGTATATGAGTTAAAACGATATTTGAGTAACTCACTAAAATAGTGAGGATAAATATAAGGATTTTGAATAGTTGTTTTTGTTTTTTTAATTCTTGGTAAGTAATTTTAATTTTCCTTTATTGTTTTGTTTTTATAAGGTTATCTGATCTTAGTTTACTACCATTTTATACACTTTTTATTTTATTTATTAATGTTTTCACCTAGATATTATTTTAGTGACTTTTTTATTTTCCTACTTTTCTTAATTATTTTTAATGTCTGAACACCTATATATTGTATCAATAATGTTTTATTGAGTAAATATTTTGTAAAAATAAAAGTATTATGTGGTTTACCAAGATAACACGGTTATTTATTTCATATAGAATTAAAAAGCACTATCTACACAACAATTAAAATTATCTGTTTCAACTGTTTCTATGCAAATACAAAGTTAATCAAAAACCACCTGATGTAACAATTATTAAAGCTTAATGACAAGATGCGTGTAAGTGAAAAAGTAAAACGTTGAGGCAGTGAATGAGAAAACAGTTTTTATTTTATTTGTCGTAAATGTTGTCGTCGAGTGTAGGCTACTTAGAGCTATTCAATTCTAAGCGGTTTATTTTTTTTTTAATTCAAAAAACCTACTTCTAACTAAAATATTGAACTAATGCTTCTAATTGGCTACATATTATTAAGAGGACTAAGTAATATAATAAATATTATGGCATAAACGACGATGAGAACTATAGGTTTATTCTATATGTATATTTCTTTCGTGTTATATATTTTGTTTTCGAGTTTGGCAAACGAAACTGCTAAGGAAACTTACGTGTTAATAGAACTATACTTGCACGTAATTTATTTATACTTGTGTTTTAGTTGAGATTTTGTTTTTATTCCCTTTATTAATTATCACTAAGGCCGTTTGGAATTATATTCAAGTGGAAACCATTCCTGATTTCCTTATTCGTAATAACTACTGATATATTTCCTGAGCTCTTTGATTGTAACTCACCTCTTAGCCAACAGAACCACCATTTATTTTAAATGTAGTTTAGTCTAGCTAGTCGCATAGCGATAGCTAGATGCAAGTGTAATAACACTGACAAATCTGCTGAACTCTTCGATTATAACTCACCTCTTAGCCAACAGAACCACCATTTATTTTAAATGTAGTTTATTCTAGCTAGTCGCATACCGATAGCTAGATGCAAGTGTAATAACACTGACAAATCTGCTGAACTCTTCGATTATAACTCACCTCTTAGCCAACAGAACCACCATTTATTTTAAATGTAGTTTATTCTAGCTAGTCGCATACCGATAGCTAGATGCAAGTGTAATAACACTGACAAATCTGCTGAACTCTTCGATTATAACTCACCTCTTAGCCAACAGAACCACCATTTATTTTAAATGTAGTTTATTCTAGCTAGTCGCATAGCGATAGCTAGATGCAAGTGTAATAACACTGACAAATCTGCTGAACTCTTCGATTATAACTCACCTCTTAGCCAACAGAACCACCATTTATTTTAAATGTAGTTTAGTCTAGCTAGTCGCATAGTGATAGCTAGATGCAAGTGTAATAACACTGACAAATCTGCTGAACTCTTCGATTATAACTCACCTCTTAGCCAACAGAACCACCATTTATTTTAAAGGTAGTTTAGTCTAGCTAGTCACATAGCGATAGCTAGATGCTAGTGTAATAACACTGACAAATCTGCTGGACTCTTTGATTATAACTCACCTCTTAGCCAACAGAACCACCTTTTATTTTAAATGTAGTTTATTCTAGCTAGTCGCATAGCGATAGCTAGATGCAAGTGTAATAACACTGACAAATCTGCTGAACTCTTCGATTATAACTCACCTCTTAGCCAACAGAACCACCATTTATTTTAAAGGTAGTTTAGTCTAGCTAGTCGCATAGCGATAGCTAGATTCAAGTGTAATAACACTGACAAATCTGCTGAACTCTTCGATTATAACTCACCTCTTAGCCAACAGAACCACCATTTATTTTAAATGTAGTTTAGTCTAGCTAGTCGCATAGCGATAGCTAGATGCAAGTGTAATAACACTGACAAATCTGCTGAACTCTTCGATTATAACTCACCTCTTAGCCAACAGAACCACCATTTATTTTAAATGTAGTTTAGTCTAGCTAGGCGCATAGCGATAGCTAGATTCAAGTGTAATAACACTGACAAATCTGCTGAACTCTTCGATTATAACTCACCTCTTAGCCAACAGAACCACCATTTATTTTAAATGTAGTTTAGTCTAGCTAGTCGCATAGCGATAGCTAGATGCAAGTGTAATAACACTGACAAATCTGCTGAACTCTTCGATTATAACTCACCTCTTAGCCAACAGAACCACCATTTATTTTAAAGGTAGTTTAGTCTAGCTAGTCACATAGCGATAGCTAGATGCTAGTGTAATAACACTGACAAATCTGCTGGACTCTTTGATTATAACTCACCTCTTAGCCAACAGAACCACCTTTTATTTTAAATGTAGTTTATTCTAGCTAGTCGCATAGCGATAGCTAGCTAGATGCAAGTGTAATAACACTGACAAATCTGCTGAACTCTTCGATTATAACTCACCTCTTAGCCAACAGAACCACCATTTATTTTAAATGTAGTTTAGTCTAGCTAGTCGCATAGCGATAGCTAGATTCAAGTGTAATAACACTGACAAATCTGCTGAACTCTTCGATTATAACTCACCTCTTAGCCAACAGAACCACCATTTATTTTAAAGGTAGTTTAGTCTAGCTAGTCGCATAGCGATAGCTAGATGCAAGTGTAATAACACTGACAAATCTGCTGAACTCTTCGATTATAACTCACCTCTTAGCCAACAGAACCACCATTTATTTTAAATGTAGTTTATTCTAGCTAGTCGCATAGCGATAGCTAGATGCAAGTGTAATAACACTGACAAATCTGCTGAACTCTTCGATTATAACTCACCTCTTAGCCAACAGAACCACCATTTATTTTAAATGTAGTTTAGTCTAGCTAGTCGCATACCGATAGCTAGATGCAAGTGTAATAACACTGACAAATCTGCTGAACTCTTCGATTATAACTCACCTCTTAGCCAACAGAACCACCATTTATTTTAAATGTAGTTTATTCTAGCTAGTCGCATAGCGATAGCTAGATGCAAGTGTAATAACACTGACAAATCTGCTGAACTCTTCGATTATAACTCACCTCTTAGCCAACAGAACCACCATTTATTTTAAATGTAGTTTAGTCTAGCTAGTCGCATAGTGATAGCTAGATGCAAGTGTAATAACACTGACAAATCTGCTGAACTCTTCGATTATAACTCACCTCTTAGCCAACAGAACCACCATTTATTTTAAAGGTAGTTTAGTCTAGCTAGTCACATAGCGATAGCTAGATGCTAGTGTAATAACACTGACAAATCTGCTGGACTCTTTGATTATAACTCACCTCTTAGCCAACAGAACCACCTTTTATTTTAAATGTAGTTAATTCTAGCTAGTCGCATAGCGATAGCTAGCTAGATGCAAGTGTAATAACACTGACAAATCTGCTGAACTCTTCGATTATAACTCACCTCTTAGCCAACAGAACCACCATTTATTTTAAATGTAGTTTAGTCTAGCTAGGCGCATAGCGATAGCTAGATTCAAGTGTAATAACACTGACAAATCTGCTGAACTCTTCGATTATAACTCACCTCTTAGCCAACAGAACCACCATTTATTTTAAATGTAGTTTAGTCTAGCTAGTCGCATAGCGATAGCTAGATGCAAGTGTAATAACACTGACAAATCTGCTGAACTCTTCGATTATAACTCACCTCTTAGCCAACAGAACCACCATTTATTTTAAAGGTAGTTTAGTCTAGCTAGTCACATAGCGATAGCTAGATGCTAGTGTAATAACACTGACAAATCTGCTGGACTCTTTGATTATAACTCACCTCTTAGCCAACAGAACCACCTTTTATTTTAAATGTAGTTTATTCTAGCTAGTCGCATAGCGATAGCTAGCTAGATGCAAGTGTAATAACACTGATAAATCTGCTGAACTCTTCGATTATAACTCACCTCTTAGCCAACAGAACCACCATTTATTTTAAATGTAGTTTAGTCTAGCTAGTCGCATAGCGATAGCTAGATTCAAGTGTAATAACACTGACAAATCTGCTGAACTCTTCGATTATAACTCACCTCTTAGCCAACAGAACCACCATTTATTTTAAAGGTAGTTTAGTCTAGCTAGTCGCATAGCGATAGCTAGATGCAAGTGTAATAACACTGACAAATCTGCTGAACTCTTCGATTATAACTCACCTCTTAGCCAACAGAACCACCATTTATTTTAAATGTAGTTTATTCTAGCTAGTCGCATAGCGATAGCTAGATGCAAGTGTAATAACACTGACAAATCTGCTGAACTCTTCGATTATAACTCACCTCTTAGCCAACAGAACCACCATTTATTTTAAATGTAGTTTAGTCTAGCTAGTCGCATAGCGATAGCTAGATGCAAGTGTAATAACACTGACAAATCTGCTGAACTCTTCGATTATAACTCACCTCTTAGCCAACAGAACCACCATTTATTTTAAAGGTAGTTTAGTCTAGCTAGTCACATAGCGATAGCTAGATGCTAGTGTAATAACACTGACAAATCTGCTGGACTCTTTGATTATAACTCACCTCTTAGCCAACAGAACCACCTTTTATTTTAAATGTAGTTTATTCTAGCTAGTCGCATAGCGATAGCTAGCTAGATGCAAGTGTAATAACACTGACAAATCTGCTGAACTCTTCGATTATAACTCACCTCTTAGCCAACAGAACCACCATTTATTTTAAATGTAGTTTAGTCTAGCTAGTCGCATAGCGATAGCTAGATTCAAGTGTAATAACAATGACAAATCTGCTGAACTCTTCGATTATAACTCACCTCTTAGCCAACAGAACCACCAT
This sequence comes from Prosapia bicincta, assembly GCA_036971475.1. Lineage (NCBI taxonomy): Eukaryota > Metazoa > Arthropoda > Insecta > Hemiptera > Cercopidae > Prosapia > Prosapia bicincta. The sequence goes on from JBAIZL010000002.1 coordinate 92,743,483, forward strand.
TTATTTTAAAGGTAGTTTAGTCTAGCTAGTCGCATAGCGATAGCTAGATTCAAGTGTAATAACACTGACAAATCTGCTGAACTCTTCGATTATAACTCACCTCTTAGCCAACAGAACCACCATTTATTTTAAATGTAGTTTAGTCTAGCTAGTCGCATAGCGATAGCTAGATGCAAGTGTAATAACACTGACAAATCTGCTGAACTCTTTGATTTTAATTAAACTTAACCAACAAAACCGCCGTTTATTTTAAATGGACATTACTCTATCTCATCACAGATGGGAATATATACTGAACCATAGCGCTTATTCGTTTATCCATATTCATAGTGACCCCTAGTGAATTTTTTATTACTTTATAATAAAGTAAGTGTGTATTCTTGGAATCCAACGGAAATTGTTGAAAAAATGTAAAATAACACGATATGTTGTGAAAAAACCTTCAGTAACGGTTATTAATACACACAAAAAAGGGTGGGATAGAGCGAAGCTTGCTTCCCCCAGGAGTGTTATAAGATTTCTTTTAATCCTAAATGATTACGGGATTTTAAATGTTCAGTTTTGTAATAAATTTATTATCAATTTCAAACACTAATAAGGCCATTCAAATGTTATACCTTTAAGATATGTAATCTTGAAACCGCTAATACATATGACTACACAATGTTTGTAAGTTTGACGATGATGGCCGCATACAATAGAAATAAATACTACGGATCGCACATGAATGCACTGTCTATGGATTATATACATTAGAATCGATGCAACAAAGGACTTTAACGACTTTTAAAAGTAGTCTCAGAGATTCATCTTTCTTCATTGAATTATTTGTAAGAATTAAAAATTTCTGCTTTTAACGCCCTGTTTGTCTCATAAATCTTTAACCTCCTGTGAAAATACCACA
>JBAIZL010000002.1:92749386-92764386 GCA_036971475.1 Prosapia bicincta
CAATTTTACCAACCAATTTAATGAATGTATATAATTTTTTTATTTTATTAGTTCAGACCTTGACCTTAAAACCACCAAATATAAACCCTTAAAGCTAATAAATAATCAATTTATAAAAAAATGCATTATGTGTTTGTTTTTATAAAAACTCAAAAATCCTAAATACGGAGGCAAATTTGTGATGTAGCAGAATAAACAGATGTGGCATAGAAAATACATTTTCCTTCTGCATTGTTTTAATTAATTATATAGTTTTCGAAGGATTGTTTTAGGATATTTTAAATAATCTCTCAAAAGTACAATACTTCTTTGACTTTAGAGGTGACTTAATTTTATTTTCCCATATAAAACATTTCTACAGTCGGCAAAGAGGTTGAGGGGTTGAGAAACATCTACTTGAATCTTTCATTTTTATAAAACAACAATAAAAGCTCGTTTTTTTATTCTTTTTAAAAATCAGTCAATTAAAAGTCCATTTCACATCGTAAGTAAATCACTTCGACAAGAGGAAATGGAGATAAATTGAAAGACATTTTTCGAAAATAGAGTTTGACCAATTACGCGCTTCGGAACGGTAATTAACGAATGGTAAATTGCTTTTCAATTGAGTTACCAAAGATAAAAACTGAGGGATCTTCAAAGAATAACGTCTACACGGATGTTCTTTAGAAGACGTCATTATGTTTAGTTATTTATAAAAGTAACGAAAAAATGGCAGGAAATAAAAAATTTTAAATCAGAAATCATTTTGTAATTAAGTTTTTCGTTTAAAAGGTTAATAAATCGACATCAGTGTTTTGCTGTTTCTAGGCTGGCCATGTAATGCTGTACGACATTTTAGCTAAGCTAATGTAAACAAATTTAAAGTGTTTTATTTTCCTACTTCCTTAGGAATATAGGAACTTTAAAAAGTTATTACATCATATTTGATGGGTGGGTTTATAACCCCACTTTTTAAGACGTTTCATTAGTACAAAACCCTATTTTTCGTAAGCTTTGATTAAAACAATTATGTGAACTTTAATATGGGGACGTTAAAGGTTCCTAGAGAGGTTAGATATTGTTTGATAAGATAGGATGAATCTAAATGAAGTTGCAGATCTTTTACAGTAAAACAGTGTTTTATATGTTTTTTTTAAACTACAGAGGCTAAAGCCAAAAATTATTTAAAATTCAACATTATATATTTTTTTTAACTATATAAAATATGTTTTAAAAAATGTGAGCAAACTTTTTGCCCTACATGAATTGGAATGGCTCAATAATTTATGTTCCTCAACAACAAAAGTTAAGGGAATAATCCGTAGCCTGCTATTTAGTAGCAATAAGCATTTAAGAGGAGAATACATTTTCTTGATCCAATACACAATGGCGTCTAGTTTTCGTTGAGCTAGTCTTTTTACTCGTGAAAGGGAATAAAAATTCACTTTAATGGACTACTTTTTTCTGAAGATGAAATCGTTTATTTTAATAGATTAAACTATAAACTAAATTTCAATTTTATCCCTCCATTACGCAAATGTAAAATAATATATCCCGATATTTTTATTGAATTTTGGTTGAAAACGTAAAATTAAAAAAGATACAAACACAGCGGTTTATAAGATATGGGGGTCCTCGGAATTAAATATTAATATACTATTGTTAATTAGACTTTTCCAAAATACACTTGCTTAGCAAGTAAAAATATAACATAAACTCACTAATTACACTAATTACGTCACTAATTACATCTTCACTAACAATATAGAGAGTTCACTTCACGAATAATGGAGAGATCGTCGCGAAACTCGTCTGTAATAAAAAAAAACAAGTAAAGAGATATTTCGTAGAGGAGATTTTTTTTTTATGTCTTTGTAATAATCGTGATGTAGACCTGTATAAAATCAAATTAGTGATATACGTAAGAAAAAATAGTGATGTATATTATATATAATATAATAGTGAAGTGTATTAGATATAATGGTGAAATGCATCAGATATAATATTATTGTACATTAATTATAATATAAAAGTGATATACATTAGATATAATAGTAAAGTCTTTCAGCTGTAATATAAATGTATATCAGATACAATATAATATATATAATATACTACGTCTATTAGACATAACACAGTGTCTATTAGATATTATAATGATGTGTGTCAGATATAAAAATTATTTGTAACATATATCTATCTTATAAATATATACTTATACAACATATATAAATATATATATATATATATATATATATATGTGTGTGTGTGTGTGTGTGTGTGTGTGTGTGTGTGTGTGTGTGTGTGTGTGTCTATGTGTGTGGTTTTATCAGATATTATGTACATAAATATCAAACAGTGGTTTATATCATATATCATAGTGAAATATATATATATATATATATATATATATATATATATATATATATATATATAACTTTGCAACACTGTTTTCTTGTATTCACTTATCACTTTCACTATATGTACTTAAACAATAATCTTACTTGGTATTTATGCGAGTTAACTTTCAAAGATTGATAGTATCTCCATTATCGTAGACTCAGTCTACTACAACCTCCGGTCAGTGATGCTCGATAATGGAGATACTATCAATCTTTGAAAGTTAACTCGCATAAATACCAAATAAGATTCTTTTTTAAGTACATATAGTGAGAGTTATATATATATATATATATATATATATATATATATATATATATACACATATATATATATATATATATATATATATATATACATATATATATATATAATACTTTTTCTTGTTTAATAATTTAAAACAACATAGGTTATTCAAATACAAGAATATTTATTAATTTATGTCCAAAATTATCATTTTCATTCCTGATGATGTTGGTACTGTTTACCAACGAAAAGCTTTGGATATAAATTAATAAATATTCTTGTATTTGAATAGCCTATGTTGTTTAAAAAAAAAAAAAAAAATATATATATATATATATATATATATATATATATATATATATATATATATGTACATATATATATATATATATATATATATATATACATATATAGATATATATATATATATATATATATATATATATATCAGGTATAATATTGATATATATATATATATATATATATATATATATATATATATATATAAGATGAAATAGAGGAAATATATATTTTGTATATGAATAATGCATGAGATAGGTGGATGAAACTAAGGACAGAGCATAGAGATTCCCTGATAATGAGATTGAGTTGCGTGGGCGGGATTGCTGTATCTGAAACGGACTCGCGTTACAAAGGGTTAAAGAGAGGTAGCTACGCATTAGTCGCTACCCACACCTGAGTTAGTCGCTAGTTTTAAATAAATAATAATATTTCCAAATTTTTCAACTTCATACCTCAATATCTATTGCTTTTTAAACTGGTCACTCCAGCTTTAGTTGAATTCTTTTCTTCGCACAGTTTTCCGTTTCTATTTTAAGTTTTCCTATTTCGTCTTCATTGAAATTTTTCATTTTACGGCTCTTTTTAATTGAGTTTTTCAAATAAATCATATACATTGATATTTCAGCTGGTGATACATTTTATGTGTGTTTTCACCTCAAGGAAAGAAAATCAATTTTTCCAGTACAGATTTCAGATTGTATTTATCCAAGACAAATAGATAACAAGAGAGATATGTTACGGCTTAATGTTTAACCTGTTATCAACAAGTATTCTGTAATAATACCAAATGACCAAATCAATGCTACGCAAGTATGTTTATTTAAGCATATTTGTCGTTATTTTTGTAGTTTACCTTGAAGTACAGAAATAATTACAAGATAAACACCATCATCAATACATTTATGGAACCATGACAGAATGTATCGATATTTATGTTAAATAATGCATAACGAGGGAGTTTGTCCAAATCGGCAGTAACCGATATAGATAAAAGCGTAATTTGGAAGTAGTGCTGTCACTTGTCATCATGTGTTCCTTCCTGAGGTATGTGCTTCTGTTCAGTGCATTTTTGTATGCTCCGACGTCAGTGTCTGCTCAGAGAGGAGTTTGTGAAATCTTAAGTATGTTTAGATACGTGTAACCTACAATTAGTACTTACATACTGGTTATTTCACTTGAGATAATTTTATTAATCAATTATAAACACTTGCTACAAATATTTACACAACCTTCATGAACATTTCGCTAACACAGTTAGCATCATTAGGTTAGAAAACATTTTTTAATTTATTTTATAGCCATCTGATAATGCTAACTGTGTTAGAGATATTTACATAAAGATTGTGTAAATATTTGTAGCAAGGATTTATAATTGGTTTTTAATTATAATTAAACTACTGTGCTCTCTATTAGTTGTAAGATATTTTGCCTAATTCCAAGTTATGTCGAAGTGTTTGAGTCGTAAAAATTGTCTGTTTATAAAGAGCAAACCCGCATATGTAATTATGTTTTTGTTGAAATTTTTCTTTTAGTTCTATTTTTTCTATGAAAATGCAGTTTCGATTACCAATAAAGTGTTTTTAGTACATTTTTCATATATTTATAATATTGTATAATATTAAAGACTAAGGAACAATTTAAGAAGAAATTTATATATATATATATATATATATATATATATATATATATATATATATATATATATATATATATATACACGTATCGCATAATCACCAAGCTTCATCATGATAATTACTCTGCGTGGGTGACTTTAATGCCTTATCATTTTATTTCTATATTGCTTATTTATTGCTCCTCCATTTTACGACTTCAACAGAACCACTGGCAACTTATCAATTCTTTTAAAAAATAAAGAATCTATGAGTCGTTAATCAGAAATATAATTTCATAAACATGCTTCATCAAATGAAGTTCTTTGAGCTGTTTACGGATATTGTATGCGGAATTTACTAACAGGTTCCTATAAACATGTTTTATATTAACTTTTAATATGAATTTCCTTATGATAAATCAATATGTAATTTGTTTAAAACATTGGTCAATTAAAATTATTATTGTATTTTAGCCTACAAAGACTAAAAATAAACTTTATAACACGCTAACCCCCCGCTTCACCTATGTTACAATATCGTTAACGAAACTATGTACATCTATGTACAGCTATGTACAGCTATGTACAGCTATGTACATCTATGTACAGCTATGTACATCTATCTACAGCTATGTACAGCTATGTACGCGTATAAATAGCGGGTTTGTCGCCAAGCCTACACGAATAGTCGGCAAAAATATGCGAAAGATGCTAGAAGTTTATATTACTCTTACCATAGCCTTACTAACCATGTATATCTATGGTAATACCCCTCTTTATCCCTTAGCATAAGGATATCTTAGCCTATCACAGGTGTTTCCTGGCAGGGTTTCATTCCACTCTTAGCGGGACAACTGATTCTCTATGGAAAGAGCCTATCAGCTTGGTACAAGGACAATCTATCCCGATTCACTCTCTCGCAGTACTAAACGCAAAAGAGACGGAGGCAACACACCAGAGGATGGATGGGTTCAAGAGGTCCAAAACCAGGTGAAAAAAGAGTGGGTCACCTGGTAGTTCTTCTCCTTCTACTTCAGTTTTCCATCTTTATCGCACACGCGCTACGGGAACTGTAAGCAGCGCTCTCTAACGTCGGGATGCTCAAGGTAGTGTCTAAAGTTATTATTTTGGATTAAATTTTACCCATAAGAACTGTTCGTCCTATTGATGTGTATTCGGCGGCAGAACTAACTAAAACGTTATATTTGCGTTATTAAAAACCAGGGCGTTCGGAAGGGAAGGTCTTGACTAGTTCTGGGTATCGATCTGTCATGTTAAAGCACCAGTTCTGTGCCAGTGACTGGCTGGTGACCAGTACTAACCTTACAGTAACTACTTATGGGCTTTACCGGCATCACACAGGTTCGTGATAACAAACCTATGTACGATTGGGTTCGCACTCATTCAGATAGTGAATTCAAATGTAGCAGTGACAAGAATTAAGAAAAAAAGTAGTTGCGAAGAGAAAGTGAAATCTTTTTGTATTGCTAGAAGGGGGTAATGGAGGCTGTAATGTCTTCTTCAGAGTGGTTATGAATAAGGTTTTATTCAATACAGAATTAATAAAAAAAAGTATAAAGTAATAATTTATAAATACGCAATGGATAGCATATGCTTACGCCGTTACTTCTCCTTGCATAGCATTTATATTACAGTAATCCTATAAAGGTTTACATGATAACAAAAACTTGTTGTTCAACTTGTTTGATAGGTTTTAACGCTAAGGTATCCTAAACCATGAATCTGCTGATCCTATTGTTGACGCAAAAGCCACTGTTACGTTACTGCTAAATAAATGTTCTGAACTTCCCTCAAACAAAGAGAGTGAACCTGATATAGTTCGTGTCATCTGTCATTTTCTGTCTTCCCAGAGTGAACACCCCTTTACAAAACCCATCTAAATTCGGGACTAAATAGGAAGGAGTAGTAAAAACTAAAGTGAGCTGATAAACGCTTGTTCCTAGATCTGTAACGTTCAACAATTAAGTATCGGAATTATATTCTAATAATTAAAAGTATATAGAGCTGAAGCAACAACAAATGTGAAATGCCACGTGAACGGTTATTTCACAAAGTGATAACAGTTAATAACAAATCTGCTCTTAAAATTATTATGGGGCTTCTACAAGTTCAACATAAACAAAAAATTGAAATAAAACTACGAGAGACCCTTGTGAAAATTTAACTACACTTTTTTAAGAAATACAATTTAAATAATACAATTTTAAACATGCAAACACAAACAAAATAAAATTGTAAAACAAAACGTGCATGTATTAAAATAAAACAAACAATCTATCACAACCGCAAACTGTAAAAAAGCCTTGAAAATTTGCACAAATGTATAACTTCAAAAAAAAAATTAAAATACAAAATAAAAAACTAAACGTGCATACAATGAATCAATTAACAATAAAACATTAAGAGGTAACAGGACACAAAACTTACGAAACCTACAGCAATATCTATATTTAATATATTGTTATAAATATAATGTAAAATTTTAAAAAAAATTGAAATACAACAAAATAAAACCATGTTATTTAGAGCTACAATAAAATTATCAACTGAAACGAAATACAAAACACTGGATATGTAAAAGAGAAGCAAATGTAAAGTATATCAGAACATTCAAGCCATTCATTGCTTATACAATATCAAAAGCATGGTGGTACAGTATATTACAATGGAAGTATTGTAAAGAATCGGAATACAACAAAAATAATAAAAAATTACAAATAAAACAATTTACTTAAGATAAAACCGTATGTACATTTCGATTACCATGTCATCATCATCAGAGGGTCTTATTACAAACATAAAATTTAGCAAACAAGAAGTTACAAACTAGAGTGGCTCCAACTGTTCTCACGACCATCTTGTTTGATAGATAGCAATTTTGTAGTCAGACCCTCTGATAATGATGATAATGACATGGACATCAAAATGTACATAAGGGTTTAATTTTAAGTAACTTGTATCATTTGTTATTTTTTATTATTTTTGTGTTATTGGAGTTGTTTGTTTCATTTTCATTGCCCAATGTGATAAATAATAATGTTAAGACTAGTACGAGGGAAATAGTTTAAAGAGTTAAACACGGCCTCTTTATTTCGTTTAGCGACGTCAAAACCTGTACTAAAATAGAAGTCAATTGAACTATCAAAAAAAGTCCTCTTAATAGACATTATTATTATATTTTGTATACGTGAGGTAAGCTCCCCCTACGCAGAGAACAGTAAGCGTCACTCTAGTTTGTAACTTCTTGTTTGCTAGATTGTAATTTTGTAACAAGACCCTTTGAAGATGATGACATGGTCATTGAAATGTATGTAAGGGTTTAATCATACGTAACTTGTTTTATTTGTTATGTTTTATTATTTTTGTGGTATTTGGGTTCTTTCCAATATTGTCATTGTAATTTATTGCTTATTTAATAACATAAAGATCATTAGCATGTACGTCTAGTATTGAATTATAGCGTGTAAATTAGTGTTACTATGTTTTTGGTTTTTATTTATTGTGTTTAGTTAGTTACAATTTAACTGTTATAGAAAGTATTATTCTATTTGTGAAAGCATTACTTACATTTATAAATAGCTTTATTGTATATGTTTATAGATGACCTCTGGGGAACGAGTTACAGTTTTCTGAACGGACTCACTGCGCGAGATGGAGACTACGGCAGGATGATGTCAGTCAATGACAACATGGTTTGGGTAAATATTTTATATTACTTCTTGTATTTTTAAATTATCACCATCTCTTATGATATTATTATTATATTCATTTCTGAAAATTTTTAAATAGTTAGTAATAAATTACTTTTTCAAACATCTCACGGTTATTAATTCAAATTATTTTGAAACAAAATTGTTATTCTTACCATCTGACTATTAACGGAATCTTGTAGTCGATTGTTTAATTAACCGTAGTATTGTTGTAGCTTATTCCTCACTTTAACTCGATAACAATTATCCGTTGCTCTGTACTCTACCGATTACCAATACTTTATAAATAATAATTGAACTTTTATAAAATGTGTTAAATTACATTAAAATATCGAAAACTTATTCATAAATATTTGTTTTATTAGATTAGAAAAAAAATTCTGATAAATTTTGGGTGTTTAAAGAAATACTTCTAATTATATTTATACAATTTAATAACACTTTCAACTATCTTTAGTGTAACTCATCCAAAATAGAAAGTACAGTTGATTTTTAAGCTTAATGCAATATTTTAAAAATCTGAACTTCAAACTAATTAATAATATAATTTCATTTAAATGGTGGTATTTCCACCATTTTTATATTTTCATTTAAAAATAACAATATAATGTAACTGAAAAATGTGTTTTTTTTTTAATTTGGAAGAACTTGGAAACTTTTTTGTTAACAAATATTCGTTTTTAATTTTAATATTTTCATACTGTAGAAATTTTAAAATTATTACTCATACTTGTTTGCATTTTTAGTGTTTTTGTGGAAACACAAGTTGGCTGGACAGTTTCTTCAGGAAGAACAACGACACCGTAGCTAAGTGCAATGCTACTTATCCATCTCAAATGAACACAAACACTGGTGAGATAGAAATATGTATATATATATATATATATATATATATATATATATATATATATATATATATATATATATATATATATATATTATATATATATATATATATATATATATATATATATATATATAATATGTGTGTGTGTATGTATGTGTGTGTATGTATGTGTGTGTTTGTGTGTGTGTGTGTGTGTGTGTGTGTGTGTGTGTGTGTGTGTGTGTGTGTGTGTGTGTGTGTGTGTGTGTGTGTGTGTGTGTGTGTGTGTGTGTGTGTGTGTGTGTGTGTGTATGTGTGTGTGTGAGTGTGAGAGTGTGTGTGTGTTTGTGTGTCTGTGTGTGATTTATATCGAAACTACTAAACATTTGCAAGGTTATATTACTAAGACATACAAAATTCTTGGACACAGAAAACATTCAAAAATTGTATGGCACATTAAAATTATAGTATAGTTATTAAAATGTCATAGATAATAAATCGTTTAATTTTTCTAAGATCCTGTGACTTAATTAATTATTCCTTAAGCTAAATTATCCGAATGGTACTGCGCTGTCTATTAGTATTGACATTATTTATTCAGGTATATATAGACTTGTAAAACTTCTGGTTGCAATTATATTTTCATGAGACTCATATTTTATTTAATATTTTTGTAGGTGTTCAGAACATGTGGAACCAAATAATGGACGCTGCACAACAAAACCTGGTTAGTCACATTCAGTTCTGTATAACATACGTTTAATTCTGCTTACTATAATTAATTTAATAAATTTAAATATATATTATCACATACACAATAATGTACTTAAACAGGAATCACTGAGTAAAAATATCTATATAGACCAAACAAACATAAAATTAAAAGAAACATAAAGAACATTTAAATGCATATAAACACCAGATATACACAAATCAAATTTTGCTAAACATTGTATTAATAATAACCAAACATTGAAAATAAGAAAATTATAAGAGAAATTATTAAAAGAATTAAAATAAACATATGATGAGGCATTCGAAATATTTGAATATTGAGTATTTGAATACCTCAGTTATTTCATAAAGTTTATTTAACATACGCTATTTTAAAAAAACAAGGCTATTTGAAATATATAATATTGATCAAAGCTTCATGGTAGCAGTACTATCACGGATATAAAAACAAATTACTAATTACAACTGTAACCAGTTACAAACGGAACTGTTACTTATTACAAAATGAGCTCAATACTTTCCACAAAGTTTAAACAATTATACAACGTTGTCTGATATTATCAATGGCGTGTTAATTTCCCACTGGTACTAATTCATGTATTACTCTGTATGTATAGTTGTGATTGGATTTAACCTATATTCATTCGTAGCTTAATTTCTTTTTCCAGAAACTTTATAACTTTATAAATATTAGTTTTTAAAAATTTATTTGTTCTTTTTATTATATTCTCATTTATTAAATCAGGAACATCATAATTATTTACGATGGAATGTGTGGCTAAATTAGATTAGGCTCTACAAGGAAGCTAAATTAATTATGTAATACTGAGAGTTCATACAATCAATAAAATCAAGTCGGCATTGGAAAAGTCTGGCAAAGATGTGGAATCGTTACACTAGTGAAACTAAGAATTGAACTTACTGCCACTGCAATCAGTATATGCTGATATATAGCTTATTCTTTCAGCCTTACAAACAACACTAACGAGCAGTAAAATCACCTTCATAATAAATATTACAACCATTAATTTTAGAAGGATAGCCAAACAGTTCTTCCTGAATACTTTTCCTTAATCTCAAATATTTATTTTTTTGGTAAAATGTTAGCTTATCGGTGACATTTAAACTTGTTAACCAGCGGCGAGGATAAATTCACCTAATCGCCTCTAGTGACATAGACTAGGTAGATTTCGTCAGTCGGCAATATCTCATTACATTAGAAATCATGTGTAGTGATTATTCTGCAGTTCGATAATAATGCCCTAAAGATATCGGTTTAACCTAATTTATATTTAAATTACACTGTAAACAATATTTAATTTCAGAAAACTATTTAATGTTTGAATTACATTTAAAACAAGCCATTAAAGAATTTTATATAACATAAATTTTATTTGTATACAAACTAAATGTTTAAAATGAACTACTCATTTAAATTAAAACCCTTCTATTGTTCAAAGCAAAGTTCTAGATTATTATCAAGTTCTTTTCCAGCTTTGATTTTTCTAACAGCTCCTTTCAGTAAATTGTAGTGTCATATTTCTCAACCACTCTTCTTCGTGTGTGTATCTCTTGTACGTATGAACTATTCTTCAAAGTGTCACGAAACGTCTCCTAACTGATGCGTTAGTTAATTATAAACATTTTTCTTACCTGATAACATAATTAGTAAAAGAACTTTTATACACACATGGATACTATTCTCAATGCCGAAATCATTTTTATGTTCTTATTTGAAAAGTAAACAAAATATAGAATATTTTTTTAGAAAGGGTTATTAATTTTAATTGCATGATTCTGTGTAACTTTTACATTTTTATTTTTTCTTAATGGAACGATATTGATTTTTAAATTTTGTTAATTATTTCTTTATCATACTTTCTATTTGATTGTCATATTCTTATTTAAAAGTTAAAAACATAACAACATTTTTTCGTATATTGATATTTACTGAATTTGTATTTTAATTTGTTACATTATTTTTTGTTTATCATATCTCCTTTAGAAAGTATCAAAAAAACGTTTCTCATGAAAATATTATTAATATGAGCATTAATCAGTGTTTTTCTGTTCCAGTGTACTTACGATTGCATTTTCCGAGGAGCGAAATTGGTGAGTTGTATTATTATCAGAATTATATTTAGTTTTTAGCATATTTCTATATTTTAAATTGAAATATTGTTGTGTGCTTCTGGTCTTACCTGATCTAAATATATACTATTTTGCGCAAACTTTATACGTAAATGTAATATTTGTATTTAATCCTAACTTTTCTTACATTGGAAACAGTTTATTTGCGTTCAATCAAAGTTTCTTGTTAATATAAATTATTTTAATTAAACTTTGACTATTGTTGCTATTGTTGCGTCTATTGTTGCTTCATTAGCAACAAAGAACTAGTACTCCACTGCGTATCACGTGTTAATATATTGTTCAAGTAATTAAACAACTGTTCTCGTGTTCCTCTAGCTGACACAGAAGGGAAAATTGCACAAAACACTCACGAAAAGGTACTTTATGAACAACGTGTTTAATGAAGACTGGATGAAAAATATATCCGGAAATGTTGTGGACAAATGTTTGGATGATAAAGGTAAGTGTAAAACATTAGCTATAAAGTTAGTTATAAAGTTATATTAGTTATAAAGTTATAAAGTATAAACTGTTCATTGAACGTTCTGATTGATCCGAACGCATTAACAGTTAATGTCAGAAAGTGACAGTCCTTTTATGAGAGATGACTCAGATTATTAACAGACTACAACAATATAAACTATTCTAGTAAACTATTCTCGTTTACTTTAATTGTTGTTGAATTAGATTTACTATCACTTAGATTTGCGAGAGTTAGTAGCTCACAAGAAGAATCCCGTTGTACAGATGTGATAACAGCTAAAAGGCAGCAGCTAAGTGCTCTACACCAATAAGGTCCTTCCCAGTTTTCTTAAATAATAATAATTTGTTTCAATTCTGTAAGATACTGAAAAGTAAAATGAAAGCTTATGCAAGCTGTATCAGAGTAAACATTTGTGATCTCATCGTTTGCCATTGTTAAACTTATTTATATTGTTTATTTATAATTTGAAAACCAAGTTTGTAAAAACATTTGCTGTACCAGGTTTTTGTACAATTAAAGCGTAGATAATGCAGCGTTAAAGGACGAAACAAGAACTTAAATATAATAATAAAACTTTCTTTGTGTTTAAGACCACAAGATGGAAGTATATACTAGAAACATTTATGTAAAACGTTTATTTATTTTCAGTTCTATATAACCGAGATTTCATTCTTGTCATACTTATTCCACTTAAGAAATTATTGATCTAAGTTTCAACACGTACTATCAAAACACATTAAAGAACAAAGTAAAATTCCATGTTAATAACAATAACTTTATAAAATTATTTTTTATTTTATTACAAGTTGTAAAATTTTATTATTTAAATCAAATGAATATTATTTTTGAAAATATGATGGCTTTTTTCAACAAAAAGCAATATAAATTATTGCTCTAACGAATCAATAGTATTCTAAATAAATGGATATTTAAATACATAAACATAACCTTTAAAAGCAGAGGGGAACAGCTGTTATAGGTGAATTGTGGCAAGTGGTAGCGTCAAAATCTTCTCACAAAACTAATGTCTAAAAAGCTGTACAATGTGCTACTAACCACTGTTAAAATTCTAACCTTGCTTAGTAATTGCTAATTTTTAAATTTTAATAAATGAAGGTTCAATCCGATATTTTAAAGGCTTCGTATACACTCCTCTAATGGTCAACTGAATATCTGTTTAAATACAATCGGTGTGCCATTGATTGCAACAGCCACAACTAGACACAATGTCCGATCTTACTCAACTTATATGTAACGATTAAACAGAAAAGATTTAAGTATTTAAAGGCTGTGTGTGTTTTTGTGTAGCGTTTTCTTTATATTTTTCGTTTTGAAGGATTAATTGTGAGTTGCACAAAAACTTGCACTGAAATATGCCAAGTTTAACTTCTCAACTTAAATACTTAGAAATACCTACCAAAATATTTTTAAAAACATATAAATAACTTCACTTCAAAATACACAAACAAAAATTCAAAAGTCCAATCTATGAAAAAGTGTACTACGTTCTGTATAACACATTGCAATATTATTGCAAAATAATAAGTTGAAATTGATTTTTTTTTGGTTTTTTAAATAATAATATACGGTATCAAGACCACGGTGGAATAATTTATTAAAATGGAAATATTGGAAAGAACCCCAATACCACGAAAATAATAAACAATTTCAGAAAATACAAGTTACTCAAGGTTAAACCATTATGTACATTTCGACGACCATGTCATCATCATCTTATTACAAAGTTTCAATCTAGCAAAGAAGACGTTACAAACTAAAGTGATGCAAACCGTTCTCTGCGGGGGGCTTACCATACCCCTATATATAGCAAACATCTTGTAAGTTTTTATTAAGACCCTCTGACAATGATGATGACATGGTCATCGAAATGTACATTAAGGTTTAATCTTATGTAACTTGTATCATTTGTTATTTTTATTATTGTTGTGTTATAGGGGTTATTTCCAATATTTTCATTGCCTAATGTAATAACTAATAATGTTTACATTAATACGAGGTAAATAGTTTAAAGAGTGAAACACGGCCTCTTTATTACATTTAGCAACGCAAAAACATATACTAAAATAGAGGTCAATTGACTTATCAACAATATGTCCTCTTACTAGACTTTGTTATTATTATTTTGTATATCCAGATATATATAACTGTACACGTTGCAGCTAATGAAGTAAGACATGGAATTATGAAGTAGAATCTTTATTTTATAACGTGCTGTTTATTTGTGAAAGAAAATTTGTTTTGCCTTTTTTCATACATTTAAAATTTTTGGAGCGTCACCAACCTTTTTTTTAATTTTACGTGTTTCTGAAAACTTTCTGCGTCTGGTATATTTTTTTTAATGATGTTGATTAATTGTAGACAGGAAATAAATATGATTAAATCACAGTTTTTTTTCATCAGTTTCAGGGTTAGAGATTTTAGGAGAATATCTATTTTCCTTCGCTAACAACACTACTTGCAGCGCAGAACCTAGCAAATTTTTATTATGCCTAATGCTAGAAATGACTGACGTAAGCAATTTTATAAT
>JBAIZL010000002.1:92766886-92911886 GCA_036971475.1 Prosapia bicincta
ATAATAGAATTATGAAATTCGTTTAATTTATCACACGTTCTTGCCTAATCGTGTACAGGTCGATGCATAGCACATTATCACACGTTCTTGCCTAATCGTGTATAGGTCGATGCATAGCACATTATCACACGTTCTTGCCTAATCGTGTATAGGTCGATGCATAGCACATTATCACACGTTCTTGCCTAATCGTGTATAGGTCGATGCATAGCACATTATCACACGTTCTTTCCTAATCGTGTATAGGTCGATGCATAGCATATTAAAACGTTCTTGCGTCACTTTATGTTAAATCACACCTTTTAATTGATATCGTTACTCTCAGACACAAAGTATGTTCATAGGTTTGTAAAGAATATTCAAACCTAGTGTTGAACAATTTTTATTCATAATTGTTTAAAAAATAAAATTTTTTAATGTATCACAAAATGGAAATATTACCGTTTTATAAAGGCCATTTTAAAGGGAAAGACTGATTTAATAGTAGTGCCAAGGCTGCGGGAACTTTGGAAATCCAACCTCTCTGCTTCGACTACCTAAGACCCAGATTTTTTACTGCTATCTAGTCTCTGGAAATACTCCTTACATTTTGGATCTGAAAATGTTTTTTAAGCAAACATCATTATTTGTCGATTTTCGTTTCAAATTATTTCTCTATTACATTTAAATAATCAGTATCGTTCAAGATTTTATAAACACATTCTCTTTATATCATGGAAAATTATAATAATCTGTTTTATGAGGAAGACGCTAATTGGAAAGTATCCATTGTTAGGTGAAAGATGGCCCCTAAAGATAAAAGACAAAATTGTTTCTTTCATTAGGCTTTATTTACAAAGATTAACTACTAAAAGTAAGTATGTTTTAGTAACAAGAAGGGAATTAACCTTTACACAACAAATATATATATTTTTTAAAACAGAGCACTCTGTTGTTACACACCACCGTAAGAGGGTTAGATAGCTCAGTTATTGTTTCCCAAAATAGAATTTAGTATGTCCTCCCTTAAAAGGACAAATAAGCCTAATCGGGTCGTGGACGGTGTGCAAAGGTTACCTCAGATGTGTTATAGTTTCTTTGTATATCGTCCAATCAATCAGATGTTCCCGCAGTCACCAGCTAGCATTGGCTTTTCTTACCTCGTACCTCCATTACACTCTCTCTTCGACCTTTCTTACCCAACTCCACTTAACTTGAACTTTATTTTTAAGAAGGTCCGAAAAAATCCCGTTGGTACCAAACAGCTGATTATAAACGGGGAACTGGAACGTGCTGCCCTCGTGCGACGACTATTGAAATTATCAACTACTCAGCCTCAATTGCCGGCTGTTAAGCGGTAATACAAACAAAATTACGTAAAAGCAATAGTGTCTTCCCAGCGCGTAAAAAAATTATCACTTCAAAAAAATACTGTATTTATGAGAGTGTTTCATAAATCTTCCGCAGAAATAAACTGTACGTCTAAAACTCCAAATCAAGGAAACAGGGGTGGGGAGGGGGTGTTTTTGAAGTTCTAGCTCCGAGTTGTAGATATTGGAATCGGCGCTAAGTCGTTCCTAAACTGCGATTAATGGCACAAAACTTCAGCCGCCTCGTTATTTCTACGTGTTACATCTGTTACAAGTCGCAAGTTGTGTAAGAAAAGTTTTGTCACGTTGTCGAGTGTTTAAAACTTTTTATGATTACACTGTTTGGTCAGTGAAAGTTTATGGAGCCCTTTGTTTTATATTTCATGCACGCCTTTAGCAAGATAACATCTCGATTTCGAAACATTATCTACACATGTATGTGTCACCGAGCAGACCGTTTATTGTCTACGATTGGTGATGAAATTTTGTGGTTATTTCAAAGTCTGTGAAAGTCAGGTTGTCCCGAAGAAAGCAAACTGCTATGAAAGCGTTTGGTAAATCGTATGATGCTATTAAGTGGTACAAATAACATTTTATATTATACTGTTTTCCATTACAACCTATGAAATCCCTATTTATTTAGATTATACTAGAATTTGAGACATATAATGAATATACAAAAAATATATATATTCATATAGACTACATAAGTGGGTGTGTGTGTGTGTATATATATATATATATATAGGATATATTTAATAAATTAAAAATATTTCAAAAACAAGAATACTTTTAATGAATATATTAATTCAAATCTTTTCGTCGATAAAATAGTACCAGCATCTTCAGGAAAATAATTATCTAATAAAATATTTTTACAAAATTAAATCATATGTGCTACAAAGGACCATATGTTTATAAGTATTGCACTATATGTAATTTTTTCTATAACATCAATGACCTTATAAATAGTTTGGTGCCTCGATGTCACTTGAATTTGTTCATCAATTAATTTGTCTTTAACTTTATGCTTATAAATTTCCAATGTTTCAAATATATTCATTTTTAATCCTTTATTTAATTCTTTTATTAATTTCATATTTTCTATTTCCGGAAACTTTTGTGTATTAATAATAGACACGAGTTTCCAGAAATAAAAAATATGAAATTAATAAAAGAATTAAATAAAGGATTAAAAATGAATATATTTGAAACATTGGAAATTTATAAGCATAAAGTTAAAGACAAATTAATTGATGAACAAATTCAAGTGACATCGAGGCACCAAACTATTTATAAGGTCACTGATGTTATAGAAAAAATTACATAAAGTGCAATACCTATAAACATTTGGTCCTTTGTAGCACATATGATTTAATTTTGTAAAAATATTTTATTAGATAATTATTTTTCTGAAGATGCTGGTACTATTTTATCGACGAAAAGATTTGAATTAATATATTCATTAAAAGTATTCTTGTTTTAGAAATATTTTTAATTTATTAACTATATTACAAGAAAACATATCACCATATTTAATATATATATATATATATATATATATATATATATATATATATATATATATATATATATATATATATATAGGATATGTGTGTGTGTGTGTTTGTGTGTGTGTGTGTGTGTGTGTGTGTGTGTGTGTGTGTGTGTGTGTGTGTGTGTGTGTGTTCCACTTTGTAGCTACATTGTAGTTTAGTATAACTTAGTGCTCCGTTTTATAAAAAAACCTTGACTTGATAAAAATTTGTGTGAGCTTTTCTTAAAATAAAATGAAATAGTCGTTCCTTTAAAAATGTTAGATATTCGAGACGTCAGGGTGTCTTAAAGACGTCCTACTGATCATGTTATATTTTCTATTGGGTTCTCATTGATGTAACGTATGCTTAATAGAGTGCATAGAAATAATTTCCACTAATTATTAAGATTAGACCTATATAACAATAAAGAAGAAATCTTTCATTGTTGTTGTTTTACGGGCGAGCCACCGACCTGGGCGTTTATATGCATCTCATTTCTAGTTTTAATTCTTACACAACTCACCAATATTTGCAGAATCCAATTATCTTTAGATTAAGTTATATTATTTTTTATAATTAATAATGTGTTTGACACATTATTTTAGTGAAGTGAACATTCAAATTAAATTCATGTAAAATGATGTTTATGTCATGTTGAAGTGTAATGAAAGTACATTAAAACTATTTCGCTTTTCCTGCTGCCGCCAAGGTTTGCAATGCATGAATACAGTCCACATTTATAGCAACATAAGATATGCATATTGTCTATATATTTGTGTATAAAACCTCTATGCTCTACATACCTTGCTTTCTTTGGAACTCCGGACAGTTCTGGAAAAAACATAAAAGTATTTGAATATCGGTTTTCTTTTACTTTATAATCATTAACTAGGATACATACTATACATAATAAATACGTATATCAAATAGAAATCATCATTCTATCGTTTATAATATTTTTTACCTAAAAAATTAGAAAAATTAATTAAAATAGTGCAGGCAACAATCAATTCTTTTAGCTGTTATGACTTTTAAATATTATATCATACCGACACTTATGTATTACTTACAGTCCGGAAAAATACTTGGTTCTAAGTTGCGTTTACAAATTCGTAAATGTAATACTAAATAAATGCATTTATCAGTGGATAAAACTCATGAAATACAGCGATACAAAGCCTCATGAAACATAACCTTACTTCTTGTTAGAGCTTTTATTATAAATTTAATTATAATTTTTAAATTTCATTAAATAAATTCTAGTAAATTACCTCTATTAATTTACATGTGAATGTAATATTAAATATACGTTAAGTGATAAGTAAGTGACTAAATAAAATAACTATATTTAACGATAACGTAATATAAGATTATTTACAATAAATCTATGAAAATGTATTATATTGTACCATAAAATGATTTAAATGTAACCTCTAAATAAGCTCTGAGTGGACAACGAACGTTATCTTCTGCAATTTTAAACGATAACGTATCAGAATATAAGATTATTTACAATACATCTATGAAAATGTATTATATTGTACCATAAAATGATTTAAATGTAACCTCTAAATAAGCTCTGAGTGGACAACGAACGTTATCTTCTGCAATTTTAAACGATAACGTATCAGAATATAAGATTATTCACAATAAATTTATAAAAATGTATTATATTGTACCATAAAATAATTTAAATGTAACCTCTAAATAAGCTCTGAGTGGACAACGAACGTTATCTTCTGCAATTTTAAACGATAACGTATCAGAATATAAGATTATTCACAATAAATCTATAAAAATGTATTACATTGTACCATAAAATAATTTAAATGTAACCTCTAAATAAGCTCTGAGTGGACAACGAACGTTATCTTCTGCAATTTTAAACGATAACGTATCAGAATATAAGATTATTTACAATAAATCTATGAAAATGTATTATATTGTACCTTAAAATGATTTAAATGTAACCTCTAAATAAGCTCTGAGTGGACAACGAACGTTATCTTCTGCAATTTTAAAAATCTTCGGGACTATTCGTTTATCTCCGTATAGTTTTACGTACTCTCGTTAGAACTCCTATTTGATGACCGAATTACTACTATGTAAGTAAGGATTTCTTAAACAAGTTCCTATTTATTGAGGAATTAAATGTATATTATATTTATACATAAATGCTTTACCCGTTTATTACACCCAAAGTACTTGTATACCGTAGAAAACCCTATAACACATACCTTCTCGATGTTTTGCCACAAACAATGGACAAAAGAAAGCATTTCAGGGTTACACTTCATGTCAGCGCCTTTCGCACCATTGCTCATTTTTGAGGAGGTAGCTGTAAAAAAATAACAAAAGCCTTAAACACAGTGTAAAAAATTATGTATATATATTTATAGCGTTCGTCTATAAATGGTTATATTGGGAGTTTTCAACAGCCGAAAAGTCTACTGGAGAAATAACATTTCATGCAAATCATAATAAAAATATAGACCAATTAAAAAATGCTTTTAAAACCGTAACACCCTTAGTATTCGTAAAAACGTAAATCGACCTCAAATTATACAGTCTGTTCCGTACTATCGTACATAGTTGTATTGTAAAAGAATATTATTTTAAAATTCCTGAAATCGATCTTCAAAAGCATTTTTTACCAATAATAAATATTGACAGTTGCAAAGACCTACAGACATGTCATTTAATAACGTTTAAAAAATTATTGACCATGAACCAAGAGCTTTTCTAAATTTACTTTAAATTTTTACTTTGGAAGCGTTTAGTGAAATTTTTAAATTTATACATATATACTCTATACAATAATCATCATTTTATATGAACGATAAATTTTACAAATCACTGCCCCAGCTTTTACATAAGACAAACAGGGAGAACATTTACCACAAAATACAAAGAACACATAAAACAGATAAGAAAGACACAACCCACATCAAATTTCGCCATACACATACAAAACACACTACACTCACAGACTGTCATAGACACCAATCTAAAAATACTACATTACATCAATAAAAGCAATATCCTTAACACAGTAGAAAGCTATGAGAGATACAAACACCATAAATACTATCCACAACACATTCTAAATGACAAAACAAACTCACAAACAAACACTATATTAGAGCTCATAATTAACAACTACTCTAACAATAACACACCACAGAAGAGAAATACACCACAGACTCACACCAACACAATACACCTGAACAAAAGTCTTGTCAGTAACTCACAGCATTGAAAAATGAGCTGGCTTAGTATGATACGCGTCTGCTGAATAAATCAGTAAGTAGTGTTTTTTTTTTTGCGAAGATGATACAAACAAGTGTAATTTCTATAAAAACCTCAAGATCTACAACCCAAAAACTGCAAGTATGGCATTTATATTACATATTCATACGTCGTAATAAGGTTTGAACTGGATGTTTTTGTTTGACCTAGGTTAAGATCTCTTGAAGGGGAATATGCAAGGTAGTATTGCTGTGATACGGACACCAACGAGTGCACCCCATACGGTTACATAGCATCGTCTTTGTATTTACTCTTGCTTCAAATGATTTCACAATCAGTTATAGTAGACTGTTTCTTGTTACATTTATAAAGTAATATGAGTTGGTTTATCTGCATATAATATGCATTTTATAAATATGATCTAAGTATACATTGTGTGAATAGGATGTTGGTGGATTTTGGTCGTGGGAATATTAATATTGACAACCTATACATAGTTATACATGTTGTATAATTACAACTGGGTGGGTGGGTGTTACGTTTATGGCCACAGAAAATTATTTAATCAGAAAGTCAGTCACTTTCACTATATGTACTTAAACAAGAATCTTACTTGGTATTTATGCGAGTTAACTTTCAAGGATTGATAGTATCTCAATTATCGAGCATTACTGACCGATGGTTATAGTTTACTGCGAATTGTATGGAATTTCTTTTGTCACAAGTTGTAATAAAACAAGTGATAAGTGAATACAAGAAAACAGTGTTGCATAGTTAAATGTTGCATAGTTAATCTATATATATGTATATATATATATATATATAGAGAGAGAGAGAGAGAGAGAGATAAGTAGATAGATAGATTGATGGATAGATGAATAGTTAGTATCCGGAATACATCCGTTCATTTTGCAATGCATAAATCGCAGTTCCGACATTTCGCTAGAATCTCATTTATATACATATATTCCTTAAGTAAACATATATGTATATTTTATGAACAGATTATTATTTACAGAAAATATGTTTTCCTTTTGTTTCCATTTACAAAATAATTATAAATCCTTAAACGTTTGTCATGTTTAGTTTCTCCATTTTGAAAGTTTTACTATTTTTATTAATAACGAGTGATGAACACATGGTTTCAACCCAATCGATAAAATGCCTGCGACAGCTAAAAACGAACACACTTCAAAAACCAAAAGAAAACACAAAAACGACGACACGTGATATTGACATCAACAAAGTGTTGGAGAAGAGAAGAAAATTAGATAAGTAGGCATGTTAGTAAGTAAGGAAGGAAGTAGCATGTAAGTAAATATCTATGAATGTTAGTAAGTACGTATTTAATTATATTAATTGGTATGGGTCAAATTTTATAAGCTAACACTTGGCTCTTAGGTAGAAATTGTCTACTCATCGTCTAGCAAACATCAGGCACTGTCGTCATCCCTCAATCGGGGCCATAAGTCGCGTCCTACCCGTTCCAACCCTTACACAATCCTATTACCATGCTACCGTGAGCGGCATATTTACATTTCTTGTTATTTATACAATACATTTTAATTATTATTAGGTAACAAAATAATGAGTTAACCCTATGAGTCAGGGGAAGTTCAAGGGTCGATGTTTTATAAAATGATCTGCGAGCACCTCCCTCCTCCCTTCACTCTCGGCCTCTCGCTAGAAGTACCAGCTTATAACATTTTACCTATATATATGTAAGTTTGAATGTATATATGTAGTAAATATATATGAAGTATATAGATAGGTAAATAATAAATAAGTAACTAGCTAAGTATATAAGTAATTTGTAAGTTAAAAAGGAGTTGTGTAAGTTGGTAACTATGTAAGGACGTTTGTAGGTAAATAATAAAATAGGTCAATATCAATGTAAGTAAGTAAGTTAGTAGCTATGTACGTGTTGTGGTGTATTAATTAAGTAAGATGAGGTTAAAAAGTATAAATAACTATTCAATAAGTATGTATTAGGTAACTATATGGCTATTTAATTAATTTAACAATATTGTATGACTATCCGTACTTGTGGCTCAAAAGACACTGATGAAGATCGCCACATAGCGATCGAAAACGTTCTGTCTCAGTAAGTTTTCACAAATTTACAAAACTTACAGTACGGATAGTCATAAATATTGTTAAAGTGGTTAATTAAGATTCACCAAACGTAAAGGAGTACAAAATTCAAGAACTATATAGTATAGTAGTTTTGTAAAAAAAAGTAAGTTTTTATGTGACTAGGTATTTAAATAATTAATTATTAGCTATGTATATTATAGTAACTATGTAAGTAAATAATATATACGTGTATAAGTAAGAATGTATGTAAACGAAATACAAGGATAAACGACTAAAAATGCACTACCAAGGAAGATTTAGGTCATATTCCACCCTAAAATTTGAGTTGAATTCTGTTGCTGGTATTAAGGGCAATGATACTGCAGGTTTGTGTATGCTTGATACATTACATTCACATAAGTACATGCATAAGCATATATTATGTAGTTTGATAAATGTAGTTTAATTATTTATTGGTGTAGAAATAGACCCCTCGTGCTTACCGTTTGTAGTGTGAATGCATTTGTCTATGACTCCTTCTGCGATGGATCTCGACCAATCTTCCTGGAAGAAATCATTTACCACGTAGCTTCTGAGGTTTTGGGACTTCAAGTGGCCTTCTTCAGTAAGCTGTTGCAAATATTAACTTTACATCAAAATCGAGCAGTTTTGTTGAGTTTATTCAATAACTAATTAATTATATTTTTTGCTAGAAATAAATATTATACAACATAAGCGATAAAGGTGCCATAGCTAACTCCATCTAAGTAAGTCTAAGGGCCGTCATATGATTTAATGATGGGGACAAATTGTTTGTAGAAAAGATTTATAACATAGTAAGTTAAACTTAGTTTACTCATTTACTCACCAGTCCTGCTTTCTTCCCTGTGCATTCACTCATACACTGAAACAAATACAAATTTACTTACATTCTATTTATTTCTATTACTATTTCATTTTAAACTTAACATGGGCATCAACTTTAGTAAAAATAAAAACTGTTTACTATTAAATATTTCTATATATTTTTTATATTTATATATTTATTTAGTTTACATTTTTAAAAATGCATAGAAATAGCCATATGTTGTTTAAATAAATCTTTTAAAATACTAAAACTATGTTTCTTTCAATTTTTAACCCTTTAATTAGCATTCACGTACCAGTACGTGAGATTTCCCTATGGGCAGGGGGGCATTCCCATATATAAATGTATCTATTATTTCTCTCAGATTATCATTGCGGAAAGTTTACAATTTGTTTATCTGTGCATTACACTGCACTCTAGGTCCAATATTTGATACTATCTGGACAACAAACGCTACACAGAGTACATAATCACAATGTTTTGTGTGCAAAGTCTATAGTTTGTCTCACGTGTTTACGGATCATTGCATGATTTTAATACAAATAAATCAGACATTTCTAACAAAGATGTTTTCCCACCGTAACCTTAAGAATTAGAACTTTTTCAAATGATTTTTTGATAAAGATTTGGTCAACAAAGTTGTTACGGATACCAAAGAATATTACTAGTTTGAGTGTGAAAATACTACAGTGTCTGGCCAATCAAAACTGAAAATGTAGAATGCTACTAATGTTAACAAAATATACACTTTATTCAATATTTTCATAACAAATATTAACCCTTTTGATACTGGGACGTTTCGCATGGGTTCTGCTCTAGTCTCAATGAAAATGTAGACTTTTGACAAAACTTACACCAAATTTTTATTTATCAATGGATTTTTATGATTCTTCTTTTAATTCACTTCTCTAAGACTTTACTGTAACAAACACTTACCTAGAGGTGTAATAAACATGCTAAACTAATTATGAGAAAAATGTTAATCGCTAAAAAACATTTTTCCAAAACATTCTGTTTTCATTTTATATAAGTTCTTAAATAAAAGCACCTTATCTTTGTACACGAAAAAAAAACGTTTTTTCAAATTTTCACTTACTAATATCCACAAACAACAGAGATATAGGTATATAACTAAAACGTACACATTTTGTTCCACAGCACAACATTGCGAAAACACATGATAATGTATAAAAAAAGGAATTAAATAAGTAAATTGTAAAATTACAAAATAAACAAGAATAATTCTATTTTAGCCTCAATCAGATGTTTTTTTGTTGTATTGTTGTCCGAAAAACAGGTTTTCATGTTATATACACTAACACTAATATACACTAACACTAATATACACTAACACTAATATACACTAACACTAATATACACTAACACTAATATACACTAACACTAATATACATTAACACTAATATACACTAACACTAATATACACTAACACTAATATACACTAACACTAATATACACTAACAATAATATACACTAACACTAATATACACTAACACTAATATACACTAACACTAATATACACTAACACTAATATACACTAACACTAATATACACTAACACTAATATAGGCCTACACTAACACTAATATACACTAACACTAATATACACTAACACTAATATACACTAACACTAATATACACTAACCCTAATATACACTAACACTAATATACACTAACACTAATATACACTAACACTAACAAACACCGCTACAAACAATTATAAACTTGTTGTAAACACTGTAAATACTAAACGTCCAAACAAAGGAAACAACTTCACAACAAAATTGTGAGTAACAAACAAACCATTAACTCACTACTCTCAACAATGATAGCCGATACGGCACATGGCGCCAAGCAGCTAGTCATCAAGTCTGAACTAAAACAGAGTTGCTAAATCAAACTAGAAGTACCTTTAAGGACTATAACTTCGTAAACTAGCTCATTGCGAATGCTTTAATATATGCAAGAATAATTTTTCCGATTATATTATAATATTAAAAAATATCGAAATCCTGTTGCTGTTCATGACGAGCTGGCTGTTAATTCTTATTACACTTTTGCTATTACTTGCGACCAGACTTTTTGTTAACTAAAAGATGTTAAATTGTTAACTTACAAATTTTAAGTTAACAATTTAACACCTTTTAGTTGACATAAAGTCTGGTCGCAAGTAATAGCAAAAGTGTAATAAGAATTAAAAAATATTTAATGAAGGGTTGAAATGTACAATAATTAAAAATAAAGAAAGAAAATCTCAAAAATCTTTCAAAAACATGTTGCTTTCAGGCTAAATATCAGGGGCTGCACATCATTTACCAAAAAATAATTAAAATGTTTTAAATATTTAGGTGTAAAAGGTTTACAAATTCTACTATAATATTGGTAACACAAGATGAATGTATATTTCACCTTAGTCATTAATACCTGATGTTGAGATATACGTGTTATCAGTTTGTTTATAACTCACCACAGCTCTCATTTTCCTCATATTGACTTTGGCGCAAGAAAACATGTCGTCGAAACTATCCATTGAATCTTTTATCTCTAAAAATAAAAAGAGGCTAGGATTTAGTATGTAATAATATTGATAAAATATATCGTACTAATTTAACAATATGAAATCCGATAAAATAGTTTAAAACTAATAAACGTGAAGAGTGTTTCACGTAAAAAATTCAGTTTTAATTCTGAAATGTCGTTATATTCTGAAATATCTTAAATATGGTGATATGTTATCTTTTTATATAATAATGATTACAAAAATTCAAATATAAGCAAAAATATTTTTAATTTATTATTGTAAAGTAAAAACAATCTTCTATTTAAAATATTTTCATTCATTACACACACATGTATATATATATATATATATATATATATATATATATATATATGTATATATATATAAAATTTAAAAGTAAAACTTTATTGACCATTCACTGGTTTCTTAGAAGGTATGGTACCTCCAGAATAAAGAATATTCCATCGATATTGATTGTACAATTATATAAAACGTGGTAATGTACCAAATGAATTATTTTATTTTAGGTAAAATGAAAAGTTTCACCTTTACCAGTGGTATTAATGCTGTCTTTGATTTCATCCATACACTTTGTCATCGTCTCACGGTCTTTCCCTCCAAAGCCTCTCATCCATTTCCCGTTCCCACAGCATGACTGAAAGTAATTGATCAGCAAATAATTATATATATATATATATAAGTGTGTATGTGTGTGTGTGTGTGTGTGTGTGTGTGTGTGTTTGTGTTTGTGTGTGTGTGTGTGTGTGTGTGTGTGTGTGTGTGTGTGTGTGTGTGTGTGTGTGTGTGTGTGTGTGTGTGTGTGTGTGTGTGTGTGTGTGTGTGTGTGTGTGTGTGTGTGTGTGTGTTTAGGGTGTGTGAGTGTGCATTTTTGCTTATCTGCACATTCAGTTCTGCTTCCAAAAAACCTGTCAATCAGTTGAGTGATGTATTAAAAAAAATGGCATACAAAACATTTTTCTTTCAAGTTTATAATACTCTGACACCTAATTATATATTGCACAATACGAAAGTTTCTCCAATTTTTGTTTTTGACGGTATTAACTTATCTGTCCACAACGGAAGTTCAACATCCGTTGGAGTTACATCCGTTGGCAATATAATTTACTAAATCAGATCAACAATCGTGATTACAATAATAAATTGTAAAAGGTCCCATTAAATGTGTTTACAATTTCAGCCTGTTGAGTAATATATTTTATTTGAACAAGATATATTTTATTTGAAGTGATATATTTTATTTGAGTCCGCTAGATGTTTCCAATGATATGTGTGGCAATAAGTTAATCACAAGATTCGTCATTAATAAATAATAGAATTATTCTCCAACAATTACTTTAAATAAACTACACGTTTTTCATCTACTATATCGCTATCTTCAATGCGAAATATCAATAACAAGTTAATGTAGTTTATTGTATGTAAATTGTTAAAACTGTGTTACTGATGAGATCGACTCTGAAGTAAAAAAGTTTCTCGAAACCTAATTTTTAATTTGTGAAAAAGATCAGCTTAAATACTTTATTCAACCCTTAAAAATTATTTTGGTATTTACGTTTGAAAATTGATTCAGTTAATCTAAATTGTTGTGTAATAAGTTACTTTATTTACATTTAAGCCTGAGATCTCTGTACTTTTACTAGACTCAGGTAAAACTATTAGAGGATATATGTTGAAAACGAAGAAGATGAAAGTTTAATGAGACTTTATGGGAAGTTAAAACATTTATATGAAAGCCTTTAGGAAAAGAAATAAGAAAATTCAACGAGATTTAGAATGAAACAATTGCACGTAACTACCTTGAAATGTGCCGTCGTTGAGAAGTTATAAATTTTATATTCTTAAGTTAGTATAGTTTGTTGAGATTTTTGAAACACAAGGCCCTATTATTTTTTAAATTCTTTCTATTAGCTCATACTTTCCCTATATATATATATATATATATATATATATACAAATTTTCAATCAATAATAAAATACTTTTTTATTCCAATCACGTTCAAATACATTTTGTTTAACCTGTAGTAGATGACAATTGATGTTAACACAGTTTTATTTCAAATATTTATCCAATAATTAATTTATAAAATTTGTGGGTTTAGGTCGGATTCGAACTGAGTATCTTCTAGTGCTTTCGGCACTAACTATCTAGCTAGAGATTTATTTCTAAAAGAATTAAAGTACATGAATGTTTCTTTAGCTCCAATCTGGCTGTCATCGAAACCTCCATAGTACAACCTTAATTGTTGTCATGGTTAACACACAATGTCATAAATAATGCTGAAGGATTAAAAATGAATGAAAAGAGTAAAATGAACAAACAAACTGGATAAACTGTATCGAACCTTGCTTTATGAACGGTAATTCGAAAGGAAAGCGAAAACAATCTACAACACAAAGCAACAAAAAAAATAAAACGTAATAATAGTAACAAACAAAAATAATAGTCCAACGACATTTATAGAAAGGAAAATGGAAAATTGCATGGAAATTCGCTTTCTAGTTTGCCACTTAATATTGTTATTCTGACATATGTATATACATATTTATATTAGTTGTAACTATACAACATAAAAAAACTAAAATAAAAATTTTCTTTGTTGACGAGTAAGAATTGACTTTGAAAAAAGTCTCATATTACTTTTTGGTTTAATAAATGAAAACGATCATTTAAAAAACAGTATTTTTCAACATTTCTACATTAAAATGACTGGGGAATGTCATGCATGTTGCTATAACGCTTTCATGTATGAAACTTACCTTCCAGTGAACTGGTGGTGGACCATGCTTTGGTGGAGGGGGTGGATGAGGCCTGCAGGTACTGTTTTTGTTTTCTTCGCTGCTGTCATCGCTATCGTCATCGCCGGCTTTGCTGTCCTCTGTGCTTCTGCGGGCTCTATCCAGATCCGTCCAATCTGTCAGCTGGGAAGACAGGTAGCGATCTGACGATAAATACGTAATATTTAATCAAAACACTAACGCCAGTGTTGTACTTATTGATAGTATGAATCATTTAGTAGATTAAAGGAGGTTGGCCAGAATAAGCATAATGGCCTAAGATGGGTCGATACAGTGTAAATGTAGGTAGGATTAAAGTAATTCCATAAAATCGTCTGGCAGAGGATACGAGGAGACTACGAATCCGTAACGTCCTCTAAAGAGGTTAAACAATTATCCTCCTCAGCTCCGAGGTCATTAATTATCAATGGGTCTGAAATGATGAGGGGGTAATATCTTCTCTTTTAAAATACCGAGCTCAAAAATAACACTAACCAACATATGGTTTACTGTGTTTTATTGTTTACTATAGCAGTTTGTGGCTCAAAAACGATACCAAACAACGTATGGTTTAACCTCGGGTTGTTTTGTATCATTTTTCTTGTAATTATGAGTAGCATCTACATTTAGTAACCATTTTCAGTTAAAATAAGAAGTTAGAATTTTGACTGGAAGGGTCCACTAATTGGGCTAAAGGAGCGGAAATACTATTGACTATCAAAACTATCAGATTGTGCCAAGAAGCCTGCTCGGCGCTGAGGAGACTAGGCACTGGGGAGACGGAATCTACGGTTCTACGAGCACAGAGGCGTGTACCTAAGTGAGACCTGGGTTCTACTGGACAAAACAGGGCCTACGGTCAATACATCCCAAGGCGGATTACCGTCAACCCTAAAAGGGACGGGGTTGAATTGGACCCCTGGTCAGTCGGGCAACATTAGTTTTGTTAAGTGATCAGACATTCGTTTTTATTTTAATGAATGATAGAATTAAAAACAAAATGGAAGCAAATAAATACGATAAAACTTTACTAAAACATAAAGAAATAAAAAATGCATTAAAAATACTTTACTTTCATCTTTTAATTACTATTTAAACTTACGAATAATCCTACCAATAACGTAGCGCTCGCCAGGTCAAGCGAGCATTCCATTACGTGTCCGTTTTTGTTAACCCTATGACTGTGACATGCTGAACCGTTTCAATGCCCCCTGGCTATGGTGTGGCCGGGGGTTTTATCATTTTGTGCACATATAACATAAAATATTATTACATGACTATTTATATTGATATAAAAATGAGATGTTTCAATCGTCTAAAATAGATGTTTAACCACCATCTGACAGTAACCAAACATCTATTTTAGATATTTGAATGTACTTAAAGCTAATGTGGATGTGAGCATTCCATTTTGTAGGTCATGTTTGTAGAGGCATGGGCCCAATTCAACCGTCGTTTTTACAACTCTGTGGGCTCAATTCTACAACACCCGTTCTACTGATGGTCATTAAAAAAAATATCTACTGTTCACAATTCCTTGTAAGAAGTAAAATACGGGAGGGTAGATGGAATTTGGTAAACTCAAGGAATGACATAATAATCTCCTGTTTTTGTGAATATAGGGAAATTAGGGCATCGTACTGGAAGGGCCACTTACCTGGAATAGGTTTCCTCTCAGCTGGAGTGAAAAGAAGTGTCTCCCCGACTGGATTAGTAAAACAAGATAAGTTGGAAAAACCCAACTTGAATGAAAAAGACAAAATAGATAAAAGACAAAATGACAGAATGCAGTGTCTTTGGGAGGTAAACATTCAATGATAAATTATTTTACACATTTTAATTTAAATATATTTCAAATATAAGAACAATCAGGTAAAATCAAATGTAAAAGAAGAGCGTAATATAGAGCAACAAACAATTAGGTAATTTTTGTTTCATTTAAAAAAGAGAAATTTTTTCTAGTTCGTTAATTCTTTGAACGCTTTGGCTATTTGTATTTCTTGTAATAAATAACTGCAATATTTACACTTTGTTGTACATTTCGGTAACACATTTAGCACTATCTGAAGAATACAAACATACTTCATTTACAAAGAGTATGTTTTATAACCTTCTGATGATGGTAAAAGTGTTAGCGGAAATCATCAAAGGTGATTAAATATTTGTAGCAAGGATCATTGTTGTTTAATTATAATACAGGTTTGATTTATATTAAAATGATAATTAATTTATATATGATTTGGTTTGATACAATCTTTAATAAACTTTATATTATGAAAGTACGAACTACGTAACAGAATATTATGACTTACTAAAGGATTCATCACTGAAGTCGTACGCTGAGGCAGCGACCACCAGGTAACCAATGGCAACCAATGCGGTTGGCAACATTGTGACTGATGCGCACTAGAGAGTGGCGGCGGACTATATACTCACTCTAAAGAACTTCCGCCGCGCTGCCAGGTTATTATTAGAATTTACAGTTACACTGTAATATAAACTCGCGCGTTAACGTAGTTCCTCTTTTTGACAATTTAATCGTGGGAAAACCCCAACTGTTGCTACAATATGTGCAAAGATGAGTCCTCACTTTTGGAAATTTGTTTGTAATGTTCAACAGCCCATGTTTTTACGGCTTAATAGCTCTTAGTTTTCTCACGTTTATGTAATCGCAGACACAATGCTCAGTTTATTTACCCGTATGTATAGCAAACGATTTGACCTCGTTTGTTAACGGAAGGATCTTTCGACTTAATAGGCTACGGACAATGGTTGTTTTCAACCGTCTGTCCGTTTTTGCTCCACAGTCGGTAGTTATTCAAGGGCCTTACGACTGTCTGCTTCTACAACCTCCAAGCCACTGCCGGTCTACCGGATATTGCACATTTATGAGTATTAACAGTAAATGCTAACCGTGGAGCATTTCTCTATCTACTCTTTCAATTCCTTCTTTTAACTCACTCTCTTGATATATATATATATATATATATATATATATATATATATATATATATATATATATATATATAGCAAGTTGTTTCCTTACTGTACGCAGTTGTGTCCATACAGAAAGCACTAACAGGCTTAGACATTAAATAAATGCATTTTTCTGGAAAAGATTTCTAAAGGTCCTTCAGTAGATAATTTTTATATAACTACTTTATCATAAATTCATAGACCAAGTGGCGCGTAGTGAAGGATCCTTGAACTATCCTTTGATTCTCCTTTTTCGATCAATTGCTGTTTTTATTTGACCATTGCGATATTCGAAATTCCTAATTTTTGGCAATGATAAGCAAAACTGAAACATAAAAAACCGCTACAATAATTCTCAAGCTCGATCTAAGATTCTCCTTCAATGTCTATCTTCTTGGCTTCGGCCGAGCACAGGTTAGACACCTCGGTTAGGGACAGTTCTACTTGAAGCATATGATTCCACCTGTTCTACCCCCACAAGTGATTCCATAATTCAACTCTATGCAAGGTTCTGTATCAGAGGCATCATTCCTTCATCGTACCTTCAATACGCATCCTTCTTTGTCACTGTTCCTGAATAGATGTTAAAATACCTTCCTAAAACAACTATCAGATATACCATCATGGACACGGGACCACATAATATTCTCTGTTCCAATGTTTTTGTCTCTACCAGTATTAAGGTTATTATTCACATTTCCATACCACCCCTAATAAACCGTAATACTAATACTAGCTGGTCACTTTACTACCATAAGATAAAACCTTTGCTTGGAATACAGCTAATTTTAGAAGCGAAATATTTTATATTTTCTTTAAATACTACTCTCTGCGCTCAAAATTTTCACATACATTATTACGTTTACTACATGTTTTTCTTCAAGGTCACCAAATTATATATATTAACCAATATATTTAGTATTATATTATGTGTTTATATTTATCTATTCATGGGGTAATATATTTACATATTGCAGTACATTGTGTTTGGATTTATTTCCTAAAACTTATTTTCTTATTAATAATCACAGTTTTTTTTTTAAATACAGATTATTAATTCTTTTTTTTGTAATAAACCCGACACTAGAGTAAGTATTTTAATTCTAAGATAAAGACTAACGTCTTGCTAAAAAAAAAATATTTTATATCAATTATCAAAAGTAAACTAACTTTTTTATTTTAAGGAAATTACACATATTTACAACAAAATTATTTTTCAATTAGGATCTAACATACTACAAATAAACCATTATAAAACTATAATTACTTCATTTTCTTAGAATTACCACAAAACTGTTGCTTTAACGTATCTCACTACTGGATAATAACATGCAGTGATTACACGTTACCAGAGAATGCTATGTTTATAAAACCCACCAAGGAAATATTCTAAACCCTATTCAAACACAATTGACTTGAGATTTCCTTTGTTATTGATGAAGTAACCAATCAATTATTTTACACAAGTGTTAAGCGTTTCAATAAGCAATTTAAAAACTTATTTTTTCTCAAACAACATCAACGGAAAATTTTCTCCTGAATTCAAGGTTAACAGGAGAATAAATTTAGGAAATATTAATTTAGAAAGCTTTATATAATTCATGGCGTTAAAATCACTTTTGAAAATATTTTTCCAAAAGTGATAATGAAGGTTGAATTTTTTAATTAATTTTAAAAAAACTTCAATCTCATGTTGTATTTTGGTAAACAAGTTTTCGAACATGTTTTTTTTTAAATCTATTAAAAATTGTTTTTGGTGGGTTGTACATCTCGATGTTTTTTTAATACACTGCATGTACTAATTGATAACACTTGGTAAATATCCACTACTTACAGATGTTTTTCAGCAAAAACGTTTCGTGATAGATCTTACTTACAGCATTTCGTACAGTGCGTTTCGTATTTAGAGCATTGAACAATGCACTGATCTTGTGCAAAACGTGTCTTCTTAAAAACATAAGTAAGTGGTGGATATTTGCCAAGGTCTGCCAATAAGTACGCAAAATTCATTGCTAGAACATTGAAAAAAAAACTGAAATCGTTATGAAGAACTTTTTTTTTAAGTCAATTTCTACTTAGGACAACATGGAAAAATTTTATTTTAGTTATTTTTTATTAAATAATTTAAATAAAGTAACGTAGCCTATGAGTAAAAATGGCTGTATATCAGCTGTATAACCTTACCACTTTACCTATAACATAGAGTAATACATTGGCAGTATCACTTTTGTTTTTTATTGTAATTTTTGCATATTTTGGAATAATATTTTTTATAATACATTGTTTATTAAAATACATATTACAATTTGTGTTCATTAACTGAATTTTTCGTTTTTCAAATAAATTTATGTTCGTGTTAGAATGTGACTGTTATAATAAAGTTTATATAGGGCAAACTAAGAAAAAACTTAAAGATAGATATAAAGAACAATTCAATGCATATAAAAAGCCAGAAATTTATAAATGAAATTTTGCTAGTCATTGTATTAATAATAATCACTTATTTCCTAATATAGATAATATGATACTTGTAAAAGAAATAAACAAAGGGCTAAGAATGAATATTTATGAGGCTTTAGAAATACATAAATATAATACTAATAATGAGTTGATAAATGAACGGATACAAGTAAAATCTAAATTTGATACTATATTCAGTGTTTGTAATGTTAAGGCAGCAAAGTAATAGTTTGACAACATTGTAATAGATTTGGCAACGCTGTTTTTTTTATCTAGTTTGCACATTTATATTTGATTTTAATTCTTTAGTAATCCTGATGATGTTGATACTGCTTATCAACGAAAAGCTTTGAATTGTACATTCAATAAATTATTCTTGTATTTGTATTTTGTCTTATTTCTTTATTAATACACAAGAATACATATTGTAGTGTATATATATATATATATATATATATATAAATAAGGAGAGTGTGAACTAATAGAAGGAAATGAAAAACATTATTATCAATGGGGCAAAGTCGATGTGTTTTGATGTAAGACGTATTCTGGCCTTAAAAGCGCTAAAAGGTGATCCGAAGTTTTTCGCCTGGAAGCTTAGAAAGAAGTTTACATTGCTAATCCATCATCGAGGTCGTTCATATAAGGAGTTTTTGGTGGACTTCATCAATTTAAACATATTGGTCTGTATCGCTTCTGAGTAGGACATAACTCTTCGATATTTTGAAACGAGTGCCCAATAAAGTGGCACAAAAACCCTTGGAACGCCGGTGAATAGAAACCAGTGAGTTGATAAAGAGTTACCGTTAACGGTGTCTAATTTAATGACTGTTTATGTAAGCCTTGAAGAGCTGCAATAATTTTGTTTAAACGGTTAAACTCAATGTTTTGTTAAGTAAATTAAAGGTTCATAAACTATCACTTTAAATATTCATAATGTTTGTGTGTTGCTTATAATTGAATAACGTTTGCTTTTGTTTTGGAATAATCATCGTTCTCGTGCGAATTTTATTTACTTTACATTTCTTAAAATTAAATCATTTACAAAACCTTGTTAAAACTTATATTTCTAAAACAAAAAAAAACCAAGAATTTGTTTGTTTTAATAATAAAAATGTTATAAAAATTATTAAGAAATTTCATTATTTATTACGTAAATTCAACTTTCTTAAATTCTCCTAGAATACAACAAAAATTTTAAACAATTGCAGTCTACAAAATTTTATTCTATTTTAAAATCACCATTTTTCATTTTTTGTCAGTGTTATTTTCAAAAAAATCTAAAATTATTAAAAAATTTATATTTGGGTAATTACATTTCATCAAGGTGAAATTTTCAGGCTACCTATTGTTGGCTATAATTGAGAGGTTTTTATTAGTAACAAAATATAAATTATTCCATGTATAGAAATTTCAAAACTAAGCGGTAAACTATCTGCTGTAAATATGAGCTTCTAAGGTCTAATAGGGGAGGGTGATGCCCCCATAGGACCAAGTCCCCAGTCTTGTGGTCCGGCCCTTAGGTAAGGCCACCTTGGAGTGGACAAAGATCCGATTGTACTACATGGGCCGAACTAATCAGATGGGGTATATTGGAGTATGGAGACATAGCCGTTAGGCGAGCCGCTGTCACTGGAGTTCGTCCCGTCCCAGCGGCAAGGTCTTATAGCAAGGTCGAAAGACTCTTACCTAATGGTATCAAGCAAGGTTCGTGACAAGACCCCAGCCTTAGGTGAAGTCAGTCAACCTGATGGGCGTCCCGAATTTTGAGGTTGGATTAGGGGAGAGGTACTAGGTAGTAAAAAAGTCGTCCCTCATTATTGTGTGGTATGGGAGCCGGTTGAGAGTCGAAATGAACCAGAGCAACCGACTTCTTTTAGTCGTAAGATACACAAATATCATGCTATAAATATAAATACCGCTTCCAGAAGAGCCAACTGTAATTATTTTCATTTCATATTTGTTTACGTAACCAATATTTTTTCATACCTTTAACCTGTAATTCCTGTTTGACGTTATTATAACGCCAAACTCTTAATTTATTTAAATAAAAACTATTTACTTCTTAATATTATTCTAAAATATAATTATTTTTTCTCATAAGTCAATGAGAACATAACTCGTCTAATAACGTTATATTTTCCCCTTTTTGTGGTATTTTAAACAGCCTAATAGTCATTACTGAACTGGAGTAAAACCTCCCTTAATTACAACTCCGCGATCTGATGAAACCCATGTAACGGAGCCTGGATAACGTTATATCGTAACTGCGAAAATATACAAAACTAATTTCAAAAGGTACTTATAATGATAATATTCCTTACCTTTAATACAAGTCGTTTTAAAACTTTTGATGGAAACTTTTTAAAATTGGCAATTTTTGAGTGGGACGGATTAAAAGAAGCTGTACGGACACATCAGATACAATCATTTTTCGTTAAAGTATATTCAGTAAATATTAAACAAAGGAAATCCCTATCAATGATTTATTGTTTTTAAAAATACAATTGAAGTTTTAAGTCTTATAAAAAAACAATATTTTGATATCACATCTTCGCTCTCTCTCTCTCTCTCTCACACACACACACACACACACACACACACACACACACATCCACAAACAGAAATGTCTGATACAAATGTGCGTTTGTGTGTGTGTGTGTGTGTGTGTGTGTGTGTGTGTGTGTGTGTGTGTGTGTGTGTGTGTGTGTGTGTGTGTGTGTGTGTGTGTGTGTGTGTGTGTGTGTGTGTGTGTGTGTGTGTGTGTGTGTCTTAAAATATAATCAATTACAAATCAATTTTACAAACTGATACCTACAAAAAATGCTTCGATTTATACCAATTTTCCTCGAATATTACATATCAATTACGTGCTTTACCAACATAACTTCCAGTTTGATTCAATTTTTGTAAAAGTCGAAACACTCACACAAAAATTGGCTTAAATAAAAATTGTGTTAACTCATAGGCTACTTTGCACTGTTTTTCACTGTTTTACTATTTATACACATAATGTTCATAATTAAACACTTACACGTTTGCTATTTATACCATACATGTGATTAACTAACAAATAAAAACTGCATTCAATTCCTTCTAGTAGCTCATACTCTCCTGATATATATCTTCACTCTGGGTTTTGTAGGCAATTTAAGAACAAACGTAACCGGTTCTGTGTAGCCGGTATTGAAAATAGGCTAACGAAAAAATTGTAGAAAATGAATTTCCTAAGTGATTTATAAACGGACTATACAAACAATAAAAGTAAAATACAATGGGTTATCACAATCAACATAAACACAATCATTGTTATTGGACGATCATTACATTTATTAGTGAAAAGAATATAACCCTCAGAGGAATTTCACAACTGCATGACACAACAGTTTACAGTGAAACTTGTTCAGCATTAGATTCATTATGTGCGGGTAATAGGTGACGTTCAAACAATTAACACATAGTACAATTATTTTATTCATTTTTAATTTTTTTTCTATTAGCTCACACTCTTCTGATATATATATATATATATATATATATATATATATATATATATAAAGAACAAAAGTCTAAATACAAATACAAGAATTATAATTGAATTTACAATTCAAAGCTTTTCGTTGGCTAACAGTACCAACGTCATCAGGAATTTTAAACAATTCCTGAATTGTTTAATATTCCTGATGATGTTGGTACTGTTAGCCAAAGAAAAGCTTTGAATTGTAAATTCAATTATAAATCTTGTATTTGTATTTAGACTTTTGTTCTTTATTAATACACAAGAAAACATACTGCGATATTTATATATATATATATATATATATATATATATATATATATATATATATATATATATAATAAATTAAAAATATTTCAAAAACAAGAATACTTTTAATGAATATATTTATTCAAAGCTTTTTGCCGATAAAATAGTACCAACATTTTCAGGAAAATAATTATCTAATAAAGATTCTGGTACTATTTTATCGGCAAAAAGCTTTGAATAAATATATTCATTAAAAGTATTCTTGTTTTTAAAATATTTTTAATTTATTAACTATATTACAAGAAATCATATCACCATATTTAATATATATATATATATATATATATATATATATATATATATATATATATATATATATATATATATATATATAATCTTGTTCAAATTTTCAATCGTTAGTAAAATACGTTTTTATTCATCCAATCAAGTTCAAATACAATTCTCTTGAAGTTAATACAGTTTCCCATAGCTAAAAATGTACTCCTCAAACATCTATGAGTTTTTTATGCCGCCATCTTTAATTGCACAACCTTAAATTGTTTCCATGGTTACCACACAATATCATAAATAATCCTCTATAATCAAAATTGAATGAAAAGAATAAAACAAACAAGCAAACTGGATTACCGATATCAAAACTTGTTTCACAAACGGATAATCTGAAAGAAAAGCAAAAAGAATCAACGACACAATGCAAGCAACAAAAAACCCTACATTGAAAGAAAAATGGAAAGTTGCAAGGAAATTCGCTTTCTATTTTATCAATAATGTTATTCTGGCATATATATATATATATATATAATATATAATATAATAATAATAATGAGTTGATAAATGAACAAATACAAGTAAAATCTAAATTTAATAATATATTCAGTGTTTGTAATGTTAGGGCGCAAAATAAAAAATAAATAAAAAAATTTTTTTAAAATAAATAAATAAAAAAATAAAAAAATGTTTAACAACATTGTAATTGATTTGGCATAGCTATTTATTTGATCTAATTTGCACATATGTTAATTTTAATTGTTTAATATTCCTGATGATGTTGGTACTGTTAGCCAAGGAAAAGCTTTGAATTGTAAATTCAATTATAATTCTCATATTTGTATTTTGACTTATGTTCTTTATTAATACACAAGAATACATATTGAGATATTTATATATATATATATATATATATATATATATATATATATATAATATATAATAATATATATATAATATATATAATATATAATAATAATTATATATATATATATGTATATATATATATATATTGTAATTATAGAATAGAAAGAAACTGAAATAAAATTTGTTTTTGTTGATTTAAGTAGGAATTGATTTTTTTGTTTTTAAACTATCATTCTCGTCTATTAGGCAAATAATTTTAGAGATAGTTTGTGTAAAGTTTTAAAAAGGAACATGTTATAATTCCACTAAACTAATAGGAAAAATGTAACATTAACTCTTTGGAAACAGAGTTTCTCCATTGTATAATAGCAATTTACCTGTTGTTAGCTTCTCTATGTTGGAGCTGTTTCTATGCAAAATAATGTTACAGAGAAATATAAAGAATTTAATAGTTAAACCAGGAACTGTTTTATAGCTACATAACCATGAAGCCATTTAATGAGAAGCCCTTGAACTATTTTCAGAGTTAGGTTATAAACTAAAACCCTTTGTATCTGGATAGCTAGAGGATCTTCTAAATTTTCTTTACTAACAACTGAAGTTTCAGATTATTGTAATAATATAACGAGGGCGTTTGTTTCCTCGAAAATTATGTGGCCCCACGCTTCACGGAAACTCTGTTTAACTTTCAAAGTCTTTGTTTTAAAGTTTATGAATGCTGAAAGTTGATTTTTATGCGTCCGTAAATAAAACGTGTTGAGATGAAATACTGAGGCGTTGCTCAGTAGAATACGTCGGACCTGGTGTCCATGATTAAAAAACATAACCTCTAATAGACAAATTAAATTATTTAATTCCTTAACCTTAAAAACATAAGAAGAATAAAATAATATATTTCGAGCGCATTGGAATACTCTTATGTTTAATGGAACAGTAGAATTTATTTTACAATTAAATATAATAGTTTTTAACCTTCGCAAATATTTAACACTGAAAGTATGCATATGTTTTAGATATAAGATTTAATATTACTGAAGCAGTAATCTTTTACTTTTAGTTATATTATTATAAAAAATTTCAATTTTCTCGGGTACCACAAACATTATTTTATTTCTTTTAAACTATTTCGAAATAAAAGCGTATTTAAAAGTGTTTTATGTATTTCACTTCAAGTGTTTATAAAATCGTATAACCAATACAAATTTGTTCGTATACGTTTCCAAAATGAAGGATATATTTTGTTTGGTTTTCATTAATTGGTAAAAATGTTATTCTCATGTTTACTAGTTATCGTACGTATCTTCGTGGATTATTTAACCAAAGCTGTGAATATAGTTCTTTGTTTATTTCATAGAAATTAGTTAATTCTGTAAGTGATTACCTATTTATGCCTAAAAATAATATTAGCATCGAAGTTGACATCGATATTGACGAATATTGTCATCGATATTGGACATCCGGGATTGAGGGGAAAATCTAGTTGAATATATAAACAAAATTAGTATAAATATAACTTTATATTAACACGCTAATATAGGACGAAATTCTAATCATTCACCATGTCTTTTTTGAAAATGAGTTTTGAATTTCAACGAAATTAAACTCACAGATTGAGTTTAGATGTTCACAGACATACATTGAGAACAAGTTAAACAAAATCGAATAATAAAAAAAATACTATTTCTAGAGATTTATAGTAAAAGATATCAACAGGAAATTAGGTATTTAATTAAAGGAGAAATAAATTCTTTGCATTTTTAACAAGTGAAAAACTTATTAATAATCCCAAAAGAAATATTTCCAAAAAAATATATAATAATGAATCATTTTATACCGTGAATGTTACAAGAAGCTAGGGTAAAGCTGATTTATTTTGGGTCATACGGTACTAAAGGGTGGCAATGTAGCCAATGGGTTCAACCGCCCACTATTATTACCTTAGGTACCCATTTCCTCAGGCTAAGTTGACCTGGAGCTAAAGAAGTACACGGAAATTGTTTGACGATGGAGTTTGTAGGACCTTTACCTCTGCAATGAAGGGCTCTGGCCATTAGACTACTCAGATGCCTTGTTAAATTCTATTTATAGTAAAAATACTAAAATAATTACCTAGCTTCATATGTCTTACTCTTACAGGTGAATGTTGGCAAATACTCAGGTCTTAACTTACTGACAAGAGTTTTCTGCTAAACAAGCTAGAGGCTACTCCAGTTTCAAGGACATATTCCCAGGGGTGGTTCATGGTAATGTCCTTCCCCCGGTTTTGTACTTTCTCTATACAACAGATGTATCGGTAAATGGCGACCTTCACAGACGACCCCACAGACAACAAAATGAGGTAGACGCAAAAGCTAGATGGCAGCATACCCTAGACAGTGCCTGTAACTGAACCTGACAGTGGCACATAGAGCCTAATGAAAGCAGGTCACTTCATGTTATATTTACCAATATAATGCAGAGACCAAAACTAACCACAAAATAAATCAGCAACACGTCCCTTATTGCAAATACTTAGGTCAACACGGGACACTAGAGTGAACTGGAAATTCCCCGTGAAAAAAAAGAGAAAATTGGAG
This sequence comes from Prosapia bicincta, assembly GCA_036971475.1. Lineage (NCBI taxonomy): Eukaryota > Metazoa > Arthropoda > Insecta > Hemiptera > Cercopidae > Prosapia > Prosapia bicincta. Next base: position 92,794,234 of record JBAIZL010000002.1, read on the forward strand.
ATCTGTTACAGAAGGCCAGTGTGGCTCATGGGTCGGTATTCAGAGTTGAACCCTTACAATAAATTGCTGGTGTACCAGCAACTGCTCAATCTACTCCAGGGATGCACCAGAAGCAACAACCTACAAGTTATCGAGGATCTTCCAAACTAAAAAGTTGAAATCCACAGTGAAGTGCCCATGGTATGTCCGAAACTCTGCCGTGCAGAGAGACCTCATGATAAAGAGCGTGTGAGAGGAGGCCACCCCTGCAGCAGTGAATACCTTCAAAGGGGCTCAAGCAACATAAGAGCCCATATTGAGGGCTCCATGGTCCGTCCGGAACTTTTCCGTACATAGAGACCTCAAGATGAAGAGCGTGTGAGACGAGGCCGCCCCTGCAGCAGTGAATACCTTCAAGCGGCTCCAAGATCGCAAAACCCCTACCGCTTACTCTCAGGGTACCAGTGCACAGACTTGAGCGCACTAAGCCTTTGGACCTGGTTCAGCTGCACATAATCAGCAGTACTGAATATCAAATCGGTGTCATTCACTAGAACAAGCCTGACATTTCAACCACTCTCAGTAACCAGCTCATAGATAGCGCTCCTAAGTATATTACAGATGTGTTTAGTTTATATAAAGCCGGTCTCTACAATTCTTATTATAATTGTAGGATGTGTAAAATAAATTAATATATATTTTGTACATAAATATATTACAGATGTGTTTAGTTTATATAAAGCCGGTCTCTACAATTCTTATTATAATTGTAGGATGTGTAAAATAAATTAATATATATTTTGTACGTAAATATATTACAGTTGTTTTTAGTTTATATACAGCCGGTCTCTACAATTCGTATTATAATTTAAGGATGTGTAAAATAAATTAAAAAATATTTTGTACATAAATATATTACAGATGTTTTTAGTTTATATACAGCCGGTCTCTACAATTCGTATTATAATTTAAGGATGTGTAAAATAAATTAATATATATTTTGTACATAAATATATTACAGATGTTTTTAGTTTATATACAGCCGGTCTCTACAATTCGTATTATAATTTAAGGATGTGTAAAATAAATTAATATATATTTTGTACGTAAATATATTACAGATGTTTTTAGTTTATGTACAGCCGGTCTCTACAATTCGTATTATAATTTAAGGATGTGTAAAATAAATTAATATATATTTTGTACGTAAATATGTTACAGATGTTTTTAGTTTATATACAGCCGGTCTCTACAATTCGTATTATAATTTAAGGATGTGTAAAATAAATTAATATATATTTTGTACGTAAATATATTACAGATGTTTTTAGTTTATGTACAGCCGGTCTCTACAATTGGTATTATAATTTAAGGATGTGTAAAATAAATTAATATATATTTTGTACGTAAATATGTTACAGATGTTTTTAGTTTATATACAGCCGGTCTCTACAATTCGTATTATAATTTAAGGATGTGTAAAATAAATTAATATATATTTTGTACGTAAATATGTTACAGATGTTTTTAGTTTATATACAGCCGGTCTCTACAATTCGTATTATAATTTAAGGATGTGTAAAATAAATTAATATATATTTTGTACGTAAATATATTACAGATGTTTTTAGTTTATGTACAGCCGGTCTCTACAATTCGTATTATAATTTAAGGATGTGTAAAATAAATTAATATATATTTTGTACGTAAATATGTTACAGATGTTTTTAGTTTATATACAGCCGGTCTCTACAATTCGTATTATAATTTAAGGATGTGTAAAATAAATTAATATATATTTTGTACGTAAATATGTTACAGATGTTTTTAGTTTATATACAGCCGGTCTCTAAAATTCGTATTATAATTTAAGGATGTGTAAAATAAATTAATATATATTTTGTACGTAAATATATTACAGATGTTTTTAGTTTATATACAGCCGGGCTCTACAATCCGTATTATAATTTAAGGATGTGTAAAATAAATTAATATATATTTTGTACGTAAATATATTACAGATGTTTTTAGTTTATATACAGCCGGTCTCTACAATTCGTATTATAATTTAAGGATGTGTAAAATAAATTAACATATATTTTGTACGTAAATATATTACAAAATCACAAAATGTATAATCATACATGACACATATTTCCAATTAAATGCTTAGTTGAAGTTAAATGTAAACAATAATGTTTTTTGGGGTTTCCAATAATTATTATTGACTTATGAAACTATCAATAATACAAAACGTGTTGAGAAAAATTTGTAAATGTGAATATTCCAACCAATAGGCGAAACCGTCACTCTGAACTGTAACTATAAATGCAACTTCGTAATAATTTTCTACCTTTAAACAATTACAATTACTTTATCAAAAGTAATTAATGATTATGCAAAATTTTGTTTAAAATAATACAGAAAATTCTTTGAAACGTTCCTCTCTTTAACACTGGCGTACAATAATTTTCCCAAGTGTTGTAAAATTAACAAACTTACGGGAAAACGCGAACACAAGTTTTGCTGTAAGTGTTAGACAGCAATATTTCCAAAGACAAAGCTTTGACGTCACTGCCAACTTGAAGTGAAAAGTTGTATGAGCTCTTCACATGATGCATGATCTAATTTCCTTCACATTTATAACTTCATTATTGCTTCAGCGTTGCGAAACTAAAGGGAATTTGCTAGCGAAGCAAAAGAAGCTCTACAGGGGGAATTTAATGGCAATTCTGACAGGTAGTAATTTTTATTGTTTTCGTGGAAAATCCATGATTTATTTTTCTTCTGTTATGTTTGTTGCGCTTTAAATTTTAATTTGTATTTGCTTGTTTCTACAAAAGCTATTTATTTCTACGTTCTTAACTAACGTATTCAATGAAAGCTACTTAAACTTTATTTATTGTCTGTAAATAACTATTTAATGTGTTTAAAGTTAATGACAGATCACAGACCAATTTATGCTTTTACTAAAACACTCGTTTCTACAAAATTTAACTATTGTTTCTACGTTGTTAACCAACGTGTTCAATGAAAGCTACTTAAACTTTAATTATTGTCTGTAAATAACTATTTAATGTGTTTAAAGTTAATGACAGATCACAGACCAATTTATGCTTTTACAAAAACACTACGATTCGATTTTATATCAAAAAATCCTTTTCGCTAAACGTTTATTAATCTGATATTAAAAGATATTGCAAAGGTTTTCGGATAGAAAATAGAAACGTAGAGTGTATTTGTAAAAGCATGAATTTGTCTGTGATCTCCCATTGACCTTAAACACATTAAACTTCTTTTGTGGTCTAAACACGTATCCATTAAGAATAGAAAAAGTAGTGTACATGCCTTATCAATATACGTTTAACGATCTTGAAGAAACATGCACCGATGTTTAAGGACTCGATACACCTAAATACCTTAATATTTTTGTATCTCATTCATAGGTCTAATATTGTGAAATGAGGTGAATGGAAAATATTTCTGTTAATGCTTTCAACCAGTCGAGAATATTCATAAGGGCAATATCAAATAATCCGGATGTAAGACGTCTAAAATGGGAAGAAAAACTAATAACGAGAGAAATAACACGAAGACTAATTTGTTTTACAAAATCCTGCTCAAAGGGATCAATGAATTTATTTTCACTCGCGACATTCTGAGGCCTGAACATTGCCCTCAGAGTCAAACATTCGACCACATTATTCGGCTACATTCGGCTACGATCGAGAGTTATCAACAAAATTCCGAAGCTTTAAAGAGACGAAAAGTAACCCAGATTTAAGACACTTAATAAACTGGAAGACGTAAAAGGAAGGAAGGCCGTTCTGGCAGGAAGTGTTTAACCTGTCGAGAAATGTGACGGCATACTACTGGAGTCGGTGGGACTACACAGTGATGAATGTCGGCCTGATTAAGAGGGAAATTCTGAGGTGAGAAAAACGGCGACTACACCTCATGGCTCTACAGAGAAGGAAACAGGAAAAACAAAATGGTTTGTCAGAAGGTTATCATGGAGCTCGATATGAGCTTCTCTTTTTGTTATCCTATCGCTCTTCCATCAGCGAGACCGCCGGAGAGACGCCTGCTAGTGTGATGTTTGATACAGACCTTAGCCTTTCCTGCGATCTACAATTTGTGATACACCAGACAAGGACACTGAAGGGGAGTACCACGTAACCAGTCATCGGGAGCGAGTGAATGAAATACATAAACGAGCTCTTTCTGGCATCGAGGGACCAGCAACAGGATGAAGGAGTTGTATGATGTGAAAGCGGGGGAAGGAGGCTCAGACCAGGAGATCTCGTTTAACTGTTCAACCCCCGAAGACACCTTGGATCACCTCTGAAGCTACAAAAGTCAAGGTATGACCCGTATAAGGTTCTAGAGAGAATACACTATGTATACAGTGTGAGTAACCCCAGTAATAACGTAACAACGCTTAAATGAGTATTTTCAATTATTAATTAACCTTAATTTAATAAAGGGGAAATGAAAGAACATGTATGGAGAAAATATTCTCCTTGATCTCGTTGTTGGGAGAAAATAAACTAGAAATAATTTTAAATATAATATCATTTAATTACATTTGTAGTTGTTTTAGAAAAAAAAAATGTTCCTAAAAAAATGTAATTTAGATGTATAACTGTTTAATTTATATTGTTGATATCTATTTCATTAAAATATATTTGATTACCTACTCGTTACATAAAACATGAAATTTACATTTTGCTCTTAGTAGTTTCAAAAGTTTGTAGAAAGGTTTCACAAGCTGTGATAAGACGTTTTATGTTTCAATTAGTAAAAAAATCAGACAATCATAGAACAAATGTAAGTCTCTCTTAGCCTAATTTAAATGAATAATAATTATTAAATCTATATTTGGTAAAATACAATGCTATATTAACATCACAATCGGTACAAATTTGTCAATTGTGACAAATGTACTGCACAAGTTAATTTTCAACTGTTATAAGACCGTCATATCAAAATTAAATTCACTCATTTTAAAAACTGATCGATGTAGCAAAATAGTTGATTAAAATTTTTAAATATACAATTATAAATATTCATGAAGCGACAAACTCGAAACGTGCAAAAATACTTGTAACAGCTGTTACAATATCCGACTGCAAATCTAACTTTTAAAATATACAAATATATACAGAAATATTTAAAGTTAACGATGTATTAAGGGACAAAAATAGTCCACAATTGTTTCACATTAGATATGCAGCAATGTAGATTTGTTTTGGCCGAGGAACTACAGCAGTTGCGCTAAAAACTAGTAAGACACCAAGCACAACAAAAATTACATTTTTTATATTAGTTGATTCCATTTCCACGTGAGCTACTAGTATTCAACTAAAACACTTGTAAATTGTTACACTTGCCTATAGTAGCACTTTTATAATTGTTGAGGGTGGTCGTTTCGGGGGATGTGTCAGTTACGCTCTGAAATGACAATAGGACACAATAGGACATCTCCTGAAACGGCCGTCCTCAACAATTATAGAAGTGCTACTATAAGCAAGTGTAACATTTTTACAAGTGTTTTTAATAACGTTTTGTAATTCTTCTAACAAAATTCTTATTTCAGAAAAATTAACAAAAACAAATTCATCAATTACAAATATTCACAATCAAATTCACCTTAAAATTACCCTCTCTTAGAAAACATTATTCCAACATAAAACTGTTAACAAAACCGTGTGACAATTCTGTTGTAGAATTTATTGTACGGGAAATTCTCTTTCTTTAAATTAACAACTTCCTCATATTAATTTTCTTTATCTGAAAGTGTCAAGTGGAGAAGTTATTATTGGGCGAGACGCCTCCAGAACAACTTGAACCAAGTTATAGTAACTAATCATAACAGGATGCTCTCCTTTGTTGCAAACTTTGCAAACGTATTTTCCATATCATCCTGGAAAACTTTTTAATTTATTGCTAATAGATTTTGCAATATCTAGGTTTGGGTCCCATAAAATTAACTTCTTTGATTCGAGTATTTAAAATCGTAATTTTTAAGTAAAAAAATATATATTTTTTTAAATTGAAAACTTTCATAGTGACGCCTATATAAACTTATTGGAAGGACAGAGACATACAATTTTATGTCAGTATAAATTCCATCAGGTAATATGAGGCCCCTCAAAGGGAATTAAATGATTACATATGATTTCATATAACAGCTGATTTTTTGTTAATCGTTACATTGTAAAACAGCTGTTTTCGTAAAGGTTATAGTGTATTACATTACTTATTGAACGTTGTTAAGAGAAATGGTTATTATTAAATGTGTATACGCTACTTTTAAAATACCTTATTTAAATAAATCGTCGTTAATCGATGGCCGTAAAACGTTTGGCACGAGAAGGAGAGAAACTCAAGGGGCGGCCGTAAAGCTTGTTTGCACGAGAAGAAGAGAGAAACAAGAGGAGGCCGTAAACCTTGTTAGGCACGAGAAGGAGAGATAACCAAAAATGTGGTAAAGCTTGATTGGCAAGAGATTAGGGAGAACTAAGAGGCAGCAGTAAAGCTTGTTTGGCACGAGTGTGAGGGAGAACCAAGGGGCCGTAAAGCTTGTTTGCACGAAAAGAAGGGAGAAACAAGGGACGGCCGTAAAGCTTGATTGCCACGAGAAGGAGGGAGAAGCAAAAGACGGCCATGAAGCTTGTTTGGCATGGGTGTGAGGGAGAACCAAGGGACGGCCGTAAAACAAGGTTGCAAGAAGGAGGAGAAAGCTTGTGAGAAGGAAGAGAACCAATGGACGGCCGTAAAGTTCGTTTGGCACGGTGATGAGGGAGAAACGAGGGACGGCCGTAATACGTGTTTGCACGAGAAGAAGGAAGGACCAAAGGGTAACTGTAAAGCTTGTTTGACACAATGATGAGAGAGAACCAAGGGACGGCAGTAAAGCATGCTAGCACGAGAAGGAGGGAGAACCAATGGACGGCCGTAATGCTTGTTTGGTACGATGATGAGAGAGAAACATAGGACGGCCGTAATACTTTTGTGCATGAGAAGGAGGGAAAATCCAGGGGCTTGTTTGGCACGAGTGTGAGGGAGAACCGAGAGACGGGTTTATAGGGACGGCTGTTATCGAAACCAAAGGGAAGTGTTTAACTTTGACGTTAGGTGATGAAACTGGGAAAAGATTTCAAAGTAGAAACACTATACACATGCAAAAGAAAGCCAAGCCCTAAATATGAGGCAAAAAGTGTTCTTTTTAAGCTACGTGTTACTATCAGGAGATAGTAACTACTATCGGTTTCTTGTTGCCTAACCAAAGATTTCACATCTCCCCTTAGAGACGTTCTCTGCTTCTTATGATTTATGAAGTCATTCTGACAAAATGTGCTTAATAGACTCCTTGCATGTAATGAACACTTTAAAAATTACTCTTTAATCATAACTCTTTGTCTTCTTTATTATATCAACGCCCCTTTTTGAAGAGAGAAATTCGTCAATCTACCGAGACTTTAACTCTGAAGACTGATATCGATCGATTAATAAGATGTTATTTTTAAACACGCAACAGGAATTTTCCGAGTACAGGCCAGTAATCTATGCTGGAGTGACTGAAGTCCTACATTTCGGGGATTCGCCTAAAACCAAACGCTAAATATTGACATGGTTGTAATGGCACACAGAATATTTTGCATTTATTACTAAAAGTCTGACAGAATTATACTACAATTTTTTTTTAACGTTTTATTTTAATTACTTAAAAAACATTGCTTTAACAAAGTAGAATATTTACGACGTAAAGCTGTAAAATTTGACGAAAAAGTCTGTTGTGATTTTGTAAATATTTAGAGTTGAATATATTAATTTAACAAACAAACAATAAACTCAAATTTAATTAATACATTTATATTTTATCAAATTTAAAACAAACTTTAACGTTTGTTTTATTTTATATTTAAGCTTATTAATTAATAAGTTTATGTGGGTATTTTAAACTTATCTAATGTAAGTATGCACTATCAGAAAATTAACCCTTGCACAACAAACATCTATACATACTGTGCAGGCCTAAAGATAAAACTCGGCGCTGTGTAGGCAATTTAAGCACAAAGTAAGTTAGTAGCCGGTAATAAAAATAGGCTAACTAAAATTTTGTAGGAAATGAATTTTCTTAGTTCACAATAAATTTATTTATAGACGGACTATACAGACAATAAAAGTAAAATAGAATGGGTTATCACAATCAACATAAACACAATCATTGTTATTGGACGCTTGTTACATTTATTAGTGAAAAAAATATAACTCTCAGAGAAAATTCACAACTTCATGACACAACAGTTAACAGTAAAACTTGTTCGTCCATTAAATTCATTATGCACGGTTAATTGGTGGCGTCCAAACAATTAACGAACAGTACAATTATTTTACTCATTTTTAAACTCCTTCTATTAGCGCACACTCGTATATCTTTCACAAATTTTCAATCGTTAATGAAATACGTTTTTATTCATATAATCAAGTTCAACAAATACATTTTTTTAACCTATAGTGAACATAGTTTTTTTAAATATTTATTCGAAAATTAATTTTTTTTTTAATTTGGGGGTCTAGGTCGACCTAAGTACCTTCATATTCATAGTCCAGCGCTTTTGCCACTGAGCCAACTTTCCTTATCTAGAAATGTACTTCTAAAGGATTCGTATGCAAATTTCCATTTTATAACCTTAAATTGTTATCATGGTCACCACACAATTTCATAAATAATGCCCTAAGATTAAAAATTAATTAAAAGAATAAAATAAACCAACTGGATCAACGTTATCGAACCTAATTTTACAAACGGTCAATATAAAAGAAAAGCGAAAACAACTACAACACTAGGCAAGCTACGAAAAAATCGTATAAATAGAACAAATAAAAATAATAGCTCAACGCCCCACTTAGAAAGCAAAATGGAAAATTTTACTTTTGACATTAATTACACTTTATTGTGAAAGGCCAACAGTAAATTCTTTTCTGTTAAATACTTTCAACTAAAAATACTTGTGAAGTTAAGTTTTTATATAGTTAACGTTGGGACAACAGAATTTCACACAGCCTTCTTGCATGACCCTCTGAATCATGGCTTCCCGAACTGGGGGGGGGGGCGTGAAGTTAAGTCAAAGGGTGCGAGATCAGTTGGAAAATAAAAAGATAAATTAAATATATTTAATATTATAAGAACAACCTTGATGTTGCTCATGACTTGGGTTATGCCCTTACTAAAATACAACTACAAATAGGCATGCTAGTGTAAAAAAGCAAGCTCAAGCATCTCACTAACAGATGTTTCTCTTATCGGTTGAATTGTTATATCTAGCTTGTGAAAGTATGTATAAATAAATAAATTCTTTTCAATATATATAATATTTTATTATTTTTCAAATGTTCATACCATTTATTTATAGTGTAAAGTATAGGGAGGCGTTGGAGGATTTCATTTCAAGAGGAGAGGGCATGGTGCCAAAATGTTTGAGAAGCCCTGCTCTGAGTAGTTATAGACAAGCTGATTCAGGGAAACTAAAGCAGGGTCTAGGTTTGGTGCCCTTAGGGATCCAAGTTGCCGCCGTTGAGATACAGTTCAGACTTGTTACCTTGGCCCTTCTTACAGTACAAGAAGTAAAATTGTACCTGTTTCTGAGTAAAATGTTTTGCTCGCAATATTTTATAATCAAGTAGTTTGTGTTTAGTAAAATAATCAAGCGGGTTTTTCCAAACACCAGCTGCGAGACTTAGTTACAATAAAAACAAGTAATATAAAAACAAATAATAACTAAATTCCCACTGAGGTTAACACAGAAAATTGTTATTTTAGTTACTGTAAAGCACTATCTATGTAATTGTGTGGTATGACAAGTGTGGTTCAACCAGATGGGGGGGGGCATACATATATACATCTTTGAGAAATATATTTCTAGGTATTGAGAAGTTGGCGCAGTGCCAAGGCGCGCTAGACTTCAAACATGACGATTCTAAGTTCGAATCTGGCTGGACCATACATATTTTATAATTTATTTATTGATTAAAGACTTAAAACAACTGTATTAACATTAATTGTCATCCACAATAGGCTTAACAAAATGTATTTGAACTTGATTGGGTGAATAAGATCTCATTTTATTAGCGGTTGAAAATATGTACAAGATTTATACCAGGAGAGTGTGAGCTAATAGGAGGAATTTATTTTGGATTTGTATTTGGTGATATTAAAGACTTTGAAACTCAACTTCAGTCACACTATTGTCATAGGTCAGCTTGTTTCTAAAATACCTCAAACATCTTTTACGCAGTCTCTCTATAGTCTAACTATAACTACAACTTAACCTCTAATTAACCTCTTATAAGGGGTGCTCGTACTTATAAACAGTTAAACTAATGGGAATTGTGTGACATTGTTAGAAAGGCATATTTTTGTAAATCCCGGCGAAAAGGTAACACCTGATAGACTAAATGTCGGCACGTTTAGGTCGTTGCTTCAAATACAACGCATTCATCGTATATTATAAACTCAACTAATCATAGGCAAAGCACAAGGTTACACTTGCAAAGAATAACAGCAGCAGCGGACAATTATGTTTCAGCGCCCTCGACATTGAATGGGGGTAAATATTGTCCCAGAAAGTTACGACCTCTTCTTCTAGATTCGATGTCTTCATGATTAGCTCCTTGCCTATTTCCAGGTACCTGGAATTAGCTCCCTTCACAGGTTTCCATTTGATTCCACCCAGCTTTTCATCTCTTCCTGGAGTAGGGTCCCTGCATATACAACAGTATATAAGTTTTTATAGTAGGACAACTATTATATGTGAGCATTAATTTTTTTAAATGTGTGTTTCTAGAAATTATGTATATGACGTATCTGAATTTATGTTTGAGTGTAGCATTCAATATGAGTTAATCTCGAATAGAAAATAACATCCATAACTTAAACCCACTTATTTTTTTATGTTGAATGAAAACAATAAAAGAGTAACTGGATATGTAGATATCATAGACGGGAGGAGAGACGTGCGAGATGTGATAAGGAAGGGAATCATACTGAGGACTTAGTGTCTGTGAAGGAATTCTGGAATACAGAACTGAGTTGGCTGTAAGCACAAGTAGGAGTCGTTGAGGAGTTAAGTATGTAAAGGAATTCTGGAATACGGAACAGAGAAGGCTGTAAGCACAAGTAGGAGTCATTGAGGAGTTAAGTATGTGAAGGAATTCTGGAATACGGAACAAAGTTGGCTGTAAGCTCATGCTACCTGTTGGAAGAGGAAGTGAAGCAGGACAAAAGACTTACCCAAACTTGGCGAAATTTGTCCACAAATGTATCATCCTTGAAATGGTCACTGCCTCGTCGCTTCGTGCTGAAATGTTTTGTTTCAGACGTTGGGAAAGGAACAAGTACCCGAGCTCATCAGTATGGGCCGCGCCTAGAACATGGACAAAAGGCTTTATTTTTATGTCTTTTTAATAGCCTTATAAAACTTTATATCTTAATATTATAGTGAAAACTTGTAGGATATCTGTGACATAAAATGCTGTCAGAACCAGGGAAAATAATACAATTACTTGCTGGCAGCATAAAATATTTTTAAAACTAATCACATTTATCCTCAGTTCGCGATACTCACGGATATTTATAAAATCAAGGTTAATAATTAAATATAGCACTTAGATTTAACTATATTACAATATAGTTACCCAGTTACCATTTGTTATAAATAAATAAAAAATAAAATATGCAATTGTGAACTACACAAACCATTTCAGCATTATAGATTTTTGCTACACTGTTTAGCAATATTTTAAGTGTCGGAATTATCTGACACAAATATCATCGTCACATTAGCTCATATTGAGAAAGCCCACTTCGGAGAAAGCCCATCATTTACAAGTCTCTATAAATTTTCTATAAAAATATACAAAACGTTCTGATTGATGGAGGTTTTCGGAACGCGTCAACAAAAGTTACTGAGCCAATGCTAGGAGTACCACATAACTGTGAGCTAACCAGATGAGGGGGAGAGACAAATGAACTCCCTTTTATGTACTGTAATGCAATATTCTACACCAAGATGAAAATCACTGCAATTGTCAACCGATTACCCTACGTTAGGAAACTTTATTTTGTCTTTTATTGCAAACACTAAAATGTTCTAGGACGCAAGACTGATTTCAATGGGTGTAGGTTTGCATTTTGTGATTCAATCCCACCTTAGAACGTTTCGGACGAACTGAATGTATTTATCCAACATTTATCAATTACAAAGCAATATTACATAGTTTCTTTATCTACACATATACGTTAGTTACACATTAATATACTCTGCAATACCTGAAATATTCAGCTCCTTCAAGAATGGCGGTGGATCTATGTATTTGATGTCACCATCGAACGTGAACTGGTATAGATACACGTCCGCCCTCGAACTTGTAGCCCTCACAGCTTGAATAGCACTGTATAGATATCTCGCTGTATAAAGCTGAAATGCATTGTAACGTTTAACATTTGGAACATATAATATTTTAATATAACGTCTATATTGATACTAAAACAGGTACACCAATGAATATAAAAAATCAGTGCAAGAAAGGCCATAAGACCATGGGCACGCAAATGGCCATAACCTAATGGATATACCAATTGGCATAACTTGATAGTATTAAGCATTAATGTACATAACACAATGGATATAAACCAATGGGTACAATAATGGGTTATGCCCATAGGAGAAAGAGTACACCAATAAGTAAAACCTAATGGGTACCCCAATGAAGATAAGCAAGTGGATAAACCAATTGGTACACAAATAGCCATAACACAATGGATAAACCAATAACCATGAACCCAATGAGTTCAAAACTGCTCATAATATAGAATATACACCAATGGGCATAAGACAATGGGTACACTTATTGGCATAACCAAATGGAGGCACAAATGGCCATAGGCCAATGAATAAACCAATTGACATAATAAAATGAGTGCACAAATGGTTATAAGACAATGTGTACAGGAATGGATATAAGACAATGAATACGCCAATTGCCATAAGACACTGTGTACAACAATGGTTATTAGACAATTTGTACACAATAGGCATAAACTCATAAGTACGCCAATGAACATTATTAGGCAATGAGTTTACCAATGTATATAAGACAATAGGTACACCAATAGGAATAACACAATGAATACACTAATGGACATAACCCAATGGGTACACCAATGGGAAAAAATAGTTTGTACACTAAGGGGAATAACCCCGTAGATACAACAATGGGAAAGAGATAGTGCGTACACTAATGGTCATATCCCAATGGGCACACCAATGAGAATACGATTGTGAATACAGTAATGGGCATAAACCAATGGGTACACCATTTATTGATAACTTTACTGGCTTTTATATTACCGACAGACTTTTATCCAAGAATCTTTCCTTGGATGCAATTTGTAATCTCAAAACTATAGTTTTAAGAAAGTGTGTTCGGTTAAAACGATTAAACCTAAAATATAGGATGTATGATGTAGAACTCTTACGTCGATTGCCTTCCTCAATGTGTCGTTAGAAAAAGGCTTGTTGTTAAAGTAAAACTTTTCTAATTTTTTTACGGCTTCGTTTTTAATCTGTTGTGAAGATTCCTGGATCCTCAGAGGTAGGAAGGACTCTAGGTTTTCCAGATGCTGGGTGTAGTTTTTGTCTGTAACATTAATGGGCACATGTTACTAAACAAGGCAGAAGTGCTAGGCTAACCAAAAGAGATAAATACATTATATCAAACCAATTATATAAGACTATTATATATATTTTATAAATATAGGACGGAGCATAGTCACTGGTGATGGTCGTCGAGTATAGTTGAAAAAGCAAGGTTTTATCTAGTTTTAAAAAAGTTAAGTTTCTTGGCCACTAATTTCTTTTCAAAATATTCGTCAAAAATCGTGTATAAATAAAAATTAAAAGTCAATGTAGACTTTTCTAGATGGGGTGGAATCTTTCTAGATGGGATGGCTTTCGCATTAATGAAAGATAATTAGTAATTTATTAAATTAATAAGATTAAAACATTCATAAACCCCAACTGTCACTTTATATCTTACAATTACCTAGTAAATTGTATATCCCTTCGTCTTTGTTGACGCCGACAATGAAAGGCACGTTGGAGTATTTCCTATTGTTCAGTGTGTCCAGGTCTTCAGGAAGTGCAACCTCTTCTCCCAAATCCTTTTCTATCGTTGGGTAGAAAAGGAACTTCCCATTGCCGATCTATTCAAATGTAAAAAGTTATGTATTGTTAAATACATTTTTTTATTGTTATTCTTTTAAATTTTATATATTTGAAATCGAAATAAAATATCTAATTTGGTGATGAAGTTTAGCACTTTATGCCATTATTTTTTTATTACTTGAGCAAAACCAATAAAGATAATTCAACTGGTCTCTAAAATAATCATATGTTTATAAAAACTTTCAATAAAACTGACTTAAACTATTTTTGTCATTTTAGTTTTATAAAACAGAGGAAACATCTTTAACAAATAACGACCATAACTCTATAAAGGCCTACGTAGAAGGTCTGTTTACTTAATACTATACGTAAACTCAACTTTTTATAGCTAATACTAACGACACTATCTAGCGGCAACATTCAGAAACACTCTGCTCTAAGCTACACGCATTGGTAACCTCAATAACCAAGGTTAACATGTATTTAGGTACCTCATGGTTTGAAACACACATTGTATTTTAGTGTTTTCCTCCTTCATTTGAAGTGAACACTTCCCACTCCACCCGGATTCATTTCCGCGTTAGTGAAACATTTTGTTTCCTACCCAAAAAGCTATAGAACTTTATACGGATAAACTTCCATGGCTTTTCCAAGCTCTCCTTCCATTCCATAACTTTGCTTTATGTTCAATGCTGTGGCCAATGTCCATATAGACCGTGTAGCTCGTGGAACATCTTTTATTAACTTAAAATTTAGACTTTTATATTTTTGTACATAAGAGTCATACCCTTATGAGTAAAACGTTATATTATATGTTCTAAATGTTAAACTTTACAAAGCATTTCAGCTTTATACAGCAAGATATCTATATAGTGCTATCTAAGCTGTGAGGGCTACAAGTCCTAGGGCGAAAGTGTATCTATACCGTGTGGTAACATCAAACGCATCGATCCACCGCCATTTTTGGTGCCCCTTGGTCATCCCTATAAATAAAAAGAAATTACGAGTGTCGTCCTTCATTGGAAAACGTATAGTGCGCATGAGCTGTATATAGATTTAACTACCAGGATTTATCATAAATAAGAGTTGTTAATACATTTTTTTAGTTTTATTTGTGCCTGAGGTTTAGGAGCACTATTTAATTAGCAAATTAAAATGTCAATAATATTTAAATGCATCAATAATAAAAGCTTCAGGAATATCAAATAATAATACACAATTGTTGCGTTTGCGCCCTCAAGTAAAACAAAGTAGGGCAAAGTGTGTTGGTGCCCTTGTCCTCTCATTAGCGAAATTCTGAGTGCGCCGTTGTTATACTGTACAAGAACAAATGAAAACCAGTGGAATCTCAGTATAACTCAGTTTTTCATAAATATTTTTGTTCGTTTTTAAAACCATAAGTAAAATTATATTTAATTCATTAAAGTTGCTGTGACAGGTATTTCTTTGGGGAGCTTGGATATGCCTGTCGGGTAGGTTGTGCCCTGGCAGGTTCCTCTCCATCGTAGAACCATGCCCAGTGCAGCGCAGGAACATTCTAGCAACTTTTTTCTTCTCGCATTCTCTATTTATATTAAAGTTGATGTGGCTGGTATTTCTTTGGCGAGCTTAGTTATGCCTGTAGGATCGGTTGTGCCCGGGCAGGTTCCTCTCCATCGTAGAACCATGCCCAGTGCCGCGCAGGAACATTCTAGCAACTTTTTTCTTCTCGCATTCTCTATTTATATTAAAGTTGATGTGGCTGGTATCTCTTTGGCAAGCTTAGATATGCCTGTAGGATCGGTTGTGCCCGGGCAGGTTCCTCTCCATCGTAGAACCATGCCCAGTGCCGCGCAGGAACATTCTAGCAACTTTTTTCTTCTCGCATTCTCTATTTATATTAAAGTTGATGTGGCTGGTATTTCTTTGGCGAGCTTAGTTATGCCTGTAGGATCGGTTGTGCCCGGGCAGGTTCCTCTCCATCGTAGAACCATGCCCAGTGCCGCGCAGGAACATTCTAGCAACTTTTTTCTTCTCGCATTCTCTATTTATATTAAAGTTGATGTGGCTGGTATTTCTTTGGCAAGCTTAGATATGCCTGTAGGATCGGTTGTGCCCGGGCAGGTTCCTCTCCATCGTAGAACCATGCCCAGTGCCGCGCAGGAACATTCTAGCAACTTTTTTCTTCTCGCATTCTCTATTTATATTAAAGTTGATGTGGCTGGTATTTCTTTGGCAAGCTTAGATATGCCTGTAGGATCGGTTGTGCCCGGGCAGGTTCCTCTCCATCGTAGAACCATGCCCAGTGCCGCGCAGGAACATTCTAGCAACTTTTTTCTTCTCGCGTTCTCTATTTATATTAAAGTTGATGTGGCTGGTATTTCTTTGGCAAGCTTAGATATGCCTGTAGGATCGGTTGTGCCCGGGCAGGTTCCTCTCCATCGTAGAACCATGCCCAGTGCCGCGCAGGAACATTCTAGCAACTTTTTTCTTCTCGCATTCTCTATTTATATTAAAGTTGATGTGGCTGGTATTTCTTTGGCAAGCTTAGATATGCCTGTAGGATCGGTTGTGCCCGGGCAGGTTCCTCTCCATCGTAGAACCATGCCCAGTGCCGCGCAGGAACATTCTAGCAACTTTTTTCTTCTCGCATTCTCTATTTATATTAAATTTGATGTGGCTGGTATTTCTTTGGCGAGCTTAGATATGCCTGTCGGGTCGGTTGTGCCCGAGCAGGTTCCTCTCCATCGTAGAACCATGCCCAGTGCCGCGCAGGAACATTCTAGCAACTTTTTTCTTCTCGCATTCTCTATTTATATTAAAGTTGATGTGGCTGGTATTTCTTTGGCGAGCTTAGATATGCCTGTCGGGTCGGTTGTGCCCGGGCAGGTTCCTCTCCATCGTAGAACCGTGCCCAGTGCAGCGCAGGAACGTTCTAGCAACTTTTCTCTTCTCGCATTCTCTATTTATATTTAACAATATTTTTGAGATAAGTTCGTTAGGTTGACAACTACTTACAATAACATCCTCCGTAGCACTTATAATTTCTCCGGCGTGAGCTGTTCTTAGACACTCCAACACCGCCTCGGTGGTTGTAGCATTGCAGTTTAACCTAGAGGCTAAGGTGTGCGCTATCTCCGAATGAGGGCGACCTATTGACTCCACTCTGTAGGCAGTCCCACTTTGCGAAATCGTTCTATGAAATAGACCTGGAAACATTCAGAACATTTAACGGATTTCCACTTGAATGAAGCACATAACAAGCTAATTCAATTAGGCAACATTTCATATCTTAATAACATACCTTTAGAAAGTGGTGACAGATAAAGGCAATGCGCAGAGATGCCACCATCACTGTTTCCAAATATAGTAACAGAGTTTGGGTTTCCTCCAAATTTTATTATTTCTCTTTTCACCCACTTCAAGGCCAGTATTTGGTCTT
The DNA here is from genome assembly GCA_036971475.1 of Prosapia bicincta. Classification (NCBI taxonomy): domain Eukaryota; kingdom Metazoa; phylum Arthropoda; class Insecta; order Hemiptera; family Cercopidae; genus Prosapia; species Prosapia bicincta. The sequence goes on from JBAIZL010000002.1 coordinate 92,811,868, forward strand.
TTAGGCCTGCATTTCCTTGGGCTCCTGGAAGCTCCAAGTTTAAAAATCCTACAACAGTTCTCATAATTCATTGGAATATTGTTAAATAAAAGCGGTTGACGTGCGAGTCAGGTACAACTATTTATATAGGCAACGTTTTCAATAACGAGTATGTTGACGTCTTTAGGCCTTGTTCCTCCTGCATTCTATAAAAAAATAGGGGAGTGAAATAACCTTAGTGTATTTATGATAACAGCGCATATACGCTTTCATTAACTAACAGCACATTTGTCCATGTGTACTATCGGTAAACTCGCATAAATATACAAGGTTATGTCACAACGCTATTTTATAATGGGGTGGAGGAGGAATCAGGCCTGAAGACAGTAACGTACAGTTATCGAAACGTTACATGTATAAATAAATATTGTACCTGACTCGCAAGTCAACCGCTTTTATTAACTAATAATCTCTGCGAGAGTAAACATATTTAATTATTAGAATGTTATTAATAACATAATTTTTAAAGTTTGTATGTTATTCAATCTCGCTGTAACTACTGCACCTAATATTTGAAATTTGTTTATTAGTTTGTTATTTAATTAATTTATTAATATAATTTATTTAAACAAAATTACTGTTTATAACCTTATATTTTATAATACTACTTTTCTAAACAAGCATTCATTCACTTAATATTAATATAGATATAATATAGATTCAACTATTAATCCATAGATGGCGGTGATTAGTTGACGTTGGCGTAGGCCTACAGCTGATACTTGAATTAGGTGAATAATATAATTTCATGCAACTGTTTTTACAATATGTGTTTTAGGTTAGTTTACTCAACAGCTGTTTTAATCGAAACAGTAGATGTAATTATCTATTACTAAGTGTAAGTATCATAAATGTTTGTGAGTTTATTTTCTCATGATTAATGTAATTATTGGTTGCTGCTTTTGGTGACTATAAATCCTTTACAAAAGTTAAATATTAGATCCTAACGTTTATTTATTAGTTACGCTATTACGGAATAGCGTTATTTATCAGGTATGAATATATATTAATTTCTGTTACATTTTAAAACAATCTTATGAATCCTATATAACGATAAATAAACGTATATTGTATGATTTAACTTAGTATTTGCATGTAACCAAGGCCAGTTATATATGTCACCCATTCTAGAGTGTCGAGTAGAAACAAAGATATGTCTTGCCCGAGGCCCTTACGTCGTATTATATTGTAAATAGAAACACATTATTTTACATTAATTTATTGTAATATTATACAATGCATATAATAAGAGGTAGGTATATTATGTATGTAATAATAGGTGGGCATATTAGGTATGTAAAAATAGGTAGGTATATTATGCATGTAACAATAGATGGGAATATTATGTGTGTAAAAATAGGTGGGCATATTATGTATCTAATAATAGATAGGCATATTATATATGTAATAATAGGTGGACATAATATGTATGTAATAATAGGTAGGCATATTAGGTATGTAAAGATAGGTGGGCATAATATGTATGTAATAATAGGTGGGCATAATATGTATGTAATAAAAAGTAGGCATATTAGGTATGTAAAAATAGGTAGGTTTAATATGTATGTAATAATAGGTGGGCATAATATGTATGTAATAATAGGTAGGCATATTAGGTATGTAATATTAGGTAGGTATATTATGTATGTAATAACAGGTGAGTATATAATGTATGTAATAATAGGTAGGCATATTATATACGTAATAATAGGTAGGTATATTATGTATGTAATAATAGGTAGGTATATTAGGTATGTAATAATATGTAGGTATATTATGTATGTAATAAAAGGTAAGTATATTATTTATCTAATAATAGATAGGTATAATATGTGTGTAATAATAGGTTGGTATATTATCTATATAATAATACGTAGGTTTATTATGTATGTAATAATAGGTAGGTATATCATGTGTGTAATAATACATAGGTATATTATGTGTGTAATAATAGGTAGGTATATTATGTGTGTAATGATACGTCGGTATATTATGTGTGTAATAATATGTAGGTATATTATGTATGTAATAATAGATAGGTATATTATGTATGTAATAATACGTAGGTATAATATGTGTGTAATAATAGGTAGGTTTATTATATGTGTAATAATACGTAGGTATATTATGTGTGTAATGATAAGTAGGTATATTATGTGTGTAATAATACGATGGTATATAAATGTCTGTAATAATAGGTATTTATAATATGTGTATAGTAATAGATAGGTATATTATGTAACTATAATTGTATTATGCATTCGCGACGGGTAATGGGTGGTGAATGCATAAAGTTATACAAAATAATGCTTGGTTAATATATGAAACGCTTATCTTTATCCTATGCGTCTGGTTCATCTGGCTATTTTGTTAATTAAAATATATTGTATTTATTAAGTATATAAATATATAAATATATACTGCGAATTTGTGTGTGCATGTATGTGCGTGCGTGTGTGATGTCCCTTACTCACCAAAAGCTCCAAGCCTGTAGTTCATGACAACTAAAACCACTTGATCTTGCATAAAGAAATCTGGGCCAAGTACTCTGGAATCACTCGAGCCTGTAACGAAAGCCCCTCCATGGATGTACACCATAACCGGGAGCAGAGATTTACCCTCGGGAACCTATACGACATCAGGCTTGTCTTAAAAAGTAGGTCGTACTATTGCTAAAAGAATATCAAATTTCTACTTCAGTAAAGGATGATTTTATTATAGAAACAGGTGGAGGTGCAACAGATGTTGGCTTCGCAAATATATATTGTACATATGTAAATGTGTATTCAATAGCATCTAACAATGTAGGTTACAAATGCATCCAGAACTATAACCGACCTGGTTTAAAAAAAATTACATTAAGCTTTAAATACATTACAAACGGCTACTGCATGGTTTTGTCTAATTGTTTGTGTAAATAAAAAGATATCTATATATTTGACCATTTTGTCAGTACGCGGCGGCAGAACTACAGACCACATATTCCTAGTTCCTTAACCTCCTGATAAGCAGTCACGTGAGATCGAGCAACAGCCAGCGGGAGCACTCATTTCTCTTAGACTAACATTGCCGCATGTCTACGAATTTGTTTCCTGCATATTGTACTGCAATCTAGGTCCAATATTTGATACTATCTGGACAACAAAAGCTATACACAGTACATTGTCACCATCGTTTTGTGTGCAAAGTCTATGGTTTGTCTCACGTGTTTACAGATCGTTGCATGATTTTGATACAAATTAATCAGGCATTTCTAACAAAGAGCTTTACCCACCGTAACCTTAAGAATTAGACTTTTTCCAAATATTTTTTGATATAGATTTGGTCAATAAAATTGTTGAAACCAAAGATTATTACGACTTTGTGTGTGAAAACTCTACCGTGTCTGAACATTCAAAACTTAAAATGTGGACTGCTACTAATGTTATCAAAATGTATACTTTTGTAAATATTAAATGTTTTTATAACAAATATTACAAATAGTACTATAATTACAAAATTAGAAGAAATATAGACAAATTAAAAAAGAAAGATTATATTCAAAAATCAAAGCTTGCATAAGTTCCTAATCAAAGGGATTCTAGGCTTGAGCTTTAATACAAGTTTTTACGTCAGAGAACCCGCTGTGAGGTTTTAAAATGAGTTTCTCTTTGCAGGAAAACTGACAGTGGATATTCTTGAAATGTAAAACAGTAGCGCAAGAAGGAAACGTTTTTGAGGATGAGTGGCACTCCGGGGAGCTGCGAAACCCCCAAAAAGTGTCAAAATTCATTGTCACTATACAGCATTTTATCGATTAAAATAAAATACAAATTGATGAAATTTAGATACGTGTATAGGGTGTTGTTTGCTTAAGAATTCTAAAGGCTTGGACTGTCACATTTATCTCCCATTCGTACATTCCTCCACGCACGTAAACAGGTCCCGGGTAGGGATGGTCGATAGTTTCTATCACGGTGACATTTCACTGATATTCGTTTATCACTGGTGGTACCAGTGACAAAATATGGAAAATGCCAGTTCAAGTGACAAGGATCAATCGGAAGTTGTATCTTGGTGATAGGGCAAAAAGTCGCAGTCGCTAGATGAAACGTTACTGTTATTTTACCGCTGCTTTCATTGGTTGATTTGTCACTGTCACTGGCTTTACTCCCACCACTTGGTTCACAGCGCCGATCATCGTGCAGTGTCGTTGACTGAAAGGGGGTTCTCTTTGTTGTAATTGTTCAAAATGTCACCGTCGCTGACCTAAACGTTGATGATATTTTACTACGGCTGTCATTGGTTGACTTGTCGCTGTCACTGGCTCTACTCCCACCACTTGGTTCACAGCGCCGATCATCGTGCAGTGTCGTTGACTGAAAGGGGGTTCTCTTTGTTGTAATTGTTCAAAATGTCACCATCGCTGACCTAAACGTTGATGATATTTTACTACGGCTGTCATTGGTTGACTTGTCGCTGTCACTCCTTCTACTCATTCACGTCGTGTGTGACTGGACGATTTGTGACAAGTTTCACGACAGTTTTGTACTCGGGGGTTTCTTCCTAATTTTTAATACGTGTTTATTTTTAAATAAAATGACCCACCAGTGTGGAATGCCTACCTGTTACTGACACATACAGAGCTGTCTCAGTATCCCTTGTCACCGGTACTAAAGTCACCGGTAAAAGTCACCAATCCAAGCCTGGCGCCTCACTAAAATCACCTATCCCTTAAAGTCAATGAATCGACCGTCCCTATTTCCGGGTATCTCCCATCAGCGTATGCTTGTTAGTGTGTGCGTTCATTAAGGGGACGCAGAGGGGAATAGAAAATGTTGGCACAGATTGAAACAATTTTTATCTTCACAAACTGCAATTCTACGAGAACCCGTGGAGTCTACGTATTTCTTCTTCTTCGATATTTTCCTGGATACAATCCTCACTAGTCCAACGCCTAACCTAGTCGCCCGTATTGTAGTCCTTAGTGCATACATATTACCACCTTCACTGTAGAATCGTTTCATGTTAATATTAAATCAAAATTTTAATAATAATTTGATTTGTCTTTATGAGAGTTTGAAATTATTACAGAATTTGTTACAACTTATAAATGTAAAATAATTGTTTTAGAAAATATAAAATTTTAAAAAAGTTCTATAATCCTTGTATGGAGAGCATCCCCAAGCCCTTCTCTGCACCCCTCCAAGCGTGATTATCTGCCAAAGTACAACTAGCGGGAATACGCTTACCTTTAGATAAGGTGTGTACACATTGAGAAATAAACAGTCTTCTGAAGTTGCTATTGGGAACGGCCTTGACACCTGTTTCTGCATACAAGCGATCTTGTCCTGTCTGGCGTCCAGGATTCCTGTCCAGTTTGCAGCTGGCTTTGGTGCCTGGAAAAGAATTGCATTTGCAGGTTTGCCTAAAAATATTTTAGAAATTTTTCTACAAATGAGAATACATAATTGATGGCGTATTAATGTTAATTAATCACTTAATGTTAACTAACTCTTTTACCCGTGTTATACAAAGAATTAATCAAGTTTTTCAATCAAAAAGTTCTTTTTCTATTTTACTAAACACTGAACATTAAAAAATGCCTTACTTTTTAATATCAAAGTGTTTTGTGAATATTGTAAATTTATATTAAACTATATTAGAAAACATTATTTCATTTTATAGAAAGAAAAGCTTCCAAATAGCTAATGAAAAGACCTGGCAACAATGTCACTAGCATACCTTGAATCGAAGATCGCCAACAGGTGGCGCTCCGTAAGGTATTCCTCGGAAGCTTAAATAGTCAAAAGGCACAGCTGCAGATCTTACATTTAGACCAATCACTGTCCCTTGGCTGAGCTCGACCAATGGTATGTCTTGGCTGCAAATAGACACATTTAGATAAAACTTAAGGAAACAATATCGTATTACTAAAAATATTTTTGACTGCGGGATACCACTTCCAACTCATGGTAGAAGTATAGGTCAAATTTTATAAGCTGGCACTTGGCTCTTAGGTATAAATTGTGTATTCGTCTTTTATAAAACATCAGGCACTGTCGTCACCCTCATCGGGGCCATAAATCGCGAACTACCCGTCCCAACCCTTAGACAATCCTATTAGCACGCTTCCATGAACACCCTTTTTTCATTTGTTGTTATTTTTACTCTACATTAAAAAGTATTAATGAACAAAATAACGAGTCAACCTTATGAGTCAGAGGACGTCCAAGGGTCGAAAAATGACCTTCGAGCACCTCCACCCTCCCCTCGTCGTCGGCCTCTCGCCAAGGCCCGCAGCCCCAAAGTGCGAGCTTATAAAATTTTACCTATACAACATTTCCGGTTATGGTGAGGGTGTAATCGTTTCCGGTTGGTTGTGAGGAAGTATTATAAATTCTGTTTCGAAGGGGATAATTATAAGGGGGATATTAAATCAAAGGGAGTAGCACTATAAAGTATGTTTCATTAAGACGGAACAATATATTGAGTTTTAAATATACGGAAAAAGAAAATACAGAAGATAGAGAAGAATCCAAAAGTAAGTTTCGAATATTATTTAAATTAATTTAACTACAGTGATAAAACTATTAATAAAGTGATTTTAGTAAATTTTGTGTTAAAAGTTTAAGACTTTTCATATTTTATTAGTCTATTTCTCCACAAATTAGTTCTAAAAATGTTACTTAGTATCGTTAAAAATGTGACTTAGTAGCATAATAACCAAAAATGCTAAAATGTGACTCAGTAGCATAATATCTAAAAATGCTAAAAATGTCACTCAGTAGCATAATATCCAAAATGCTAAAAATGTAACTCAGTAGCATAATATCTAAAAATGCTAAAAATGTCACTCAGTAGTATAAAATCTAAAAGGGCTAAAAATGAGGCGGATAGGAGACAATTGTGTGTAGATACATGGATTAACATAGCATAAAAACATAACTGAATGATAAGAAACCGCTTTATCAAGTTGTCGGCATTTTTCCCCTGAGAATTTTTTAATAGTGTTCATTGCGACTATCACCAAATAAGAACGATAGGAAAGGATTGTGAATGTAGATAACTATAAGGTAAAAATTGCGAATATCCAGAGGACCTACTCTCAAACGGGGTGAAGAGAGGTGCATACCCATCACCCAGGAGGAAGAGAGGTGCATACCCTCCGTCCAAGGCTGAATAAAGGTGTATACATTCAGGGATGAAAAAATATGCATACGTTAACCGCCCAGGGGTGGAGAAAGGGGCATACTAACCACCCAGGGGAGACGATAGGTACGTACACACTATCCTGGGGTGGAAAGAGGTGTATACATTCAGGGATGAAGAGGTAATACCTGCATACACCCCGAAAAAGGGTGAAGAAACGGTCATACCAACCACCAAGAGGTTAAGAGAGATGGATACCCACCATCTCCAGGGGGGGAAAGAAGTGTATACATTCAGGGATGAAGAGAGACGCATACCCACTACAAAGGGGTAAAGAAAGAGGCATACCAACCACCCAGGGGTGAAGAGAGGTGTAAAAGTTCAGGGATGAAGAGAGGTGCATATCCAAGACCGAGGGGTGAATAAAGGGGCATACCAACCTCCCAGGGGTGAAAAGAGGTGAATACCCACCACACAGGGGTAAAGAGGGGTATATAAATTCAGGGATGAAGAGAGGTGCATATCCAAAACCAAGGGGTGAAGAAATGGGCATACAACCTCCCAGAGGTGAAGAGAGGTGCATTCTCATCATCTAGGGGTGAAGAGAGGTGTATATATTCAAGGAAGGAGAAAGATGCTTACCAACCACCAAAGGTGAAAATTGGGGTTTAATCAATTAACAGAAGTATGCAATGATCTCTAGTTAATTTATTAAATAATTTATGTTTTTAATATAAGTCTCGTTAGAACATTGGTTATACAACTTTGTTACCAATTATTAAAACTCATTTCTTTATTAAACTTTTCTACAAAATACAGGTATATTATTAAACATTTTTATTGTCTATTTTATTGTATATTTTCTACCAACTTACCAAAAACAAATGGCCAGCCAAGCAGAGATCACGCATATTTCTGTGTACATTGTACAAGCACAATAGTTCTTCAAGTAAGACGCGGGCCGGGATCTTACCTAACAAACGAACTGATCGCAAGAACGCTGCGGCATCTTATCTCTCTGTTATCACATTATTTGTTCACAAAAACCTACTTAAAACATGTTTACTTAAATAGGAAAGCACAATTAACTGTTGTACTCAAGGTAATGAAGCGTTTTAGTTACAACACATTTACATTAGTACCAGTAACGTCCGGTGCAATCGCTATTCCTTGTTGCTTCTTTGTGAAGCTAAAACGTCGTAGTGTATTTAAATATGCTTCTTGTAGTTTTATAATTGTCTCAACATTACATCAGAGACCAAAGTTAAACTACTGTCTCGGCCCTCATGGTGTGTGTGTGTGTGTGTGTGTGTGTGTGTGTGTGTGTGTGTGTGTGTGTGTGTGTGTGTGTGTGTGTGTGTGTGTGTGTGTGTGTGTGTGTGTGTGTGTGTGTGTGTGTGTGTGTGTGTGTGTGTGTGTGTGTGTGTGTGTGTGTGTGTGTGTGTGTGTGTGTGTGTGCTCGAGTGTGTGTGTAGGTAGACCTATATATAAATTGCAGATAGATGATGAAATTTTCTAGTTAAATATATACTTACCACTGTATTTCATGAACAAGAATATTTAAAATATAATTACTCAAACTTTTCGTTAGTTTACCATTATTGACATTACCAAGAGCCTCTTCGCTCGTCATCAGTAAAAACCAAACTTTCTAAAATTCAGCATTCTATCTTGTGTGATTTTTCTACGATCAAAAATTATATAAAGAATTGTGCTATTACAAAATTCTAGTTAACGAGGTTCGATTAAACGGGGTTCTACAGTATTTTTCAGTATACAGCTAGAAATAATCCAGGTGATAAGAGATACTTTAGTTTTATTTAAATTAGAACTTTTGAGAACTTAATGAAAGATTAGCAAACGCGACATTCGAATAGTTAAATGGATGTTAATATTAAGGATTGTAAGAAGTGTGTCCGACCAAACCAGGAATAGATGACGTCCATTCCAGAAAGTAGGCTATACATTTCGAAGTCTAATTAAAAGCTAGTGTTTTCGATTTCCTTATGAAAGTTATTAAAGATGGTGATACAGTCACTGAGACGTCGTTTTAATTATTATAAATTCCTATGTTTGCGGTTATTTTACACCTTTACTCAAAATTACTATTAAAAAGAAACTATGGTGAATCGTCTAAAGCCTCGTCATACAACCTCAAACCTCCCAAGATTTTGAAGAAAGTTACATTTAAGAGAAATAATAAATCGATTGCATTTCAAAAAATCTCTCTACGCTAAAATAGCTGCCTCGATGTCTTCCGGCAACACCCAAGCCGTTACATCCATGTCGGGCAAGTCGACATAAGCAATAAATCAAGGTCGATACTATAACGAATACTGCGGACACACTTTTTGAATCCTTTACATTATTGAAGGCGATCCTTTAGGAATTGTATTGCTTAGATAAATACACCGTCAGATGCAACAGGCCATACGACGATGATAGACAAGCTATGTGTAAGAGATAAACAATTATCGAAGGTTGTCTGTACAACTTTGCTTGAAATGTAGAAACAAAACCAACTTCTTTGTAATTAGATGAAGGACCACTACTTCCAAACTAATGAAAGAAGAGCGTAAAGAAAACACGATCAAAAATTTACGTAAATCTTACCAGAGGCCTAAAATGTAATAATTATAATAAACAGCGTTTACTTAGGAGTTACTATGTATGTTTCCTAAAAAGTAACGTTCTTATTTTGCATTTACTTTTCCAGAGGTTCGAAATCTGACATTTCTACCAATTTTAATTTTAGGTGCGCTCTACCAATCGCGGCAGGGCTGAATCACTTCTTGATATAGATATAGCTATGTGGGTTTGATACAACTAATGAACCGTAAGATGTTATGTAGTACGTTGAACACAAGTGCTGTATGAGTTGCGTCCGTAAATATGAAGGAACTCACTTGGAAGTTTAAGTTGTAAAAATATACATAAAACCTTATATCCTGATTGTTACAAATCAAAAAAATAATCTATAAATTACTTGGCAATTACTCACAGTTTTGGTAGTTGGTTAGAAGTGTAACGCAGGCAATGATTTAGCGGGATCTACTTGAGTAGATAGACTCGAGTTTTTTATTCTCTCAAACCTTAGGCGTTCGTAGACGAAATTTTCAAAAATATGGATTTTTGTAAAAGTGTTATAATGAAGATACAGTTATATAATTAATTTGGTTTTTAATTACAAAAATCTGTCAACTAGAAACTTTTTAATAATTCTTATGGCGAGCGATGTCGGAACAAAATTTGGTTCCGATGCTCTTTGTAGCATCAAGCCATACTCGTAGTCAGTGATGCTACTGTAACATAAGCAATATTTCCTTTGTTCTCTGTGTAACATTTCTCTACTGTTTTCTTATTTCAAAGGGTGGGCCATGTCCAGAAAAAAATGCGCTCAGCTTTTTTCTTCCTAAAATTAAGTAAAAAAACTATATGAAACTTATCTATGTGAAAGGTTGGTGGTAAAAGCCAAATGACTGGAGACAAGAGCTTTTCAATTCAAAAGAATTACTCATTAGCATTAAGATAGTGGATACCTAGAACAAATGGAAAAAGCTGTGTATGTGGGGGAGGTATTTCCACTTGTGCCTCACACAATCTTTGCCCCAATGACTCTGAAACGTGGTGTAAATATAATAAAGAAATGTCACCATCTCAACTTACCCACCTACCTCAAATCATCATGGGGCTCGTAGAACCCTTCTTTAGGGACCTAGCAGCCTGCTCTTCTCTCTAAGTGTTTACAGAGGAAAAGCCAACATGGTTACGAAAAGCTGAATACGTAATTTGGAATCGCTTTCATAAAACCTTCTGTTTTGATCCAAAAATAACGACACTAGGAGTTCATAACATAATTTTCTGTGTAAATAGAGCATACATTACAAGGTATGAAATGTGGGCTTTGAAGTATTAAAGAACTGCAAAGGTATGGGAATCGAGTAAGATAAAATGCTGGTGCGAAAAGACAATAAGGCAACTTAAGAAATGCATAAGAAAAATCGACTCATTTTATTGTAAAGTTATTTATAAATCTTCTTTACCTGAAGTAAAATTTGTGCCGTTTCCTTAACTGTAGTGACAATAAGCCGTCCTCAACATGTAGTAACAATAAGCCGTCCTCAACATGTGGTAACAATAAGCCGTCCTCAACATGTAGTAACAATAAGCCGTCAATAACATGTGGTGACAGTTTGGGGTTCTTAAAATATAGTAATAAAAAACGTCCTTAACATGCTGTAACAATAAAGTGTTCTTAACATGTGATGGCAATAAGCCGTCCTCAACATGTAGTAACAATAAGCCGTCCTCAACATGTGGTAACAATAAGCCGTCCTCAACATGTAGTAACAATAAGCCGTCCACAATATGTAGTAACCGTCCTTAACATGTGGTGACAATATGGGGTCCTTAAAAGTCATAAAAAACGTCCTTAAAATGTAGTGACAATGAGTTGTCCTTAACATGTGGCCACAATAAGCCATCCTTAACATGTGGTGATATGTTCTTAACGCGTAATGACGATAAAACGTCCTTAATATATAGTGTCAATAAAAACGTCCTTAACGTGTATTGGCAATAAGAAGTACTTAGCGTGTAGTGCCGATACTATCTTAACATGTAGTAACAATAAGAAGTCCTTAACTGCAGTTACAATAAAATTTCCTTAACATGCAATGACAATTAGACGTATTAACATTTATAACCAATAAGACGTCCTAAACATGTAGTGACGCCAAGACGTCCTTAACATGTAGTGTCGATAAGACGTTCTTAACAAGTAGGAAAAAAGGTGTCCTTAATATGTTATGGCAATTAGTGGGGAAAATAAGACCTCTTTAAAATGTAGTGCCAATAAGACGTCCTTAACAAATGACAACAGGAAGTCCTTCACATGTAGAGGAAAAAAGGTGTCCTTGACATGTGGTGGAGTAACAGTAATTTAACTTGTAGTTCCGACGTGTTCGTAATATGTAGTAACAATATGGTGTCTTAAAAATACTACAAGTTTTTAATGGTGTAGTAACAATAATACATGCTTAATATGTAGTGCCGCTATGATCTTAACAAGTAGTGACATTAGGACGTCCTTACAGGATAGTGACCATAAGACGTCCTTAACGTGTGGTTTCGATGCTTTTTTTTAACATGCAGGGACAATAAGATGTTCCTAGCATTTAGTGCCGATTATTCCTTATTATGTAGTGACAGATCATGTAGTGACAGTAAGTATTATTATCATGAAGTGACTGTTAGATTTCCCTAATTAACGTGTAGTGACATGAGATGTTCTTAACTTGTGGTGGAAATATGACGTTCTTATGTGTAATGCCGATGTTTCCTTGATATATAGAGACAACAAGACGTGCCTAAGGTGTCTTGTCAATGTATTCTAAACATGTAATGAAAGTAAGATGTCTTTAACATGTAGTGACTATGAGATGCTCTTAACATCTAGTAACAGTGAGATCTCCTTAACGTCTAGTGACAGTAAAATGTCTTTAACCTGTAGTGAAAGTGAGATGTCTTTTTAATAACAGTAGGATGTCCTTAATGTGTAGTGACAGTAAAATGTTAACGTCTAGTGACAGTAGGATGACACTAATACATGGTGAAATTAGGATAAACTTCATTTGTTAACAGTAAGATATCATTAACGTGTAAGGACAGTAAGATGTCCTAAACGTGTAGTGACAGTAAGATGTATTTAACTTCTAGTGACAGTAAGATGCAGTTAATAAGTAGTGCCAGCTTACTGTCTATAATGTGCATATTAATGTCCTTAACGTCTAGTGACTCAGTGATGTAGTTAATGTTTAGTTACAGTAAGATGTCCTTAACGTCTAGTAACAGTGAATTGTCCTTAACGTCTAGTAACAGTAAGATGTCCTTAATTTTTAGTGGTAGTAAAATTCCTTAACGTGTAGTGGCAGTGAGATGTCCTTAACTAACCTCTACCAACAGTAAGATGTCCTTAACGTGTAGTGACAGTGGGATGTCCTTAACGTGTAGTGACAGTGAGATGTCCTTAACGTCTACTAACAGTAAGATGTCCTTAACGTGTAGTGACAGTAAGATGTCCTTAACGTGTAGAGACAGTGAGATGTCTTTAACGTGTAGTGACAGTGAAATGTCCTTAACGTCTAGTAACAGTAAGATGTCCTTAACGTCTACTAACAGTAAAATGTCCTTAAGGTGTAATGTGAGTAAGATGTCCTTAACGTGTAGTGACAGTAAGATGTCCTTAACGTGTAGAGACAGTGAGATGTCTTTAACGTGTAGTGACAGTGAAATGTCCTTAACGTATAGTAACAGTAAGATGTCCTTAACGTCTACTAACAGTAAAATGTCCTTAACGTGTAATGTGAGTAAGATGTCCTTAACGTGTAATGACAGTGAGATGTCCTTAATGTGTAGTGACAGTATGATGTTAACATCTAGTGACAGTAGGATAACCCTAATGTATGGTGACAGTAAGATAATCTTTATTTGTATGGACAGTAAGCTATCGTTAATGTGTAGTGACAGTAAGATGTCCTAAACGTGCAGTGACAGTAAAATGTTCTTAACGTATAGTGACAGTGAGGAGTCCTTAGCATGTGGGGTCAGTAAAATATCTTTAATGTGTAGTAAACATTTCTGCATAATATCTTTAGTAGCTTTGGAGAAAATGGGTTTGAAAGAGCCTACTTTAATATGATCGAGGAGGGGTGCACTCTAATTTATAGCTAATTACATATAATAACAAAAGTGCTCCTACACCATCTTAGAATGTATTATTGGAAATTTAATTTAATAATATAAACGCATTAACGTCGTACGCACACATCTCGGTAAAGCCAACTTGAAATGAAACAAACAGAAAATCATCTTGTAAACACACAATAGTCTAAACGGCAATAAAAAGTTAATTCATTTAATCTGTGTTCCTAGAAAAATCCTAAACTGAACTTAATAGTTGAAGGAAATAAACTGAACTTGAAAATATAAAAGAGGAAACTGCACGTAGCACGAGAAAAGAGTGAACTGAAGTAGAAAGAGAAAGGAGTAAACTGAAGTAGAAAGAGAAAAGAGTAAACTGAAGTAGAAAGAGAAAGGACTACACTAAAGTAGAAAGAGAAAGGAGTAAACTGAAGTAGAAAGAGAAAAGAGTAAACTGAAGTAGAAAGAGAAAAGAGTAAACCTGACGCAGAACGTAACATAGTAAAGATCTCATGGCTGTGATTATGCAGAAGCTTATGCTATTGCCTTTATCAAACTAATGCTAATCTTGTAACCAAGTTATCCGTAAACATTATGATAGATGAATTTCAAACAAGTATTATTGTTTACAAATGAACAAGAAACAATGTATAGCAGTGTCTAGTCTAATCTACATTTATACCCGCTCTAGAGTAAGTAAGCAATATTTTAGATGCTTTATTGTCTATATACTGTGTGTGTAAGCAGTATAGTCATGGAGGACGTGACGGCTACGTAATCTGTTGACAGTTAGTTCTCAGTTGGGCCGCAACGCAAATTGCCGGTTGGCGAGTTATACAACCAAACACATAGACACTCATTGTTTCTCTCCTCCAATTAATCTCCAAACACGGGCGATTGTAGTGACTTATCGCTCCATTTACCTAAGACCTTGATACAAGTTGAGCAACCTTGGGCAGAAATATTTATTGTTACCTAATACATGGGTTTAAACTGCCATTTAATACTTCCACAGTTATGTGTTTCCAAGGTAACGCCGACATTCAGAGCCGCAAATAAATGTAGCGTTCGTACTCGTCCCCAATGGAGCCAAACTTTACCCGCACATGGAGGCGTTGGTTGTTAGGCATTTAAGGGGCTCATTCATTGACCTCGTAGTTGGATGGATCTTATGGTTTTAGAAACAAATTCAAATTTATAAAAAGTAGTTTTAGAGTATTTTCAATTCAGAATGAGTATTTGTATTAAATCATTAGAAAGCATAACATTTCTACTACAGACGTTTCTCAGCCAATCTGCATACACACGCGCGCGCTTGTGTGTGTGTGTGTGTGTGTGTGTGTGTGTGTATGTGTGTGTTTTTTTTGTGACTCTAATGATGTTGTAGTTTAGATGTTTGCATTTTAAACATGTTTCTGCTGTTTATTTTTCATCATTAAATTTATACTTCGAGTAACTCAATGACTGGCTAGAACATTTCTATTTATAAACATTTATTTCATTTTATTATGTTTTTTTTATTATTAATATTATTATTATTGCACTCTATCAGACATTTAGATTACACGAGGAGTTGCAAATGAAGACGGTCACAAAACAAATAAAGGCTTTTTAAGGACCAGTTTAATTACAATATAAAATTGTATTCTCAAGAAAAACATTGTTAATTAAATCAAATCTTTTAATCCTTATGTTTGAGCCGCTCCACTGGCTAATCCTCACGCAACGACTCGAGGATTTTGCTAATCGAGTGGTGAGTGGCGAAAACACCTAAGGACGTATTGCGGTATTCGTACGCCCTAACGGCGAACGTGTACGATTCCCGTTATATTGCTGTAACTTACAACTGTCGAAGAAATACGTGAGCTATGAAATATTAAAACGAATCGGGAAAAGTACGATACAAAATAAAAATTGAGATAAGGTTATAAAAATAATAGGAAAAGTAAAAATTGTTGAAATGCCAGAAAATAATTAACTACGAAAACATTTCGCTGATAAAAAATAAATAAATAAAATTGGGATCGTCATTGTTTTACTGTGATATTTGTTTTGTCACTTACTTCGGTTGAGCAGGGAGGCTCTGATTGCTGAAAAAGCCAAAGCATTGCTTGCAGCTGACAAGTTCAGGTATTAGAAATGTACTAAGCGTCTCATCCCTCGATTTGGCCAAAAACATTGAAGAGCTAAGACGTTTACAACTCAGAGAAACCAACATTTTTAGTTGATTTTTTATGAATTCTTCGAGCCGGAGTTGAACATATATTTTTCTACATATCGACTATACTTCGTTGGTTAGATATTATTCTTACAGTTCTGCTAAACTCGTAACTCAAGAATAAACATTGGTTATTCTTCATCGACAGAATAGTACTTACTCATAATGTTACACAACAGACGTCGAAGAAAATGAGTCTCCTACGATAAAGCAACATGACGTAAGGGAACAGTCAAGTGTGACCGTCACGTTCCTCTGTTGAGACAAAGGAAATGCTAAACATAGTTGAGGTAGAGCGGATAGTGGACCGTTGGTCATTATTTTGCCACATTTTACGTTATCGATACTGTAACACCTATCTTTTAATTTGGTTTGATTTTATTCCAATGTTTTCCGATGCGCTGAAGTGAAAATATCTATAAAACGCAATCATCCGGACAATATTGAGGTCTTACTGATAGTCCGGAAATAAACGTTAGGCTTACTACAATGTTGTGTTCAAAGCTGATCCAACCCGGAATTTACAAAAAATAAGGAAAATCCTAATGGTGGCGTTAAGAACACAAGGGTGTTTCTATTGATGTATGTATTATACAAGCATTTCCAAGCGGCTTTTTGAACTATTTGAAACAACGTCCGAATTGAAAACTTATATAGATGGATTGTACCATTTCCTTAATTTTATATTTATTTACCGGCATTTTCTCTACGCTCCACTGCGCCTTTGAAGTAATGAGCTTTTAGCAAGGACTCGTAATTGTGTTGCCATCCACCCAAAAATGCTACATCAGGTCTATTCAATTGGGTCTCAAGTTTTTAATGCATGTATTTTCTTTTTTACAGTTTAATTGAATCTTGAGTAATTTCAGAAGTGAATAGGTGCAGGTTTAATGTGGATTTAGGTCCTGAGGGAGCAGCGGAAAGCAGATACATGTTGGAAGAGCCAGGACAATCAGAATCCAGAAGGCTTATACAAATACGCAAAACACGTATACATACATATACACATACGTAAATTTTCAGGAGCTCTCAGATCCGACGATGGTTTCGAGGCCCAAAACATGATTATTTCCTGGTGTGTTTGTAGGTCTTCCTCCTCGCTTTCATTGTTTACTATACATAGGCCGTACTATTTATCTCTTCAAGATTCCTTTTATGTTCGTAACCCGTGTCAAGGCAAAAATAATTAGATAACTAACCAAAAAACTGCTCCCTTTTCATTCCAGTGTTGTAACATTACACATTTAGTTATAGTGCGAAACTTGTCTCCCTAGACCCTAGATCCGTCACTCCCCAGATGTAAAACTGCATTCCCGACGGTACCTGGTAGGCGCCCTTCCTACGACCTAAAGGAACCACTACATCCCTGGTTTAGCTCTACGTAACAACACCCCAACAGCCTATAATGTATCCCTAGATCCGTCTCTGCCCGGGTGTAGACTTACAATTCAAACGGTACCAGGAAACCGTCCTTCCTAATACCTAGAGGAGCTACTATATCCCTGACTTAGCTCTACTTCACAACACCAGAACGGCCTATAGTTTCTCCCTAGATCCGTCACTGCCCTGATGTTGATCTGCATTCCCGATGGTACTTGGGAACCGCACTTCCTACTGACTATAAGAGCCTCTATATCCCTGGCTTAGCTCTACGTTGCAACACCCCAACGGCCTTTAGTCTCTGCCGGGATGTAGATCTGCAGTCCCGACGTACCTGGGACCTGCCCTTCCTACTACCTATATTCCTGGCTTAGCTCTACGTTACAACACCCCAACGGCCTTTAGTCTCTGCCCGGATGTAGATCTGCAGCCCCGACGTACCTCGGACCTGAACTTCCTACTACCTATGTCCCTGGCTTAGCTTTACGTTACAACACCCCAACGGCCTTTAGTCTCTGCCCGGATGTAGATCTGCAGTCCCGACGTACCTGGGACCTGCCCTTCCTACTAGCTATATCCCTGGCTTAGCTCTACGTTACAAACCCCAACGGCCTTTAGTCTCTGCCGGGATGTAGATCTGCAGTCCCGACGTACCTGGGACCTGCCCTTCCTACTACCTATATCCCTGGCTTAGCTCTACGTTACAACACCCCAACGGCCTTTAGTCTCTGCCCGGATGTAGATCTGCAGTCCCGATGTACCTGGGACCTGCCCTTCCTACTACCTATATTCCTAGCTTAGCTCTACGTTACAACACCCCAACGGCCTTTAGTCTCTGCCGGGATGTAGATCTGCAGTCCCGACGTACCTGGGACCTGCCCTTCCTACTACCTATATTCCTGGCTTAGCTCTACGTTACAACACCCCAACGGCCTTTTGTCTCTGCCCGGATGTAGATCTGCAGTCCCGACGTACCTGGGACCTGCCCTTCCTACTACCTATATCCCTGGCTTAGCTCTACGTTACAACACCCCAACGGCCTTTAGTCTCTGCCCGGATGTAGACCTGCAGTCCCGATGTACCTGGGACCTGCCCTTCCTACTACCTATATTCCTGGCTTAGCTCTACGTTACAACACCCCAACGGCCTTTAGTCTCTGCCGGGATGTAGATCTGCAGTCCCGACGTACCTGGGACCTGCCCTTCCTACTACCTATATTCCTGGCTTAGCTCTACGTTACAACACCCCAACCGCCTTTAGTCTCTGCCCGGATGTAGATCTGCAGTCCCGACGTACCTGGGACCTGCCCTTCCTACTACCTATATCCCTGGCTTAGCTCTACGTTACAAACCCCAACGGCCTTTAGTCTCTGCCCGGATGTAGATCTGCAGTCCCGACGTACCTGGGACCTGACCTTCCTACTACCTATATTCCTGCCTTAGCTCTACGTTACAACACTCCAACGGCCTTTAGTCTCTGCCGGGATGTAGATCTGCAGTCCCAAGGTACCTGGGACCTGCCCTTCCTACTACCTATATTCCTGCCTTAGCTCTACGTTGCAACACCCCAACGGCCTTTAGTCTTTGCCCGGATGTAGATCTGCAGTCCCGACGTACCTGGGACCTGCCCTTCCTACTACCTATATTCCTGCCTTAGCTCTACGTTGCAACACCCCAACGGCCTTTAGTCTTTGCCCGGATGTAGATCTGCAGTCCCGATGTACCTGGGACCTGCCCTTCCTACTACCTATATCCTTGGCTTAGCTCTACGTTGCAACACCCCAACGGCCTTTAGTCTCTGCCCGGATGTAGATTTGCAGTTCCGACGTACCTGGGACCCTGCCCTTCCTACTACCTATTTTACTGGCTTAGCTCTACGTTACAACACTCCAACGGCCTTTAGTCTCTGGCCGGATGTAGATCTGCAGTTCCGACGTACCTGGGACCCTGCCCTTCCTACTACCTATTTTACTGGCTTAGCTCTACGTTGCAACACCCCAACGGCCTTTAGTCTCTGCCCGGATGTAGATCTGCAGTTCCGACGTACCTGGGACCCTGCCCTTCCTACTACCTATTTTACTGGCTTAGCTCTACGTTGCAACACCCCAACGGCCTTTAGTCTCTGCCCGGATGTAGATTTGCAGTTCCGACGTACCTGGGACCCTGCCCTTCCTACTACCTATTTTACTGGCTTAGCTCTACGTTACAACACTCCAACGGCCTTTAGTCTCTGCCCGGATGTAGATTTGCAGTTCCGACGTACCTGGGACCCTGCCCTTCCTACTACCTATTTTACTGGCTTAGCTCTACGTTGCAACACCCCAACGGCCTTTAGTCTCTGCCCGGATGTAGATTTGCAGTTCCGACGTACCTGGGACCCTGCCCTTCCTACTACCTATTTTACTGGCTTAGCTCTACGTTACAACACTCCAACGGCCTTTAGTCTCTGGCCGGATGTAGATCTGCAGTCCCGACGTACCTCGGACCTGCCCTTCCTACTACCTATATTCCTGGCTTAGCTCTACGTTACAACACTCCAACGGCCTTTAGTCTCTGGCCGGATGTAGATCTGCAGCCCCGACGTACCTCGGACCTGCCCTTCCTACTACCTATATTCCTGGCTTAGCTCTACGTTACAACACCCCAACGGCCTTTAGTCTCTGCCCGGATGTAGATCTGCAGTCCCGCCGTACCTCGGACCTGCCCTTCCTACTACCTATATTCCTGGCTTAGCTCTACGTTACAACACCCCAACGGCCTTTAGTCTCTGCCCGGATGTAGATCTGCAGTCCCGCCGTACCTCGGACCTGCCCTTCCTACTACCTATATTCCTGGCTTAGCTCTACGTTACAACACCCCAACGGCCTTTAGTCTCTGCCCGGATGTAGATCTGCAGTCCCGCCGTACCTGGGACCTGCCCTTCCTACTACCTATATTCCTGGCTTAGCTCTACGTTACAACACTCTAACGGCCTTTAGTCTCTGCCCGGATGTAGATCTGCAGTCCCGACGTACCTGGGACCTGCCCTTCCTACTACCTATATCCCTGGCTTAGCTCTACGTTACAACACCCCAACGGCCTTTAGTCTCTGTCGGGATGTAGATCTGCAGTCCCGATGTACCTGGGACCTGCCCTTCCTACTACCTATATTCCTGGCTTAGCTCTACGTTACAACACTCTAACGGCCTTTAGTCTCTGCCCGGATGTAGATCTGCAGTCCCGACGTACCTGGGACCTGCCCTTCCTACTACCTATATTCCTGGCTTAACCTTACGTTGCAACACCCCAACGGCCTACAGTAGCGATCATTCTTTCTCCTTACTCTTAACAGTAAAAAAAACATCCAAAGCTATATCAATTTCTCATTCAAATTATACCATAATCAGTTTTTTTAGTCATATTGTTCTTGAACCTACTTTTTAAAATTTGTTGTAAACTTTTATTTAATTACAAGTGGATTTAAGTAGTAAAGCGTTAAAGTTTTATATTTCAAAATTCATTATTTAGAAACATTAGGTATAGATCGAATTTTATAAGCTTGAATTTTATAAATTTTCTTAGGCTAAAATTGTGTATTAGGCGACTAGAAAACATCACGCTCTGTCGTCGTCACTCATCGGGGCCATAAATCGTGGCCTACCCTTAGACAATCTTACTAGCACGATTCCGTGAAGCCCATGTTTACATTTGTTGCTATTTTTACTATATATTAAAAAGTATTAAGTAATAAAATAATGAGTCAACACTATGAGTCAGCGGAATTGTAAGGGTTGTTGAAAATGACCTGCGAGCACCCTCCTCTGGTTTACAGAAGCTTTACAAGAATAGGCACACTAGACTTTCGTGCGTCAAACCTAACCATTTAGTTTAAAAGAATGTTTTTGTTATGAAAAGTTCAAAGCTATTAGAATGTTTTTACATGTTTACTCGTTCTATATAATTTTATTATACACATCTCTTTGCATTGAAAACACAAGGTTACATTGTGTCGTGTTCCCGAAATGTCTTTTAGTCCCATAACGTCGAATTGGTCAAACCTATAACTTGTAGGTTATCGTTGTCAATATTTGATTGATTGACCTCATGTCAAAGTAATAAAACCGGGCCCTAACTGTAGTTGGCTAATCTGGTGCTACAGATAAGATCGCTCAAAGATAAGACGCGAAATTTTGTCAAACACTGTAACCACTCCAGTGTTTATATATATTTACTGACCGTCAATCTAGTGACGGCCCGTCCTTGTAAAAATTGCGTTGAGAGGTAGTCGCCTACTTTATTAGCGGTCGGGAGAGAGAGGGGGGACATTTTGTCGATAGCCTCTGTGAGCAGCTGACTGGCGATATGACTCGCATTGCTGTGTGTTTACTGTGCGTACTGCTGAGTGCGTTCCACTCCCGGGCGCAGAACAATCTTCCCAGCGATCATCGCTTTTTTCTCAAACACTTGTTTGACAAGTATGGACATGATGGAATTATATCGTTTGAGGTAACTTAGTTTTTGTAGTTTTTTGTACTTTTAGTTGTAAAATACTCAACAACCGTTAATGCTATAAATAATTTACAATTACATACTAAATCTTTCTATAAAATGTAGTTTACACTTATCTTTGTGTTAGTGGTGTGTGTGGGGGGAGGGTGTGTGTGTGTATGTGTGAAAGAGAGAGAGAGAGATTCTGTGTATTGGTTTATAGGTGTGTATTTTAAAGTATGTGCAAATATATTTATAATTTAAGGTTTATAAAGCAAACACTTTGTTGAAATATAGCAAGTAAGGAATAAGCATTGTCTGAACACATTTTTGTGGCTCAAATATGTGTAAATAGTGACGTAAATCTGTGGGCAGAGGATTACTGTATGTTGTTATTTTAAAAAGCGACCATTCAAGTTCGTTGAAAAAGTAAACTGGAAACTCCGAATTCACTAACCTGTAAATTTATGGATTCAAAACCCACAAGCACTGCCTAAAATAGAATATTTTCTGAGAAGGAAGTGATTTCCAAAACCAGGTGCGTGGGAAAGCATAAAGGATTTTTTGTAAGGCCAAAAAACAAATGGAAGACAAAAATAAGTAAAGGTAAATCATTGGTGGACAAGATGGGGAGAAAGAGATGCGATGAAAAAGATGTGCGTCAAAGAGTGAATGTAATTAATGTCTGGAAGCAGAAAAGTGTCCTAGTCCTGGAAGTAGCTTGTAGAGGCGTCTGAAAAGTGGAGCATGGGATAATGGAATCAGAAATCCTACAAGTCCCTAAAGGATTGACACTCGTCCAACCAATGAGGGAGAAAGACGAGGATCGGCTATTTTTACTCGAATTTACTTAAGTGCAATTTAACTAATTATTGAAAATGAGCTTTATTAAAATTAACTTCTATTTAGGGAACGGCATAACTAAATTTCTTTAACTTAATTTGTCCTTACAGTTAATTATTTAGTGTCTTTAAAGTTCTCCTAAATATGTAATAATTATTTTTTTATGTCCAGACACCCTAATTATACTGCACTAAATTTAATCTGGTAAAACCAGATTTACGCCATACTAATAAAATTATTAATAAACTAAGTCAATTATTTTTAAAAAAATATATAAATTGAGAACAATTTGGACTACCTTAACATAATGTTTTTAAAAATAACTAATTTAGTAACACAACATAACAAAAGTAGTAATAGGATATAATTGACTCTAACAACGTGGTGTTACTAAATGTAATGCTATAATATATTTATATATACTAATACTACTTCTACTACTAATAATAATAATAAGGGTAAGCCTTAATTATTAACTTACCTCTCCTTTGTCATACTTTATTTAACCACCAAACATAAAATGCGATGACCAACGTACTTTATTTTTAGCAACTTTAACGCGCGAGCGAAATTACTCCATTTTCAGATTATATTTCCAAATAGATTATTTAAATGTGATTTTTCATTTTTTTAAAATTTATACAAGTTTTTTCAACTTGAAAGCTGTGTAAAAAACTAACACTAATATAGTATATAGTATATCCGTCTTGGCTGTTAAGGCTTGCTTTCTTTTCCTATGTATTAATTATTTGAAACAATTACAACACTAGTGCTATTTTCCTCTTACTTATCCACACTTTATCTTATACAAACCACATTTTACATGACAGCAAAATATATGCAGGGTAGTATAAATGAATAATGAATTTAAGGGGAAAGTGTTGGCTCAGGGAATGCACATATTACAAAACTGGCAACTCGTGTAATTCTCTTTGAATATTCTTAAAACTATCTTCTAATTAGAATTGTATTTGGTCTTATCTGTCATTGTTACAGTCCGGGATTCGAATCTGTTGATAATAAACTGTTTGCTTTTAGTCATTGCTTTCCTTCATTCCGAACCATGTCCCGTTAGACTTGTCACTTTACTATTGGTGTCACTTCCTTATTTGCTGTATTGTTTCTACACATGCACAGGTCTAAACTCTAGCCAACTCTCGCACAGTCTTCAATCCCCAAGCCTCTAATTACCTACAAAAGGAGGAGAGATATTTAGTCTATAACCCCACATTAGACTTTCTTAGACCCTAGACCCCTAGACCTGAATGTATGTATGTAGACCGTAGACACCCTAAACCCTAAACCCCTAGACCTGTATGTATGTAGACCCTACATTAGACTACCCTAGGCCCTAGACCTGAATGTATGTATGTAGACCGTAGACACCCTAAACCCTAGACCCCTAGACCTGTATGTATGTAGACCCTACATTAGACTACCCTAGACCCTAGACCTGAATGTATGTATGTAGACCGTAGACACCCTAAACCCTAGACCCCTAGACCTGTATGTATGTAGACCCTACATTAGACTACCCTAGACC
Source organism: Prosapia bicincta (assembly GCA_036971475.1). Lineage (NCBI taxonomy): Eukaryota > Metazoa > Arthropoda > Insecta > Hemiptera > Cercopidae > Prosapia > Prosapia bicincta. The sequence goes on from JBAIZL010000002.1 coordinate 92,836,190, forward strand.
CTAGACCTGAATGTATGTATGTAGACCGTAGACACCCTAAACCATAGACCCCTAGACCTGTATGTATGTAGACCCTACATTAGACTACCCTAGACCCTAGACCTGAATGTATGTATGTAGACCGTAGACACCCTAAACCCTAGACCCCTAGACCTGTATGTATGTAGACCCTACATTAGATTACCCTAGACCCTAGACCTCTACACCTTAATGTATGTATGTAGATCGTAGACACCCTAAACCCTAGACCCCTAGACCTGCATGTAGGTAGACCCTACATTAGACTACCCTAGGCCCTAGACCTGAATGTATGTATATAGACCGTAGACACCCTAAACCCTAAACCCCTAGACCTGCATGTAGGTAAACCCTACATTAGACTACCCTAGACCCTAGACCTCTACACCTTAATGTATGTATGTAGACCGTAGACACCCTAAACCCTAGACCCTTAGACCTGCATGTAGGTAGACCCTACATTAGACTACCTTAGATCCTAGACCAGAATGTATGTATGTATACCGTAGATCCCCACACTAGACTACCCTAGACCCTAATGCATGTATGTAGACCCTACATTAATCTACCCTAGACTCCTAAATTTGAATGTAAGTAGGTAGACCTTACACTAAACTACCCTAGACCTGAACCCCCTATACCTGAATGTAAGTAGGTAAACCCTACACTAGACAACACTAGAGCCTAGACCCCTAAACTAGAATGTAAGTAGGTAGACCCTTTACTAGACTACCCTATACCTTTAACCTGAATGTCTGTAGGTAATCCCTACACTAGACTACCTTAGGCCCTAGACCCCTAGACCTGAATGTAGATGAATAAACCTTACACGAAACCAATCTTACACTCGTGATAAAAAAATTTAAATCACTCTCCTGAAAAATTATGAATATATTCGTTGTCTAGCTCTTTATACGAGCTCCCGTATATCACCATCAACTGTGTAAATTTACAAAGAGGACCTGTAAACTCAACTTAAAAAACTTGTATGTTTACTAAGAGGTACATTTACTAAGAGGAGGTGCCGACTTACTAAAAGGAAGTGAAAATTTACTAAAAGGCCTAGTAGACTTATTAAGAGTAAGTGTATATTTACTAAAAAGACGTGTGAATTAATTAAGAAACCCTATAAATTTACTAAGAGGACGTGCAAGCTTACTAAGAGGACTTTAAATCTACTAAAAAGACGTGTACTTATTACTAAGAGGATCTGTAAATTTTACTAAGGGTACCAGTAAATCTACTAAAAAGACATATACATATTACTAAGAGGACGTGGCGATTTACTTTGAGGACGTGTAGGTTTTACTAAGAGGACATGTTTTACTTCTATTTATTTCTCTCAGTTTTAGAAATATAATGACCAAATTAATTGAACTTACTTTGGAAATGCCCGTAATACACCTGACGTGATCAAACATTGCCTCAAGGACAAGCCTCAACACACATCATTACGTTTACTTTTGTCTGTCCATTACGCCTTTATTACCATGCAAATACTGTATTTACTTGCGGACTGGTGTAACAGATGTGGAATAAAAATACAATAACAAAATGGATATGAAAGATTATATCAGCTCCTTTCTAACATGTAAGAGCGGAAGTTCCGTTGTTTTGCCCAAATCCGATAACATTGCCGCGATATCGGTATTAACAAAGCATTGCTTCCGTAATGCTTTCATCCGTACGTTAATGGTTATTGAGTCATTTTGTAAGATGATAAAAACTTATTGGGAATTAAGCCTATTATTAGACTGGTTATCGTGTATTCGTCTAAAGGCTTGGTCGCGACAGTTGTTATAATGTCTGGACTTATGGTAGCACTCATCACTTGTTCTCTACATTAATGATTTTTTTCTAAAAATATAAGATGATATGAAATGATACTGTAAGGCCTTACCCTTGGAGATGGATATAACTGTAAGGTTTACGCCTTGTACGAAAGACGATAATGTAGAGTATTCGCCTGTGAGCGAGACAATACTGTAAGGCCTTCACCTTCTAAGGATACGATGTTCCAAGCCCTTCGGCTATCAGGGAGACGATACTGTAAGGCCTTCACCTTCTAAGGATACGATGTTGCAAGCCCTTCGGCTATCAGGAGACGATACTGTAAGGTTTTCGCCTGTGAGGGGCACGGCACTGTAAGAACTTCGCTTTTATAGGAGATAATGCGTTAAGGCCTTCACCTTCTAAGGATACGATGTTGCAAGCCCTTCGGCTATCAGGGAGACGATACTGTAAGGTTTTCGCCTGTGAGGGGCACGGCACTGTAAGAACTTCGCTTTTATAGGAGATAATGCAGTAAGGCCTTCAACTTCTAAGGATACGATATTGCAAGCCCTTCGGCTATCAGGGAGACGATACTGTAAGGTTTTCGCCTGTGAGGGGCACGGCACTGTAAGAACTTCGCTTTTATAGGAGATAATGCAGTAAGGCCTTCACCTTCTAAGGATACGATGTTGCAAGTCCTTCGGCTATCAGGGAGACGATACTGTAAGGTTTTCGCCTGTGAGGGGCACGGCACTGTAAGAACTTCGCTTTTACAGGAGATAATGCAGTAAGGCCTTCACCTTCTAAGGATACGATGTTGCAAGCCCTTCGGCTATCAGGGAGACGATACTGTAAGGTTTTCGCCTGTGAGGGGCACGGCACTGTAAGAACTTCGCTTTTATAGGAGATAATGCAGTAAGGCCTTCACCTTCTAAGGATACGATGTTGCAAGCCCTTCGGCTATCAGGGAGACGATACTGTAAGGTTTTCGCCTGTGAGGGGCACGGCACTGTAAGAACTTCGCTTTTATAGGAGATAATGCAGTAAGGCCTTCACCTTCTAAGGATACGATGTTGCAAGCCCTTCGGCTATCAGGGAGACGATACTGTAAGGTTTACGCCTGTGAGGGGCACGGCACTGTAAGAACTTCGCTTTTATAGGAGATAATGCAGTAAGGCCTTCACCTTCTAAGGATACGATATTGCAAGCCCTTCGGCTATCAGGGAGACGATACTGTAAGGTTTTCGCCTGTGAGGGGCACGGCACTGTAAGAACTTCGCTTTTATAGAAGATAATGCAGTAAGCCCTTCACCTTCTAAGGATACGATATTGCAAGCCCTTCGACTATCAGGGAGACGATACTGTAAGGTTTTCGCCTGTGAGGGGCACGGCACTGTAAGAACTTCGCTTTTATAGGAGATAACGCAGTAAGGCCTTCACCTTCTAAGGATACGATGATGCAAGCCCTTCGGCTATCAGGGAGACGATACTGAAAGGTTTTCGCCTGCGAGGGGGACGGCACTGTAAGAACTTCGCTTTTATAGGAGATAATGCAGTAAGGCCTTCACCTTCTAAGGATACGATGTTGCAAGCCCTTCGGCTATCAGGGAGACGATACTGTAAGGTTTTCGCCTGTGAGGGGCACGGCACTGTAAGAACTTCGCTTTTATAGGAGATAATGCAGTAAGGCCTTCAACTTCTAAGGATACGATATTGCAAGCCCTTCGGCTATCAGGGAGACGATACTGTAAGGTTTTCGCCTGTGAGGGGCACGGCACTGTAAGAACTTCGCTTTTGTAGGAGATAATGCAGTAAGGCCTTCACCTTCTAAGGATACGATATTGCAAGCCCTTCGACTATCAGGGAGACGATACTGTAAGGTTTTCGCCTGTGAGGGGCACGGCACTGTAAGAACTTCGCTTTTATAGGAGATAATGCAGTAAGGCCTTCACCTTCTAAGGATACGATATTGCAAGCCCTTCGGCTATCAGGGAGACGATACTGTAAGGTTTACGCCAGTGAGGGGCACGGCACTGTAAGAACTGCGCTTTTATAGGAGATAATGCAGTAAGGCCTTCACCTTCTAAGGATACGATGTTGCAAGCCCTTCGGCTATCAGGGAGACGATACTGTAAGGTTTTCGCCTGTGAGGGGCACGGCACTGTAAGAACTTCGCTTTTATAGGAGATAATGCAGTAAGGCCTTCACCTTCTAAGGATACGATGTTGCAAGCCCTTCGGCTATCAGGGAGACGATACTGTAAGGTTTTCGCCTGTGAGGGGCACGGCACTGTAAGAACTGCGCTTTTATAGGAGATAATGCAGTAAGGCCTTCACCTTCTAAGGATACGATGTTGCAAGCCCTTCGGCTATCAGGGAGACCATACTGTAAGGTTTTCGCCTGTGAGGGGCACGGCACTGTAAGAACTTCGCTTTTATAGGAGATAATGCAGTAAGGCCTTCACCTTCTAAGGATACGATGTTGCAAGCCCTTCGGCTATCAGGGAGACGATACTGTAAGGTTTACGCCTGTGAGGGGCACGGCACTGTAAGAACTTTGCTTTTATAGGAGATAATGCAGTAAGGCCTTCACCTTCTAAGGATACGATGTTGCAAGCCCTTCGGCTATCAGGGAGACGATACTGTAAGGTTTACGCCTGTGAGGGGCACGGCACTGTAAGAACTTCGCTTTTATAGGAGATAATGCAGTAAGGTCTTCACCTGTATAAAAATACGATACTGTAAAGCCTTCGCCTTGTACGGAATACGAAACGTTAAGCCTAATATCTTATAAGGGAGACGGCACTGTCAGGCTGTTGCCTGTAAGGGATACGATACTGTAAGGCCTTCATCTTGTACGGAATACGAAACGTTAAGCCTAATATCTTATAAGGGAGACGGCACTGTCAGGCTGTTGCCTGTAAGGGATACGATACTGTAAAGCCTTCGCCTTGTACGGAATACGAAACGTTAAGCCTAATATCTTATAAGGGAGACGGCACTGTCAGGCTGTTGCCTGTAAGGGATACGATACTGTAAAGCCTTCGCCTTGTACGGAATACGAAACGTTAAGCCTAATATCTTATAAGGGAGACGTCACTGTCAGACTGTTGCCTGTAAGGGATACGATACTGTAAAGCCTTCGCCTTGTACGGAATACGAAACGTTAAGCCTAATATCTTATAAGGGAGACGGCACTGTCAGGCTGTTGCCTGTAAGGGATACGATACTGTAAAGCCTTCGCCTTGTACGGAATACGAAACGTTAAGCCTAATATCTTATAAGGGAGACGGCACTGTCAGGCTGTTGCCTGTAAGGGATACGATACTGTAAAGCCTTCGTCTTGTACGGAATACGACACGTTAAGCCTAATATCTTATAAGGGAGACGGCACTGTTAGGCTGTTGCCTGTAAGGGATACGATACTGTAAAACCTTCGTCTTGTACGGAATACGAAACGTTAAGCCTAATATCTTATAAGGGAGACGGCACTGTCAGACTGTTGCCTGTAAGGGATACGATACTGTAAAGCCTTCGTCTTGTACGGAATACGAAACGTTAAGCCTAATATCTTATAAGGGAGACGGCACTGTCAGACTGTTGCCTGTAAGGGATACGATACTGTAAAGCCTTCGTCTTGTACGGAATACGAAACGTTAAGCCTAATATCTTATAAGGGAGACGGCACTGTCAGGCTGTTGCCTGTAAGGGATACGATACTGTAAAGCCTTCGTCTTGTACGGAATACGAAACGTTAAGCCTAATATCTTATAAGGGAGGCGGCACTGTCAGGCTGTTGCCTGTAAGGGATACGATACTGTAAGGCCTTCATCTTGTACGGAATACGAAACGTTAAGCCTAATATCTTATAAGGGAGACGGCACTGTCAGGCTGTTGCCTGTAAGGGATACGATACTGTAAAGCCTTAACCTTGTACGGAATACGAAACGTTAAGCCTAATATCTTGTAAGGGACACCTCACTGTCAGGCTGTTGCCTGTAAGGGATACGATACTGTAAAGCCTTAACCTTGTACGGAATACGAAACGTTAAGCCTAATATCTTGTAAGGGACACGGCACTGTCAGACTGTTGCGTGTAAGGAAAACGATACTGAAAGTCCTTCCAATGTGGTTGAAACAATAATATAGGGCCTTCGTCTTGTAAGGGAAGCGATACTGTAAGGCCTTCTCCTTGTAAGGGAAGCGATGCTGTAAGGCCTTCTCCTTGTAAGGGAAGCGATACTGTAAGGCCTTCTCCTTGTAAGGGAAGCGATACTGTAAGGCCTTCTCCTTGTAAGGGTAGCGATACTGTAAGGCCTTCTCATTGTAAGGGAAGCGATACTGTAAGGCCTTCTCCTTGTAAGGGAAGCGATACTGTAAGGCCTTCTCCTTGTAAGGGAAGCGATACTGTAAGGCCTTCTCCTTGTAAGGGAAGCGATACTGTAAGGCCTTCTCCTTGTAAGGGAAGCGATACTGTAAGGCCTTCTCCTTGTAAGGGAAGCGATACTGTAAGGCCTTCTCCTTGTAAGGGAAGCGATACTGTAAGGCCTTCTCCTTGTAAGGGAAGCGATACTGTAAGGCCTTCTCCTTGTAAGGGTAACGATACTGTAAGTTATTCGTTTTGTAGGGAAGATTATTTTGTAAGGCCTTTCCGTACATGGAGACGGTATCATCCCCTGTGAGCGAGACGATACTGTGAGATGTTACTGTAATTATATCCAGAAAACGGTTTTTGTTATCTATGTGTAACAGGGGTAACGTATCCATTGGTCTATGTATTCTGTCCGTCTTGCCAGTAGAGGCCACCTTTGGTTTCAAGCTTAAGAAGGCACATCTCATTCATGAAGTTCCGCACGAGTTGTCCTGACTGGATTTGCTAAGGTAGTTTTTCCATCGCATAATGCGGCCATTATTATTCCTGAACCCAGTACTACTTTAGGAACCTCTAATTGTCCATGTAATGTACAGAAAGACAAGAAAGCAATCTTTCAGAATCGATTTGGCCTAAAATTATAGCAATAAACCAGTTTAAAATGAAAGGCTTTGCTGTTTGTTGTTAGAAAGTTTAATAAACATTGGGACAGAGAAGGCTATGAATCATATTATACCGGGTTTGTTTTTTAGATCGTCTAAACATACCAACGGACAAATTGATTTACAGTAGGGCCTACTTGGCTTTATCCTAATCAACTCGTTCATTAACATATTTAGTTAATTATCACTATGTTATAGATAACGACTTTCTTCTCGTTACATAAAAAACTGGTAAACATCACGAGACATGACTGCAGCTGATCCATCACAAGGCGTGAGATACTGGCTGTCAATAAGGCCGAAACTATTTCGCACACTTTACCTTCAGATTTAACGACTTCGCTCATCACTTGGGAGCCTATAGTTAGTGCTGACTACTGTCTAAAAAATACGTACGACCTCTTAGAAGTTATAAAACAAAGTACAGACAAATGTGGTTAACCTCTGCAAGATCTGACCTCTCGTCGGAATAATGTAAAGCTCCACGATAAAAGCAAGCGAGGGGAGAAAACAGAAAGATGGCCGTACTCTGATGCCAGAGGTAAACTGGTACATACTTGCCAAGTTGCAACCCTTAGCTACGAGGCTCGGGACCCACCTCCCTCGTGATCACCAGGACCTGATCTTTCCTATATCTCACCAACCTCCACAAACCCATGACTGACTGTAACGAGCGAAGGTAGCATACATGTCTTCAGGTGGGAAGAACACTACAGCCTACACATTCTCTGTTACCGTCTAAAATCTAATCTGTAATCCGCTCCAATATTTTCACACACACACACACACACACACACACACACACACACACACACACACCACTTCAAGGGCACCTACACACCATCCACGACCTCGCCGAGGCACTTACGAACCACTTCTTCACCCTTTCAAGCTACATAAACACCCCTCCATGGCCTCGATGTGGTAAGTACACATTTCTTTCTCCATGACCACTATAAGGCACTGGGCAAGTACACGCCTCTACGGTATCCCTCTATGACGCGCGCACACATACCTCCAATACACCTACACCTCCACCTACCTGCCATGCCACATACACATCCTTCCATGACACTTACTTAGCCCTTAATGACCTCGCCAATTCACGTAAACTCCCTTCATACGCACGCCCATAACCTGCACAAGGCAATAATGACTACTTTCAACCAGACTAGCAGAGATGCATACCCCTTACCAACACATGACTCACATCTGTACCTTCCTGCAGAGAGGCGCGTGTGTAGAGGCGTCAAGTACGTTTTTGTAGGCAAACTTTTAAAAGATTTGAGAGCATGTTGATGAGTTGTTGGTAGTATTGCATGAACTCGCCTTCGATAAGATCATCCAGAAGAAGAGGATATGTTTATCTAAATCCATTTTATCCTACAAAACTACTGGAACATTGCACCGTATAATTATTTACTCCGATTAGTGGGGAACGTGTCTGGGGAGGTATTTCAGTGAGCAGTGGTTCTTCAGGTCTTAAGCAAAATAAAATTAGTGATAAACTTCAAGATGAAAAACAAAATATTGTCATGAAATGTATGTTTTACTAATCTCCCTTCCGAGTATATCTTACATTAGTATGTATTGCACAGTATGTCTTACTACTAATGCGGTTCAAAGACAGCCCATGTGTGTGACGTCTGCAACTTCGCCTGGGGTAGTAGGCATATGTCCCAATATCTCTCAGCACTGTACGTTCTTACTGTGTTATTCTGGTCAGATTCAAGGCTATTTCATTTTGGTTGGACCTCTTGTGTCTCGGGCAAATCCCATCATAGTATTCGTGGGCCGTCTAACCACAGTCAGTTCTAAAAACAATAGACTCCTCCTCAGCAACGCACAAAGGAACAGCATATGTCCCAATATCTCTCAGCACTGTACGTTCTTACTGTGTTATTCTGGTCAGATTCAAGGCTATTCCATTTTGGTTGGACCTCTTGTGTCTCGGGCAAATCCCATCATAGTATTCGTGGGCCGTCTAACCACAGTCAGATCTAAGAAGAATAGACTCCTCCACAGCAACGCACAAAGGAACAGCATATGTCCCAATATCTCTCAGCACTGTACGTTCTTACTGTGTTGTTCTGGTCAGATTCAAGGCTATTCCATTTTGGTTGGACCTCTTGTGTCTCGGGCAAATCCCATCATAGTATTCGTGGGCCGTCTAACCACAGTCAGTTCTAAGAACAATAGACTCCTCCTCAGCAACGCACAAAGGAACAGCATATGTCCCAATATCTCTCAGCACTGTACGTTCTTACTGTGTTGTTCTGGTCAGATTCAAGGCTATTCCATTTTGGTTGGACCTCTTGTGTCTCGGGCAAATCCCATCATAGTATTCGTGGGCCGTCTAACCACAGTCAGTTCTAAGAACAATAGACTCCTCCTCAGCAACGCACAAAGGAACAGCATATGTCCCAATATCTCTCAGCACTGTACGTTCTTACTGTGTTATTCTGGTCAGATTCAAGGCTATTCCATTTTGGTTGGACCTCTTGTGTCTCGGGCAAATCCCATCATAGTATTCGTGGGCCGTCTAACCACAGTCAGTTCTAAGAACAATAGACTCCTCCTCAGCAACGCACAAAGGAACAGCATATGTCCCAATATCTCTCAGCACTGTACGTTCTTACTGTGTTATTCTGGTCAGATTCAAGGCTATTCCATTTTGGTTGGACCTCTTGTGTCTCGGGCAAATCCCATCATAGTATTCGTGGGCCGTCTAACCACAGTCAGAACTAAGAACAATAGACTCCTCCACAGCAACGCACAAAGGAACAGCATATGTCCCAATATCTCTCAGCACTGTACGTTCTTACTGTGTTGTTCTGGTCAGATTCAAGGGTATTCCATTTTGGTTGGACCTCTTGTGTCTCGGACAAATCCCATCATAGTATTCGTGGGCCGTCTAACCAAAGTCAGTTCTAAGAACAATAGACTCCTCCTCAGCAACGCACAAAGGAACAGCATATGTCCCAATATCTCTCAGCACTGTACGTTCTTACTGTGTTGTTCTGGTCAGATTCAAGGCTATTCCATTTTGGTTGGACCTCTTGTGTCTCGGGCAAATCCCATCATAGTATTCGTGGGCCGTCTAACCACAGTCAGTTCTAAGAAGAATAGACTCCTCCACAGCAACGCACAAAGGAACAGCATATGTCCCAATATCTCTCAGCACTGTACGTTCTTACTGTGTTATTCTGGTCAGATTCAAGGCTATTCCATTTTGGTTGGACCTCTTGTGTCTCGGGCAAATCCCATCATAGTATTCGTGGGCCGTCTAACCACAGTCAGTTCTAAGAACAATAGACTCCTCCTCAGCAACGCACAAAGGAACAGCATATGTCCCAATATCTCTCAGCACTGTACGTTCTTACTGTGTTGTTCTGGTCAGATTCAAGGCTATTCCATTTTGGTTGGACCTCTTGTGTCTCGGGCAAATCCCGTCATAGTATTCGTGGGCCGTCTAACCACAGTCAGAACTAAGAACAATAGACTCCTCCTCAGCAACGCACAAAGGAACAGCATATGTCCCAATATCTCTCAGCACTGTACGTTCTTACTGTGTTGTTCTGGTCAGATTCAAGGCTATTCCATTTTGGTTGGACATCTTGTGTCTCGGGCAAATCCCATCATAGTATTCGTGGGCCGTCTAACCACAGTCAGAACTAATAACAATAGACTCCTTCTCAGCAACGCACAAAGGAACAGCATATGTCCCAATATCTCTCAGCACTGTACGTTCTTACTGTGTTGTTCTGGTCAGATTCAAGGCTATTCCATTTTGGTTGGACATCTTGTGTCTCGGGCAAATCCCATCATAGTATTCGTGGGCCGTCTAACCAAAGTCAGTTCTAAGAACAATAGACTCCTCCTCAGCAACGCACAAAGGAACAGCATATGTCCCAATATCTCTCAGCACTGTACGTTCTTACTGTGTTGTTCTGGTCAGATTCAAGGCTATTCCATTTTTTTTGGACCTCTTGTGTCTCGGGCAAATCCCATCATAGTATTCGTGGGCCGTCTAACCACAGTCAGAACTAATAACAATAGACTCCTCCTCAGCAACGCACAAAGGAACAGCATATGTCCCAATATCTCTCAGCACTATACGTTCTTACTGTGTTGTTCTGGTCAGATTCAAGGCTATTCCATTTTGGTTGGACCTCTTGTGTCTCGGGCAAATCCCATCATAGTATTCGTGGGCCGTCTAACCACAGTCAGAACTAAGAACAATAGACTCCTCCTCAGCAACGCATAAAGGAACAGCATATGTCCCAATATCTCTCAGCACTGTACGTTCTTACTGTGTTGTTCTGGTCAGATTCAAGGCTATTCCATTTTGGTTGGACCTCTTGTGTCTCGGGCAAATCCCATCATAGTATTCATGGGCCGTCTAACCACAGTCAGATCTAAGAACAATAGGCTCCTCCTCAGCAACGCACAAAGAAAGAGCATCGTGTGAAATTACAAAATAATACAATAAAACGATTGGCTTTAATAATCCGAGCAACAATGTATTTCATCCATTTTAGCACTGCATAATACTCTTGCCTCTCCAGTCTGTAAGTTACCTTACACTCTACAGGTGTAGTTTATACAATTCTTTATTCCTGGCGACAGGGGGGCAAGATTACAAAACTCTCTATGGTCCTGTGGGATACTTCATACAAACGACCTCCAACGGCGGGCATCCTCTTCATCTTCCCCTACCAGGCGATATTAGCCTCAGACATCAGTTTGGGTAGTCAGCTGACGTAAGTCCAGTTCTCTTCAGACTTTCAATCCGAGCTTAAACACAGCTCCAAGCAATCGCCTTGCTATCAAAATGTTTCAAGGAAATCCTATTACACAGCGTTAATATTCTATACTACAATTTTAAAGAAAGTTTTTTTTTCAATGATTTCATCATAAAACCTAATATCATCTTATCAAATGGGTTTAGTACAAACAAAACGATTAACAAAAAACCAATAGTAATGCTAACCTTTGCAAGTATGGATGATAAAATGTCGGTTAGGAGGACAATCACATGTGATTAGATTAGTCCTATGTTGTTAGTTTTGGGGGATAAAGCTGGAATAATTCCGTATAATGTACACGTACACGATGACCAGAATAGTATTTTCCTGATTTTAGCTGTTGCTGCTGAAGTCAATTGGCCTTCATTAGATCCTCACTACATTTTGCTGTCATTTGCATTGTTCCGATTTTATTTTAAGTAATACACACTAATTAGTAATACACGCCTACTCATGAACAATGAACAAATTCAACACGATGGAATACATTGCTCATACAAACACACACTGAGAGACAACATAATAAGCATGAAACAACATACACATAACATAACACACACCGCTAAAAACAAACAATATTACACAAAAATGAAAGTACATAACCTTAACATAACACAACACATCACAAAAATAAGATTATTCATTCCGTAAACTCAAATACAAAGAAACCTTTAAATTATCTAACACAACCAAAAAACAACTACACAACATAAAAACACTCCAGGACAAACACGATGGGGCAGGAGTATACAAGGTGTCAACACTAGAGCATGTAACAACTCTAGCTTCTACATAGACCAAACAAGGAAAAACTTCGCCACAAGATACAACAAATAAAATACATAAAAAACACACAGCCAAAATCAAATATCGCTATTCATATAACGAACACACCACACACATACATCAACAATGATAGAAATCTAAGAAATCTACATTTGAACAAGAAAAGCAAAAAGTTAAACATAACAGGAAGCCTTGAAATATACCGACACCACAAACCACTAACCACAAGACATTCTAATCGACAGTAAACTCACACACACTATATTCGATTGCATAATTAACAACTACTCTAAGAACAATGACACACCGCAGAACACCAAAATACCACAGACTCACAATAATACAACACTCCTGAGCAACAGTCTTGTCTGTGACTCAAGGCATTGAACAATCCACTGATCTATTACGAGAAGCGTCTGATGAAGAACATCATTAATTAGCAGTTTTTTTGCAAAGTGGTATCCATAAGTATTCATTAATAACCAAACCTCAATAGGTAAGATCCAAAAACTGCAAGTTTAGTTTTACTACAATTTGCATTCATTCATTTTCATTTTAAGTTTACCCTGGAAGCTGCAGCTCTTTCTGGAACTTTCGGAAATTCCCAAAATCCAGGGTACTAAATCAGGCTATGTACAGGCTTCTCAATAAATGTTTTCGTCTAGTTTTTTCTCAGCTGTAGATTTTCTTTGTTATAAAACTGCTATTAAGGAATATAGCTAAACTGGCGCAGTATGACACTATGACCACAAATACAAAAAAAAAAAAATTTAATTTTTATTTGTTGGGGACGAAAGGAAGCAGTAGCGTTGGGGGCAGGATGGAAGGATAGCTACTCACTGCTTTCTATGGCCCAAGCTGGCAACACTCCTTCCAAGATGGGGTACACGAGCAAGGGGAGTCGGCGTTGCGAAGCCATGACTCGTCTATTTACTCAACTTATTGTTATTCAAACCTTATCTATTTATATACATTGTAGTGGTTTTAATTTGATAATAGTTAAAGACACTTTATTATCATTGATTTTTTCCACCGTTTAATTGAAGTGTTATCTGTAAGTATTAGTTGATTACTTTGCGAACACATCTTAGGAATAAATCTAGTGCTTTGAAGACCATTCAGATAAGCACTTAGGCGTTCATTACAAAATAGATTCCCAGAACAGTCGGTTGTGCACACCAATGATGACTCTTGCGTAATCTCATTATTCAGATGTGCAATTGTTTTTAAAAGAAATAACTGTGCACAGACATTACACGATCTTAAACTGATTTTGTAAGTCAGAGCAAAGTGAACCTTTCGCTTGATTTAGTTTTTAATAAATCACTGTTCATAAAAGAAAATAAACCATTAATATCTCCTGTGACATCTGGATGTGGTGATACGCTCGTCAGCGTATCAAAGCGAAGGAGGGCTATTGGGCGGGTTTGAAGGAGAATAAGTTACTTGTTGTAATTATCTTCATTTCACTGATTGAATCATAAGTAGTTATTGAAAGATCTAAGGATACACTTAGTTTCAAAACTAGTCCCGTCAAAGAATACATGTTCAGTGTAAGGCCAAGGAAAGCATGATGGGATGGTTAGAAAAGAAGGGGGAGTGACGGAAAGCCGTTCAAGGAGGAAGGATGGTATGGTTAGCTTCTTGAGAGGTGAAGGATGTCCAGAGGAATGGTCCGGAGAGCGGCATTGTCGAACGGCGGATTTTATTAGCGATTTGATACAGAATCGCTTCCTGATCATAATTCATCTGTGCGTTGTAATTTTAAAACTTTTCATTTCACACAAACGATAAGTCTTCAACTTGAATCCCCTGTTTAAAAATACAACGCATTTATAGAAACTCTTCTCTGAATGTACGACTCTCCGATTACATGTCCTTCAAAACATGCTCAAACATGGTAAGTGCTTTCTCCTCTGCGTTCATTTTCTCTCAACATTGGGCTACGATAACGAATAGATAAATCTCAGACCCTCAGGCCCAGCTCAAGTCAGCAAGGCAGCTTTATTAGACAGTACCACCAAACTGACTAAGGGACATTACAACTAGACAGACTTCAAAAACAATATTAATACACATTCATATGAGACAGTATTACCGCACAGTGCAATGAGACAGTCTTATGAGAAAATACATTAGACATACTTACGAGATTATACGCCAAACAGTCTACGATACAGTACAACCAGACAACCGTACGAGACAGTACACCAGACAGTCTTACGGGACAGCACACCAAACAATCTTACGAGAAAGTGCCACCAGACAGAATTACGAGATAGTACACCAAACAGTCTACGAGACAGTACAACCAGACAGCCGTATGAGACAGTACACCAGATAGTCTTACGGGACAGTACACCAAACAATCTTACGAGAAAGTGCAACCTGACAGAATTACGAGATACTACACCAAACAGTCTACGAGACAGTACAACCAGACAACCGTACGAGACAGTACACCAGACAGTCTTACGGGACAGCCCACCAAACAATCTTACGAGAAAGTGCCACCAGACAGAATTACGAGATAGTACACCAAACAGTCTACGAGACAGTACAACCAGACAGCCGTATGAGACAGTACACCAGATAGTCTTACGGGACAGTACACCAAACAACCTTACGAGAAAGTGCAACCTGACAGAATTACGATATAGTATACCAGACAGCCTTTTCGAGACAGTGCAACCAGACAATCTTACGAAGTAATTCACAAGACAGTATTACGAGACAGTCCAACCAGACAGTCTTACGAGGTAGTAGGCCTACACCAGACAGTCTTACGAGATAGTACACCAGACAATCTTACGAGACCGTGCAATCAGACAGTCTTACGAAAGAGTACACTAAACAGTCTTACGAGACAGTGCAACCATAAAGTCTTACGAGACAAAGTAACCAGACAGCGTTACGAGACTTTACAACTAGTCAGGCTTACAAGACAGTATTAATAGACATTCTTATGAGTCAGTATTACCACACAGTGATACGACACATTGTAATTAGTCTTATGAGACAGTGCAACCAAAACAGTCTTACGAAACAGTGCAATGGGACAGTCTTACGAGACAGGGTAACTAGACAGTCTTACGAGATAGGGCAACCAAACAGTCTTACGAAACAGTGCAATGGGACAGTCTTACGAGATAGGGCAACCAAACAGTCTTACGAAACAGTGCAATGGGACAGTCTTACGAGACAGGGTAACTAGACAGTCTTACGAGGCAGTGCAATAAAGCAGTTCTAGGATACAAGGTAACCAGACAGTCTTGTGATACAGGGTAGTCATAAAGTCTTACGAGATAGGGCAACAAAACAGTCTTACGAGACTGTGCAACCAGACAGCCTTACGAGGCTGGTTCAAGGATTTTAGTGTTACCTACTCCAATGCGTAGCTTGCTTAAGTAATTGCATTGATATCAAACTATCGATGTATAAGCGAAATCGTTATCAACGCTCACGACTTACACAACTTTCATGACGTAAGAAACTACTTCTGAAACAAAACATGTCTTTTTAAAAGCTGATTAAAGTTTATTACAAGTTTCTATATCAGCGTTCTCTAATTATTGATAAGAGCCAAGGCCTATGTTAACTTCCCGGAACCATGAAATGTTCAACAATCATCGTGTTTGTGTCGCGTTTCGGAACGTCTACTGAATCCTCAGAAACAAACTGCCTTGTATCGATAAGTACTTCTGTTATTACTCACTCACAATAACCAGTTACTTGACCAACGTGTAACTCCAAGGTTATGTAACTGTAGTTTGCGTCGGACATAAAACTTTTATCAAGTCTAACCTCTAATTTGTTGCCAGTACATTTTTAGTTTAGTGAATAGTAATTCCACACAAGGACTACTTTTTTTGCAGCAAAACAGAATTGATAAGGACAACAAAACAGTTGTCTTTTATATATAATAAACAAGTTTACTTGGTTCTCTTATCAAAAATTTAATTATCCTTCACAAAAACACATACATGTGAAAACAGTTCTCTCTCTCTCTCTCTCAATATATATATATATATATATATATATATATATATATATATATATATATATATATATATATATATAATACATCATTGTAATTTTCATTCCTGATGATGTTGGTACTGTTTACCAACGAAAAGCTTTGGATATAAATTAATAAATATTCTTGTATTTGAATAACCTATGTTGTTTTAAAATATATATATATATATATATATATATATATTTGTAGTTATGCAACACTATTTTCTTGTATACACTTATCACTTATCACTAAGTACATAAGTGAAAGTGATATATATATATATATCATCAGGAAAAGCAATGTTAAGATATATATATATATATATATATATATATATATATATATATACTACCACTGATATTGACATTTTACTTCAATGTGAACATGTTTTTGTTGCTAATTGATCTATAAATTCTACTTCATATACTTTTAAAACTTTAGTCCACTACAACCCTTGCTTTATGTTATTAGACCACTTCTCGCCACTTCCAACTTGTCATCACCCCTAACACTATCTTACTAAAGCTCCATGATTGACTTTACAACAAAGTCATTTTTAAAAAGAAATTCTGTAAATAAGATTGTCAGGAAGAAATCTTACTTTTATCACAAGATTACTGAAGTTGATTGGATACTCCAGTGTTCCAGGTGACCAATATGTCAGCCTCTCATGCAAAAGGCAATAGCCTCTTAACATCCAGCAGGTTCCTTTCGTCATTGCTAATTTCCATCCTCCAATTTTTAGTGGAAGCTTTCCAAGAACACTTTGGAAGTTCATAGAGAATTAAAAGAAAGGATTTACAAGAATTATAAAAGTTGAATTCACACAACAGTTGAAAACTTAAGGCTGTATAAATAAATTGTTGAAGCCTTTTTCCTTAATTCTATAAATCAAATTTATTCTTGAATTTTGTAGTCCATTACGTTCGGTGAATCTTATTAATCACTTAAACAGTAGTTTTAAAGTTCGGATAGTCATAAACTATTGTTTAAGTGATTAATAAAATCATTGTAGTTGAAATCTTTCTCCTACAGCCTGCCAGTATGTACCCTCCCGATCTACTGGAATTAGGTTTAAAGTTATTACAGATGAAATAGGTAATGAATAGGTCTAAATGAGACAACTGACTGACCATTGAGCTCTTTTTATGTCAAATTTTGTGATTTTGCTCCTTGGTGATATGACCTACATTGGATTTTTCATCCACACACAAACAAGGATTACAAGTATTTAAAAAACTAAATTAGTAACAAATGTCTACATAAACATATGTTATCCTTGTGTACACAGGGTAACAATTGTTATAAACCTTGCATTACAAGACATAATCAATATTTAACATCTTCGGAAAACTATGTTTTGTTTATTTACATTGATATAAATTGATTTAAATTAATTGATAATAATATATACCATTGTCCTTCCTTCAGTATTACCTATAGTTTATTTCTCCCTCCTACATCAAGGGTATATTGAGAAGATATTTCTCTATAACCCCAAAAAAGACTAAGTCCACTGCATTTATAAACCTCTGTAGCCATAGACCTTCTTTAAATTCCTTCTATTAGCTCACACTCCCCCTGACATAAATCTTGTACAAATTTAAATGTTAATAAAATACGTTTTTATTCATCTAATCAAGTTCAAATAATTTTTTAACCTGTAGGGGATCACAAATTGATCTTAATAAAGTTTTTCAAATATTTGTTCTTTAATTTAAATTTGAAAATTTAATGTCCGGGTTCGATTCGAACTATGGATCAATGTGTTTAAAACCCAGCTCTTGTCCCACTGAGCTAACTTTCCCAGAACTAGAACTTATTTAAAGATGTACTACATGAAATTATTAGATAAAGAAACCTTGCAATAGTAAAGCATTGCAAGTGGTGGATAGAATGAGAGGTTATACACCACTATCAGATTCTTAAATTTGAAAGGAAAAAAGAAAGCAAATAAATATTAACAAATAAAAAAAAATATATATATATATATATATATATATATATATATATATATATATATATATATTTACTTATTTATTTATTTATATTAATAGTAAATATGAAATAAAACATAATCAAAATAATTTATTTCTTTGTCAAACTCAGTAGGTATTAGCTTAAAGAAGTTCTTTTTCTATATTATTTGTTTTATTTTCTAGACCAGACAGTCTTCTCTTTCTCTTTAGTCTTACCTAGTAACAAAACCTCACAGGTGATATTAGTAAGTAGGAGAAGTTGTATACAGTGGGCTAAAATATGTGCATTTGACTGGCTTAAAAGGAATAGAAAATTTAAATCACACTTATTTCTTGTGTTTAGGGTTTCGAACATCTTTTGGAAAACCTTGGAATTGGAGGTATAAAATTCGATAATGAACATACATTTGTGCAACACAAAAAAGCTGATGGATCATTTCAGGAGTTGCATGATATTCTGAATGTGCATGACCACTTCCATACCCGGATTGTACGAGAAGTAAAAGTATTAGAGGACAAAAGTAAGATACTATAATTTCAATAGATCTATTGTTCTCAAAAATTATTTAGTCACAGTTTTGTGAGTCTTTCATCTGAATTTGATTCAGTGAGAAAATAATTTAATTACAGTTTTACATGTGTCAATAGCTACACTTTGTTAAATTACAGTTATTATATAAATATATATTGTGTGTGTGTGTGTGTGTGTGTGTGTGAGAGAGAGAGAGAGAGAGTGTGAGTCTGTGAGTGTGTGTGTATGTGTGTGTGTGTGTGTGTGTGTGTGTGTGTGTGTGTGTGTGTGTGTGTGTGTGTGTGTGTGTGTGTTGTACAAATTATAAAGGTTTTCCTGTTATCAATAATACAAGATCATTACAAATACAAGACCATATATT
The DNA here is from genome assembly GCA_036971475.1 of Prosapia bicincta. Lineage (NCBI taxonomy): Eukaryota > Metazoa > Arthropoda > Insecta > Hemiptera > Cercopidae > Prosapia > Prosapia bicincta. Next base: position 92,855,501 of record JBAIZL010000002.1, read on the forward strand.
TAAATATATTAACTGTATTTTTATATTTGTAATGGTTTTGTATTTACAGTTTATATATATATATATATATATATATATATATATATAGATATATATATATATATATATATATATATATATCGCAATATGTTTTCTTGTGTATTAATAAAGAACAAAAGTCAAAATACAAATACAAGTATAATTCTTGTATTTGTATTTTGACTTTTGTTCTTTATATATATATATGTATTAGCATTTTCAGGAAATTTAATACAAATGGCTTTACAGAAATGACAAGCAAAGACACCAGAAACTAATGACACCACTATTAATAAGTTATGTAACGGTAATAAAATTGTGATCAATGTCTTTCTCTGTTGGCTTCAAACGCACGAAACATATTATGACTAATCAGTAACACATTATATCAAGTTCAAATAAAAATATCTTCGTAAAAGGCCATTCACTTGCAATAAAAATAAAAATGAAGCTATTAAAAAGTACATGATAATACACGATGTTTGTATTTGCCGTCATTAAGGAAAGGTCTCCTCTGGCTAACCTCACTAAAATAATTTGTAAGAGAAATAGTGCTGAATGTGTTGATGTGTGCCTAACACTGCAAGGGATGATAATTCACTGCAGTCTTTTAATTCACTGCAGCTGTTCCATACTCTTATTTGTGATTCCTCAATCAAGTCAGCTACTATCTGATAGCTTGTGTCACAAGTATATTCCATCTGTAATTTTTCTGTATTATCCTTCCAGAGTATTTTTAATCAGGATGGTCTTCTTAGTTAATTTCCTACAATATATTATTTTCCTTCTCAGTTTCTGCATGTTCACTATTCACTTGCTCTTATTAATACAATTTAGTTTTAATTCTGTCTATAATTTAATACTTCAGTGGTTGTGTAGTGCATTTCTTACTTCTTGCATTTTAATAAATAAACAACAATAACCGTTGCTACAAATATTTAAACACCCTTGATGTACATTTCGCTAACACTATTTGCATCATCAGAAGGTTACAAACACAACAGTGTTAGCAAAATGTTCATCAAGGGTGTTTAAATATTTGTAGCAACGGTTATTGTTGTTTATTTATTATAATTACGCTACTGTGCTCTGTATAGATGTTTTATCCTTGTATTTTCTTTCGCTTGTCCACAAAAAGGAACCACATCTCAGCATATTAGAACAATATGAAATTATAAATATAGCAAAAGATAACAAATAAACAAATCCAATACAGACAGCCTACACTTGTTGATGACATTGTAAAAAAACTGCCTTTAAAACTATTGCTGGATAGGCAAACGACACTAACAAGCAGCCAAGCTAGACACTCATGAAGATTGATCAAAAACATTTTGTCAGTACATTTTTAACAAATTTACTTAAATTATAAGTTTGGCATTTTGTTAATAAGGTTAATAACAAAGACATAATTTAAATAAACTGTAATTAGTTATGAGTTTTAAATTTAATTTTAACCTTTTAAACCGAAGCTGTAATTTTATTAAACATAGTCTTAATATAATATACACATTTGTTTTGTATACCTTGAGGTTTTTCTTTAATTACACTTTTTGGTATTAAGTTGGCAGAAAACCACTACCTACTTTGCATGTGTTGACAAAACCAGTAAGTAGTGGTTTTTTCCAAGTTAATTCCTAAAAGTGTAATATTAGTATTGACTCTTGAATTTGTAGTCCATTAGGTTGGGTGAGACTTAATCAATCACTTTTACATTAGTTTATGAGTTTAATTTTGTAAATTTGTAAAAACTTACTGAAACAGAACCTTTTTGATCTCTCTGTGGCTATCTTCGTTCTTTTTCATGGTTAGTATTCTATATTAGTACAATTCAAATATTTTGTACAAATAATATTAATATTTTACTTGAATGTATAAAAGATATTGAAATAATAAATGGTAAGAAATTTCAAGTGGAGTGAGAAATTGTCCCACACAACCACTTGTATCATGGTGATTGGAGCCATCACTCAATTCATAACACACTTTATTATATTTGTTGATTCCATCTTCATGTGAGCAACTAGTTTTCACTAAAATACTTGTAAATATTATACAAACTTGCCTTTACTTACTTATATTTGTTGAGGACGACTGTTTTGGGAGATGTATCCCATTGTCAACTCAGACCATAACTCTATTAACACTTTATTAAACAAACGTTATTGTTTACATTTAAAATTCAAATAAAATTTTATTTATGTTTTCAGTTTTTTGTAGTCAATTAGTTTTAATAACGAAATTGTAAACTTGCCACTTTATTTCTCCTGATAGACATTTCAAATGGACCAAGAAAATCATTAAAATATCCACCTTTATCAAGAAATGAAAATGAAGGATATGGCAGTATCACAACTACAATTGATTCAAAGCATCATTAGTTTGATTTAATAAAACTAAACATTCTCTTTTTCCAGATGAAACCAAAGATGATGACTTTGAAGCAGTTATGAAAATTGAAAAAGAACATCATGAAAGTATGAATGGTCTTTACTATGAACCTACTAGCATAATCAGACAATGCATGACGGCTAGGGATCTTCTTATTGCTTATGGCCTAAAAGCTGACCATGGTCTCTCTTTATCGCCTACTTCTTTTCTTCACATTTGCCCTGCAATCATTTTTGAGCTGGATGAGAAATCGTGCATTGAAGAAGAAATTAAACCACATCACAAAAAGCATTCCTACAAAGGAGATCGTAGCCTATGTAAGCACTATTTTTAGTTTATAGTAACAGAAATTTTCCCTAGCATAATACATTGTGTTTTCTTTGTAACATAACTAAGGATGTAACATAACCTAAGACTTTTGATTCCGATTTCGATTCTCAAATTTTTCTTTTAATTCTCGATTCTTAAGTCGATTTTTTATTCTTATAAGTTATATAAGGCTACATGATACTCTATAATAACGAATTTAGTTAATATCTTGGTCATACGATGGAGTCTTTTAAAAGTTCCGTTTTAATGTAATAGGCTACAATAAACGTTCAACCTTGATTTATGAATAGGAATTTCTGAAAGCTTGACAAACATATTGGATAAAAGTAAAAAACGTATTGGATGATTTATTTAAAATTACATATGAACTTTAGTAATAGAGGAGTTACAGTTTCTATAACTGCAGAAATTGTAACTACTTTTTCTTTGTGTTTTGTTTAGACTTATATGAAATGATGACAGCCAGTGACGAGGAGAAAACGATAGAGAGTGTGTCAAGTCCTCCCGAGTGAGAGCGAGAAGATCGGTGACAAACTGACCAGAAATGCTTCCAATCATCTTTGTTGTTGGGTCATAAATAATAATATTTTCGTGATCTCAAATAGACATTTGCTTTAACCGTTTAATTCATTCAAAGCAACTTATACTTGAATAAGACATTGTTGATAATTAACTATAAACTCCTATACATTACACCACATACGTATTTTAACAGTTAAAAAAACAAGAATTGGAATCAGCTCTTTAATCAATGGAGAATCAAGTATCGATGATTCCTTGATACCATTAGAATCAACGATTCCTGGAGTTGAGAATCGGAATTGGCCCATCCCTAAACATAACCCAATATTCCTTTTAAAACCAGGTGTTGTGTTAGATCTAAAGTATCTACAGCTTTTTTTTAACTAAATTTGCTTGTTGTTTTGATTAAAGCTAATATGTTTGCTTTCTCTAAACATTTCACTATCATTTAATGCACCATTAAGAATGATATCATATAATAGGCATGAGAAAATGACAATATAAATAGGATTAATGTAAACTCCACTTTTATAAACAGTTGCGTGTTTGTTGGTAAAGGTTGTGATACCATATTAATTTTGCCATTATTTTTCTTTCTTTTCTTTTATTTATTATTTATTTTTGTGCCTCTGTAGGGACTAATGCCCTTATCCCCTTCCAGACCAATAAAATTTTAATTTTAGTAATCATAATTAAACTAATTTACACATTATTTACACTTTAGTTCTTATAAGTGTGAGTATATAATTAAAACTAATATTACTTTTTCTATTTTTTAGTATGGATTTGGGCATCTTTAACAATAATAGTGATTAGTGTTGCTGGCCTACTTGGAGTGGCAGTTGTGCCTCTGTTGCAGAAATCTTTCTTCACCCAATTACTCAACTTTCTAGTAGCTCTTGCTGTTGGTACGCTTTCTGGAGATGCTCTACTTCATTTGCTACCTCATGTAAATATTCTTATATCAGTGCACTAATTAGGGTCCTATGATTACAAGGAAATATTAAGAGTATAAATTTATTTTTATCTATATTAAAACAATACAAAATTTGTTTACATAAGCCATAATTATTTGAAAAATTATAATTATTTATCTTGAACAAAAACTCGGTTGATTTGTGAGTCAAGAAACATTAGTTTATTAAAAATTCTGCTACGCTTTGACAACAAAATTATCGCCCTCATTCAGGACTGATCTCCTCCTTTGTACTATTTTCAAAGCTATTAGAACCAGAAGACAACTTCTATTCTACATTTTTAATAAGATCAATAGTAGAACCTTTGTCTGGTTCCAGTAGCTTTGAGAATAGTACGAAGGAGGTGATCAGGCCTAAATGAGGACGACAACTTAGTCGTCAAAACGTAACCGAATTTTTAATAAATCAATGTTTCTTGACTCATATAACAACCGAGTTTTTGTTCAACAAAAAATTTTATTAATATACACATAATTATAATTATTTATACATCATCATATATTCATATGTGATACTTACTTATAGTAGCACTTACATTTTGATTAAATGAGGACAGCCGTTTTGATAGATATGTCTCTATATAAGCTATCCAAGCTGAGCATTGTTATTCCGTCAATATGTAACCATCAACATTGACCTTAAAATTAATAAACTACCCCTCCACATTTCCTTTAATTAAAAATGTCTACATAAAATTATATTAAAAAATGGTCATCTACAAAAAAATCAACATTCCCATACATTGAAGAACAGCAGTTAAAATCAGAATTGACAATGGGAGACATCTCCCAAAACAGCTGCCCTTATTTAAATGAAGTAAGTGGTATTATAAGCAAGTGTTACATATTGAGATATGTTAAAAAGTATATACATATAAACTAGTATATTCTAACGTTGTTGAAGATAGAATTAAATAATACTATTAAAATAATTAATATTAAATAATATTAATAGTATTATTATTATTATTATTATACTAATATTATTATTAATATTTCATATTTTTAAATATTTTGTTTGTGTATTTAGAATAAAATATAGACTAATACAAGACAATACTATGTCCTGATTGGTGAATTACTAAACCCTGGTTGATAATAATGATGGCAAAGTCAGCTTTCCCCAGCTACCACTGGCTCATATATTATGTTACATAATAATAATATAATTATTTGTATTTTCTTAAAAGAAATAGAATTTATAAAATTTAAAATTAATTGAAAATAGTTTCTTTTATTAGTAATGTCATAATTTTATCAAGGAAGCAATTCACTTTGTATAACAAATCATCAGATCATGAACCTGGTTAGGGAATATTTTGGCTTTTCCCCTACATTCTTGTTGCAGACAATAAAAGAAGCCCTAATGATAGACTAAATCACCTGGTAGCTACTGCATGGATCATCTTTAATCCATGAAAGTGATTTTAAAAGTGATTTCTAGAAATTTTTAAATATAGTAGAGTCTTGATAATTCGAGATAAATGGGACCGAGAAACCCTCGAATTACCTAAAACTCAGATTACACGGAAACACGTTCTTGTGCATTAGAAGAAATATGAGTTCTATTGAACCCCAATACTGTAGATAATTAAAAATACACAAAATAAGTCTATAGAACTTTATATGAACATTTCTTGGACTCATTTCCTTTGAACGCCATATTGTATAAACATTTTTTTGAAGCCCAGATCATTTCCTTTGATTACCATACTGATATGAACATTTCTTAGAAGCCTGACTCATTTCCTTTGCATACAGTATGAGTATAAACATCTCTTGGATAAAATAGGCTTAAATAGAAATAGGCTCAAATTTAATGGAAAGCTCGAAATATCGGGACTCGAAATTTTGAGACTCTACTGTATAATATTTAGGTGAAAGTAGCAAATACTCATGTACTGGATATTGGGACATTTTCTCCATTAATGTGATTATTATAAATTTCACATGGCTCTAATACAGTGGTGGACAAGGTTACCTGGCAGATCAATAAATGCCGAGGTGTGAATTTTATAATTATGTACTACAAGTCAACAAAAATTGAAACCATTTTTAATAATGAGTATTGAAAAATTTTGTGACTGTGGAAAAATTATAGTGTTGAAATATGTTTCACCAACAAACAGAAAGGAGTTGACTTTTTGTAGCATTATATATATTTTTGTGATTTTTATATTTTTTTATATACATTATTTATTTCATATTGTATATTTTTATCTATCCAATAACATTAATTATTTCTTTAATGTTAAATTTCAAATAATAAAACAACTTTTTAAATATTTTGTTTGTGTATTTAGAATAAAATATATAGACTAATAGAAGACAATAGTATGTCCTGATTGGTGGAATACTAAACCCTGGTTGATAATAAAGATGGAAAATCAGCTTTCCCCAGCTACCACTGGCTCATATATTAAGTTACATAATAATAATTGAACCCATTTTAACAAAGATTAAAACAGGACATTTTTGTGTTGTAGATCTTACGGTTTCCTTATAAATTACACTTTACAAAAAGTATCACTTGGCGATAAACATACACTTAGAAAACACTCTAAAAACATACACCAATATAGACACTAATCTAAATGCCCTACACTACATAAAACAAGGCAACAAACTTAACACAACAGAAAATTACAAAATATACAAAGACCATAAATACTATCCACAACACATTCTAAATGACAAAACACACTCACATTCAAATACTGTATTTGAGCACATAATTAACAACTACTTTATGAATACTAATACATAATACTAAAACTCACACTAACACAACACACCTGAGCAACAGTCTTGCTGTGACTCACAGTATTGAACGATGCACTGTCCTAGTGCCAATCGCAACTGCTGAAAAATATTAGTAAGTAGTTTCTTTTTGCCAAGTGTAAAACATGATTCTTTGTGATCTCTGGAAATTGCTACTTTTACTTATTCTAACCTATTATGAAATAACAATTAATGTATTTTTAATGATCGGGAGAAGGCAGACTTGATTATTGCATTTCCAACAATATATTAATCTTGAATTTTGTAATCTATTACGTTCGATGAAACTTAATTAATCACTTTTACATTAGTGTATGACTATCCAAACTAATTTATTTTGTAAATTTGTAAAAACTTACTGAGACAGAATGTTTTCTATCACTCTGTGGCGATCTTCATCATTAATTAAATTTTCGGCTCGGAGTTGTTGTTAGGTTAAGTGGTGATGGTTTTAAATTTCTACAAATTTACAAAATAAATAAACTTCAGATAGTCATAAACTAATGTAAACGTGATTATTATATTTTAATCTCTTGAAACATAACAAACAACTATACATTTTCAATAGGGACTATTATATTTAGACTTATCATTATTAATCTTGCTGATATTATTATCATCATTATTATTATTATTATTATTATTATTATTATTATTATTATTATTATTATTATTATTCACAAAGGTAAAAGTCAAAGTAGTGAAATCAAAATCTCACAAAAATTAGTCTTTAATAAACACACAAAACAAACTAGTTTCAGCAACGAAGTCGCCTTCCTCAGTGCTTGGCTACTACTAACATATTGTCAAGCTAGTGTACAAATCAACTAAAACAAACAAGATAAAAATACAAAGTCAAGCAATAAAAATAATCTATTACATAGTACAACCCCACTTACTCACGAGATATATATATATTTTTTATTTATTTATTTCATTTAAAATTTTACATAATTTTTAAAAATATTTGGTTCTTACTCTTCCCCCCCTTTTTCGCACTTTCAAGAATAAACAAATCCTAAACACAGCCTATACAGTTAAAAAAACAATCATATATTATATAAAAATACACGCTATACACAATACCCTAAAATCCAATTAATACATAATTAAAAACAAAGACAAGACAAATAAACAAAACATCAACACTACTACATAATTTAACAAGGCAACAGTAGCAACCCAATAAACACTTATTATAACACATAGATTAAATTTTAAAAATAATAATAAAAATAACAGTTATGAATCACATGCCTATTGGAACAACACAGAATCCGGAAATAGAAGCGAGGAACCCTGGACTGGGCACAAAGTTTTACCTTTGTGAATAGTTCTCACTAGCTAAGCTCCAAGTAACTAAATATTATTATTATTATTTGTACATTTACTGATAATTTTGTAAATTTCTACTAAATCTGTTATATTTCTTTTAGTCATTAAAATCAGACACAAATGATGAAACTGAAATAGTTTTAAAGGCAGGCTTTACTTTTTTGACCATTATTGTCTTCTTCTTCATTGAAGCTTTACTTCGAGCAACAAGAAAAGATGAGGTAATTTTTTTTAATATTATTAATTGTTTTTATAAGTTTTTTTAAAGTAAAATGGTGTTACAACGTTTTTAAAATGTATTATGATTCCTATTTTGCTAATATTATGACTTGTTCATTGATTCTCTACAACTATTTATTTGACACATATTTTGTTCTCCTTCTTCCAACTTCCCTGTTCCAGATAACAGCCAAAATATATGTATTACACAAGCTGCAGTTACATATTTTGGATAAAAATAATTATTTGGTAATTTTAAATTTGTATTCTAAGCTACAAAATCAGTTGTATTAAATTTGATATTTTTCTCATCAATATATGACAGCAGAAATGTTTCACTATTAAAACATAATGAATAAAAACGTTTTTGTACATTTTAGGATCAAGAACCTGATGACATCAAAGGCCAGTACTCTATTGTTGATATTCAAACAACAGAGAAAGGTAAATTAAATTGAAAAATTATTTACCTAAACAAAGCCTGATACATTTTTTAATTGAAACAAAAACAATAAATTTATATCATTTGATATGACAAACATGTATTCTAATATACCAATAAACAAAACCATCCAAATAAAAAAAACAAATTAACTAACCTTAAAACCAACCAAAAACACACAAACCAAATAACAAAATGCCAAAAGAAACCAAAACTATTTCACACTTAGTAATAAGATATACAAACAAAAAAATGGCTTAGTAGTGGGATCACCCCTCTCAAGTATAATATCAGAAATTGTTTTCAAAACCTTGACGAAATAATCACACAAACCATAAAAACATGTGACCCCATGTCCTAATGGGACATTAGTTACGATATGTTGTTGATGGTTTATACATCTATCAAAATTAAGCTATGAAAATTAATATCATTCTAAAAGAAATCGACAACCTACACCCTACATAAAATTCGTCATGGAGGAAGAAATAAACAATAAAATAAATTATCTAGACCTAACAATAACAAGAAACACAAATAACATTGAATAATCAATTTTTAGGAAACCTACACAAACCATAAACACAATACCAAACATCTCTAACTATCCTCCACAACACAAAATGGCTGCTTATTACTCACTCTTATACAGAATGCTAAAAACACCACTAAAAAGTGAAGAAAAAGAAAAACCAATACTATATCAAATAGCCCAAAATAATAGATACAATAAAAAAACAATAGATAAATTAGAATTTATAATATTAAATAAATTAAAACAACCTAATCATAAACCATAAACAACAAAAAAATGGGGCACATTCACATTCACAGGTTACATCGTACAAAGAATAACTAAAATATAATAATATTAATATAACATACAAAATTACAGAAAGCATAATCAATAAATGAAACCAACCGGAAAAAATATATCCCAAACTTAATAATGGGATATGAAAATCGAATGCCATTATAATATTTAACAAATTATACACTGTCCAATCAAAAAAGAAATTAAAAAACACCTCAAACCATACATCAAACCTAACACTTACAATTTAAACTTAGCTACATACACCATGAAAAACAATCATACATTCCCCACATTAGAAAACATACATCTAATAAAAAAAAGTACAAAATATTACAATCTGGGAACAGTTACAAATTTATAAACACAAAAATAATAAAAATATAAATACAAATAAAATAATAAAATAGTAAATTATTCAACTTAGAAGACAAAATTAATCTCAAGACAAACTAAAACTGTGGCTGAGTGCAAGGAAACCGAAAATAGAACAGTACCGGTGTACACGTGACAATGGAAAGCCTACACACCTGACAACTACATGAAGTGCTTAGTCACAGACACATAATTATAGCTCTTGAAAGTTGATTCGCATATATATCAAGTAAGATTCTTGTTTAAGTATATTATAGTGTGAATACAAGAAACAGTGTTGGAAAGTTGAAAATAAATAAATGTATATACTTATATTTTTTTATATATTTATATGTTATATATATATGTATATATATATATATATATATATATATATATATATATATATATATATATATATGAAGTTAATATATTACTATTGTAAGTAATTTTATCCACCATTAAGTGCAATGATTTTACCTTGAGTGATGAGGCGCCTTTCGGTCACTTGACCATTGTCGAATCACTCTGGTGAAATCATTGCACTTAATGGTGGATAAAATTACTTACAATAGTAATATATTAACTTCATAAAGTCAGTGCAACGGAAAAACAATGGATAACGTAAAATATCAAGAATATATATATATATATATATATCTGGTTGGCTTTACCAACCAAAACTAACCTAAATATATATATATATATATATATATATATATATATATATATATATATATATATATATATATATATATATATATATATATATATATATATATATACATATATATGGTAATAACATTGCTTTCCGGTCTTGCAGCCAGATTAAAAAACTACAGAACTAGAGTTATATGTCAGGCTGTCAAAATAGAGACGTAAAAGTCTCTTTGCAACGTAAGAGATGAAATGCGATGATATTTTGAATTTACCCTCAGTATGGAAATGTCTTATCAAAAGCTTGTATTGGCAGAATAGTGAACAAAAGGAAAGGAATGCGAGCAAGTGTTTTGGTCAGGTGTGTGCAAAATGACGTCAATGGACGGAGATTACTTTCCTTTATATATATAGGAGAGGAGTTATCTGCCTCTCATCATACTCACACTTTAACTGTTGTTGGGTTCACCTCGTCAATGCTAGATGAGATCCTGGCACGTGTTGGAACTAAGTTTTATGCACTAGAAAATTAACAGATGTATTCTGGATATTAACACATTATATATATATATATATATATATATATATATATGTGTGTGTGTGTGTGTGTGTGTGTGTGTAAGAAAAATATTAAATATAAAGTTCCTGTTTTGAATTTTGCCATGTTGCGAGCATCAGCTGTTTGTTATTTTTAGAAGATTTTCAGCTGTTGGTAATATAGCATTTTTTGTTTGTTGTCAGAAAAGTTGAAATATGGTTGTTACGTGAAATATTGATTTATTAAAAATAATAGATAACATTGAGTGAACGCTGTTGCGACACAATAATATAAACTAAAATAATTAAGAACATTAAATGTTGTTTCTCCGTTCGCAGCTATTTATATTATAAGTTATACAACATACAAATCTGTGGATCATGATAGTTGGAATAAACATAAATACTTGTACAGAGAAACTCAGTTGTGTTCTTTATTTTAATTGCTGTTGCAAATAATAAAATACCATTATATATATACTTGTTTTATGTTTATTAATAAGATATATGCAATATACATTGTTAAAGTACACTAGTTATAAATACAATTTATATATAAATAAATAATTTGTTCATGATATTAAGAAACTAATTTTTATTTAAAATTAATCTTTACAACTATTCTTTAAATTTAATTCATAAAATTAACTCCATATTCCCAAATTATGTTTATGCAGGGCAAAGTCCAGTAGAAAAAGTTAAAGAGCCACATACCCACTCACATAAACCTTCAGAAGGAGCATCTATAGCATCTGTGGCATTTATGGTCATAATGGGAGATGGGCTACACAATTTAACAGATGGATTAGCAATTGGAGCCGCTTTCAGTGGAGGTCTAGTACCAGGTTTTGCAACTTCTGTGGCTGTATTTACACACGAACTGCCTCATGAATTAGGTAACTATTTATTACAGTGGTAAATAAATAAATGCCAAATCCACAATGAATATATTTACTATTTCAGTAGTTATAAGTTCATAGCTTGTAGATTCACAAGCCATGCTGTTATTGCTAGTTGTTACTTAACAGTATCTAAAAGTAGTTATAATTGAATAAAATGTAATAATTCATGTGATTCAACTAGAATTAACATAAGTTAGCATGGATTGATGAAATATCACATTTTTCATCTGTCCATTTATACAGTTATAAAATATAAAAGAGTAGTATAACTTGTACATTACTGTAGTATACTTGTAAAGCAGTATTATACTGTTATAAAAAAGATAGTTTTATTAGTACACCTGTATTCTTTTCACTGCATTTTCTTTTCTATTTGGTTTGTCATAACACAGTCATCAATCAATTCTCACTGAGACTTACATCACATGTGTACATTAATAAACAAAAACCATAGATGCATTTAATAAGCAGTAAAATCCACTTGAGTGAAGAAAAACACAACCAACTCAAACACACTGTGAAAATTACTACTAACTCGCACAAGTGCTGGCCAAACAATGCTGACATGAGTTTTGCTATGTACCAGTTGGTCCCACCAATGAATATGTTAATTGGTAATTTGATACCTTGTGCATCAATTAAATATTTTAATAAAATGTTATGTCGTTATTTGAAACTAAACGCCAATTTGAGTGTTACTGAAAATTCTGTTGAAAGGAGTTCAAAGTATCACGTTTAGTTTTACCATTCATTTTTTCTTATCTAGGATTTTAATTTTAATTTCTTCCAGTTCCAGTTTTGAATAAATAATTTAAACTGGTATTGAAATAATAATAAATTCTTTTTGCCTTAAACTATATTTCGTGAAAAATTATTAAAAATGCTTATAATCTGGCAATTTATGAAATTTAATCATTTTAAAATAGTCTGATTAATATTTTGTGGTTATAAAACAGCTTTTGCTCATCTAAGATACATTTAAACTCAACTAATATTATTTATATAAATACTAACAATAAGAAAAACTATTATTCTTTCTTAATTTAGAATATATTCGAGTTTCTTGAATTAAAACTGCAAATGTATATGTTTTAAAACAATTTAATGCATATTAATTTTTTCACTAAAAACACTTGTAAATATATTACATCTTGCCTATGGTAGCACTTACTTATATTTGTTGAGGACGGCAGTTTCGGGAGATGTATCCCATTGTCAACTCAGATCGGTCTAAGTTAACAATAGGATGTATCTTCCGAAATGGCCGTCCTCAACTAATGTAGGTAAGTGCTACTATAGGCAAGTTGTAACATATTTATAAGTGTTTTTAGTGAAAACTAGAAGCTTACGTGAAGATAGAAACAACAATTATTACTTTTTTCCTTAGGTTCACAATTTCAAGATTATTATAGGAACTACAATTATCTTCTTCTACAATAACTAAAGCAAAATTTTATTTTCAGGAGATTTTGCAGTTCTATTAACGTCAGGTATGACTGTTAAACAGGCGATGTTTTACAACATTGTGTCATCAGTATTAAGCTTTATTGGTATGCTGGGAGGAATGTTGCTTGGTAATTTTGGTTCTGCGACTGAATGGATTTATGCAGCCACTGCTGGATCATTTATTTACATAGCTCTTGCAGATTTGGTAAGCCAAAGTAAAATATTATATACTATATTATTAGTGGCATGTTACAAGTCGCGCACTAGTTTTGTACCGGCTTGATTATACTAACAGTCTGTGTACTACGACTCCTCGTCGTCCTCGTCAGACCGAGACCGATTTGATGAAACAATGAAATTTAAACAATATTTTGTATTATGTACAACATAATAATTTGGGCACCTATGTAAATTCAGGTAAAATGTATGTTTTGATGAAAAAATGCCAAATTTCTTGTGATTTTTAAGTACAAGAATAGCTTAAAATTTGATTTCCAGGCCTTTATTTTTGAAAGTTTTCCGCCCCAATTCACACCATGTTTCCCTGCCATTGTGAAACCCCCCTGAAAGTCTATCCTGGAGCCGCCTTTGTTTCATGGAAACTCCCATGGCAACAGGTCTCTTACTAACTATATAAATGCATTCTGTTTTTCTTAACTCTCTATCTTTTACTTCATCTTTCCATAAAGACCTTTTTAAAAGTCGTTTGCATGTATTTAGAGAGCAAGAAAAGTGACCAGAATTGAAGTTTACAAAAGAAACAAATTAAACAAGTTTCTATTAGAAATATACATTAAAATGTATAATAGTTCTTCAAACTCTGTTGCAGGTTCCTGAAATGAATAAGAGTGCAAAAACTGGAGACAGGCATCTATGTAATGTCTTCTTACAACTTGCTGGAATACTTTGTGGTGGGGGTATTATGTGCCTCATTGCTATCTATGAGGAAGAATTACACAACATCTTTAGTTAATACTAATATAACCTATGTTAAGTTTTATTTTAAGGGAAGAACTGTATATATATATATATTATCTCTATGTTTGTAAGTAATGTATTGTAATTTTAAAACTAAAACACGATTTTTAATAATAAAATAGGCTTATTTATTTTGAACTTGATTTAATATTTTTCAAAATACACGAAGTACATAGCCTTTACATTCCTTATTACACTTTTGCTATTACTTGCAACCAGACCTTCTGTTAACTAAAGGTATTTGAATTGTTGAACTAAAGGTACCAAATTGTTAACTTACACTTGGAGATTCATATACTTTACATTCATATAGATGTTTTAGTGGCTTATCTTTTTGATTTTATTATATCATCTAAAACTATTCATGTTTAGCTACAGAAAATGATATTTTTATATTGTCCTATTCTTCAACTAGAAATGAATAAGTTTTGTTAAATGCTGACAGTGCTTATTGGCAAAAGGCTCTGTAGATAGTTTTTGTGAAATATTCTTGTTTATTAATATTACTTGTGTTGAAAATAATCGACTTCATTTTAAAATGCATAGATAATTAAGGAGGTGTTTTGTTCTATTCATAAAATCCACAATAGCAGAAAAGTAATAAAATGGTAAAAATTTTAAAAAGTGCAAAACTAGAGTACAAGAAGTACACCGATCCCACAGGTAGCTCTTTAATAATTATAAATTAGTTTTCAGTACTTATACTTGCATATGCTGCACATGCCTTGTGCCACATTAAGGAATTTAACCATTACAGCAAGAAATTTTAAAAAACATTACCCATCGAGAACCAGCAAAGTTATTGAAATTCGTCCTGAAATTAATAAAATACTTATAGCATTAAGATCAATAAACAATATTATAGAACTTGCAGTTTTTGTGTTGTACATCTTGTTGTTTTCATAAAAATTACACTTGTTTGTTTATCTTGGCAAAAAAACCTACCTACTGTTTACTAGTAGGTTTTTTTGCCAAGATAAACAAACAAGTGTAATATTATAGAATGTTATGTTTGTTAATTTAAATTCTTTTATAATTAAATTTATGTTTCAACTAAACACAATCCAGTTATTATCAATCAGAGACACTGCCTCTATGTATACCTAAAGACTTACAGTTTCCCAAGTTGTTTCTTTATTATTAATTTTAACTTGTTAAATCCGACGGAAAAGTTTTCAAAAAAATAATCTATTTTATATCTTTAAAAAAACACATTTAGGAAAAATTTTGAAAAAAGGTATATGTTCTAATGATTGAAAATGAGAGCACTAGAATTCAGTTTGGAAAGTCAACTCATGAAAAAAATCAAGTAAAATTCTTGTTTGAGTACATAAACGTGTAAGTGGTTAATGATTACATAAAAAAACAGCTTAAATTATTTTAATATAAGACAAAATATTGTTATTAAAATTTATATTGAAATTATAATTATACTGTGATATTAAAGAATATTAATGTTGTTTACTGCTTGTTTTCATTTTAAAACAAATAATAGTCTATGAAACACCATGAATAAAAATATAAAGAAATTAAATAACTTATAAAGTCTTATTCGTTAAACAATAAATTTAATGACTTACGAAAAACACTGTGCAATTCAATAAATTATATATCCATTAAAATATGGTGCACTGCAAGTATGCAATTCTGTAATGTAATGTTTTTGAAATCTCTAACACTAGGAACTGATGAAAAATACAATTGAAGTAAAAACAAACTATAATGAGACAATGAAATAGATGGTTTATCAGCTCGATCAAAGGAACTGGAAATTGTATATTGTCTGCCTCTTATGTATTTTTTGGCAATTCTCGTAGAGGCAAATAGAATTTTTGAAAATATAAATCATTATTGAGAACCGCCTTCACATGCTTCAACCCGTTGACCATAAAATCAATGGCGGCTACAAACAACAAGGTATTCTAGCAGTTTCCATTAAGGCAAAAACTTTTACCCAGTATGTTGCTAATACCATTGTAGAAATAGTCATTAAAGCTCATTTTGTTCGGTTTGATCTCTGATTTTGCACAGACCTTTTCTAAGAATTCTTTCTACATACCAACAATACTCTCTTGAGCAAAACAAATACCTTAACGGTCTCTGTCGGCAAATATAGTTAAAATAGTTGTTTTCTTAGACATCCAAAAAATGTAATAG
The DNA here is from genome assembly GCA_036971475.1 of Prosapia bicincta. Taxonomy (NCBI): domain Eukaryota; kingdom Metazoa; phylum Arthropoda; class Insecta; order Hemiptera; family Cercopidae; genus Prosapia; species Prosapia bicincta. Next base: position 92,872,360 of record JBAIZL010000002.1, read on the forward strand.
TAGTCTATAAAATGGAAACTCTGTGAGCAGATTAAATTAATAATAAATACACAAAAACCTCTTAACCACAAACTTTCTTTAATTTACCCTAATGTACATTTCAGTTACAAAGTAACCATCCTCAGAGGGATGACATACAAAGACTTTGTATGTTAGTGTATGTATGAGACTTTGTATGTATTGAGTCTTTGTATGTTATCCCTCTGAGGATGGTTACTTTGTAACTGAAATGTACATTAGGGTAAATTAAAGAAAGTTTGTGGTTAAGAGGTTTTTGTGTATTTATTATTAAATTCAACCACAGTATATTCCTAATAAATAGATTAAATTATCCAAATTAGTGAAGTTTTACTGTATGTACACAACTTTTAATGTTATTCTTACTACTTGTAAAGAGCCACACCTCACAGTACATTGTACTGGTTGGTTAATACACCTGGTTAAACAGGTTAATATACATTACTGATAATACTATTCAAACCATATGCTAATGTAATCACACATATTACATTTTTTTCCATTTCTTTTATAACAGATAATTTACATGTTTTAAATTATATACATCAGTTCAGTAATTTGCTTTCATAACTATTATTCAGCGTCATTTTGAGACAACTTGAGTTGAATTCCTGGATGGTGACAGGTAAGACTAATTTCATACACAGAACTGATAACTCAATCTAGATCCCGGAAACTCTGGTATGAATTCAATGTTTTCTCTGTTTAGTTAAAGTTCATTAGCATACACTCAGATGCTGTAAAAGAAATGAAGTTGTCAACAAGACAGAGACTCGGTCTTTTTTCAAAGATAATAATAGCATACAGTAATAATGCATGAAAAATTAAATCCATTGTATTTAATGCCTCAAAACACTAAAAGCATTGTTTTTGAAAATTTTTGATAGTAAAATCTTTTACATTATTTACTATCTTCAACTTGAGGTACTAGTATATACTTAAAAACATACACAAAAATATGTAAAAACTTTATTATTATAGGAGTATTACATTTGATATTAAATGAGGACAGTTAAATTGATTTGTTTAGTTTGTACATACATTTATTAGTTAATCTTTAATATTTATGGTTTTAAATAATAAATAAATATTATACATACAATATTGCTGTAATTGATATACAAGATTAAAGCATATTTTTTATTTTGAATTTTTCTCCTCTTGTTCTTTAATCATATTTTCCCCTTCTTTAATCTGATTTTCAAACTTTTCTAATTCTTGTTTGTGTTTTTCAATATCTTCTTTTAATTTTGCCAACAGTTCCTTTTGCTGCCTATAAAAGTATTCTTCTTCACGAACAGCTCCCATTTCTGCAATAGCGCCTCCTGCATCACGAATGCTTCCTCCACCACCACCACCCTTTCCAACACCTTTTCCTGGTGATTTATGTCTTGCAATTAAATTAAATTGAAATAGCTTTTTAGTAAAAGAAAATACATGCGATTTTGAAAACATTTTTAAAATGGTATGAAAATTTTTATTATTGTTTATGATTGTGAAGTATCCTAGCAATGTATTTAACAACAGACATTAATTATTATCAGATTAAATTTTATATATTTATCTTTAAATATAAGAATTAAGAAAGAATGATATTAATAGCACCCAAGAAAAATAAATCACATTTCCTAATGTGAACATGTCACCTAAGAAACTTTTAGTATTTAGCATAATTTTAGTATTTATCATTTTAAAATTAAATGCAGTCAAAACTATACGAGTTTTGAGGAAATTAAATTACAAGATGCTCTGAGCAGATTGTATGCATGGAAATAGATTTGGTAGGTTTTATTGGGTTTCTTTTATGTTTAAAGTAAATTATCCATAACATTTTTATTTCAACACATTAGATTGCAATTGATATATTTTAATATGTCGTCGACATATAGGTCTAGACTTAGGTAACCACAAATATTCAGATTTGAAATGTTTTTAGTAATTGATATTACCAAAAGCAATTACACATTCACAGGGCAATATATATACTGTATATATATATAGATTTTTTGGACTAGGAGACTGACAGACTTACCTTGGTAAGAGTCCACACTGTAGTGGACTCTTACCAAGGTAAGTCTGTCAGTCTCCTAGTCCAAAAAATCTAAATAATCTTTACCAACCAAAACTAACCTAAATATATATATATATATATATATATATATATATATATATATATATATATATATATATATATATATATATATATACATACACACACACATACATACATACATACATACATACATATGGTCATAACATTGCTTTCCAGTCTTGCAGCCAACAGTCTTAAACAGAGATCCGACTGTATTTAGTAAAATTACGACTTGCTGAAAAATTAAAGTAAATTAATGAAAAATTTACAGACATATTGTTTTTGATTGATCTAACCTACATTTAGTCTTGGTGATTGAGTAAATTACTAAAATTGAATACGTTTACTTCAATTAAAAGTCAAGCAAGTTGTTATTTTACTAGTTCAAAAGTAACAGTATCAATGATTGTTATAATAACAACGTCCATGAACATTTTATAATACAGCATGTTTGGATTTTACTTAAGTACCTTGTTGCTAAGGTTTACCAATATTATTATTAGCTCCAACCGTATCAGATGTCTTGGTTTTTTTCACTTATATTCATATGAATAACGTCCTTGAACAATTGCACGTGTGGCCAAAAAAGTGCATTAAGGAAACCATGGGTTTTAAACCATGATTTAGGAAAACCATGTTTTAGGAAAACCAAGCAGTAACGAAATCATGCATTTAAACCATGTTTTAGGGAAACCATGCTTTTCTTTATGTGAAAAATGTTTTTAATGACATTCTAGTAATGCCAAGCAACAAAAACATTTAAACTTAATATTTGTGGTTTTTTAATTGTATTTGTTGATAAAGTATTAAATATGAGCTGAGGAAAATTTACCAAAAAGATGTTTCTTTTGCTCTTCACGGCATTTGGTAAATCCTTCAGGATGGTAGATACTTTTTTAAACATATCAAACATTCTTAAAAAATGTTTGTGCCTATAATTTACAATGTTTTCATCTCAGTATTTTTTTGAAAATGGATGTTTATATAGTTCTGAGTTTTAGCAGAACTAATGTAGTACACTAGAATTGTGAACCATGTGTATTTTGAGAGTTAAGTTGATGACACCATATTATTATGGTGTATTGGGCTTTGGAAAACAACAAGTTGATTGTAATACGTATCAATAAATATGTTGCAAGCACTTACAGTTTCCAAGTGTTTGACTGCATAATACTCGTTTCTGTTTATGAGTAGCATCAATGTTAAATTAGCAAAGTTCTTTCTCAATAACTTGAATGCTTGATTTAATCCTTTCTTTCCTTTAATGCTTGATTTAAAGGGATATCTATTTTAAAATCTTGACAGGATATTGTTGTAGCCTTTTTCATAATAGGCAACTAAATACTTCTGTCATATTGAAGGCATTTTTATTTTAAAACATTATAAAAACTTTAACTAAATAATACTTAACTAAGTGAATATGTAAGGCATTACTTGCTTACACGAACTTAAAAGGAATGATTGCTTCAAAAAGCATCAGCAAGTAAGCCCTTACTTACATATTCTTACATAATTACGTATTCACTTAGTTAAGTATTATTTAATTAAAGTTTAATCAGTGAATTCAAGATGGTTACAAGCAACAATTATTAAAAAATTTTAAATGTTGTCCAAGGCAAAAAGTTGCTAGTAAAAAAGCGATACTACAATTTTCTGTAGTACGGTTTCTGGCAAAGTGCACATTTGAAGCAATAATTTTGAAGTGATTCAAGGTTTAAAAAGTCTTTAATGTGCGTAACAATGTTTATCTGTAGGTGTACATTAGTAATCACATTTTTTTCCTTATCGGTATGTAGATGAACAGAAATAGACAAAAACATTCAATATAATTGTGATACACTGTATTTATTGTCAGTTAGAATACAGACAATATTAATATTTGTCGCAGAGTGTAGATTTAAACATGTACAAAATGTTTTCTAACTTTGCACAGACCCATAGACCTACTAAATACATTTTATTTTTACTGAAACACACATAAATTAGACATTAGAGAACATATTGAGTTTTTCAGATGATTAGAATTATATCTATGGCTTGTTCTTACAGGTGTTCAACAAATTAAACGGCAATTTTAAGCTAAATAACTACTTACTAACTCACTTTTATGGCTATTATTATTTACACGCTTCACCCTAGAACGGTCGCTGCGGGTCATGGTGACCCGCACAGCTTTTCCACCCTCTCTCACTCCTACATTGCTTGTAAGATCTCTGGACGCCATTCCTTGTACATTCTTAACTCACCCTTTACTACATCTCGCTTATTTTTGCTTAGTCTGAGTGGAGTTGCCAGTCATGATAGTGATGTGTGGGTCATGGTGACCTACAGCGAATGTTTGTGAGTGCATAAAATTATTTGGTGACACTTGAGTCTTGTTAGGTTATGAGTTATTAGGATTGTTATAAAGTAGAGTAGATTGCCATTTTACATTTAATTAGGCTTCACCATGGATGATAGTGAAATAGACAAAGTTTTAGCTGCCTTTAATGATGGTCCTTCTATACAATATGAGTCGGACATTGTTGAGATTGAGTTTGGGAGTGAAGCTGATCCAGAAAAAAGAACTGATGATCTGTTTGGAAATACTGACACAGAACAGAGTGAAGAGGAAGAAGTTACAACGGATGATCACGCTAAAAATGCTACTTTAAAAACGATGATATTCCTCTTGCTTGCAGAGGAAACTTTGTAGATTAAAATAAAACCAAATGGAAAAATAGCTGAACCTACCAACCATTTGTACAAAACAAAAGAATGTTGTATTGCGCTTACAGCTAGCACTATAACTGAAGCCTAAATCCCAACTGAAATGCAATTTTACAGAAAATATTCCGAGTTTACCAACTGGCCTGCTTAAAATGTCTAGATGAAAATTAATTCATTTTACATTAGCTATAAGGTATTTTATGTTCAAGTCTTAGTTATATGCATTTAATCTTCATTAAGTTGTAGTGAAAAGTAATATATTTTCACTGGAAAATCATTTTCAATATGAAGCATTGTTCGTTCTATTAGAAGTAAAAATAAGATTGTTTAAGTATAAGTATATGGTATTTATATTTTAAAGACTAATTTATACTTTTATAAAACCATTAGGAAAGTATTATTTTTTGTATTTGTATTTTTATACATTTTTAGTAGTCGTATTCCTCATGTTTGTACAAAACTACGTATTTATATTGTTGTCATTATTAATGTATTTTATTTTACAATACAATAAAGATGTCATTAAAATCCATGTGTTTTTAAAAATTCTTTATGCATCTTATACTATGATAAAATAAAGAAAAATATATAAAAATTAGATTTACTAGTTAAAACATTTTTTTAATGCGGGTCTCTATGACCTCCAACAACTGGAATCAGCTGCACAGTAGATTCAACTGTTGTAGGTTAACATAGGATTAACATAAAGCCATCCAAACACTGTTTGAACTAGGTTTAATAATAACTACTGAGTTCGCTAATAGTCTATTTACACTGACATGCATTGTCACTAAAGCTTGATAATCTTCATATTACAAAAACTGATCTCTCTTTATGCTAGCTCACTATGTTCTAACTTACCAGCAAGGAGCATCCTCTTGACTCTTTAATTTGGTCCAAACTTACACCTGTAAGCCATGGGCACCCATGTATAATTTTATAGGGGGGGCCAAATCTGATACCTGGGGAATGGGATTCCCTCCATGAGAAGGAGGGTCCGGGGAAAGTTTGAAAAATTATGGTTAAAATGGTGAGTTTTAAGGCATTTTGGAAAATTCGAAACTTCTAATTTTTACAGGCTTTTTTGTATCGATTAATTAATTTTTTTATAGAATGAGTGAATCTTTATTCCTTACAATACTAAAAAATATAATAAAAAGCTTTTTTTTCTTGCGTCATTTCATTTACTATAGGATAGGATAGTAACCGACAAATTATTTTGAGGTTGGAAGTTTTTTAAATATAGGCTATTATTTCAGTTTTATAAGTGGCGTTTTTTTTTTAAATTTTAATCCAGGCATGACAGTCGAATATCTGATTTTATTGAAATATCTCATTAGGTTCAGGGTGTTTGCGTATTTCAGGAGGAACTGCTCATATAACACTAAAAATGAGAAAAAATGCTTCGTTAGTGAGTTACGACTAGCGAAAGATTTCACCTGCAATTCAGTTACCCCTGTGAAATAAATCAATAAATGTATAGGCCCTACTTAAGTAAGCAGATTCAAATTTTATCCTCCTTAGGCTTTTTCTACTAATTTGAGCAATTAGGGGTAGTTTTCACCCTTGAAAATGAATTTTTAGAGGTTCGAAATATTTAACAATTACAATTAGAGTATCAGACAATCATTATTTTTAATTCATCTGAACCAAATTTCAATCTTTTTACGCTTTTTTATAGAATTTGACAATAATTGGTAGTTTTCACGCTTAAAAAATAAAAAGCGCCCGTCGGCACTAAATAGATTTTGAAGTAGAGGGTAAGTTAAACTTAATCCCAAATTTGTATGCAAATCGGTCTTTTCCGAAAAGTTTGCGAAGTTTTTTCCTATTTTAAGCTTCGTTTCCTGGACTAATATTAAAGATAAATCAAATTAAAACGTCAATTTCTACAATTCAATTAAAGGTAATGTAACATAGGCTATAACATATAATAAACTATTAAAATTAATATGTGGACAAAATGGTATGTTTTGTTTAACTTAACAGAAAAGAAATATACCTAATATGTAATATCTATGTATCGTATTATTAGATCTATACATAGGAATTCTTTTGAAATTGATTCTTGACGTTTGTTATGTTTCTTTATTAGGAAATGTTTTCATTTACCAATTAGGCTAATAATTTATCAATTTTGTAAATCGTAACACGGTACCGTACACTATAGTCAATATATAATCTCCCTGCTTCCTATTTGCACCAAATACAGTACTACAATGTCGAACGCAGATGACATGCAACAGAGAAGAGATGCAGCGTCAGTCAGAAGGGCCTAGGTTATCCTTCCTGTCACGTTTTCCCTATCATTGGGATAGCTGGCTCGCTGTGTCAGCGTCTAGGATATTAGTCGTGTCCTGTTTAGCTGTTTTCCTTTAATTGACGCAACCATTAACTGGTCCACATTGACATAATCACATATGGATATTCAATAGTTTCTGACTTTAAAACCTACTTCGTTCAGTCAAGGTGTTAATATAGCAGAATCGCATAAATATACTATTTATATTGTTAATACTGTGAAAATTTATTATAATTAAAGTATAGTTCTTCCACATCAGCTGAAAATAAAAAAAGAAATATTTGTACAAAAGTCTTAATAATTTTAATTTGTATTTTTCTGGGAGCTAGGGGGGGCCACGGCCCCTCCCTGCCCTTGTGTATGGGCGCCCATGCTGTAAGCCAGCCAAGGCAGGTAAAATTTGACACAAGCAGATCTGAGGCAAGTAAGTACCTGTACCAACTCTGTCAAAAAATCAGTCACTGGACTTTAATAACCCTTTGATCACTGGACCTTCTGATATTTAACCCTTTGAGTCACTATATCCCTGGAAATGAATTCTTTAAAGGCATCATTGCTTAATTACCTTACTTTAGGGATATTTAAGAAAGTTTATGAAATGAAAAGTAAATGCTATATTGCTGTTTAATAAAAACATTTTCTTCATTTACTTAAATTATTTACCAGAAATTTACTTACTATTGAAATGTAACATGTGTATGTGTGTATGTGTGCACGTGCGTGTGCGTATGTGTGACCGTGTGTGTGTGTATATACATATTATAAACATTATTATTTTATTAAAAAGTTATATGATCAATACCTGTAAAGCATATCTTTTAAACATACCCTCTAAAAATATTTAAAATGAATCAAATGATAAAAATGACCCTTACATTACCAAAAATATTTACGATGTGCCAAAATTCAATTGAGTTTTTGTAAAAATAATATGTAAGTACTGACAACATTATAGTCACCAGTTCAAATAGATTTTAAAAGTATGCTTTTTAATACTTAATTGCCCATTCTTTCACTGGAAATACCAAAAAAAAATATTTTAAAATCAAACATTCAATCAAAATATTTACAAAACAAAATTTTATTCTACCAAAATATAATTTTATATGTATAAAAAAATTAATTACCTTTTATGCTATGAAAACAATTCTATATATCAAGTAAATTTACTTATGATTTCGAATAAATGATAAGCCGGTTGAATAAACATGAATAGTTATACTCTTCGATTCGCAGTCCATTAAGTTCAGTGAATCTTAATAACTTTACATTAATTTAAAACTGTCCGAACTTCAATTTTGTATAAATTTGTAAAAACTTACTGAGACAGAACGTTTTCAATCGCTCCGTGGTGATTTTCATCAGTGTCTAAATGTTCCGCTTGGAATTGTTGTTGTTGGGTTAAGTGATATTTCAAAGAGTAAAGTAGTGTCAAAGAGTACTGTATGTGATTTGTATTTGGTCTGTTCCTTTAATATGTTTGTATTAAACAGTTATTTATGATTTCACTGAATCTCTATTTATAATTTAACTACTTCAGAATAGTTTTATAATTGTTAATATTATGAATAAAAAACACCATATAGTAAAATCAACAACTTTAATTATTATTGAAAACATCTTATCTAATTACCTTCAATTATTTAACTTCTTTCTCTGTAAGATAAATTATTCATTTGTTTACATTTTAAATTAGCTAGCATTTATTATTAAATTAACTCAAAAAATTACCCTAAGCAGTGTTATCACTAACAAATTAATTTAAAACATTTATGTACACTTTACCAATCATAAAATATTCTATTTTTGTGTCATAAAGGCTTAGGATACTACTATCAATAATACCCATTAAAATTCAATCGTCTCCATTAATTTTACAATATCCCAAAAATCTCTTTAGTCTGTCTCGTTTAACTGATTCAATCTTTTATGAATTTTATTAAATCAAATTATTTTATTTTGCAGCCCACATCAGTAGATCTTTGTTATGTTTTTCCACCTTTTTAATTTATGCTTGATAAAGGGACATTTCTAGTCCTTTTCTCTTTTACATCTGCACCATTAGTGAAGTTATGAAATTTTGTAAAAATTATAGCTAATTGAAATTTTTTCTCTTGGTAAGCAAAATACAGTCCATTTTTGTCCACATTTAAAATACTTTTTGGCTGATAATCTTTTTCTCAATGCAATATTCCCCTTGATCTCTAAATGTTTATTATTCAATTTACTTTTACCACAAATATCTCGGAATAAAATTCTTCAATCATCTAAAAATTCTCCTGCGTTGGTGCATAATTATTAGCACGACTAATGAAAAATGTTTTTCACAAATTTTTTTGAACCACTTAACACGAACACTCAGTTCCCGATAATTGGAACTCCAACCCACGTTCAACTAATGCAATTTATCTGAAACCACTTCTTGAATATTGTAGTTTCATTTTTTTTTAATGATGGACTATGTTTGATAAAATCCTGTATTACTTTGCAATTTCACATTTCCTTTTTACTCCTCGCTTCACTTCTTGGATTACTATAACTTTTAGTATTCAATACTAAATTTTTGTACGGCCAACGCTTAGCCATTTAAAATCACTAAAAATTTCTAAACAAAAATCACAATAAAACACAAAACTTTAGAAGACTGTAACTGTATTTTAAGTGACTAAATTGAGTTACTGTGTGGAAGAATGTTTTGTATTTTACTTTATGGAAGGATTTGGTACTGGATATTTGATTTGTTGGCATATTGAGGTCTGGATAGATTTACTACTTGATTTGTAATAAAATAAACATAATAAAACAGAAATTACAAACATTTTTAGACTAAAGAATAAAACCATATGTCGCTAATTTAGCTTTACAGTATAGCTGACTAATGTACTGAATATCCCTTGACCTTTTTTTTAACATACAAGTACATTTTATTACAACGTAAAAGAGAGATTTGCAAGATGGAGTATTTTTTTTATGGTAATGTACTTTTACTGCATTAGTCAGAGGCGCGGCGCACCCAGTTTTGTTAAAGAGGGGGCAAGGACATCAACAACAGGGGGGATATCAACTATGTTGTCATATTCCTCCAAATCAGTCAAGTTACTTCAATGCATACTTTGTTCTACTTTATGGCGCAAACTCAACAACTGTGTATTTTTAAGGGATATTCCTGAAGTTTTTAATTATTGATGCATTTAAATATTAAAATTTTAATTTACTAATTAACTAATGCTCCTAATACCTCGGCCACAAATAAACCTAAAAAATGTATTAATAACGCTTATTTATTGGTAAATGTTGGTAGTTAAATTTATGTACGGCGCATGCACACTATACGTTTTCAATGAAGGATAACACGCATAATTTCTTTTTATTTATAGTGAACGTCACTTGCTCCTTTCCTTCGTACAGTATACTTTTGGTGTACTATGGAACTTGACTAACAAAGTTAAAGTAAAAGCTAGGCTATTGACTGCAATTAAATATAATAATGGGATTATTAACAAATGTTTGACTTGAGATTAAATGTTTATGGGAATGTCAAAAGTAACCTGTAACAAAGGATCCTGTTTTAATCTTTTTAGAAAGATTCTCTTTGCTAAGAGATCCAGTAATAAGTTCACTTTTTAACATATTTTACTTTTCTGTTCAATAAATTTTCTGTATGCAACCTCTGCAAATTATTTTCGCATATCTTTTGATGCAACAAATAAAAAATAAATTAATAACCAGCAATGCTGGGGGAAAATTTCTTTCCAAATCATTTCTACATAGCAATATGTCGAAGGAAAGGGATTTGTACCTTGTATTTACCATTTATCCTATAGAGGTTATAGCTAGGGATGGGCCGATTCCTAAAATTTTCGATTCCGATTCTAAAATTTTCCGTTCGATTCTCGATTCTTTCAAATTATATTAGTTTACATTCTAGTTCTCTAATAATTAATTTAGTTAACATCTTGGTCATATGGCAAAACCTTTTAAAACTTCTGTTTTAATATAATAGGCTACACACAAAACCTTCAACCTTGATTTATCAATAGGAATTTTTTTAAACATATCAGATTAAAGTAATGACTTATTTTAAAGTTAAAAATGTGAACTTTATTTATTTTATGATGTTTGAAAAAATTCCTAAGCCTATTTACATTGTCTCCCAAACAAAACAAAAATTAAAAACAAACGAACAACATAAAAAGTAGAAAATTAATACAAATAGGATAGTTTTTAATATTTAAAAGTCTGGCAGGTAATGTACATTTCCGTTCAGAAACACAAGCATTTGAACACGTTGTGGGTCAAGCTAGTTTCATCGCTAGTCACATATAGCTCCTGAAGTTGAGAAAGGTTTTTCAGAAAACACTATCGCAAGTGGGCAGACAGGTATTTTATTGCCATTGCATTTAAATGAGGGTATTTGGCACTTTGTACTGCCCAATACTTCCCAACATCAGAATCTGGACTGGCTAATGGTTCCCCCAGATAATTGTTTACTTCTTCTTCTACTGTCAATTCCCCTGGGGTACCTTCTTCCCCAACATTCTGGATTAGTGGGGCATACCTTCTCCACATCTGGTGGGACCTTTTTTTCTGCAGGTGTCTGGAACAAGTACAACTGATTCAGGCCTATTTTGTATTTATTACTCAATCTCAGTTGATTTTTAACCGACTATCACTTGTAGGTCCTGTGTCTGAGGATAAAGTTTCTTCAAGTATAGATCTTTTTTGTTGATAAAATGGATGTTATTTAAGTGCTTTTTCATATTTGATATATTATGTAGTTTTCCACCGTCAGTTTCTGTTAACCGTCATCGAATTGACGCGACGGCCAGTACCCTGAACCGAATACCGTCGGGCCTCTTAACGCTTTATGTTTATTAGTACTACTCAGCTGGTGTTGCTACTTTTGGAAAAATTAAGTCACAGTATTTCTGTTATCCGTCTATTCGCTCAACCATCATGGCCACGGTTAATCGAGTTTTTACTGTACTTTTTTGTGTTTTGTTCTGACATCTATAAATCAGTGGCAGTAAGACACGTGGGGGGGGGAGAGAGAGAGAGTATCGAACCCGCTCTAGTGAGAGAGAGAGAGACGAGCAATGTCAAACGACCAGAAATGGTTACGATCTTGATTGCTGTTGCTTCATAAATAATAATATTTTCGTTATATTTCCGTTTACTTTAATCATTTAATTCATTCAAATCAACCAATACATAAATAAGATATAGTTGGTAATTAATTATTTTTCCAATAAATTACTCCATACACAAATCTTAATAGTTAACAAAATAGGAATCGGAATCGACAGTTTTATGATGAAGAATCGAGTATCGACGATTCCTCGATACCACCTAAAATCGACGATTCCTGGAATCGAGAATCGGAATCGGCCCATCCCTAGTTATAGCTTATAATATATATATATAATCAAGAGCAGTAGATATAGCTCAGTAAATACAAGAGCAGCTTTTTGTCGTCTTTTCAAACCTCATGCCATGCACATTACATTGAAGCCTTGTTTCAAGTGTTCCTTTTACAACCAGAAAGTACCAGTTTTAACCAAAAAGACAAATTTTGATAAAACATGTTTACATAAAATAACAATACGTCCTTTTATAGTATTTGCTGGTATTGATTTATACAATTAATCTTCAACTGTAAATTTCATTTGTTTCAAAGAAGAAATAATTGTTTTGTTTTTATTGCATATGAAAGGAATTTGAATTTATTCCATATGCTCAGATTTTGAACAATTCATCCTAGTAAAGATAACATGAATGGCGGTTTTCCTTTGATCCTTGTGTAGCTCCAAAAGATAGGTTCTCTATTATAGAGTCTTTCTAAAAGCACAGATTTCAACTTTTCATTCCTAATACCTCTATAATTGTCCATACATGATTTCTATATTTTTTTAGGTTAATGACAGATCATAGACCAATTCATGTTTTTACAATACTCTACGTTTCGAATATCTTTCCGAAATTATTTTTTAAAGAGCTCAATTATATTAAATGAATTCAATTTTATTAAATTATTTTCACATGTATTGGTCTGTGATCTGTCATTAACCAAAAAATTGAATAGTTATTAACAGACATTAAATAAAAAGATTTCTATATTGTTTCATGTTCTTGATTTAATGGCTTTCTAAGGATGAAGAAAACTTGAACTTTTCTCTCTAGATTTTATATCTTCAATTCAGGTGTTATGTTAGTTCCAATTGAAGCTGGCATATCAAGTAATTTCGCTACAGTATAATATCTACTAAAATCAAACTGTTATTCATTCTTTGTTGGTTATTCAGTATTTTCTGTACCTTGTCCATGATGATGTCCTTCAGTATTTCATTTTCTTTTATGTCCAACATAGCTGTTCTGATATCAATAATAAGCCCAAAGCTCTAGAATTCTATGAGACTGCTACAGAACAGAGGGTTTTCCTTGTATCTTTCCATTAAAATTGCTTTTGTTGTTACCCAATGACATAATATAGAACAGAGATTGAACAATAAATGCAGGCTCCAACTCCAGTCTTGCCATCCATAAGCAATTCACATTTCCATGAATATACATAGATCCAATGGGTATAAGTTCTGATATATAGTGCATTGCACAAGAGCTTAACTAAGACAAAAGATGGTTAAATTAACTTTATATAGTATGGATAATATAAACGACAATGGAAACCAGTTGTAATACTTACTTCTTCATGCAGGCGTCCGGCTAAACTATAGCCGATGTCCACGATATACATATGACGCTATGGCCCACAGGTTCTTCTTAACTAGAATATCTTGCCACTTTGTCACAATTGGTCTGAGGATGTCTCTTGTAGGTAATGGGTAAGGGCAGTTCAGCAGGACATAAACCAGTTGTAATAGATAACAATAACATATATATTTTCAGAATATTTGTGGTAGAGCTTAAACCTTGTGCGGATTGTTAGACTTTCCTTGGTAATAGTCTGTTTTTTAATATTAAAATAGATATACATTAATACTAAAATAATTATATATTTCAAACACACCCGTTTCCTGTGTTCATCCAGAGAGAAACCCTTATATAAAAGTTTTTGGGACCAGAGTGTGGACTGATACTTTCCTTGGTAATAGTCTGGCTTATGATATTAAAATAGATATACATTAACACTAAAATAATTATATATTTCAAACACACCCGTTTCCTGTGTTCATCCAAAGAGAAACCCTTATATAAAAGAGTTTTTGGGACCAGAGTGTGGACTGATACTTTCCTTGGTAATAGTCTGGCTTATATTAAAATAGATATACATTAACACTAAAATAATTATATATTTCAAACACACCCATTTCCTGTGTTCATCAGAGAGAAACTCTGGTGTAAAAGTTTTTTTGGGATTAGAGTGCGGACTGATAGACTTTCCTTGGTAATAGTCTGATTTTTTATATTAAAATAGATATACATTCACATTAAAATAATTATATATTTCAGACACATTCCATCTTTTGTCAATCAGAGAGGGAAACTTTTGTTAATCAGAAAACATTATTTTGTTCCATACCTGAATCAATATCAGCAAAATATAATAAGTTCATGCACAATTATGACAAATACTACCATATTTTTTTCTATTTTCACCTTCCTTAATAGCTTCCATGGATCATACTTCTTCCAATCTCTTTATCCAAATACACTCTGAAAATAGTTGTACATTAATTAATTAAAAATTTAAATTTTATAATTGATAATTGAAAATGTTGACTGAGGTACAACATGGAATAACATTTTAGTCCAGCTATTATTATGTCTACATATGTTCAAAATTTACCATATTTAATAGCTTTTCATTTTATTAGCCTTCAGAGGATACAGAAATTAACATCAAGATTCAGTAACTTAATGAAAATTTCTAATGGTAAAATATTCAAAGAAAAGGAATTAATAATGATAGTTAGTAGTAGTTGAATTCTATCATTTTTTTTATCTTTAATTTTACACAAAATTAAGATTACACTTGTTTGTATTATCTTGGCAAAAAAACACTACTTACTGATCGGTCAGTAATGCTCAATAATTGAGATACTACCCTTTAAAAGTTAACTCGCATAAATACCAAGTAAGATTCTTGTTTAAATACATATAGTGAAAGTGACTGACTTTCTGACTGATTAATTTCCTGTGGCCATAAACGTAACACCCACCCACCCATTTGTAATTATACAACATGTACAACTATGTATAGGTTGCCAATATTAATATTCCCACGACCAAAATCCACAAAACATCCTATTCACACAATGTATACTTAGTTCATATTTATAAAATGCATATTATATGCAAATAAACCAACTCATATTACTTTATAAATGTAACAAGAAACAGTCTACTATAACTGGTTGTGAAATCATTTGAAACAAGAGTAAATACAAAGACGATGCTATGTAACCGTATGGGATGCACTCGATGGTGACCGTATGACAGCAATACTACCTTGCATAAACCCTTTCAAGAGATCTTAACCTAGGTCAAACAAAAACATCCTGTTCAAACCTTATTACGACGTATGAATATGTAATATAAATGCCATACTTGCAGTTTTTGTGTTGCAGATCTTGAGGTTTTTATAGAAATTACACTTGTTGTATCATCTTCGGAAAAAAAACACTACTTACTGATTTATTCAGCAGTCGCATTTCATACTAAGCCAGCTCATTTTTCAATGCTGTGAGTTACTGACAAGACTGTTGTTCAGGTGTATTGTGTTGGTGTGAGTCTGTGGTGTATTTCTCTTCTGTGGTGTGTTATTGTTAGAGTAATTGTTAATTATGACCTCAAATATAGTGTTTTATTGTGAGTTTGTTTTGTCATTTAGAATGTGTTGTGGATAGTATTTATGGTGTTTGTATATCTCATAGCTTTCTACTGTGTTAAGGATATTGCTTTCATTGATGTAATGTAGGATTTTTAGATTCTTGTCTATGACAGTCTGTGAGTGTAGTGTGTTTTGTATGTGTATGGCGAAATTTGATTTGGCTTGTGTCTATCTTATCTGTTTTACATGTACTTCGTATCTTGTGGTAAATGTTCTCCTGTTTGTCCTATATAATAGCTGGGACAGTTGTTGCATGTGATCTTGTATACATCTGCCCTGTCGTGTTTATCCTAGTGTGTTTTTGAACTGTGTAGGTAAAGATACCAATAAAACGTAAAACAGATAAGAAAGACAACTCAAATCAAATTTCGCCATACACATACAAAACACACTACACTCACAGACTGACATATACAGCAATCTAAAAACCCTACATTACATCAATAAAGGCAAAAAATTTAACACAGTAGAAAACTATAAGATATATAAACACCATAAATACTACCCACAACACATTCTAAATGACAAAACACACTCCCAATCAAACACTATAATTGAGCACATAATTAACAACTACTCTATGAACAATAACACACCACAGACTCACACCAACACAACACACCTGAGCAACAGTCTTGTCAGTAACTCACAGCATTGAAAAATGCACTGACCTAGCGTGAAACGTGTCTACTGAATTAATCAGTAAGTAGTGGTTTTTTGCCAAGGTAATACAAACAAGTGTAATTTTTATAAAAACCACAAGATGTACAACACAAAAACTGCAAAAAAATTAAAATTAGTTGAGAGAGGTAAATATCTGCACTTTGTTATTTTTTACTTTTTTTTATGTTGAGATCACTCAACATTGCATATTAAATGTTAATTTTTACAGACAAAAGATGGATCCATCTTTGTTTGATTTTCCTTTTTTTGGAGTTGACTAAAGCCAAAAAGGTTTTACCTTAAATAATTTAAACACTTCAGAGAGCAAAGTGGTTTTGTAATGGACATTATTTCATCACTTTTAATTTAACAGGTATTTAATTTTCATGTATTTTTCTTCCAATCCGGAGAAGCCCAACCCTCAATTAGTGTGGAGTTAGTTTTAAGTTACTACTCTTGTCTGTTTCACAGCAATAAAAACATGTGATGGCGTTTTCTCAAATATAATGGAATAGATGCTCAAATCTGTTCACCGTTGACACACATTATCCTTAAATGTTATCGGTTTCTCCATCCCACCATCGCTACTTTTTCTGTTTCATCATACTTCTCTAAATTGTTTCAAATTTATTTAAATTTGTTTCTTATCATTATTTTGCATTAAAGTTGAATACTGTATGAATTTTTCATAATTATAATTATAGCTCTTGAATTTTGTAGTCCATGTTTGGTGAAACTTAATTAATCACTTTTACATTAGTTTAGGACTATCCAAACTTTAATTCTGTAAAACCTTACTGAGACAGAACCTAGAAACCACAAGAACTTACTTAACCATAACCTAGATTCCTTACACATCTACAAAATAGGACCACATCTCAACACACTGGAACAATATGAAATTTACAAACACAAAATACAAACATATTAAACAAACAAACCCAATACAAATCACACATACTCTTTGATACTATCGAAAACCTGCCTTTAAAACCATCACCGCTTGACCTAACAATTACTCCAAGCAGAAAATTTAGACACTGATGAAGATCGCAACGAAGCGATCAAAAATGTTCTGTCTCAGTAAGTTTTTACAAAATTAAAGTTCGGATAATCTTAAACTAATGTAAATGTGATTAACAATATTATAATACAAAGAAAACAATAACATTTTTAATTGTTTATGAAACAAATACTAGCTTCCATTTAGTTTAGTTGCACATGTGTGTTGCATTGCTATGGCTTACCGACCACAAAACATTTTATTTCAAATTTATAGATACTCCCTTTCTTAATTATTTGAGTTATTCCTTGTGCATAGTGATGCCCTTATGGGGGAACTGGCTCTGGTTTTGCCTACACAATAAAATGGTTGAAATATTTTTTTGTAAAAATGAAATATGAGTCTCAGAGTTAACAAATACTCATTCACATTATACTCTTAAAAATCGAACTCTTGTTGCTGTTCATGACGAGCTAGTTGTTAATTACTTATTACACTTTTGCTATTACTTGCGACCAGACTTTTTGTTAACTACAGGTTGTTAACTTACACTTGGAGGAAACTTTTTCATCTTACGACTTCTTCAGCCTCCTTGAGACAAAAACGTTTCCTCCAAGTGTAAGTTAACAATTTAACAGCCTTTAGTTAACAAAAAGTCTGGTCACAAGTAATAGCAAAAGTGTAATAAGTACACTCTTAAAAAGATAATGTTACAAGAAAAATAAAATGGCTGAGGTTTATTGAGAATTGGTCATGTTGCCAAAAAATTAAAAGTAATGGAGAAAATTAACACAAGTGAGAATACTAAATTAGGATGATGTTAAAATTCTAGCGATACCAAAAACAAATTTCATGAATAAATTAATATAGAATGGGGTGGTTGGACACATTTGAATATAATATCTGACATGTGTATTAAGTACTATTATCTGTGATAATGAGGAGACAGGAGAATTCATTCAAAGTTATAAATGGATTGAAAGTATAGAGTACATTAAGCTTTGAAAGTCAATTGGTAGGTATTGGCTTTATTACTACAGAACATGTTTAAAGGCTAAGCACTAGGGCTACATAATTTAAAATATCAAAAGGATTTTAAAACTTGGGAAAATTTTAAATATAACCCACCACAATTATAGGATTAACTATATTGATCATTTACTGAGTCACTCTTGTATACAGTTTACTTTCCTGAGCTTTTTATGAATAATAAAATAGGCTTTTTAAAGCTTTAGAGAATGAAATAAAGTGAAGAAAATTTGATGTTGAGTTTCCACAAAAGCCTTTAGAAACTTAAGAACTCTCTGTCTGTTAAATACAAATATGCATACAAGTTGGTGATATCTTCTCAGTCCTATACAGTAAACACAATGTTATATTAATTTACCAGTTCATAATTTTTAAAGTCCTCTTGTCAATCGTGAATGATTAGTAGATTTGTTTTGTCCAGTGAGATCATGCTATTAGATTTTTATGCTTTGAAAATGGGATGACCTTGAAATATTTTTCTATTGAGAAAGTGTTTACTAGCCTCTGCATCAACCTTTCTTTAAATAATTTATTAGTTATTCTACATTATGAGTTATATGCCACCAGGCCTAATAAGAATTGGTCTGATGTTTTATTTACCAGACATTGGTTGAGTTATGAGGTATAGTGTGGACCACCTAACCATGGGTAACCGAGTAGAGGGTGAATATAAATACTTTCCTACAAACATGATAAGATTGTTAAAATGAAATAACAAACAAGCTTAAACTATCTGTAGACAAATCAAATGCAGAAGCTGTTGATGTATAGAACATGTTTTAAGAAGTGGTAGTACACGAGAAATCTTGTGCGATCTCTCACGGCCAAGTGGACAGTTACATGGTCTGCATAATACCAGCATACCAGAGATTTACATGAGCCTTCCTTAATCCTGCCTAGAACCAATATTTTTTCCTATCCTTCGGAAGGATATTATAGTCATAATGTTGAACACCTTAAAACTTAAAAATTAATGTCCTTCATTTAGTACCGAATAATCCAGAAATTAATATAGTAAGCTTTCTATCCATGTTCAAACGAACTTAGTACTTATAAGGACATTTAGAAGATGTAGTCAATTTTTTTAGTAGTCATAAACTAATGTAAAAGTTAATAATATTCTATATAGTATGTATGTTTATTTTACTTCTGCCTAGAAATATAGTCTAGATAAAATTATTCAATAAATTTATCTATAAAATAAAATTTGCAGTTTTTGTTTTGTAGGTTGTCAGGTATGTTGTATTATTGTGACTCTGTGGTGTTTTGGTGTTGTGTAGTGTCCCATTGTTCATAAAGTAGTTGGTTATTATGTGTTTGAATTTAGTATTTGATTCTGAGTCTGTTTTGTCGTTTGTTTTTGTGGTGTTTATATATTTCAGAGTTTTCTTCTTTGAAATATAGCAACATGGTGTTTTAGTTTATTGCTTTTTTTAATGAAATGAAGACATTTTAGATCTGTGTAAATGTTGTTGTATGTGTAATAGCATATATGAATAGCAAAATTTGATTTGTCTTGTTTTTTATCCCTTTAAAGTGTTAATTACATTGTGTGACGTCTCTCCCTGTCTGACCCATGTAGAAGCTCCTAGATTTGATCTTGTATACTCGTGCCCTGTGATGTTTTTTCTGGAGTGTTTTTTGGTTGTAATGTTTTAAAGATTACTTTGTATTTGGATTTTCTGAATGAAGA
Source organism: Prosapia bicincta (assembly GCA_036971475.1). NCBI lineage: Eukaryota > Metazoa > Arthropoda > Insecta > Hemiptera > Cercopidae > Prosapia > Prosapia bicincta. The sequence continues at coordinate 92,892,717 of JBAIZL010000002.1, forward strand.
AGCTATTTTTGTGATGTGTTGTCATGATATATGTTATATACTTTTGTTTTTGTATATTATTATTGTCCTTTATTGTGTGTCGTTATTTTATTGTATTGTGAGGCCATTATATTGAATACATTATGTTATCTGTTTCTCTGGGCTATGTATTTTATCACTTTCAGTTTGATTATTCTCTCTTCATTGTTTATGGATATGTTGAGTTGTCTGTGTATCATGAACTGAAAATGGGCATGTTTGTGTTGTTAAAGGCAGGTGGTTAGAAGTGTTGTATATAACTCTTGCCGGTAGCCTTCTGTATATTTTAAATGTTTGTTGTTTTTTAAATATGAATTGTAGGGAGTTGATTGTGTTGTGCTTCGACAAAAACTAACCGCAACACACTCTCAAAGACAAAACACATTCATAATCAAATAGTACATTCAAACTAATAATTAAGAACTATACTATGAACAATGACACCTCAAAACAGCACCGACTCAAAAATAATACAACACACCTATCCAGTCTTGTCCGTGATTCACAGCATTGAACAATCCATTGATATACTGCAATGTGTCTGCTAAACAAATTTGGTAATTATTAAGATCAGCGACTACCGCTCCGATCTGCAAGATATTTTTCTTGATCAATTTGACCTTGCTGAACACGAATTTGAAGGTTTTCTTTACTGCAAACACATATTTACATGAAAAAATAACCTAACCTGGCCTGACTTTGGTGCTTAACTAACTCTCTGATGGGCAAATTTTTTCCCCTGATAGATTTGACCTTGCAGAACACGAATCTGAAATTATTTTTTACAGCAAACACATATTAACCTAAGAAAACCATGTCAGGTCAGGTTAGGTTAGGTTATTATATTTTAAAATGTGTTTGCAGTAAAAAAAACTTCAGATTCATATTTAGCAAGGACAAATTGATCAGGGGAAAACATTTCGCCGATCGGAGCGGTAGTTGCTGATCTTAATAATTACCAACAATTTTTATTATATTTATTATTTAAATATTGATAGTGGTAGTTATGCAACTTATTTCCAATGTAAGACGAATGTATATGTGTTATACCCCAAATACAAGTAAAAAAATTTAGATCCAAAATTTTTCGGCATTAAATAACTTGTAACATGTAATTTCATTCCCAAAAAGGTTAATTGGTAGCCTTAAGGTTAAAATTGTTAACATTTTTCACATATAACCTCCAAAAGTAAACGTCAGAAAACACTAAAATTATATTTTTGAAACTTAATAGAGATACTTCACCATGCCGGTCTTTATGAAATAAATACAAATAACAGTTTGCATTTTCTAACAAGCAGTATCTATGGTGTGAGGCTATTATGATGTGTTACCATTTTCATACCATTAGTAAATAAAAGGTTAAATACCCCTTCATTTCTACGGCACTCGTTTTTCATGGTAAACATTATTTATAATACGCTGTAATTGTGTTATTAATAATAATTCACATTTTGAGTAGATAATTGAAAATATTTTCTATGCTTCTCAACTCTAAAAACGTAATTTCCAGGCTTCAGAATGTTTTTATTGTCAACCACTGATTGAAAATGGCTAACTAGATTTTGTTCAGTTTTTTTATGTAGAATGTCGGTATTTATATTTAGATAGTATAGAATTAACTCGAGTTTGGTTAGTCATAAACTATTGTTTAAGTGATTAATTAAGATTCACCGAACGTAATGGACTACAAAATTCAAGTATTTTTTAATATTGTATTCTTTATTTTTAATACTTATTGAATTTGTAATTCAATACACTGTATTTTTTAAAGATACAGTATAATAAATTCCTATTACATGATAAACCTTTAGGTTTAAAACATTGTAGGTTTTAGTATAGGCATATTTATGAAATTTATTGTCATTCTTTAGTATAGTTATAGTAAATTAGAGCTAACTTATAACATATTGAATCGATCATTCCATTTTTAAATTTTGCTTTCCATAACTTATAATCATAGTCTATTTTCAACATTCAAAATTTATAGGTGATTGTTTTCCCATTATGTTTAATTTCCCAATTAATCAATTATGTTCAGCGATAAAATTATATAACAAATTAATACTTGGGCCAAATAGTTTCAATTATAACTGGAAAATTACGTACACCGTACATAGTGTATAAACAAGAATAACATAATAGCTGGACTGAGGTTTTTAATTTAGGTGGCATTAAGGACGTTAGATTTGGGAGTCAGTTGATCTGAGTAAAAGTAGTGCAAACTGTTGTTGAAAAATGTGCTAAAGATTTTTATGTTGTCTTAAAATCAAACCATAATTTATAGTGGAATTATGTAACTAAATGTTGGCAATATTGGAAGCTTCACCACATAATTTGCCATACTAGCAGTGTCGTGTGGTTTAGCACTTCATCTGCTAATTGATAAGGAGTAAAACTAGGCCTTCACTTGTTAATTGTATCAATGGTTTCTGGAAATGGTTTGCAAAGAAGACGTTTTGACATGGTTTCAAGGTTTAAAGAGCTATAAACGTATCGATGTCATGTGTAGTTTGCTAAGTGTGTGCCTGCCATTTGAACTAAGGTTTCTTGGCACATGTCTGGAGGACCTCGGAAAACGAGATTTCCATGATCTTAGAAACCCAGAGAATGGGGCTAACAGTTCTTCAGAAATAAGTTCACTGGATATTCAGTGTATTAGTGATAAACGTGTTCGGACTAAGTTAGCTATATACATTTCTTTATTACGTTCATGTAATTTTGAATGTGCAAATGGCTTATATAAAATTTTGGCAAATATTGAAGAAGTGAACAATCTTCTGAAGTCAAATTTAGTGCTGAATTTGGAAGATGAAACTTTAGAAGAACTGTTATTATTGTATACTTTAGCACTTAACCACCCTGCCTTTACATTTGAGCAAAAACTCTCCCTCGGTTCTATATTTAAATTATTACAGGAAGAAGAACATAGGTTGTATATTTCTAAAAGATCTAGAAACTTTGTAGGGTCAACAGGGTTGGAAACTTTGAATGATAAACTACAAATGCAGGTTAGAGAAAACCCACATTTAGCTATAATCAAAACAAGAGCAAAACAAATATAATATAAATAGGCATATAATATTTATAAACCAATTTTAAGTTTTGTAGTTAATCAATGAAACATTCTTTTGATTCTTCTTCTAAATGCATATCATAACACTCATGTATATCCAAAGTAAATAGTTTATTACCAGTAAAACTATAATTTTGCCTTTTAGCTAGCAATGTTTTTCTATTTCATAGTAACAGACAACTAATATCCCGTAGATTAATCTAGCCTAAAGTTAACTTTATTCAAGACATGTAATAATACATCAGATGTTGATTTGCTTTTCTTCTTAAAAACATAAATTCATAGTAAATTAAATATATAACTTAGTGGTATAAGTTTTAGGTTTTACAGTTTGAGAAGTTGTGCTTAACATATTATCTTTAACAATTACAAAGGTCTTTAGAGTCATTTGTTTACAATTTCTTCTGCAAGGATATACACAATAAATTTAATGAATATATCTGCCTTCCTTATAATAAGGCTAAAGATAAGGAAGCTTCATATATATATTTTTTTGTTTATTGTCAGAAGAAACATAATTTTGAAAAATTTATTTTGTTGATAAGGTAGAAAACTTCAATTTCTTCAAGTTTTCATGTTAATACGAGAAGTATTTTTTAGAAAAATTAAATACAACTCTTATAGAGTTATTATATTAATATTATTACAGTAATTTAGCAATAAAAGTGCTGTGTATTTATATCTACACTTGTGAATTAAAGCTCTTCTATTTAACTTGACATGAAAACAGATTGAGTAATGAGTTGATTAAGACTGGAAAAAAATAAAGTCAATGATTAACTTATATTGGGTTATATGTTAACATAACCTAATATTATGAGTTATGAATATTACAAGTGCCTGAAAGATAGTATGTCTATTTAGATTTTATATTTCTGAAGGTCATAAGGTAATTAACACTGAAAGCATAGGGTTTTTTATTCCTTGAAACAAATAAGAATTGTATTTTAATTTCAATACTTTTTAACTATGTTATAACAGTTAATAATAATGTTATTTAACTATAAATTTAATAATAATAGTAATATTTTATTAATACATCAAAACTTCAATTTTTGCATTTTTACAATAGTTGCTAAAAATTCTCTCCAAATTATTTTACTGTCCTAAATCATAAATAGTTGTTAAAACATATATAAAATATATACAGAGCACAGTAGCGTAATTATAATAAATAAAAAACAATAACCCTTGCTACAAATATTTAAACACCCTGAGGTACATTTTGCTAACACTGTTAGCATCATCAGAAGGTTACAAACGTCTTTGTCTTGGCAACTTAGCCTTATGTTAAAATACATTTTTTTTCAAGTAATTCTTCACAAATTGTTATACTACATTACTATAATATCCAAGATATCTAGTTTGGATGGATTGTGAATAAAAACAGAAACATTGGAAATTTTTACCTATGTATGTAAACAATTGGTCCATTGAACTCAATTTATGTGTGTTGAGACAGTTTGAATAGCTTACATTCATTTATAGACTCAACTGTGTGTATTTTTTACAACCAAACCTAACCAAATACTTTGTGGCTATATAGTATTTTATTATAATATAGTGTTTTTTTTTAAGAAACTGAATTTTTATAACATTGTACATAAAGTTATGTTATGCCAATGTACTGTTGGTAAATTTCCTATTTTTTTAACACCTAAACTCAATTTAACTGGGCACTTAATACAAATGTTTCAAAAAAACCTATATTTTTTGTGGTGGCTATATGCAGTTCAAAAACATTTACTTATACATTTTAATGTCTTTACATTGATATTAGGTTTTTCAATTTGTTTCAAGTTTACCCATTATTTATGGCTTATGTCACTTCTTTAGATTGTATTTCTTAAAATTTGTGAAAAAAATTGGAGTTAATGTAGTATTTGACAAGTATTACAATGATAAATAAATTCTTTTTTGTGTTTGACCTTGTCTTTAAATACTATATACATTTTTATCAGAAACTTTAAAAATATGTTGTTTGAATATAGTATTTTTGTTCATAGAAATCAGTCTATTTTGAGTGAGTATGAAAAGCAAACTATGATAATGATATTAAAAATTTAATTAGCATCATGTGTACATTATAAACACACAAAAATTATATTATTTATCAATAATGTTATGCACATTTTTCAATTACATTAACTTTCAGTATTATTGCAACTCTCAACATCCCATTGAGATCAGAATTAATATTGTAAAATGTGTAGAATTTACCTTGTAGGCTAATAACTAACCCAAAATAACAAAACTTTTTTTTTTCCAGGCGAAAAACCTATCAAGGTTATCATTGCCTAACTAAAATTTTATAACAAAACATTAATTTAACGAGCACTACTTAATATCAAGCAAATATAAATATGAACAATAGTTTTTATCTATTTACCTAAATCTAAATTTTAATCTTTTACAAATATAATCAACTTTTTTGGAAAGTAAATAAAACTATGAGTCACAACTAAAAACTATTTAAAAAAATGTCTCTGGATAAAAATAAATATTATTTGCATCCATCTTTAACTTGAGTTAATAATTTACACACTAAGACATATAACATTATGTTAAAACTGCCTGTAATATTAAATCAGAACAGCTGTTTCAGGAGAAGTATCCTTATATCAACTTGGACCACGATAATGTTACAGCAATAGACAAAATAATTGTTTGTCTATTATCTTTTTTTATACTTTCAGAACATACAAGATTGGCAAAACATTTTAAGGACAACTTAATCAACAAATGTTAATATTTTTATGCATGTTTGAAATAAAATACTATATATATATATATTTCACTCTTAAAATCTAGTGTTAGAAACTGTCATAAATGTCTTATAAGAATAAATGTAGATTTTGATATCTTCTCTTTGTCCTGTTTGATCTCTTTCAACTTTTTCATACTCGGACTAGTGCAGCGGTTCCCAACCCAGGGTATGCTAAAAATAATGGGTAATAGCAGATGTACAAAAAGAAATGAGGTGAGGATTCAATTTACTGAGTAAAGGAAAACTGAATAGAGAAACTACTTGCCTTGAAACAAATACTAGAAATAATGAAATTAACAAAGTGGAAAGTAAGCGAAATTACAATACAAAGGGGAGCAGAGCCCAGAGGAAAACCAGTCAGTTAATATGATTTAAATTAAGAAATGTTTAAAGGAAATAATATTAAAAAATGCAATCACAGGTTTAAGTTGAGATGAAGTCAAAGAAAATACAAAAGAATTTAAATGAAATTATCGAATTATTAAAAATATTACTAACACTTTTAATATTACTAGTAGCTCACGCAAAGATGGAATCAACAAATGGTAAAAATATTAGTAAGGTACAATTTGAAAGACAGGCAATGCCCAACGTATGTGTGTAATAAATTCAAATATTGTGTATGCGTTCTGATGAAGAAAATCTGTGTCCGATTGGTCCGTTGGCCTTCATGGACGTGTTAAAGAAGTGATTCCCCATGTAAACTGGAGTCTTTTCTGCATCCGCAGAGAGAACCTCGGATCCAAAAAAATTGTTGAACCTCGGATCTTTAAATGATGTTCTTAATGAAGCAGTCAAAGTAGTAAGTAAGCTTTGTTAAAGCAAACTCCAGGTTTTCTAAAGTACTTTGCGAGGAAATGGGTTATATTCACTCCACACTACTTTTGCATACTGAAGTTAGGTGGTTATCTTGTGGTAAGGTTCTCACAATTATTTGAGTTCATACATGAACTACAAGTCTTTTTTTGAAGAACATATTTTTTATCTGGCTTCAAAGTTTCAGGACAGTGATTGTCTTCTGAATCTTGCTTACATGGCAGACATTTTTGAAAACCTGCACTGATAATAACCAAGCTGAAGTTTTTTAAAACATTACACAGCTTCTTGAGTGACAATAACCTGAAGGTTAAATATAACATAGTATTATACTTCACAAGCCTCAGAAACTCTTTCTTTAAGCATTTTCCTAAACATGAAGACAGAGAAAACTGGATTGCAATCCGTTTAGGAAAGAGAACTTTCAGGCAGCTCTTTCTATTCAGCAAAAAGATTTTACAGATTATTTCTTGAAGTTGGGCTATCAGAACAAGAAACCTTGAAAATTTCTTGGTAAGCATTACTGGTAAATATGGACTTCTAAATAAAAAAGCATATCATGTTTTAGTACCATTTACCAGTACAGAACTCGTTGAGAGAGAAGAACATATATTGAAACAAGCTTAACCTAAGCCTAGATTTAAAGGTTTATCTATCTAGATTTAAATTGGATTTTAAACTATTAAGTGCAACAAAGCAGCCACAAGGGTTACACAAGAAAAAATTGCTCAACAGGATTCAAAAGCTAATAACTTATTTTCCACCACTATTTTCAATGATATCTGTCGTCTTTTCAAATTTTAACACCATTTTGTATTCTATGTTATTTAGTTTCAGATTTTAAAACTATTTTGTCTTACAAACACTAGGCTACAATTAGACATACATTATTTCAGCTATTAAGATTTTGCTGTGAAATAATCCTAATATTTTAGCATTAAACTGGAGATATTCTGCTTTATTTAAAATTATTTGTGTTGTCTTTTGTTTCCCTAAGAATTACAGTTTCATTTGCACAAGTATATAAAAAGTAAAATTTAAAGTTATACTTTGTATTATATTGAAAAATAATGAATACACAAAGCAATAAATTATAAAAGAAAATCAAATTTAAAAAGTAAGCTATAAGTGCAAATTCAAAACATAAAATTTCTAGTATGAATTTTAAATATATATATATATATATATATATATATATATATATATGTGTGTGTGTGTGTGTGTGTGTGTGTGATAAACCTATGAAAAAAGGTTAGGAACTGCTAGACTAGTACATTTCAAAGGTGTCTGGTTTGGGTCCAAGACCTAAAAATGAAATTTCGAGCTATTTTTGTAGCTCCTTGAAAAGCACAAGAAATTTATCATGTTTTTCATCAAAACATGCATTTTACTTGAACTAAATAGATATAAAAATTATTATTTTGTACATAATACAAAATATTGTCTAACTTTCATTAAACGGCTTGGTCTGACAAGGTCGAGGAGAGTCGTAGTACACAGTTATTGTTGTTATTTGTTGACTTATAGTAACAACTTTTAGAAACAGATTTATGTTCGTATTGTTCTCATAATACAAAAAAACTCTGGAATTTTGTAGTCCATTACATTTGGTGAGTGATTAATAAACACAAAAAAAACTACTAAATAATTATTAAAAGAGAGTAAAGAATATTGAATTATTAAAAGAGAGTAAACAATATTGTAGAAACTAATTGCGATTTAATGAAAAGAGTTTAAATTAGTGTGGGTGGTCTTTTAATTAGCAAAGATACTCATTAAATAAGTATCAACAAATTATATCACTATATAAATAAATTTTCATAGTTCCATTTTGTATGTATTCTACACTTAAATTTATTATAAATTTAATGATAGTCAGGTCTTATTATTTTTTCAGTGTAATCAAAAGTATTAACTATGTTCCAGCAGTACCAGTCATGTCCTTCTCCAGAGCAAGGAAATATTCACCTAATCACTAATACTAATCACTGCGCACCGTTGTATTCAACAGGTAATTTGGCTTTATATTTCATAAGTAATATGGTTCCATTATAACCTTAGAACTGATATTGTTGTGTACCAGTCATGTGCTTCTCCAGTACAAGGAAATATTCACCTAATCACTGCGCACCGTTGTATTCAACAGGTAATTTGGCTTTATATTTCATAAGTAATATGGTTCCATTATAACCTTAGTACTGATATTGTTATGTACCAGTCATGTGCTTCTCCAGTACAAGGAAATATTCACCTAATCACTAATACTAATCACTGCGCACCGTTGTATTCAACAGGTAATTTGGCTTTATATTTCATAAGTAATATGGTTCCATTATAACCTTAGAACTGATATTGTTATGTACCAGTCATGTGCTTCTCCAGTACAAGGAAATATTCACCTAATCACTAATACTAATCACTGCGCACCGTTGTATTCAACAGGTAATTTGGCTTTATATTTCATAAGTAATATGGTTCCATTATAACCTTAGAACTGATATTGTTATGTACCAGTCATGTGCTTCTCCAGAACAAGGAAATATTCACCTAATCACTAATACTAATCACTGTGCACCGTTGTATTCAACAGGTAATTTGGCTTTATATTTCATAAGTAATATGGTTCCATTATAACCTTAGAACTGATATTGTTGTGTACCAGTCATGTGATTCTCCAGAGCAAGGAAATATTCACCTAATCACTAATACTAAACACTGCACACCGCTGTATTTCGCAGGTAAGTTGCCATTTTATTTCATACATATGTGATTCCATAACCTTAGAACTGATATTGTTATGTACCAGTCATGTGCTTCTCCAGTACAAGGAAATATTCACCTAATCACTAATACTAATCACTACACACTGTTGTATTCAACAGGTAATTTGGCTTTATATTTCATAAGTAATATGGTTCCATTATAACCTTTGAACTGATATTGTTGTGTACCAGTCATGTGCTTCTCCAGAACAAGGAAATATTCACCTAATCATTAATACTAATCACTACACACTGTTATATTCAACAGGTAATTTGGCTTTATATTTCATAAGTAATATGATTCCATTATAACCTTTGAACTGATATTGTTATGTACCAGTCATGTGCTTCTCCAGAACAAGGAAATATTCACCTAATCACTAATACTAAACACTGCACACCGCTGTATTTCGCAGGTAAGTTGCCATTTTATTTAATAAGTAATGTGGTTCCATAAACTTAGAAGTGGTAATGTTTTGTATTAGTCATGTAGTTCGCCAGAGCGAGGAAATATTTACGTAATCACTGCACACTGCTGTATTCGGCAGGTAAGTTGCCTTTTTATTTCATAAGTGATATGGTTCCATTGTAACCTTTGAACTGTTGTTTTCCAGTTAAGGTTACAACTTTTAAATAGTTATGACTTAACACAGTGATAATTTGCCTTTTATTGTATGCTTGTAACGTTACAGATATGTATGGAATTAAGCTTTTAGTTTCAACTTCATCAAGATAGTAGTATTTAAGATTGGTGACTATTGCAGAGTTAATCCTTGAATGCTGTGAGAAGACTGAAAGTGTGTTGAAAGAAATAGTCTATATGTTATGTGGTTATTTGAAATAGGTTATGTGGTGGAACAGCAGTGTTTTAACGCATCGGTTCTGTTACTTTATCTATATTAATTATAATTATTTAATAAACAGTAACTAAAAATATTTCTTTGACCTAAGTAGGAATTGATTTTATAAGATTGTTGTTATTTTACTTGTTTTATTGTTTTCATATTAAAATTTTACATGTTTGGGCAGTTCATTGAAAAGCATTTTATGTGAGTGATATTGTTTTAAAATAACATCACTGTGATAAGTGCAAATCTTTTGGCGTGCAGGGTGAGGGATGGTTATTTAGACGGTTTAATATTGGTGCCAGACATATTCCGTTAGATAGTGCAGTGATAATCTGGCTGTTAGAGCAGTTCAAAGCCTTCAGCTGGTCCATGAACGTTGGTCGAGTGAAATAATTCAATTTTTTATGCCAATTTAAAAATAGATTTAATTAGAGAAAATAGACGACGGTTAGAGAAATACTTTGAACCCAATGATTCTAAGTCACTTGTTGCCAGACAAAATATACAGCAGTGAAGAAAGAAGACATGTTGTTAGCCATGTTTTCTTTAATTTATAGCTCATATGAGAACATTTGCTCACCAAGATGAAGATCCAAAAATCACGATTAAGATAAACACTGAGTGTTAAATTTAATTGATATAATTATAATACTATAAATGAAATTAAACGAACTAATCAGTAAGACGAATTCCAAGAGGATCAAGATATAAATTTGTTGATACATTTACTAAGGTATCATATATACCTTAATTAGTATGTGGTTTGCAAAATCCCTTTTCATAGCTGTTGGCCCTCTGTTCCAGTTTTAATTCACTTGATATTTTTTTTGTGTTTATCCTATTGTCTGACAATTTCTTCTTAAAACATTGAGCTTTCTATTTTTTTTATTGGTCAGTATTATTTATTTCTTACTCGCAATTATCAATATAACTTATTGCGAATTAACATACTTCTTCAGATTTATGTTTTAAACAATTTCTTATTTCTAAAATTTATACAAAATGTTTATTCACTATCTAAAGGCTTCATTTATACTTTTCATGACAGCTTGAGGTTCTACTTACCTTGAGGTTATAATCCCTCATTCCTATGCACTTGCAACATTTTCAGCACGACTAGCATACCATCACGCTCTGAGTTCCCTTGCAAGGTACTGAGAGCCTGCCAGTGCGCTCCCAGCTTCACTTTTGAAAGACAGTGAGATCACAGGCACACTTACTCCCAGTCTAATTAAAACTTCTCTAGTGTCAATAGGTATTTTTATAAAGGTTTGATTTTTACGTCAGTGTTTCAGAAGAGTTTAGATAACATTGTGCCTGAGTTGTTTTTAAATCTGACCATCCCAAGTTAACTTTTTGATGCCCCAACTGAAACAATCCTTAAAGGAGTTTTATGAGCAGATTTAATTTGGTTTAACTTTTATATTTTAATGTTTTTTTTTTAGTTTTAATCACTTGAATCTGCAAAATAACTGGTAAAAACACCAATCATAAAAATAGGCTAAGCTTTCTGAACTAACTCAAGAATAAACGATAACTGTCCAATTAAAGTGAATGAACCTACTCGAGTTGGGAACAGACTACTGTCAATATGAGTTCGACAAAATTCTTGGACACCTGAAAATTTAATGTGTCATCATAAGTTTGTAGTAAATAAATGTCAGCTAATCTCAGCTATAAATAGTCTCGGACGTGACATATGCATTATCTATGTCTGTGTTTACATCATCGAACTCTATCACTTTATGAAACACAAACAGAAACAAACATTCCGAGTTAAACATTACATGGTTAATTTTAGTATGTAGTATATTTTAGTAGTAGGTACTTTAGATTTTTATGTAAATTTTTTTTTCTCTGTCTTTTTTATTGAGTTTTATTACTTGTCATACAGTATTTTCTCACATGTATTTAATTTTTTTAATTTTAACTCGATAAATAAAACAATATTTTAATGTCTAATACACTGTTTTAATGTCTCCAATAAACCTGTATATGGTAGAAATAAAATTATTTAAATGAAAACAAAAGACACAGTAATTAGATGCAACAACAAGCTATGCAACCCGTATAGAATTTCAATAATTCTACTGCTGTCATTTGTGAAAGTTAACTAAAAAACAGACAGTAGTTGGAGGAAATCTCCAATATCGCCGCCGTGCTGAATGTGTTAATATCCTTTCTGAAGTTATTTTTGTTGTTTTTATTTATCTCAGTCTTTATAGATAATGTTTAACTTTGTTATCAAATTGTCTGCAAGTAATTAAATCATTAGCAAATCTAATGCATATTAATAATATTTTATATGTTTTCTCAATAGGCTTTTTATTTGCATTATGTTTAGCTGACCAGTTGCTGAACATGCCTGATCAACTCAATGCCCTTGGTTACCTGAAATTTCCAGTCATGTCAACGCCCTGGTCACCTGTAGTTCTTTCAACAAACGATTCACAGTCTTCTCCACTAGTCAGTAGAACATCTTCACCTTGCCAATCTAACTCTCCCAGTAGGGCAGGATCTCCTGGGAAACCTAAACCAATTCCAGTTGTAATAAACTTTCAAAGGCCCCCACCACGGCCTGAAAATGGTGATGCTGTAAGAGAAACACTTGGCAAGGAAATGCCAAACTATTTGGCTAATGGACAAAATTGCACTGTTGAACAGGTAAGTGTTTTTATATCTTGTTTCTGACATTACAAAGTTATTTTCTATTTTTTACAAATTTTCTGGTATCTACTGTTATTTTTCACGTTAAACATCTATGTAAAAACATGTTGAAGATCACCTGTTTTTTCAAAAATAATTTCGGTCATTATCTTTTTTTATGTTTATTAATGATAACCTCTTGGTTTCACTACCATTCCTGGTGAAAAAAACATTTCCCCTCGAAATACCAGTACAACACAAGATTTCTTTTCTTCAGCTGGTGAAAATATTTCATTATTTAGAAGTTCGAAATTCATAATGGGGATATTATAATAGTAATTTCTAAATTGTCAAGGGACGTCATACAAATTCGTTACTTAGAGGATTTCGTTAGTTGAAAGTTCGTTGTAAAGAAGTTTGACTGTAATTTGCAATAAAAATACTAAAAATAGAGTTTTTAATAGTAAAAAGAATGTACTTTTTTAAACATATAACATATCAATTTTTAAACATTGTTATATTTTTTTATGGAGTAAACAGAAACATTGTACCTTGAAAGAAAAAAATTTCATTGAAAAACTATTAAACTTCCTACAAGTGGTAAACAATTTTTCTCCTTGTGTAATCCATAAGTACAGTAGAACTCCAAAAATCCGAATTGCTTTCAGATTTGCATGAGACAATTTTCAGAAAAAGGAATTAAACACTTTATTAAGTGAATACATAAGATCTTACTTACTGACGCGTTTCAAAACAATCCTTTCCATTTACGAAGCAAAGCCTCTACTGGTGGCATCCCGTAAGGCATAAAGGTTGTTGGTATGAGTGTAGTTAGGGTGGGTTAAGTTGGTTGTTTATTTTGAAATAGAACAGGGTGTTGGCTTCAAAGTGTGTGTGGTCATTTAATAGATTTTCTTTATCTGTTGCGTAGTGTTTGTATATTTTGTATTTTTCTAACGTTGTTAGTTATTTTTTACTTTGTTTTAATATGTGGAGAATATATATATATATATATATATATATATTTAGTTTAGTTTTGGTTGGTAAAGATTATTTAGATTTTTTGGACTAGGAGACTGACAGACTTACCTTGGTAAGAGTCCACACTGTAGTCTTGAAATAGAAACACATAAAAGCACTTAACCAATGATATATTTCAACCACACAGTGGTCTTTGTCAATCAAAGAGAAAACACAAAAAGAAATATGAGAGAATGAAATAAAATAAATATAAGTGTCTTATAAAGTGTTTCTATTTCAAGACTACAGAGTGGACTCTCACCAAGGTAAGTCTGTCAGTCTCCTAGTCCAAAAAATCTATATATATATATATATATATATATATATATATATATATATATATATATATATATATATATATATATATATATATATATATATATATACATACATACATACATACATATATATATATATATATATATATATATATATATATATATATATATATATATATACATATATATATATATATATTACGTTATCCATTGTTTTTCCGTTGCACTGACTTTATGAAGTTAATATATTACTATTGTAAGTAATTTTATCCACCATTAAGTGCAATAATTTTACCTTGAGTGATGAGGCACCTTTCGGTCACTTGACCATTGTCGAATCACTCAAAATTACTTACAATAGTAATATATTAACTATATATATATATATATATATATATATATATATATATATATATATATTCTTGATATTTAACGTTATCCATTGTTTTTCCGTTGCACTGACTTTATGAAGTTAATATATTACTATTGTAAGTAATTTTATCCACCATTAAGTGCAATAATTTTACCTTGAGTGATGAGGCACCTTTCGGTCAATTGACCATTGTCGAATCACTGATGTTTTTCTCAACAAAAGCTTTTGTTTTTCTCTTTCTTGACTGAAGAAGATCATGTTGATCGAAATATTTCAAATAAAAGTGTATTAAGTGTTTTATATGTGCTTATTTCCAAAGAGATTGCAGTTTTGGACTATTGCCTTTAGGTAAGTCTGTCAGTCTCCTATCAAGTCCAAAAATTCCTAAATAAGCTTTAAGCTCTACTAGAACTAACCTAAATATATATATATATATATATATATATATATATATATATATATATATATATATATATATATATAGGTTAGTTTTGGTTGGTAAAGATTATTTAGATTTTTTGGACTAGGAGACTGACAGACTTACCTTGGTAAGAGTCCACTCTGTAGTCTTGAAATAGAAACACATAAAAGCACTTAAACAATGATATATTTCAACCACACAGTGGTCTTTGTCACTTGAAGAGAAAACACAAAAAGAAATATGAGAGAATGAAATAAAATAATTGTAATCACAGATTGTGTAGAGTAGAACACAGATGCACAGATTAAAGATATATATATATATATATATATATATATATATATTGTTTCCATGAGCATATGAGTGATTATAGTTTATATAAGTCTGTCAGGGGAAAAGAGATAAGGCTATTAGGGGGGGGGGGGGGAAAAATCCACAAAAACATAATCCCCTCCACCTGGTAGACCAATAATTGCTGGCTGCAATTCAGTAACGGAAAGAATTTCAGCTTTCCTCGACTCACACCTTCAACCCTTAGTAAAGAACCTTCTATCACATACCCAGGACACCAATCATTTCATAGATCGACTCTCACAAATATCTGTACCTCTACCCCCGGTAACTATTTTGGTCACCATAGATGTCACCTCTCTCTATACCAACATCCCTCATGCACACGGCCTATCTGCAATAGAGAATTTTCTAAACAAACGCCCAGGCAAGCCTTCTCCCACTACACCTTTTCTTGTGAACCTGACCAGGTTCATCCTCGAGAAGAACAACTTTCAGTTTGAGGGAAGGAACTACTTTCAAATAAAGGAAACAGCAATGGGCACCAGAATGGCACCATCGTACGCAAATCTGTACATGGGATTGTTGGAAGAAAGTTTTCTAAAGACACAAACACACCAGCCATTATGTTGGTATAGATATATAGATGACATCTTCCTAATTTGGACACAGGGTGCTTCAACACTTGATGCATTTTTAGACAGCCTGACACAATTCTCCACACTTCAATTTACCTGGGAGAAATCTACATCAGCCATCACCTTTTTGGATGTAGAGGTAACACTCCAGAATGGAAATATCAACACAGGAATTCACATCAAACCGACAAACCACCTACAATATCTCCATTTCGACAGCAACCACCCAATAAACATAAAACAATCCATTCCATACAGTCAAGCAATCAGGGGTAAGAGAATCTGTTCGAATGATAGGGAATTGGAAGATTTTAATAGAAAGATATCAACAGCTTTCCAAACAGACTACCATCCTGGTCTACATAAACTCAACAAGATATTGAGAGATGGCTTCAAAATTCTTCAAGCTTCCATCCACACCAAAAATCTTTTCACCGATCCACCGCAAATTTGGTACAAGCAACCTCCCAACTTGAAAAACATCCTAGTACATCCTAAACTACCAGACCCTGATACAGAGAAACCACACAAACTTCCTCATGGCTCCTTCCCATGCAATAGACCTAGATGCAAGACATGTCCAATACACCCCTCAGCAAATAGTTTCAACAGCCAAACAACAAAAATGGTCTTCAAAATACAGGGTCATTATAATTGTACATCGAAAAATGTCATATACCAGCTACAATGTAAACTTTGCTCAGCACAGTACATAGGCCTGATCACGGATGGTCTGAATATCAGAATGAATGGCCACAGACATGATTTTAAAATTATGAATATGGATAGACCAACAGCTCAACATGCTGCGAGTCACAACAAACAACTTTTGATGACTGCTATACCACAAAAATAATTAAATCATTCCCCCCTGATTGCAATCCCTCAGAACTGAGAAGGTGGGAACTATCATACCAGTGGTATACCAAGTCCAGAGAATCCCCTAACCTCAACATCAGATAAATCCATTCATTTTTTTTTTTTCCTAATAGCCTTATCTCTTTTCCCCTGACAGACTTATATAGACTATAATCACTCATATGCTCATGGAAACAATATATATATATATATGAAGTTAATATATTACTATGTAAGTAATTTAATCCACCATTAAGTGCAATAATTTTACCTTGAGTGATGAGGCACCTTTCGGTCAATTGACCATTGTCAAATCACTGATGTTTTTCTGTTGTAGATGTTCGGTCTGTGAAGTTGGTGTTTGTTGACGTTACACGCACTTTTTCTTGATCTGTGTGTATGATATTTCTATATAGTATGTCTTCTGTATATGTTGTTTGTAGATTCATTAAATTGTTGTGTAAGTTTTTATAAATGTGGTATTTTTCTAGTGAGTTTAGTTCTATTGGGTTGTTATTTATTTCAAGTATGGTTAGGTTATTTTCGTAATTTGTTATTTCGTGTTTATGGGATATTAGGTGTGCTGCAACATTTGATACTTTAGAATTTTTGTTTTTGAATGCTCTATAATGTTCTTCAAATCTTATTTTAAATGTTCTGGTTGTTTTTCCTATGTAAAAAGCGTTACAGTTGTTGCATGTGATTTTGTAAATTCCTGATAGGTTATGTTTTTCTGAATTTGTTTAGTGGTTTGTGTTATTAAGATATTTTATTATTTTGTTGTTTGGTTTGTAAGTTGGAGTGTAGTATTCTTTGTTGTATATATTTAAAAAATACACGTGTATTTTTACACAAATATAATGTGTATATATAATGTGTTATATTTTTAACAAATATAATGTGTACATTATAAAAAATATATACAATAAATTCACAAAAAAACCTAACCTCAACACAACACTACAACCAGAACACGAAAATAATGAAAATAAAAAAATCTACCTAAAATATAAATACACCAATAACAAAATAGAAAAAATAACAAATATATACAACAAAGAATACTACACTCCAACTTACAAACCAAACAACAAAATAATAAAATATCTTAATAACACAAACCACAAAACAAATTCAGAAAAACATAACCTATCAGGAATTTACAAAAAATCATCACTCAAGGTAAAATTATTGCACTTAATGGTGGATTAAATTACTTACATAGTAATATATTAACTTCATAAAGTCAGAGCAACGGAAAAACAATGGACAACGTTAAATATCAAGAATATATATATATCTTTAATCTGTGACATCTGATTTCTACTCTACACAATCTGTGATTACAATTATTTTATTTCATTCTCTCATATTTCTTTTTGTGTTTTTTCTTCGATTGACAAAGACCACTGTGTGGTTGAAATATATCATTGTTTAAGTGCTTTTATGGGTTTCTATTTCAAGACTACAGAGTGGACTCTTACCAAGGTAAGTCTGTCAGTCTCCTAGTCCAAAAAATCTATATATATAAATATATATATATGTGTGTGTGTGTGTGTGTGTATGTATGTATTCAGCACTTCTGGTATCAAGTACAACTTCAGTGGAGAACTGATTATAAAGACTCATTAAAAAAGTGAAATACTGCCATATGTGTACTATTTTTTTTTTTTTTTTTTTTTTAACAAAAAAAAGTTCAAGTAGGTATAAATAGGGACGAAAGAAAGATTTGTGAAAATGTGTGTTCACATATATACTGTAGAATACTGCTACGCAGATCCTGCCACTATGACCAATAACTTCACTGAAGTGCAGTTGATATGGAGCAATATTAGATTTATAATTGTTTAAGAACATTACTAATTAAACGTACTTTTACAAATAGTCTTATTTGTTGTAATTGGAAATCATACTTTACTATTAAGCTTTGAAATTATAATAAAATATTTTACAAAACTGGCCAATTTGAAGAATTTTTTAGACGATTAAAAAGTTTATCATTCTTCTGGAACGAAGAGGAGGTTAGCTGTAGAAAGGCTATATAATCAGAAATTTTTCTTTGTTATAATGAGAAGTAGGGTAACAAAAAACAATTTTTTTAAATTTGAAAATAATAAATTATACTATGAATATTTTATCATAGAACTTGTAAATCATTTATGATGGAGTTTTGTCTATATGTGACAGTTGAGGCTAATGAGCGACGACGAGTTAAGGGACCAGGGAGTTATACAGCAGATACGCAGCATTTGTAACAAGGTACAAACAACAAATGGCATAACAAATATGATTGATGTGGTTAAGAAGAAACCAGACAGTGTAGTCGGTGATCCACATAATGAGGTATGTAAGAAGCTT